>CAJQUN010000295.1:0-726627 GCA_907163345.1 Haberlea rhodopensis
AAACCTTGATTAGTGTATTAACCACTATGTGTGGTACATGCTTTCTATAAAATGTCAATCGGGAAGCTCTGATGATACTTAATCATTGCCTGTCAATAAAAGACTCATATGTTTGCCCTTTACCAACCCCTTGGTGCCACTTTTCACATTGTAAACTTTTACAAAAATTTGGGCAGAGTCTCCCCATAAATAGAGCTATCCCAAAACAGAGTACAACACATAACAAAATTCCCGGCCAGGGAACACATAATACTCAACAGAAAGCAGTAATACAAGTAGATTCCCAGCCAGGGAAGACACCACACATACGTCAACAAAAGTGGGTTCCAACACCCACATAATACACCAATGACTCTCATAATCATTCTAGCAATTCAACCTAATTGCATGCAACCTTAAATGAAAGAGAGAAAGGCTCATGCCTTTATATACAATCCATATACAAGTATAATCGTGCTCACAAGCGAGCATCATGAATATGAATATGTATAAATCCTCAGGTGTATATATAGGTACTCTATACGATACCGTGCTCCATCAAGCCCTGGTACCACGATCCTGGGAGTACCTCAAATCAACAGCTCGAGCTCAGCTCCATAGCCATCGATGTACCTGTCCACCTGTCCCAACAGAGACAGCCCCCAACGGGGTGAGCATACCAATACACAACATCCCATAATCATAATAATGAAATTCATAATTTACAACAAAGGTAAATGCTAATGAATTTAAATGATACTCCCTGGATGGCAACATCCTCATCCGGGATTCCGTGTACTGTCCCTGTTCTCACAACATCAAACTCATCAAATCTCATAAATCAGTAAATCAACACATTGATTTACACATCGCATGCCTGATCCTCGAATATCAACATATAGTGATTACAAATTCATTAAACATGCAATTACAGATATCACAATATCTAATACTGATTTCACAACCTTGCTATCAATCACAGATAGCTCAAATGCCTTAGCATTTATTTTACCAATCCTTCATTATACTTAGACATCTCAAGTGTCTTATAATGAATACATGAGTCTACAAACCTAGACATCTCAAATGTCTTATAATGAATACACGATTCTACGAACTTAGACATCTCAAATGTCTTACGAAGAATACATGATTTTACGATCATTCCCAGGCATCTCAAATGCCCTAATATAATCAAATAAACCCAGTACCCCATATATCATGCAAGAGTCATCCTACTCTAGTGTCACGCACGCTACAAGCGGCGATATCAAGATTTGGGTCATTCCTTGGCTATATCAACATGTATGTATAACCATACGCAAAACATTCAATGCAATCAAAAACACCTTATGCATTTCACATATATATAGTAATGCTCGTACGTCGCACGTACCTTAAATCTCCGAAGTCCGAGCCAAGCCTTGCTCGAGTTCCATGCCCCGAGGAATGATGTGCTAACACGATAAAATAATTCACAATTATTTACGAACATGTAACCTATGCTCAAGCACACCCATATCCCTCAAAATATTGTCAACACACGACAATTAACCTCTTAAAAGACCCGGGGCAGGGTACATGCAGGGAAGGAAATAAATGAGACAATCGAAATTTGTTCAAGAATGCCCTACAAAAATCGAACCTTAATCTCACAATTTCGAACCCAATAAAATACCATAATTCATCTAAAATGTCAATTAAGCTATCCAAGCAAGAATCAACATCCCTTGACAAAAACTCCCCATTTTTCGAATTCAACCCCCTTAAAATCGATCCCAAACAAGCCTTTAAATCCCAACTCTTAAAATCCTTCAAATTCGAACCAAAGCTTCTCAATCAAGCATCATAATACTCTTAAAACATGCAATAATCCATCAATTGCAAGAAACAACACCCATGCCAAAAACCCCCAAATAATTCGAAAATTAAACCCTACGAAATTGGGGGAAATTCGAAACAATAAAGGCATGGAAATACATGAAAAAGACGAACAAGGGGGTAGGGAGGTTACCCAAACGAAAATCGGAAGCAAAATCGGACGAAATCCGATGAACCCTAACTTTTGGGGATCGACGCCTTTCTGTAAAATTCGACTTCCACACGCGACGAAACCTTCAATTGGCAGAGGGGAAAGGAGCGCCTCGTCGAGACGAAGCCGTGGGTAGGTCGCACGCGCCGATCGGCGGCCGGACGGCGGCTGGCGGAGCGCCTGAAACGGCGGGGGTGCAGGGGGCGACGGGAATCGCGGCTGCGGGAGAGAGGGGGAGGAATTGGGGCTGAAATGAAATTATGTCTAAAATTTGGGTTTAAATGGTATTTATAGCAAAAATACCCCGAAAAATTAATAGCCCCACAAATACATCATGATTCCTTAAAAATCATCTGTTTTCAAAAACTCTCTCTCTAACTCCAAAACCCTCTACCGGTGCTCACCCAGCACCCGAGATCCCGAGACACATAAAAAACCCAACTCTTAGGTTTTACACCGTAATGTGAATACAATCTCAACCTCTGGATCCAACGATCCCAACTGCCCAAATAAACGAGCCCAGAAGGCCCAATACCTCGATTAAATCCCAAATCGCCACGTAAAACCACTTTAGGGATTATTAATACTCCGGGATTAACACCTATAATCCCTGGTCATCACAATATCCCCCACTAAAAGAATTTCGTCCTCGAAATTAGCACTGGTGTATCACGTAACACCCAGGCTGCACAACAACATGAAGCCATAACATCGATTCCTGACCATATCAGAATCGTATTAATAAACGCGAGGATACTTACCTCTCATCTAATCTCTGAAACAGAGCGACATACCAAAACCAACATAACACCCAAGAGGTAAAACGTACCTCGATGCGGGTCATCCCAAAAGTCAGTCCCTCATGACTGCGAAACAACTGATACTTACGACTGTAGATCAGACAGTCATCCTTCGTTCTAATACAACAGTACGAACACGTCCCGATGACACCTCAACCGTAAGAACGTTGACCTCGTGTCAAACTCTGGAGTGGAATAGACTTCCAAATCCATCATAACGTCAAAGAGCGTCAGCACAACTCAACGCTAACAGTCCAAAAGCAGTTAGTCAACTGAAACTGTAAGGATTCGAATCGCTCTTGATTCTATCGTAGATATCATCCAATGATATTTTACTATGACTTACGATGTCTAACATACATCGTTACGAGGGAAACACTAGTACAACCACGGTGTACACATATCAAACCTGGTTTCCACTTTCAAACTTCCTCCATCGAAGGAGTAGTCGCCTCATTGCAACTTAATTTGGGCAACTCACGGCCACAAATTCAAACAAAAGACATCTCACAAGATGTCCACCTCCGGATGTTCCAAGAATCACGTTCTGATCATAAATAACAACCGAGACTCCGCAGAGTTTAAAATTCTTAAGGGGCATGCAATAAACCCATTGCATCCTCAACGCTTGTGTCATCAGCGACACTCAACCAATCCAAATCCTGCCATCCCTTGAAAATCCTCGGATTTAACAATCCAAACTTGGGAAGGCTGTCGCATAACTCGAAGGAAAACACCAACAAGGGAAATACCTTAACCCTCACAAGAAAATCCCTCCTCAAGGGAGTCAACTAACTTCACGATTATTCCTCATAATCATCGTGCCATGGAGATTCCCAATCTCAAGGTGTTCCATATCTCTCATCAGAGATTTAACCATCCAAAAATAGCATAACTCTATGCTTAACAGAGAGGAAATCAATAACTGGCATCCGTATACTCACCGGTATACCTGCCTAAGCACTGACATCACATGCATACTTAATGCACTCGGCTCGGGTATCTACCACATATCCCTAAGCCCCAAACACAACCGTCAATTCTGAGTCATTCCTTACTCAGTGGAGGATGAAAATCGACGATTAACAATACACGGTGTGATTCCCAAGATCAACACCACTTGCACCAACTTACCGAATCTTTCAAGATTCCCAAATAGGTATAATACTACCTCCTTCCTCGCAAGGGAAATGCCATCGAACTCGAGATCCACAAGTCTCGAACCATCGTTCGGAAAAACTGGATACAATAACACCCATTGTATCCCAATACACGGGTTCCTTTAGATTGAGTCAATAACAACCTGATGACTCTCTTGTTGGTACTCCAACATCCTGAGCTGTCCCAGACAAGTCTCCAAGATTTAAACATAAACGTATACACGTTTCAGCGAGGCACGCACAACCTCAAATGATGTGGTGACTACTAGAGTCCACCACGATCCACATCGCATCACCTTACGATTTGCCAAACTTGGTTCCAACGAGCAGTGTAACGGCTCTAGCAAGCCCATCATGGTGCTACACACACGCGGCAGATAACCTAGTCTCTGCCTCTTTAGGTTTACCTCAAACCTACCAATAAGACGGACGTTTCCACATGGTATAACATACTATGGGAGAAAACTCAATAGAGTAGTGGGTCTTTATCCAACATTCCTCAATGCCGATACACCCTGGACACTCCAATGTCCCTATGTACTTAACATAACCTGATCCTACTCCCTTAGGACCCATCCTACACCCTCAAGGGTGGTGTGACCATGTCCACCACATGTCACATCGACAGAAAGCGAGTACTTTCCTCCATGATTACTCCTGTCGTCAAATCACATGGCCAAAAGCCACTCCAACGAGCATACCTCAAGGGTATCACCACTCGTAAAATGATTACCCCCAAACATAAGCTGCGGTACAATCACATGTACAGCGCATCCATCCATTCCTCGAGCAACCCGCTCGGTATAAGGGTCACGTCCATCGGTGTCGCACACACCACCTTGTGCTCGGTACTGGCACCCAAGGCATACCACTGAATACGTATACTCAACGCATCGATCATCGTAACGATGATGCATGTCTAATAAGACATCTCCTACACCATCGTCATCGTCATCCCGTGACAACACATGCCAACTCATGGCATCTAAAACATTGTCAACTAGTGACGATACATGTACATCAGCGTATGTCATCCACTAACATGCTAGTAAAATAGGCATAATAAAACATGTATATCAATGCATGCCAGCTACAATAAAGCTAATAAAATAGCAATATCTCATACCTCATCGCTAGTGATATAGCGTCATACCTGTCTCCGTCGCTCAATAATAGTGCGTAATCAGCACCCATCGCTCGAAGGCGGCAAAATCCTGTGCTGAGTACATAGCGGCAAAATCCCTCGCTATAGAATCGACGGCATGACACCTCGTCATATAATAAGTGGCATGAAACCTCGCTATATACCTGAGTATGAATCATCGTCCACATAGTAGCGGAAAGAGGCATCGCTATCAATACACCTGGCGGAATGAACCATCGCCAATAGATATAGCGGAATGAACCATCGCTATAAATACACCTGGCGGAATGAACCATCGCCAATCAATATAGCGGAATGAACCATCGCTATCAATACACCTGGCGGAATGAACCATCGCCAATAGATATAGCGCAATGAACCGTCGCTATAAATACGCCTGGCGGAATGAACCATCGCCAATAAATATAGCGGAATGAACCGTCACTATAAATACACCTGGCGGAATGAACCATCGCCAATCAATATAGCGGAATGAACCATCGCTATCAATACACCTGGCGGAATGAACCATCGCCAATAGATATAGCGGAATGAACCGTCGCTATAAATACGCCTGGCGGAATGAACCATCGCCAATAAATATAGCGGAATGAACCGTCGCTATAAATACACCTGGCGGAATGAACCATCGCCAATCAATATAGCGGAATGAACCGTCGCTATAAACCGTGTCCTCATAGAGAAATGAATATAAATCGACACAGCGGGACACATCACCGCTATCATCCGTGTCATCACAAAGGAATGAATCATCATCCTAACAAGCGGCATCTCATCCTCGCTTCTTCATACAAGCGGTATCTCATCCTCGCTTCGTATGGCATACCCCGCCTCCATGTGCAAGCGAGCATCCCCGCCCGCTCCACATTTTTAGCGGTACAAGCATAAGCTTCTTCATACAAGCGGTATATCATCCTCGCTTCGTATGGAATACCCCGCCTCCATGTGCAAGCGAGCATCCCCGCCCGCTCCACATTTTTAGCGGTCAAGCATAAGTATAAAAATTCTCACTGTCATAAGCAGGACTCCTGGAATGTATAATCATCATTCCTTTTTATACTCCATATTTCCTGTAACCTGCAACCATCAGGGTTAACAACAATAGCCATATACGCTATGCATCCACATTCAATTCATAATAAAAACACATTATGAGAATGTATGGTTTCACAAATAAATGTCATGATATCCTTCTTTAAATCCTTATTTCATCCTGAGCCCTTATCATTAGTACATTTTAATGCTTCTTGCTACTCCAGGAAAGCGGAATTCTTCCTCGCTTCCACTGGACTTTAGCGTTGCTACTCCATGTAAGCGGAACTCTTCATCGCTTCCAATGGACTTTAGCGTTGCTACTCCATATAAGCGGGACTCTTCATCGCTTCATATGGACTTTAGCATAAGCCATTAAAATCCTTACTAAGATAACTTTGACTCAAGACATGCATATGCAAAAACAATGCACAATAACATATATCATAACCTCAATGCACCACTTTGCATTCATCATGTGTCAACAAGACAACGTAAAATACATGTTACCTCGGAAATATCCCTTTATCTGATTTTCTTAAAACCAGCTTCCTTGGCACATAACACACGGAGTGCCAGACATCCCCATAAATGTCATCCTATCGTGTTCCACACGATTCCTGCAACCACAATGGTTAGCAATACCACTTTTCATATCATAAGAGCACATAAACAATGTGTTATGTCATACAACATTAATGCCATCATGCATAAATATGTGCTATCAATAACTTCCTAGGCCCTTAACAGCCCCAATGAGCAACCACTGCTCTGATACCACTAATGTAAGGACCCCAAGCCCTTAAAACCTTGATTAGTGTATTAACCACTATGTGTGGTACATGCTTTCTATAAAATGTCAATCGGGAAGCTCTGATGATACTTAATCATTGCCTGTCAATAAAAGACTCATATGTTTGCCCTTTACCAACCCCTTGGTGCCACTTTTCACATTGTAAACTTTTACAAAAATTTGGGCAGAGTCTCCCCATAAATAGAGCTATCCCAAAACAGAGTACAACACATAACAAAATTCCCGGCCAGGGAACACATAATACTCAACAGAAAGCAGTAATACAAGTAGATTCCCAGCCAGGGAAGACACCACACATACGTCAACAAAAGTGGGTTCCAACACCCACATAATACACCAATGACTCTCATATCATTCTAGCAATTCAACCTAATTGCATGCAACCTTAAATGAAAGAGAGAAAGGCTCATGCCTTTATATACAATCCATATACAAGTATAATCGTGCTCACAAGCGAGCATCATGAATATGAATATGTATAAATCCTCAGGTGTATATATAGGTACTCTATACGATACCGTGCTCCATCAAGCCCTGGTACCACGATCCTGGGAGTACCTCAAATCAACAGCTCGAGCTCAGCTCCATAGCCATCGATGTACCTGTCCACCTGTCCCAACAGAGACAGCCCCCAACGGGGTGAGCATACCAATACACAACATCCCATAATCATAATAATGAAATTCATAATTTACAACAAAGGTAAATGCTAATGAATTTAAATGATACTCCCTGGATGGCAACATCCTCATCCGGGATTCCGTGTACTGTCCCTGTTCTCACAACATCAAACTCATCAAATCTCATAAATCAGTAAATCAACACATTGATTTACACATCGCATGCCTGATCCTCGAATATCAACATATAGTGATTACAAATTCATTAAACATGCAATTACAGATATCACAATATCTAATACTGATTTCACAACCTTGCTATCAATCACAGATAGCTCAAATGCCTTAGCATTTATTTTACCAATCCTTCATTATACTTAGACATCTCAAGTGTCTTATAATGAATACATGAGTCTACAAACCTAGACATCTCAAATGTCTTATAATGAATACACGATTCTACGAACTTAGACATCTCAAATGTCTTACGAAGAATACATGATTTTACGATCATTCCCAGGCATCTCAAATGCCCTAATATAATCAAATAAACCCAGTACCCCATATATCATGCAAGAGTCATCCTACTCTAGTGTCACGCACGCTACAAGCGGCGATATCAAGATTTGGGTCATTCCTTGGCTATATCAACATGTATGTATAACCATACGCAAAACATTCAATGCAATCAAAAACACCTTATGCATTTCACATATATATAGTAATGCTCGTACGTCGCACGTACCTTAAATCTCCGAAGTCCGAGCCAAGCCTTGCTCGAGTTCCATGCCCCGAGGAATGATGTGCTAACACGATAAAATAATTCACAATTATTTACGAACATGTAACCTATGCTCAAGCACACCCATATCCCTCAAAATATTGTCAACACACGACAATTAACCTCTTAAAAGACCCGGGGCAGGGTACATGCAGGGAAGGAAATAAATGAGACAATCGAAATTTGTTCAAGAATGCCCTACAAAAATCGAACCTTAATCTCACAATTTCGAACCCAATAAAATACCATAATTCATCTAAAATGTCAATTAAGCTATCCAAGCAAGAATCAACATCCCTTGACAAAAACTCCCCATTTTTCGAATTCAACCCCCTTAAAATCGATCCCAAACAAGCCTTTAAATCCCAACTCTTAAAATCCTTCAAATTCGAACCAAAGCTTCTCAATCAAGCATCATAATACTCTTAAAACATGCAATAATCCATCAATTGCAAGAAACAACACCCATGCCAAAAACCCCCAAATAATTCGAAAATTAAACCCTACGAAATTGGGGAAATTCGAAACAATAAAGGCATGGAAATACATGAAAAAGACGAACAAGGGGGTAGGGAGGTTACCCAACGAAAATCGGAAGCAAAATCGGACGAAATCCGATGAACCCTAACTTTTGGGGATCGACGCCTTTCTGTAAAATTCGACTTCCACACGCGACGAAACCTTCAATTGGCAGAGGGGAAAGGAGCGCCTCGTCGAGACGAAGCCGTGGGTAGGTCGCACGCGCCGATCGGCGGCCGGACGGCGGCTGGCGGAGCGCCTGAAACGGCGGGGGTGCAGGGGCGACGGGAATCGCGGCTGCGGGAGAGAGGGGGAGGAATTGGGGCTGAAATGAAATTATGTCTAAAATTTGGGTTTAAATGGTATTTATAGCAAAAATACCCCGAAAAATTAATAGCCCCACAAATACATCATGATTCCTTAAAAATCATCTGTTTTCAAAAACTCTCTCTCTAACTCCAAAACCCTCTACCGGTGCTCACCCAGCACCCGAGATCCCGAGACACATAAAAAACCCAACTCTTAGGTTTTACACCGTAATGTGAATACAATCTCAACCTCTGGATCCAACGATCCCAACTGCCCAAATAAACGAGCCCAGAAGGCCCAATACCTCGATTAAATCCCAAATCGCCACGTAAAACCACTTTAGGGATTATTAATACTCCGGGATTAACACCTATAATCCCTGGTCATCACAATGGGTTACATGTTCGTAAATAATTGTGAATTATTTATCGTGTTAGCACATCGTTCCTCGGGGCATGGAACTCGAGCAAGGTTTGGCTCGGACTTCGAGGATTTAAGGTACGTTTAGCGTACGAGCATAGCTTAAATGATGTTTTACAAGTATGATGCATGATTTAAATACATGAAATGCTTTACTATGATGGCACCGTGACTTGGTTACGTTATGTTGAATCACATGGTGAAATGCTTGGTGCCGCTATGAAGCGAGCAAATGATGGGTGTGGTCGCTACGGAGCGAACACCAGTAGTATGACGCTACTTTGAAGTAAGAAATGAAAATGTGGTATTGATTAGATATCTAGGATATCTGTATTTTATTCCCTATTGGTAATGAATAGGAACAGAGACGTAGTTAATCAGAGAAGTGATTAACTAGTATCGGAAGTTAAGGAAGTCTCAATATGATATCTAGAATTATGATAATTGCTAGATAAAGAAAGATGTTATGAAATGTTGTTAATTCGAAACTGGTTAGGGTTAACCAATATGATGATTAACTGCATATTCAAGATTTGATGATTTATCTGTTTTGAGAACAGGGTTATTACAGGGGTACGCTAGGATGAGGATGATACCATCCAGGAAGTGTCACATATGTTCCACAATATTTACATTTTCGTAAATTATGTATTATGTCATTATGATTATGAAATTGTGGAATTGGTATGCTCACCCCGTTGGGGGCTGTCTCTGTTGGGACAGGTGAACAGGTACATCGATGGCTTTGGAGATGAGCTCGAGCTGTTGATTGGATGTACTCCCAGGATCGTGGTACCAGGGCTTGATGGAGCACGGTATCGTATAGAGTACCTATATATATATACCCATGATGGTTATACACATAATTATGATGCTCGCATGTGAGCACGATTATACTTGTACATGGGTTGTATATAAAGGCATGAGCCTTTCTCTCTTTCATTCTATGTTGCATGCAATTAGAGGTAGAATTGCTAAAGGTTATGAGAGTCATTAGTGTATGTGGGTGTTGAACCCACTTTTGTTGCTATATGTGTGATGTTTTCCCTGGCTGGGAATTTACTTGATATTGCTGTATTTTGATGAGTATTACGTTTTCCCTGGCCGGGAATTATGTTATGTGTTGTACTTTTATTTCGGGATAGCTCTATTTATGGGGAGACTCTGCCCAAATTTTTTATAAAAGTCCACAATGTAAAGAGTGGTGTAATGGGCGAACTCTATGAGTCTCTTGTTGTTAGGATGATGAACTTATAACATAGTATGATAAAGAAAACTTTGGAATTACCATTCAATGGTAAAGTATCATCTGAGTTTCCCGAATAATTTTATGGAAAGCATGTGCCACACATAATGATTAATACACTAATCAAGGGTTAAGTATAAGGGGTCCTTACATTAGTGGTATCAGAGCAGTGGTTGCTCATTGGGGCTGTTGAGGGCCTAGGAAGTTATTGATAGCACATATTTATGCATGATGGCATTAATGTTATACGACATGACTAATTGTTTATGTGCTTATATGATATGAAAAGTGGTATTGCTAACCATTGTGGTTGCAGGAATCGTGTGGAACACGATAGGATGGCATTAATAGCGATGTCTAACACTCTATATGCTACGTGCTAAGGAACCTGATTTTGAAGAAAATCAGGGAAAAGAAAGATATGATGTATTGTCTGATGACAGACTGGGTAGACAACCGACAGTGGAATACTTCGGTATGGTCTCAATTATTATTGAATATACTAATGCGTTTGTTCATGTAATGTTCAAGCAAGGAAGGTGCGTAAGAAACGTACGGGCATCAAACGGTAACATATTCTTAAACTATGACTTTGCATTGATTGCATAAGTGTATATGATGATGATTATGATAAGTAAGTTAAGATGATGATGTTTATGATAAGTAAAGATGATATGATGTTTATGATGATGATTATGATAAGTAAGTTAAGATGATGATGTTTATGATAAGTAAAGATGATATGATGTTTATGATGATGATTATGATAAGTAAGTTAAGATGATGATGTTTATGATAAGTAAAGATGATATGATGTTTATGATGATGATTATGATAAGTAAGTTATGATGATGATGTTTATGATAAGTAAAGATGATATGATGTTTATGATGATAATTATGATAAGTAAGTTATGATGACGATGTTTATGATGAGTAAAGATGATATGATGTTTATGATGATGTTTACGATGATGATGATTATGACGATGTTTATGATGACGTATATGAGATTGGGTAAGGTGCCCATGTGGCAAGATGCCACACAATGTTTATGATATGGTAAGACGCCATATGATTGGGTGAGATGCCCATGTGGTAAGATGCCACACAATGTTTATGATATCGTAAGACGCCATAGGATTGGGTGAGATACCCATGTGGTAAGATGCCACACAATGTTTATGATATGGTAAGACGCCATATGATTGGGTGAGATGCCCATGTGGTAAGATGCCACACGATGATTGTGTTATGGTAAGATGCCATATGACGGCGTAAGATGCCCATATGGTAAGAGGCCATACGATGTTGTTATGTGGTAAGACGCCACGGGGTAAGATGCCCATATGGTAAGAGGCCATACGATGTTATTATGTGGTAAGACGCCACGGGGTGAGATGCCCATATGGTAAGAGGCCATACAATGTTATTATGTGTGGTAAGACGCCACGGGGTAAGATGCCCATATGGTAAGAGGCCATACGATGTTATTATGTGATAAGATGCCACAGGGTAAGATGCCCATGTGCATGAATATGAACCAGGGAAAATGAAAAGAAGTTAATGATAACCAGCAAGCTTACTCAACTATGATTTCGTACATTTACTGTTATAGTTATAAGATGATGATGCTTATATGATGATGATGTATAAGATGATGATGCTTATATGATGATGATGTATAAGATGGCGATGCTTATATGATGATGATGTATAAGATGACGATGCTTATATGATGATGATGTATAAGATGATGATGCTTATATGATGATGATGTATAAGATGATGATGCTTATATGATGATGATGTATAAGATGACGATGCTTATATGATGATGATGTATAAGATGATGATGCTTATATGATGATGATGTATAAGATGATGATGCTTATATGATGATGATGTATAAGATGATGATGCTTATATGATGATGATGTATAAGATGATGATGCTATAAGATGATGATGCTTATATGATGATGATGCTATAAGATGATGATGCTATAAGATGACGATGCTTATGTGATGATGATGTTATAAGATGATGATAATTATGAAATGATGATGCTCATATGATGAAGATGTTATAAGATGGTGATAATTATAAGATGATGATTTTAATCATTCATGTCAAGAATTAATGACTATATGCATGGCTATGAAACAGGGACATTGGAGTGTCCAGGGTGTATAGGCATTAGAGGAATGTTGGGTAAAGACCCACTACTCTATTGATTTTCTTCCCACAGTATGGTATGCCGTGCGGGAACGTCCATCTTATTGGTAGGTTTGAGGTGAACCTAGGGAGGCAGCGACTAGTTTGTCTGCCGTGTGTGTGCAGCACCAAGAGGGGCTTGTTAGAGCCGTTATACTGCTCGTAGGAACCAAGTGTGGCAAATCGTAAGGCGATACGATGTGGATTGTGGTGGACTCTAGTAGTCACCATGTCATCGAGGTTGAGGTTGTGCGTGCCTCACTGAAACGTGTATACGTTTATGTTTAAATCTTGGTGAGACTTGTCTGGGACAGCTCATGATGTTGAAGTACCAACAAGAGAGTCATCAAGTCGTCGTTGATTCGATCTGGGAATCCATGTATTTGGGATGCAATGGGTTTATTGCATGTCCTTTCAAATTTGAAACTCTGAGGAGTCTCGATTGTTTCTTTATGACCGGGATGTGGTTCTTGGGATATCCGGAGGTAGACATCTTATGAGGTATCTTTCGTGTGAATCTATGGCCGTGAGTTGCCCAACTTGAGTTGCAATGATGCGACTGCTCCTTCGATAGAGGAGGTTTGGAAGTGGAAACCAGGTTTGGTATGTGTACACCGTGGTGTACTGATGTTTCCCTTGTAACGATGTATGTTAGACATCGTGAGTCATGATAAGAGATGTCAATGGATGATATCTACGATGGAATCGGGAGCGATTCGAATCCTTGCAGTTTCAGTTGACTAACTGCTTTTGGATTATTAGCGTTAAGTTGTGCTGACGCTCTTTGACGTTATGATGGATTTGGAAGTCTATTCCACTCCAGAGTTTGACGCGAGGTCAACGTTCTCACGGTTGAGGTGTCATTTAGGATGCGTTCATACTAGTTGTATTAGAACTAAGGATGACTGTCCGACCTACAGCCGTAAGTATTGGTTGTTTTGCAGTCATGAAAGGCTGACTTTTAGGATGACCCGCATTGAGGTACGTTTTGCCTCTTGGGTGATACGTTGGTTTTGGTATGTCGCTCTGTTTCAGAGTTTGATGTGAGGTAAGTATCCTCGCGTTTATTAATACGATTCTGATATGGTCAAGAATCGAAGTTATGGCTTCATGTTGTTGTGTAGCCTGAGTGTTATGTGATACACCGGTGCTAATTTCGAGGACGAAATTCTTTTAGTGGGGGATATTGTGATGACCAGGGATTATAGATGTTAATCCCGTAGTGTTAAAAATCCCTAAAGTTGTTTTACGTGGCGATTTGGAGTTTAATCGCGATGTTGGGCCTTCTGGGCTCGTTTATTTGGGTAGTTGGGATCGTTGGATCCCGAGGTTGAGATTGTATTCACATTACGGTGTAAAACCTAAGAGTTGGGTTTTTGATGTGTCTCGGAATCTCGGGTGCTTGTGTGAGCACCGGTAGGGGGTTTTGGTGTTAGAGAGAGAATTTTTGAAAACAGATGATTTTTAATGAATCACGATGTATTTGTGGGGCTATTAGTATTTCGGGGTATTTTGCTATAAATACAAGTTGAACCCGAGATTTTTATTAAAAATTGCATTTCAGCCCCACCTTCCCTTCTTCTCTCTCCCCGCCGAATCCCGCCTGCTACAGTCCCCCGCGCACGAAAACGCTTCGGCCGCCGCCGTCCCGCCGCCGTTCGGCGCGTCCGACCTACCCACGGCTTCGTCTCGTCCAGGCGCTCCTTTCCCCTCCGGCAATTCGAAGTTTCGTCGCGTTTTGAAGTCGGATTTTGCAGATGAGGCCGATCCCCAAATTCTAGGGTTCTTCGATTTCGGTCGATTTTACTCCCGATTTTCGATTGGGTAACGTTCTTTACCTCTTTTTCGTCCCTCTCATGTAATTCCCTGCTATATTTGGTGATTTTGGTTCGAAATTATTTTCGAATTTTGTGGGGTTTGGTTCGAAAATTGGGGGGGGTTTTGGCAAGGGTGATGATTCTTGCTATTGATGGTTTAATTCATGATTTAGATGCATTATGATGCTTGATTGTGTTCGAAATTGAGGAATTGGATTCGAAGTTAGGGCTTGAATTCGAATTTTGGGGGGGTTTTGGCATGTGGGGCGATTATTGTTGTTGTTAATTGATTAATTCATGTGTTAGATGAATTATGGTGATTATTTGGGTTTGATTTGTGTTGGTTGGGTTCGAATTATTGAAGGTGTTCTTGAGCAATTTTTCGATTTGTTGCATTCGTTTTCCCTCCCTGCATGTACCCTGCCCCGGGTCTTTTAGATGTTTAATTGTCGTGTGTCGACAATATTTTGAGGGTTATGGATGTGCTTGAGCATGGGTTACATGTTCGTAAATAATTGTGAATTATTTATCGTGTTAGCACATCGTTCCTCGGGGCATGGAACTCGAGCAAGGTTTGGCTCGGACTTCGAGGATTTAAGGTACGTTTAGCGTACGAGCATAGCTTAAATGATGTTTTACAAGTATGATGCATGATTTAAATACATGAAATGCTTTACTATGATGGCACCGTGACTTGGTTACGTTATGTTGAATCACATGGTGAAATGCTTGGTGCCGCTATGAAGCGAGCAAATGATGGGTGTGGTCGCTACGGAGCGAACACCAGTAGTATGACGCTACTTTGAAGTAAGAAATGAAAATGTGGTATTGATTAGATATCTAGGATATCTGTATTTTATTCCCTATTGGTAATGAATAGGAACAGAGACGTAGTTAATCAGAGAAGTGATTAACTAGTATCGGAAGTTAAGGAAGTCTCAATATGATATCTAGAATTATGATAATTGCTAGATAAAGAAAGATGTTATGAAATGTTGTTAATTCGAAACTGGTTAGGGTTAACCAATATGATGATTAACTGCATATTCAAGATTTGATGATTTATCTGTTTTGAGAACAGGGTTATTACAGGGGTACGCTAGGATGAGGATGATACCATCCAGGAAGTGTCACATATGTTCCACAATATTTACATTTTCGTAAATTATGTATTATGTCATTATGATTATGAAATTGTGGAATTGGTATGCTCACCCCGTTGGGGGCTGTCTCTGTTGGGACAGGTGAACAGGTACATCGATGGCTTTGGAGATGAGCTCGAGCTGTTGATTGGATGTACTCCCAGGATCGTGGTACCAGGGCTTGATGGAGCACGGTATCGTATAGAGTACCTATATATATATATACCCATGATGGTTATACACATAATTATGATGCTCGCATGTGAGCACGATTATACTTGTACATGGGTTGTATATAAAGGCATGAGCCTTTCTCTCTTTCATTCTATGTTGCATGCAATTAGAGGTAGAATTGCTAAAGGTTATGAGAGTCATTAGTGTATGTGGGTGTTGAACCCACTTTTGTTGCTATATGTGTGATGTTTTCCCTGGCTGGGAATTTACTTGATATTGCTGTATTTTGATGAGTATTACGTTTTCCCTGGCCGGGAATTATGTTATGTGTTGTACTTTTATTTCGGGATAGCTCTATTTATGGGGAGACTCTGCCCAAATTTTTTATAAAAGTCCACAATGTAAAGAGTGGTGTAATGGGCGAACTCTATGAGTCTCTTGTTGTTAGGATGATGAACTTATAACATAGTATGATAAAGAAAACTTTGTAATTACCATTCAATGGTAAAGTATCATCTGAGTTTCCCGAATAATTTTATGGAAAGCATGTGCCACACATAATGATTAATACACTAATCAAGGGTTAAGTATAAGGGGTCCTTACATTTATACGATGTTTATACGATGAAGTTCATAAGATGTTTATATGATGATGCTTATACGATGCTTATATGATGACGTTTACACGATGTAATTGTGGTAAGATGCCACGGGGTAAGATGCCCCACATGGTAAGAGGCCATGCGATGTATTGTGGTAAGATGCCACGGGGTAAGATGCCCCACATGGTAAGAGGCCATGCGATGTTATTGTGGTAAGATGCCACGGGGTAAGATGCCCCATATGGTAAGAGGCCATACGATGATATTGTGGTAAGATGCCACGGGGGTAAGATGCCCCATATGCATGATTATAAATCAGGGACGACAATAAGAAGTTAATGAGAAATCCAGCATATTTACTTAACAAATATTTCATGCATATGCTATGATGTTTTTATGATGCTAAGTAAGATGGTATATGCTCATGATGTGTTGTCCCTGTAGGTACACTTTTGGACGAAAGGACTAAGGTCGGGTTGAGGCAGTGAGCTACGAGGGACACAGGAATGTATAGGATTCAAGTTATGATTAGTATCTACTCTAGGAGTAGTGTAAATGTAAGGACCCTAATCCTTAAGTGCGGAATCAAGGCATAATAGAGCTAATTAAATAATCAGAGTGAGAAATAACGTGTTGAGTTTATGAGCTTAAGCATTACATGCCAAAAATAAGGACTACTAAAAAGGATTAATTACATTCCAATCAATGAATGTGTTCAACTATAGTTTTATACCACTCCTAGAGTAGATACTATCCAAAAATAATCCTGTCCTTCAATTCACAAAAGCATCCTCAAGCTCACTGTCTCAACCCGTCTAGCCCTTCTACCATGCCAAACGTGTACCTACAAGGACAACCCCCAAACATGAGCAATAATAATCATTCATATTCAACACAATATGAAGATAAAGCATAAATGCATAATCATAATAAAACACTTCCTGTTTTCCCATGCATTTCAAACGCTTCCCGTTTAGTTGTCCCTGTACCATAACTCATGAGTATAATCAACAGATTATTTTTAATGGTCAAAACATGTCATGACATATACCAGCTCATCAATACCAAATACTGATCACCAATCCCTAGTCTGTCCATCACAATGTATTTTAATGCCCCTCGCTTATTTACATATAGGCGGCATAGGATAACCTCGCTTCAATGGACATGCGGGACTCCCACCCCTCGCCTCACATTGAGCGGCAAATACCCTTTCCTCGCCCTATATGATAACCACGCTCAAATGTGACATGCGGCGCTCCCACCCCTCGCTTCACATTTAGCGGAACCAAAACAAATAGTGGCAAGCATTAAAATCATCAAGGGATGACCACGACTCATGGGATGTGCACCAATAATCATATGCATCTATAAACATCATGCATAACATGTATTTGCATCCACAATGCAATACCACATATATACCCGCATCCACAATGCATAAACAATGAGTATATAAGATACATGTACCGTTGAGGTGCCCGTACGTCCACTACGTACCTTTCCAAAAGTGGATTTGATATGGCTTCAATTCCTCGGTTGCGTTGCTACCTGGGATGGTTCTACACAATCACACAACCCCATATTAGAAGCCAAATAATAGCCAAATACCAAAAATTTGACAAAAGAAAGCATTTTCCAAAAATCCACAGGCGGCGATCGATCGCTTCCCTCAGGCGATCGGTCGCCTCAAAATTTCCACTGCGGCGATCGGTCGCCTCAAACATGGCGATCGATCGCCATTCCTTTGATTTGGCTACTGCCTCTCGGCGATCGGTCGCCTCATTTTAGGCGATCGATCGCCTAACCCGCAAAAAGTCTACTGCCTCTTGGCGATCGGTAGCCTCTTTTCAGGCGATCGATCGCCTCGCACAGACATGCGTTTTTCACCATATTTGCTCCCAAAAACCTTCCAATCCATACCAACACTTAACCCAACAAATCAACAACATCAAATACAACATAAACCACCAAAATATACTTCAAAACAAGTATAAATCCAACATATAACCAAACACACAACAACCCAACACAAACCCATTTCAAAACCCTTCAAAATCATTTCAAACTCAATCTAAACACAATAAAAGCAATGGGGAGGTATCCATACCTCTTGGGGACCTCAAATCACCCAATATACTCCACAAATCAAGATTTTTGAAAGGTTTCTCTTCACCCCAAAGCTTGAACTCGAAAATGGCGAGAAAAGGGGAAGGGTTTGGGTGTTGTTTGGTAAAGGTGAAGTGAGAGTGGATGAGGTGGGGTTGGGTATAAAAGGGGATTGGGTTTAATTAAAATAGGGTGCATCCCACAATACCACGGTGTATAAAACACCCCAATATGATATTTTTAAAAGCATTAATCCAAAATGCACCAAATATCAATTAAACACATTATTTCCAATTAATTGCTACCCATGGCAAATAAATCATGCTTCCAACCATAATTCCCAAAATGCTCAACATGCACCCGGAAATGCAACCCGATCACATCTACCATGTGACTAAACATTTCAACATAATAATTCCAACACATAATTAATTACCACCATAATTAATCATATAATCACAATTAATGCACCAAGTTGCAATTAATCATTTCGGGATATCACAGTAAATCTAAATGACATTCTTTTAGAATGTAATGAATTATTTTTGAAGTTTTGTATTTTGGCCTGTAATCCTGTTAGCTCGTGTAACAACCAAAACCTTAAGATGTTACCTTAATGCATGATTAGTCCTTCTTATGTCTTTTAATCACTGTTAAAGTGGGAAGACCCCACAGCAGGTGATCGATCGCATGGTTTAGACGATCGATCGCGAGCAGGTTGGCGATCGATCGCGAGGGTTAGCGATCAATCGCGAGTAGGCGATTTTGGCCACTGGTTGGAGGCGATCGATCGCGATGTTTGAGGCGATCGATCGCCGCTTGCAGTATTTTGTTATTTTGAAATTTTTGGAAAATATCGGGATTTTGGAACCGAGGTTTAAAGGAGCCGTTTCGGGGCAATGTCTACATTCCAATTGGAATGCTATACTTTTAAAATGGATTGGTTGGAGCCAAAGTTTTATAAAACGAAATTCTCGGTTGGGTTTTTGGCTATCCTTTAAGCTTGTAAAATGGAATATTTTGGGTATTATGCATGCTTAGCCGGGGGACTTTTATTTCGGTAATCGTCATGGATTGACGATATGTTTGGGGGTTATGAACGTGCTTGGGCACGTGGTTGCATGCTTGTGTTTAATTGTGATATATTTGTGTATTATCACATAATTCATCGGGTCATGGGACTCAGGTGAGGTTGGACTCGGACTACGGAATTACAAGGTACATATTGACGTACGAGCATAGCCTATTATAATGTTGCAACTCTAAAAATGCATGGTATGTGATAATTGCATTAAATGGGCATTGGAACACATGGTGTGTGATAATTGCATTATATGGACATTGAAATACATGGTATGTGGTAATTGTATCAAATGGGTATTGAAATGCATGGTACATGATACTTGCTATAAATGGATAACGATATGTATGGTAAATGGTATTTGCGTCAAATGGTTATACATTGGGAACCATACG
This sequence comes from Haberlea rhodopensis, assembly GCA_907163345.1. Lineage (NCBI taxonomy): Eukaryota > Viridiplantae > Streptophyta > Magnoliopsida > Lamiales > Gesneriaceae > Haberlea > Haberlea rhodopensis. The sequence continues at coordinate 20,414 of CAJQUN010000295.1, forward strand.
GTGCCGCTATTGAGTGTGATATCCCCGAAATAATTATATGCAATTTGGGCATTAATTATGTTTATGTGATTTTTATGGTGATAATTAATATATGTGTCGGAATTAATTATCTTGGTAAAATGCTTAGTCACATGGTATGCGTGACCCGGTAGTGCATGTTATGCATGTTGGGAAATTAGGGGTTATTATGGTTGGTTTATGGTAATTGATAATTATTTGGTCAAGCATGATTTTAATTGGGATTTTGATGCATGTTGGTAAATGCTTTTAAAATATAATGTTGGGGTGTTTTATACACCATGGCAATTGTGGGAGTGAAATTTAATTAAAAACCAACCCACTTATACCCCCCAATCCCCACTATACCATCACTTTTCTACTTTCCCCCAAATCACCCACCCAAACCCTCATTCTCCACTATTTTCGTTTTTGGCATAAAAGTGGAGGGGAAATCTTAACAAAAGTCTCATTTGTGAGATTTGGTGTGAGATTTGGAGTCCCCAAGAGTATGGATACCTCCCCATTGTTTTTATTGTGTTTGGATTGGGTTTATTATGGTTTTGAATGGTTTTGAAATGGGTTATTTTGGGTTGGTATTATTTTGGTTGGATGTTGGATTTTTGGGATGTTTAAAGTGTATTTTTGAAGGTTATTATGTGTTTGATGTTGTTGGTTTGAAGGTAGGAGAGTTGGTATGGATTGGAAAGGAATTTTGGAGCAAAAATGGTGAATTTTTGGGTTACAGACACTGGCGATCGATCGCCCATTTCAGGCAATCGATCGCGCGCTGGCAGTGCGCGTTTGGAGTGTCTGGCGATCGATCGCCACTCTTGGGCGATCGATCGGCGAGGCTGGCGATTGATCGCGCCAAATGTGGCGATCGATCGCCAAAGCGAGAAAATTTTAGGATCGGGCACTAGGGTCTCACGATCGATCGCCCGTAGGCGATCGATCGCGAAAGGCAAAATGTGGGATTTTTGAATATTTTTGTGGAGTTTTTGATATTGGACTATTATTGGCTCCTAATATTGATTTGTGTGAATGTGTAGGACCATCCCAGGTGGCCACACAGCTTAGGAGATAAAGTCCACGATATCTCCACTTTTGGAACTAAGGTACGTAGTGAGTCGTACGGGCATCGGACTGTAAAACGTATTTATTACGCTTTGAATTGGTTATGCACTATGGTTGCACACATGGAATTGATTATGCATTGTGGTTGCATATGTGGTCTTATTTATGCATCATGGATTGCATACATGGTTTGGTCATGCATTTTGGTTGCATGTGTATATTGGATGCATTGGTGCATGTGATTGTGAGTCGGGATTATATTCCAGTGATGGAGAATACTTGCCGCCAGTGGCGTAGCGATGTGAATACTTGCCGCTGTCATACCGTAGCGATGAGAGAATATTTGCCGCTAATATGAAGCGAAGAACAGGACCGCTGTCATATTAATAGCGAGGGATATTAGTGCCGCTGGTATTGTCTAAGCGAGGGGTATTTCCGCTGTCATGTTAATGCGAGGGGTATTATGCCACTGATATAATAAGACTCGGGAATTGAACACGATATACATGGAAATCGGTGCATGTCATGACATACATTATTGGTAATATAATCTATTGGTTATGATTGTGATACAGGGACAACTAATGGAGCTTTTAAATGTATTAAATAAAGGGAGTGAATTGTATTTACGGTTTATGCATTTAAATTACAATCATATTTTTGTGAATATGATTTATATACATGCTCATGGTTTTGGGGTTGTTCCTGTAGGTACTTCTGGACGGACAGGTTAAGGCGGGTTGATGCGGTGAGCTAGTGAGGAGTGCTCTTGGTATCAAGCACATTCTTTTGTATAGTATCTACTCTAGGAGTAGTGTAAAGCTATATGATTAACATTCATTAGTTGGGAATGTAATTAATCCCTTTTGGAACTTTGTTTTGGCTTTGTAATCTAATAGCTCAAGGCATCAACACGATTTTATACTCCGTTTATACATGAAAATTTTATTTACGCCTTTAATCCGCACTTAAGGAACTAGGGTCCTTACATCAGAGCCAAGTTAGAGAACCAGGGAATGAGTGAAGGGTAGCCTTAGCATGGTTGGCTAGGTGTTTACATTTGGGCATGTTTATGCATGTGGTGCATATTGATATATAAATTGTTATACTAACATGCTTATTATCGTTCATGTTATCTAACGGCATAACATATATATTGTTTGGAATTGTTGTTAACCTTTGTATTACAGCATGGCGGCTATGAATGTGGAGAACCTCAATGAAGAGGTGGGTGATGTTCGAAGCGTGAACACTAGCATTGGTCAGACAAATCCTTTACCTCCACCTGCCGTGGGCGTGGAGCCGGTAGCTCAGTTGCTTTTACCAGGGGAGCTTAGTCTGAGTCAGTTCCTAACTTTCCACCCTCCCATGTTTGAGGGGACGGAGACAGTAGAAGAAGCTAAGGAGTGGCTTGAGAGACTAGAACAGATATTTGTGTCCGCTCCTTGTGCTAGGACAGCATGGCTGAGGTTGGCGGAGTTCCAACTAGAAAATAAGTCTTCTATGTGGTGGAAGACGACGGTGATGGAGCTGAGAGCTCAAGGTATGGTGATTGACTGGAATTTATTTCGGACTCGGTTTCTTAACCGATAATTCTCTGCTGCGGCTAGGATGAATTCATGAGCTTGAAACAGGGGAGCATGTCAGTCTCGGACTATGCTATGCATTATTCATCCTTGTTGAGGTATGTTCCCCACATCGCAACAAACGGACATGCCAAGATGAGGAACTTTCTAAAGGGGCTGCTACCGGAACTTTTTGATCGGGTTATCTCCAACAACACCACTTCTTTTGATGATGCTCTCACTAGAGCGGAACTAGCGGAGATCGGAGTAACTGCTTACCCGGATGTTGTACCCCGACAAGTCCCACCGCCGAGGCCAATATCTAATAATCTGAGGCCACGAGGAGAATCATTTAAGCCTCGTGGGGCTTCTTCCTCATCTTCTTGGTTTGGTGGGAGACGAATGGATGACCGGAGGGGTGGTGCGCCTAGCAACAGCGGGCAGACTCAAGTGAGTAGGAGTGGAGTGGTGAAGTGTCACTTTTGTGGAGGACCACATCATATGCGAGGCTGTACGGCTGGTTATAAATGTGGCAAGATGGGCCACATATCTCGGTTCTGTCAGAGTGGTGATGGTGAGGTGGATCTCAGAGGAGGCAGAGGGAGGTTTTCTACCGGGACAGTACAGCACCACCGATGGTGCCTCGACAGATGGGAGGACAGGCGATGGGGCCACCTCAGGGACAGGTCTATGCATTGACCCGGGAGCAAGCCGATGCAGCTCCAGAGGAGGAGCTGGTGCGTGCCTTCTATTTACATATTCCGCCTTTATTTTGATAGACACAGGTGCTTCGCACTCCTTTGTGTCTGCGGATTTTGTGGCGAGACATCATATGTGCACACGTCTCTATTGGTCTCGACACCCACCGGGAAGAAAGTTGTTGCTGATCAGTTTCTGATGGACTGCCACATTTATTTTGTGGGCAATGAGATAAAGGCAGATTTGATTGTATTGGGGATGTCAGACTTTGACTGCATTGTGGGTATCGATATTCTGAACAGATATCAGGCAGTGGTAGATTGTTGGCAGAGGACAGTTCGGTTCAGATCTCATTTGGGAGCTCAGTGGATTTTCTTTGGCAACGGGTCTCGTGCGAAGATTCCGTTGATTTCGGCAATCAAAATGTCCCAATTGTTGGAACGTGGGCACACAGGCTACCTCATCTATGCCGTGGACATGCCGGGAAAGGGTAAAGAGTTGAAGATTGAGGATGTACCAGTAGTAGCGGAGTTTGCTGATGTATTCCCGGAGGAGATTCCCGGATTCCCACCGACAAGGGAAGTCGAGTTTGGGATTGAGTTATTACCGTGGACATCCGCTATTTCTCATGCTCCTTACCGTATGGCACCAGCAGAGTTGAGAGAACTGAAGGAGTAGTTGCAGAAACTCCTTGATAAAGGATATATACGCCCTAGCGTATCACCTTGGGGCGCACCGGCTATTTTTGTGAAGAAGAAGGATGGTTCGATGCGTTTGTGCGTCGACTATAGGCAATTGAATAAGGCCACGGTAAAGAACAAGTATCCTCTCCCGAGGATTGATGATTTATATCACTGCAGGGCTTGGGTTGTGTACTGATGCAAGATAAGCATGTAGTAGCTTATGCATCGAGGCAGTTGAAGCCGCATGAGGCTAGGTACCCAGTCCATAATTTGGAGTTGGCAGCTATTATCTTTGCCCTGAAGATATGGAGGCATTATCCGTATGGTACATCCTGTGATGACCAGGGATTATAGATGTTAATCCCGGAGTGTTAATAACCCCTAAAGTTGTTTTACGTGGCGATTGGAGTTTAATCGCGGTGTTGGGCCTTCTGGGCTCGTTTATTTGGGTAGTTGGGATCGTTGGAACCCGAGGTTGAGATTGTGTTCTCATTTGGGTGAAAAACCTAAGAGTTTGGTTTTTAGTGTGACTCGGGATCTGGGGTGCTTTGTGTGGGCACCGGTAGGGGGTTTTGGAGTTAGAGAGAGAGTTTTTGAAAACAGATGATTTTTAATGAATCATGATGTATTTGTGGGGCTATTAGTATTTCGGGGTATTTTTGCTATAAATACCAGTTGAACCCGAGATTTTAATTATTGGAACCATTTTTCCTCACCTTCCCCGCCACTCTCTCTCTCCCCGCGCCCATTTCCCGTCTGCACAAACCCCCGCGCGTAAAAGGGCCGCGCCCGCCGCCGTCCGGCCGTCGTTCGGCGCGTCCGACCCGCCATCGGCTTCGTCTCTTCCAGGCGCACCTCTCCATACCAACAATTCGAAGTTTCGTCGAGAATCGCGTTCGGATTTGCCAGAAAAGCGCAAGGGTTCGAAAGTCCGAATTTGTCCGATTTGGGGCTCAATTTTTGGTACGTTTTTGGGGCTTTTCTTAAGGCTTTTTTGGGGCGTTTTGTTCTATTATTTGGGTTGAAAATTTCATACCTTGTGGTTCAAAAAATTTGTTGCCAATTGGTTCGAAATTGTGTTGGGTTTTTTCGAAAATCTTGCTGATTTTTGGATAGATTCTTATGCTTCACATGGTTCAGCTTTTGAGTCTTTTGGTGATGCTTATGGTTCGAATTTTTCCCTATATGCATGAGGGTTTGGGTTCGAAAATTGGGGTTTTGGCAGGAGGGGCGATTATTCATGTTGTTGATTGATTAATTCATGTTTTAGATGAATTATGGTGCTTATTTGGGTTCGATTTGTGTTGTGAGGGTTCGAAAATTTATGGGGAGTTCTTGACCAATTTTCGTAGATGTCTCATTCGATTTCCCTCCCTACATGTGCTCTACCCCAGGTGTTTTAAATGGTAAATTGTCGTGTGTTGACAATAATTTTCTGTATGAGGATTATGGGTGTGCTTGAGCATAGGTTGCATGTTCGTAAATAATTGTGAATTATTTATCGTGTTAGCACATCGTTCCTCGGGGCTTGGAACTCGAGCAAGGTTTGGCTCGGACTTCGAAGATTTAAGGTACGTGCGACGTACGAGCATTACTATATATTAGAGCATTTGTGAAATGCATAATGTATTTTGATTGCATTGAATAATTGTGCATGAGGTTATATATATGTGTTGAGAAGCTATGGAGCGAACTAATCTTGATATCGCCGCCACGAGCGTGCGTGACACTAGAGCAGTATAACTCTCATAAGATATATGGGGTACCGGATGTATATGACCATTGTAGGGCTTTGAGATGCCTGAGAATGATCGTGGGATCATGTATTCATTATAAGACATTTGAGATGTCTAAGTATAATGGAAAATGGGTAAAATATATGCTAGGCATTTGAGCTATCTGTGATTGGTAGCAAAGTTGAAAATCAGTATTAGATATTGAGATATCTATATTTGTATGTATAATGAATTTGGAATCAATAATTATTGATATTTGAGAATCAGGCATGCGATGAGTTAAATCAATGTGTGGATTTACTGATTTTTTAGATTTGATGAGTTTGACGATTGTGAGAACATGGACAGTACACGGAATCCCGGATGAGGACGTTGCCATCCAGGGAGTATCATTTAAAACTCATTAGTATTTACTTTTGTTGTAAATTATGAATTTCATTATTGTGATTATGGGATTTTGTGTATTGGTATGCTCACCCCGTTGGGGGCTGTCTCTGTTGGGGCAGGTGAACAGGTACATCGATGGCTGTGGAGCTGAGCTCGAGCTGCTGATTGGATACACTCCCAGGATCGTGGTACCAGGGCTTGATGGAGCACGGTATCGTATAGGGTACTTATATAAACCTGAGGATTATATACATATTTATGATGCTCGCATGTGAGCACGATTATACTTGTATATTGGTTGTATATAAAGGCATGAGCCTTTCTCTCTTTCATTCTATGTTGCATGCAATTAAGGGTAGAATTGCTAATGATATGAGAGTCATTGGTGTATTATGTGGGTGTTGAAACCCACTTATGTTGTGTTATGTGTGGTGTCTTCCCTGGCTGGGAATTTACTTAGTGTTGCTGCATTCTGTTGAATATTATGTTTTCCCTGGCCGGGAACTATGTTATGTGATGTGCTTTTGTTTCGGGATAGCTCAATTTATGGGGAGACTCTGCCCAAATTTTTATAAAAGTCCACAATGTAAAAATGGCGTAATGGGGATGGTAATGGGCGAACTCTATGAGTCTATTTGTTGTTAGGATGATGATCTTATAACGTTGAATATTAAAGAAATTTTGTAATTGCCATTCAATGCTAAAGTATCATCTGAGTTCCCGATTGATTTTTATTGAAAGCATGTGCCACACATAGTGGTTAATACACTAATCAAGGGTTAAGGGCTTGGGGTCCTTACATTTAGTGGTATCAGAGCAATGGTTACTCATTGGGGCTGTTAAGGGCCTAGGAAATTGTTGATAGCACATAATTTTGCATGATGGCATTAATGTTGAATGACACAACTATATGTTTATGTGCTTTTATGATATGAAAAGTGGTGTTGCTAACCGCTGTGGTTGCAGGAATCGTGTGAAACGCGATAGGATGTCATTAATGGTAATGTCTGGCACTCCGTATGTTATGTGCCAAGGGATCTGATTTTTAAGAAAATCAGAAAAAGGGGATATTTCCGAGGTAACATGTCTTGGTATACGTATTGACATGCAAATGGTTGCGTATATGTATTGCATGGTTGATGCATAGCGTATATGGCTATTGTTGCTAACCATAATGGTTGCAGGTTACAGGAAATATGGAGTACGAAAAGGAATGATGATTATACATATGTACAAGCATCCCAACGGTAACATGTATTATGTGTTTAGTTATTTAACACAAGGTAAATCGAGGTATGCATAATATAGTGCATTATGATATGATACATGTTGATACGCATCGTTTTGCATATATATGTTGTGAAATATAAGAGGTGTATTTCACGAGTCAAGGTTATCCTAGTGAGGATTTCAATGCTTACGCTAAATTCCATAAGAAGCGAGGAAGAATTCCGCTTACGTGGACTCATAAGAAGCGAGGAAGAATTCCGCTTACGTGGAGAAGTAAGAAGCATTGAAATACACTAATGATAAATGACTCAACTCCATAAGAAGCGAGGAAGAATTCCGCTTACGTGGATTCCATAAGAAGCGAGGAAGAATTCCGCTTACGTGGAAAAGTAAGAAGGAACCATAATTTCATATGTTGATTATTTATGAGTTGTGGTTTTCTTTATGATTTATGCATTTATGTTTGCAATCATATTATTTTGTATACGATATTATTATGTGGTAAGATGCCACGGGGTAAGATGCACATATGGTAAGAGGCCATACGATATTATTATGTGGTAAGATGCCACGGGGTAAGATGTCCATATGGTAAGAGGCCATACGATAGTATTATGTGGTAAGATGCCACGGGGTAAGATGCCCATATGGTAAGAGGCCATACGATATTATTATGTGGTAAGATGCCATAAGACATTATGATGCTATGATGTTAATCAATTACATTAAGATCTAATGATTTCGTGCACGAATATTTGAAACAAGGACAATAAAAGTGGGTTAATGTGTTTAACCAGGAAGTGTACTTAATTAAGATTCATGCATTTCTTTATTTATGTACATTTTCTATGATGTTTGGCGATGGTTTATACCGCCGGACACGGATGATAGCGGTGATGTATTCCGCTGTGTCGATTGATGATGTTTCATCTCTTTATGATGATTGGCGATGGTTTATACCGCCGGACACGGATGATAGCGGTGATGTATTCCGTTGTGTCAATGATGATGATTCATTTCTTTATGATGACACGGTTGATAGCGATGGTTCATTCCGCTTTGTCAATGATGATGATTCATTCTTTATGAGGATTGGCGATGATTCGTGCCGCCAGATATGTTGATTGCGATGCCTCGTTCCGCTATTATGTGGACGATGATTCACGCTCAGGTGTATAGCGAGGTTTCATGCCACTTATTATATGACGAGGTATCATGTCGTCGATTCTATAGCGATGAATTGTGCCATTATGTACTCAGCATAGGATTATGCCACCTTCGAGCGATGAGTGCTGATTACGCACTATTATCGAGCGACGGAGACAGGTATGCCGCTATTTTGTTAGCGATGAGGTATGAGATATTGCTATTTTATCAGCATAATGGTGGATGGCATACGTTGATGTACATGGACTGTCACGAGTTGACAAGGTTGTTAGGATGTCATTATTGACATGTATCGTCACTAGTTGACGATGCCATGAGTGGCATGTATCGTCACGGGATGACGATGAAGATGGTGTAGGAGATGTCTTATTAGACATGCATCATCGTTACGATGAATAATGCGTTGAGTATACATATTCAGTTGTATGCTTTGGGTGCCAGTGCCGAGCACAAGGTGGTGTCTACGTCACCGGTTGACGTGACCCTTATACCGAGCGGATTGCTCGAGAAATGGATGGACGCGCTGTACTTGTGATTGTACCGCAGCATATGTTTGAGGTGATCATATTACGAGTGGTGATACCCTTGGGGTATGCTCGTTGGAATGGCTTTTTGGCCATGTTTTTGACGACAGGAGTAATCATGGAGGAAATTACTCGCTTCCTATCGATGTGACATGTGGTAGACATGGTCACACCACCCTTGAGGGTGTAGAATGGGTCCTAAAGGAGTAGGATCAGGTTATGTTAAGTATATAGGGACATTGGAGTGTCCAGGGTGTATCGGCATTAGAGGAATGTTGGGTAAAGACCCACTACTCTATCGATTTTCTTCCCACAGTATGGTATGCCGTGCGGAAACATTCATCTTATTGGTAGGTTTGAGGTGAACCTAGAAAGGCAGCAACTAGTTTGTCTACCACGTGTGTGCAGCACCATGATGGGCTTGCTAGAGCCGTTATACTGCTCGTTGGAACCAAGTTTAGCAAATCGTAAGGTGATACGATGTGGATTGTGGTGGACTCCAGTAGTCACCACGTCATTTGAGGTTGAGGTTGTGCATGCCTCACTGAAACGTGTATACGTTTATGTTTAATCTTGGTGAGACTTGTTTGGGACAGCTCATAATGTTGGAGTACCAACAAGAGAGTCACCAAGTTGTCGTTGACTCGATCTGGGGAATCAGTGTATTTGGGATGCAATGGGTGTTATTGTATCCAGTTTTTCCCAACGGTGGTTCGAGACTAGTGGATCTCGAGTTCGATGGCACTTCCCTTGTGGGGAAGGAGGTAGTATTATACCTATTTAGGAATCTCTGAAAGATTCGGTAAGTTGGTGCATGTGGTGTTGATTTTGGGAATCACGCCGTATTGTTGATCGTCGATTATCATTCTCCACTGGATGGGAATGACTCAGAATTGACGGTTGTGTTTGGGGCATAGGGGTATGTTGTAGATACCTGAGCCAAGTGCATTGAGTACGCATGTGGTGTCAGTGCTTAGGCAGGTATATCGATGAGTATACGGATGTCAGTTATTGATTTCCTTTTGTCAAGCATAGAGTTATGCTATTTTTGGATGGTTAAATCTCTGATGAGAGATATGGAACACCTTGAGATTGGGAATCTCCATGGAACGATAATTATGAGGATTAATCGTGAAGTTAGTTGACTCCCTTTGAGGAAGGAATTATCTTGTGTGGGTTAAGGTATTTCCTTGTTGGTGTTTTCCTCCGAGTTATGCGATAGCCTTCCCAAGTTTGGATTGTTAAAATCCTAGGATTATCAAGGGATGGCAGGAATTCGGATTGGTTGGGTGTCGCTGTCGACACAAGCGTTGAGGATGCAATGAGTTTAATGCATGTCCTTTTAGAATTTGAAACTCTGTGGAGTCTCGATTGTTTATTTATGATCAGGATGTGGTTTTTGGAACATCCGGAGGTGGACATCTTGTGAGATGTCTTTTGTATGAATCTGTGGCCGTGAATCGCCCAAATTGAGTTGCAAGGATGCGACTGCTCATTCGATGGAGGAGGTTTGAAAGTGGAAACCAGGTTTGGTATGTGTACACCGTGGTATACTAGTGTTTCCCTCGTAACGATGTATGTTAGACATCGTGAGTCATGATAGAGATGTCTTTGAATGGTATCTACGATGGAATCGGGAGCGATTCGAATCCTTGCAGTTTCAGTTGACTAACTGTTTTTGGATTATTAGTGTTGAGCTGTGCTGACGCTCTTTGACATTATGATGGATTTGGAAGTCTATTCCACTCCAGAGTTTGACACGAGGTCAACGTTCTCACGGTTGAGGTGTCATTCAGGATGCGTTCTTACTAGTTGTATTAGAACTAAGGATGACTGTCCGATCTAAAGTCGTAAGTATTTGTTGTTTTGCATTCATGAGAGACTGACTTTTGGGATGAACCGCATCGAGGTACGTTTTGCCTCTTGGGTGATATGTTGGTTTTGGTAAGTCGCACTGTTTCAGAGTTTGATGTGAGGTAGATATCCTCGCGTTTTTTTTAGAAGATTCTGATATGGTCAAGAATCGAGGTTATGGCTTCATGTTGTTGTGTAGCCTGGGTGTTACGTGATACACCGGTGCTAATTTCGAGGACGAAATTCTTTTAGTGGGGGATATTGTGATGACAAGAGATTATAGATGTTAATCCCGGAGTGTTAATAACCCCTAAAGTTGTTTTACGTGGCGATTGGAGTTTAATCGCGGTGTTGGGCCTTCTGGGCTCGTTTATTTGGGTAGTTGGGATCGTTGGATCCCGAGGTTGAGATTGTATTCTCATTTGGGTGAAAAACCTAAGAGTTGGGTTTTTAGTGTGACTCGGGATCTGGGGTGCTTTGTGTGGGCACCGGTAGGGGGTTTTGGAGTTAGAGAGGGAGTTTTTGAAAACAGATGATTTTTAATGAATCATGATGTATTTGTGGGGCTATTAGTATTTCGGGGTATTTTTGCTATAAATACAAGTTGAACCCGAGATTTAATTATTGGAACCATTTTTCCTCACCTTCCCCGCCACTCTCTCTCTCCCCGCGCCCATTTCCCGTCTGCCCCAACCCCCGCGCCTAAAAGCGCCTTGCCCGCCGCCGTCCGCCGTCGTTCGGCGCGTCCGACCCGCCATCGGCTTCGTCTCTTCCAGGCGCACCTCTCCATACCAACAATTCGAAGTTTTGTCGAGAATCGCGTTCGGATTTGCCAGAAAAGCGCCAGGGTTCGAAAGTCCGAATTTGTCCGATTTGGGTTTCGATTTTTGGTACGTTTTGGGGCTTTTCTTCAGGCGTTTTTGGGGCGTTTTGTGCTATTATTTGGGTCGAAAATTTCATACCTTGTGGTTCAAAAAATTTTTTGCCAGTTGGTTCGAAATTGTGTTGGGTTTTTTCGAAAATCTTGCTGATTTTTGGATAGATTCTTATGCTTCACATGGTTCAGCTTTTGAGTCTCTTTGGTGATGCTTATGGTTCGAATTTTTCCCTGTATGCATGAGGGTTTGGGTTCAAAAATTGGGGTTTTGGCAGGAGGGGCGATTATTCATGTTGTTGATTGATTAATTCATGTTTTAGATGAATTATGGTGCTTATTTGGGTTCGATTTGTGTTGTGAGGGTTCGAAAATTTATGGGGAGTTCTTGAGCAATTTTCGTAGATGTCTCATTCGATTTCCCTCCCTGCATGTGCTCTACCCCGGGTCTTTTAAATGGTAAATTGTCGTGTGTTGACAATAATTTTCTGTATGAGGATTATGGGTGTGCTTGACTTCGGAGATTTAAGGTACGTGCGACGTACGAGCATTACTATATATTATAGCATTTGTGAAATGCATAATGTATTTTGATTGCATTGAATAATTGTGCATGAGGTTATATATATGTGTTGAGAAGCTATGGAGCGACCTAATCTTGATATCGCCGCCACGAGCGTGCGTGACACTAGAGCAGTATAACTCTCATAAGATATATGGGGTACCGGATGTATATTGTGGGGTCTTCCCACCTTAACAGTGATTAAAAGACATAAGAAGGACTAATCATGCATTAAGGTAACATCTTAAGGTTTTGGTTGTTACACGAGCTAACAGGATTACAGGCCAAAATACAAAACTTCAAAAACAATTCATTACGTTCTAAAGGAATGTCATTTAGATTTACACTACTCCTAGAGTAGATACTAATCATAACTTGAATTCTATACATTCCTGTGTCCCTCGTAGCTCACTGCCTCAACCGACCCTTAGTCCTTTCGTCCAAAAGTGTACCTACAGGGATAACACATCATGAGCATATATAATCTTACTTAACATCATAAAACATCATAGTAAATGCATGAAACATTGGTTAAGTAATATGCTGGTTATACATTCACTTCTTATTGTTGTCCCTGATTTAGAATCATGCATATGGGGCATCTTACCCCCGTGGCATCTTACCACAATATCATCGTATGACCTCTTACCATATGGGGCATCTTACCCCGTGGCATCTTACCACAATACATCGCATGGCCTCTTACCATGTGGGGCATCTTACCCCGTGGCATCTTACCACAATACATCGCATAAATGTCATCATATAAGCATCGTATAAGCAATAAACATCATATGAACTTCATCGTATAAACATCATATAAACATCATCGTGTAAACATCGTATAAACACCGTCATTTCATCGTGAATACTCATGCAAATAAAAGCATAGTCATAGTATAGAGATGTGTGTTACCGTCCGATGCCCGTACGCTTCTTACGTACCTTTTCAAAAGGAGGAGGAGTCAACAGACTTTATCTCCTAGATGGTGCAGGTACCTGGGATGGTTCTACAAGACCACATAATACCATATTAGATGCCTCAAAACCATCTCACATCAAAAACTTAACAAAATAAAACATCATTAAATTTTCAACTTTCTGCCTGTCTCGATCGATCGGCCCAAGGTCTCGATCGATCGAGACACTGTGCACTAACAGTGTCTTGGCTTCCTGCCTCTCTCGATCGATCGAACATTTTACCGATCGATCGAGGAGCCTCACCGATCGATCGAGAAATCCTTCGATCGATCGGCACCAAAATTTTGAAAACATGCTTAGACCTTCTGTCTCGCTCGATCGATCGGAACTAAATCTCGATCGATCGAGAGCTCTGAAAATCGGGATTTTTCCCCAGATTTTTGAGCACTACATTTCACACCATCTTTTCTACTACATAGCACATCTTTCATGCTGAAACAATTATGTGAAGAACTTCATAAAATATCCGTGTAAGCCCTTAAATCAAAGGTTTAACGAAACTTAAGCTAACATGCATCATAACATCATCATAATCTTCATCCTTAACCAACTTTTACAAAAACAGAGCATGTATCCCTTTGCCCAGATTTTCGAGCATATAGTTTCATAACTAGAAATCTATCACATAAAACATGTAACATGCTCGAATAAACATGCTAGTAGTTACATAATATTACCATGTAAGCACCCATACCAAGGTTTCACCCAAACACATACGTAGCATGCATAAAATCACCCCACCCAAACTCAAACTCAACCAAAAAAACCAGAAAACAGGGTACCCACTTACCCCTCTCTTTTTGCTCCTCTTTTTTGTAAGGTTTTTCACCTAATAAATCCAGCCTTTCCTTGCCTATAGCTGCTTGCTTTGGACGACCATGGAGGAGAGAAGGAGGGGAATTGATTGGAATGGGAGGAGAGTGGGGGCATGGTGGTGATTGGGCATGGGTTAAGCAAGTGGGGGTATGGACTTGTCAAGTGGGGGGGGGGGGGGGGGGGGGGGCGAGTGGCAGGGGGTGGTGTGGGTTGGGTGGTCATGTGGTGTTTAATTGTGTCCCGGTATATAGTACGATGTATTAAAATATCCTCACTCGATATTTTCTAACTTCATTTAATTAATACATCCCTTAAAACACCCAACATGCTCCCCACAACATATCATCATAACATAAATCGTGGCCCCCTAATTAAATACACCACAACCCTTAAACACATCATAATTTATCATCGTAGAACATAATCATATCACATTTCGGGGGTATTACATTACTCCCCTACTTATAAGATTTCGTCCTCGAAATCCACATGCATCATCATATCGAAACTAAACATAAAAACATACCAGAGAATAGTTCCGGATAGTGCTGCACCATATGCCGTTCCGTCTCCCACGTAGCCTCCTCGACGCCCCGACAATCCCACTGAACTTTGACCATCGGTATAACTTTGCTTCGTAGTCTGCGATCCTCTCGATCCAGAATTCTGATAGGTCGCTCAACGTAGGACACATCTGAGTCTAACTGCACTTCAGTAGGCTGGAAGATATGAGACGGGTCTAGCTCATACTTCCTTAACATAGAGACATGGAAAACATCGTGTATGCCAGACAAAGATGGCGGTAGTGCCAAACGATAAGCCAACGTACCGATACGCTGTAAACCTCATATGGCCCAACATACCTCGGAGATAACTTTCCCCGCATCCCAAAACGAACCACACCCCTGAAGGGCGAGATCTTTAAGAAGACCCTGTCTCCTAACTGGAATTCTAGTGGTCGTCGCCGCTTATTGGCATAGGCCGCTTGCCTATCTTGGGCCGCTTTCATCTTTTGGCGTATCATCTTAATCTTACTTTCCATATCCCTGATCATATCCGGTCCTCCGACCGCTTTGCTAGTCAAGTCCTCCCAATACAGCGGTGATCTACATCGTCGTCCATACAGAGCTTCAAAAGGGGCCATTTGAATGCTCGCTTGATAACTGTTATTATAGGAGAACTCCACCAGCGGCACTGAATCCTGCCACGGAGTATCAAACTCCAAAACACACGCCCTCAACATGTCCTCGAGCGTCTGAATGGTACGCTCTGTTTGGCCGTCTGTCTGAGGGTGATAGGCCGTACTCAGTCTCACCTCTGTGCCCAAAGCTGTCTGGAGACCCTCCCAGAAATGTGAAGTGAACCTCGGGTCCCTGTCAGACACTATCGAGACTGGAATACCATGCAACCTCACCACATCCCGTATATACATCTGGGCCATCTTCAAGTATGTATATGACATACTGTAAGGGATGAAATGAGCCGTCTTCGTCAGCCTATCCACGATCACCCAGATCGCATCAAATCCTGAGGCCGTCCTAGGTAAGTGGGTCACAAAGTCCATAGATATATGCTCCCACTTCCATTCAGGCACCTCTAAGCTCTTCAGCTCACCACCAGGCCTCTGCCTCTCTGCCTTTACCTGTTGGCAGATCAAACATCTTTTAACGAAAACGATTACCTCACGCTTCATGCGTCTCCACCAGAATTGATCGCATAGATCTTTGTACATCTTCTTTCCCCCTGGGTGGATACTGAATCGACTACTGTGAGCTCGCTCCAATATTCCTCTACGCAGTTCTGGTGTATCTGGGACTACCCATCGGTTGCCTAGTCTCAAAGAATCATCCTCAGCCACTCTAAACTTGGATGGTTGGCCTTGAAGTACCAATGATGTCCACCTCTGAACCTCACTATCCGACTTCTGGGCCTTCCTGATCGCCTCAAATATGTCTGGCTCCGCCAATAGAGTCGACACTCGCACAGGCGACGTGTCTACATCGAAATCATAGCCCAGTTGGCAATAAGACGTCATCAAGGCTGACAAACACATAACATCCTCTGCAGTACTCTTCACCTTCCGACTTAAGGCGTCTGCTATCAAGTTTGCTTTACCTGGATGGTACTCAATTTCACAATCATAATCTTTGAGCAAATCCATCCATCTTCTTTGCCTCATATTCAACTCTGCCTGAGTGAATAAAAACTTCAGGCTCTTATGGTCCGTATATATAGTGAAAGACGTGCCATACAAGTAATGCCTCCAGATCTTTAAGGCGAATATGATGGCCGCCAATTCCAAATCATGCACTGGATACTTAGCCTCGTGTGGCTTCAGCTGCCTCGATGCATAAGCCACCACATGCTTATCATGCATTAACACACAGCCCAAGCCCTGTAATGACGCATCCGTATACAAGGCGAACCTCTTATCCTCAGACGGAACAACCAGCACAGGCGCTGTAGTCAAACGACGCTTCAGCTCTTGGAAGCTTTCCTCACAAGCTTCGGACCAAAAGAAGGGGACTCCTTTCTGAGTCAGCTGCGTCAGGGGTTTGGCAATCTTCGAAAAACCCTCGACGAAACGTCGGTAATATCCTGCCAAACCGAGAAAACTCCTTATCTCAGGTACAGAAGTGGGTGCAGCCCACTCCATCACAGCTTCAATCTTCCTTGGATCCACAGATATCCCGTGGCTAGATATGACATGGCCTAAAAATACCACGCTGTCCAACCAGAACTCGCACTTACTAAGTTTCGCATACAGCTGATGATCCCTAAGGATCTGAAGCACTATCCTCAAGTGTCTTACATGCTCTTCTTCCGTCCGAGAGTAGATAAGTATGTCGTCAATGAAGACTATGACGAACTGATCCAAATACGGCTGGAACACCCTGTTCATCAAACTCATGAAGACAGCTGGGGCATTCGTCACCCCAAAAGGCATGACCAGGAATTCATAGTGCCCATATCTAGTCCTGAAAGCCGTCTTCTGAACATCATTTTCTCTTACTCGAATCTGATGGTACCCCGATCTCAGATCGATCTTACTGTAGAGCCTCGTACCCTGCAACTGATCGAACAAGTCATCGATCCTCGGAAGTGGATACTTGTTCTTTACTGTAGCTTTGTTCAACTGCCTGTAGTCAATGCATAGACGCATCGATCCATCTTTCTTCTTAACAAATAAGACAGGCGCACCCCATGGCGATACGCTAGGGCATATGTAGCCCTTATCAAGGAGTTCCTGCAACTGTATCTTTAACTCCCTTAACTCTGCTGGTGCCATCCTATACGGGGCACGAGAAATTGCAGACGTCCCTGGTAGCAATTCAATCCCAAACTCGACCTCTCTCGTCGGTGGGAATCCGGGAATCTCCTCCGGAAAGACATCAGGAAACTCCGCCACTACGGGCACATCCTCAACCTTTAACTCCTTCCTCTTATCCGTCATGTCAACAGCGTAGATAAGATATCCTTCATGACCTCGTTCCAATAACTGTGTCATCTTGACAGCAGATATTAACGGAATCTTCGGACGGGAACCATCCCCATAGAATGTCCACTGGACTCCCAATACAGATCTAAATCGGACAGTCCTTTGCCTGCAGTTTACCACTGCCTGATACTTGTTCAGAACATCGATGCCCACAATGCAATCGAAGTCTGTCATTCCCAACACAATCAAATCTGATCTTAACTCATTATCCTCAAAATAAATGAGGCCATCATAAACAATCCGATCCGTAGTCAAACTTCTTCCAGCGGGGGTCGAGACCATAAGAGGCATGGGGGACGGAGAAGTGCATATGTGGTGCCTTTCAACAAAACTCGTCGACACAAAAGAGTGTGACGCACCTGTGTCTATCAATATAAGAGCAGGGTGCGTAAATAAAAGACACGTACCCGCTATAACTTCCTCCGGGGCCGCTGTAGCCTGCTCCCTCGTCAAAGCATATACTTGTCCCTGAGGTGGCCCCGCGGGCTGACCTCCATACTGTCTTGGCACAAAGGGTGGCCGGTGTTGTGCCGTTCTGTCCGCAGGTCTCCCCATAGAGCTCTGCTGTCTTCCCCTGTTGGGACACCGTCGAGCGAAGTGGCCTCTGTCGCCACAGACATAACATCCTACGCAGTCCTTTGCCAAATGTGGTTGCCCACAAAGAGTGCACTGAACTCTTCCAGATCTGTCTCCCTGAGACTGTCCTCTCCCAGATGGAGCATCATTCCTACCTTTCCCTTTCCATCGATTCTCGGGCCTCTTGCCACTGAATCTCGATGCCGAAGTGTTCCCCCTAGGCTTAAACTGATCACCTCTGGGCTTCAAATTGTCAGAAGTGGACCTCTGAGGGGGTGCCGGAGGTGGCACAGCATCAGGATATGCACCGACTCCCAGTTCAGCTAGCTCAGCTCGTGAGAGTGCATCATCAAAACAAGCAGGGCCATAAGTGATCACCCTGTCATACAGTTCAGGCCTCAAGCCCTTCATGAAATTCCGCATCTTCGCTTGAGTGCTTGCCGCAATGTGTGGCACATATCGTAGTAAGGAACAGTAATGCAAAGCATAGTCAGATACAGGCATGGTACCTTGTCTTAAACTGGTAAACTCATCCTCCTTGGCCTGTCTTGCAGCGGCTGAGAAATAGCGGTTCAAAAACTGTGTTCGGAACATCTTCCAATTTACTTCCTGTCCCAAAGCCTCTTGCTCAATCACTGTGGTTTTCCACCACATCAACGCCTTCTTGGACAGCTGAAATTCTGCTAATCGGATCCAGGCCGTCTTTGCACAAGGCGCTGCCACAAATATCTGTTCAATCCTCTCTAACCATTCCTCAGCTTTCTCTCCTGATTCAGTTCCCTCGAACATCGGAGGTCGATACATCATAAACTGAGCCAAGCTCAATTCCCCAGGTAGCAACTGTTGTTCAGAGGGTTCCTCTCCCAAAGCTGGTGGTGGCAATGGGTTCGTACGCCCAGCACTTGCATTTACACTAATGGCGTCACCCACTTCTATATTTGCTGCCATGCTGCAACACAAGGGTTAATAACAACACCAAAAGCAGTTCATAAAGCACATCGTTAGATAATTAAACATGTTAGCATAACATAGAAACTTCATATGCAACATAAACATGAAACATGTTCAATAGTAAGTACTTAGCCAACTTATTGCTAAGGCTACCCTTCACTCATTCCTGAGTTATCTAACCACTGCTCTGATACCACTAATGTGGGGTCTTCCCACCTTAACAGTGATTAAAAGACATAAGAAGGACTAATCATGCATTAAGGTAACATCTTAAGGTTTTGGTTGTTACACGAGCTAACAGGATTACAGGCCAAAATACAAAACTTCAAAAACAATTCATTACGTTCTAAAGGAATGTCATTTAGATTTATACTACTCCTAGAGTAGATACTAATCATAACTTGAATTCTATACATTCCTGTGTCCCTCGTAGCTCACTGCCTCAACCCGACCCTTAGTCCTTTCGTCCAAAAGTGTACCTACAGGGATAACACATCATGAGCATATATAATCTTACTTAACATCATAAAACATCATAGTAAATGCATGAAACATTGGTTAAGTAATATGCTGGTTATACATTCACTTCTTATTGTTGTCCCTGATTTAGAATCATGCATATGGGGCATCTTACCCCCGTGGCATCTTACCACAATATCATCGTATGGCCTCTTACCATATGGGGCATCTTACCCCGTGGCATCTTACCACAATACATCGCATGGCCTCTTACCATGTGGGGCATCTTACCCCGTGGCATCTTACCACAATACATCGCATAAATGTCATCATATAAGCATCGTATAAGCAATAAACATCATATGAACTTCATCGTATAAACATCATATAAACATCATCGTGTAAACATCGTATAAACACCGTCATTTCATCGTGAATACTCATGCAAATAAAAGCATAGTCATAGTATAGAGATGTGTGTTACCGTCCGATGCCCGTACGCTTCTTACGTACCTTTTCAAAAGGAGGATGAGTCAACAAACTTTATCTCCTAGATGGTGCAGGTACCTGGGATGGTTCTACAAGACCACATAATACCATATTAGATGCCTCAAAACCATCTCACATAAAAAACTTAACAAAATAAAACATCATTAAATTTTCAACTTTCTGCCTGTCTCGATCGATCGGCCCAAGGTCTCGATCGATCGAGACACTGTGCACTAACAGTGTCTTGGCTTCCTGCCTCGCTCGATCGATCGAACATTTTACCGATCGATCGAGTCGAGACACTGTGCACTAACAGTGTCTTGGCTTCCTGCCTCGCTCGATCGATCGAACATTTTACCTATCGATCGAGGAGCCTCACCGATCGATCGAGAAATCCTTCGATCGATCGGCACCAAAATTTTGAAAACATGCTTAGACCTTCTGTCTCGCTCGATCGATCGGAACTAAATCTCGATCGATCGAGAGCTCTGAAAATCGGGATTTTTCCCCAGATTTTTGAGCACTACATTTCACACCATCTTTTCTACTACATAGCACATCTTTCATGCTGAAACAAATATGTGAAGAACTTCATAAAATATCCGTGTAAGCCCTTAAATCAAAGGTTTAACGAAACTTAAGCTAACATGCATCATAACATCATCATAATCTCCATCCTTAACCAACTTTTACAAAAACAGAGCATGTATCCCTTTGCCCAGATTTTCGAGCATATAGTTTCATAACTAGAAATCTATCACATAAAACATGTAACATGCTCGAATAAACATGCTAGTAGTTACATAATACTACCATGTAAGCACCCATACCAAGGTTTCACCCAAACACATACGTAGCATGCATAAAATCACCCCACCCAAACTCAAACTCAACCAAAAAAACCAGAAAACAGGGTACCCACTTACCCCTCTCTTTTTTCTCCTCTTTTTTGTAAGGTTTTTCACCTAATAAATCCAGCCTTTCCTTGCCTATAGCTGCTTGCTTTGGACGACCATGGAGGAGAGAAGGAGGGGAATTGATTGGAATGGGAGGAGAGTGGGGGCATGGTGGTGATTGGGCATGGGTTAAGCAAGTGGGGGTATGGACTTGTCAAGTGGGGGGGGGGGGGGGGGGGGGGCGAGTGGCAGGGGGTGGTGTGGGTTGGGTGGTCATGTGGTGTTTAATTGTGTCCCGGTATATAGTACGATGTATTAAAATATCCTCACTCGATATTTTCTAACTTCATTTAATTAATACATCCCTTAAAACACCCAACATGCTCCCCACAACATATCATCATAACATAAATCGTGGCCCCCTAATTAAATACACCACAACCCTTAAACACATCATAATTTATCATCGTAGAACATAATCATATCACATTTCGGGGGTATTACATATACGACCATTGTAAGGCATTGAGATGCCTGAGAATGATCGTGGGATCATGTATTCATTATAAGACATTTGAGATGTCTAAGTATAATGGAAAATGGGTAAAATATATGCTAGGCATTTGAGCTATCTGTGATTGGTAGCAAAGTTGAAAATCAGTATTAGATATTGAGATATCTATATTTGTATGTATAATGAATTTGGAATCAATAATTATTGATATTTCAGAATCAGGCATGCGATGAGTTAAATCAATGTGTTGATTTACTGATTTTTGAGATTTGATGAGTTTGACAATTGTGAGAACAGGGACAGTACACGGAATCCCGGATGAGGACGTTGCCATCCAGGGAGTATCATTTAAAATTCATTAGTATTTACTTTTGTTGTAAATTAAGAATTTCATTATTGTGATTATGGGATTTTGTGTATTGGTATGCTCACCCCGTTGGGGGCTGTCTCTGTTGGGGCAGGTGAACAGGTACATCGATGGCTGTGGAGCTGAGCTCGAGCTGTTGATTGGATACACTCCCAGGATCGTGGTACCAGGGCTTGATGGGGCACGGTATCGTATAGGGTACTTATATACACCTGAGGATTATATACATATTTATGATGCTCGCATTTGAGCACGATTATACTTGTATATGGGTTGTATATAAAGGCATGAGCCTTTCTCTCTTTCATTCTATGTTGCATGCAATTAAGGGTAGAATTGCTAATGATATGAGAGTCATTGGTGTATTATGTGGGTGTTGAAACCCACTTATGTTGTGTTATGTGTGGTGTCTTCCCTGGCTGGGAATTTACTTAGTGTTGCTGTATTCTGTTGAATATTGTGTTTTCCCTGGCCGGGAACTATGTTATGTGATGTGCTTTTGTTTCGGGATAGCTCAATTTATGGGGAGACTCTGCCCAAATTTTTATAAAAGTCCACAATGTAAAAAGTGGCGTAATGGGGATGGTAATGGGCGAACTCTATGAGCCTATTTGTTGTTAGGATGATGATCTTATAACGTTGAATATTAAAGAAATTTTGTAATTGCCATTCAATGCTAAAGTATCATCTGAGTTCCCGATTGATTTTTATTGAAAGCATGTCCCACACATAGTGGTTAATACACTAATCAAGGGTTAAGGGCTTGTGGTCCTTACACATCCTTTACCATATATACGGATCATAAGAGCCTGAAATTCTTATTCACTCAGGCGGAGTTAAATATGTGTCAGAGGAGATGGATGGATTTGCTCAAGGACTATGACTGTGAGATTGAGTACCATCCGGGGAAAGCCAATTTGACAGCGGACGCCTTGAGTCGGAAGGTGAAGAGTACTGCTGAGGATGTCATGCATTTGTCGGTTATGATGACTTCTTGTTTCCATCTGGGCTATGACTTCGATGTGGATGCATCGCCTGTTTGGGTAATGACCTTATTGGCTGAGCCAGATATCTATGAGAATATCAGGAGAGCTCAAAGGACAGATGATGAGGTTCAGAGATGGTCATCATTGGCACTTCAGGGACAGCCATCAAAGTTCAGAGTGGCTGAGGATGGTTCTTTGAGACTTGGTAACCGATGGGTAGTTCCATGTACGCCGGAGTTGCGTAGAGGGATCTTGGAACAGGCTCATAGTAGCCGATTCAGCATCCACCCAGGAGGGAGGAAGATGTATAAAGACTTATGTGATCAGTTCTGGTGGAAGCGGATAAAGCGTGATGTGATCGCTTTTGTCAAGAGGTGTTTGATCTGTCAGCAGGTTAAGGCAGAGAGGCAGAGACCCGGTGGCGAAATGAGGAACTTAGAGATACCGGAGTGGAAGTGGGAGCACATATCTATGGACTTTGTGACCCACTTGCCGAGGACTACTTCAGGTGGAGATGCTATTTGGGTGATCATCGATAGACTGACGAAGGTAGCTCACTTCATTCCCTACAATATGACGTACACATACTTGAGGATGGCTCAGTTGTATGTCCGGGACATAGTGAGACTACATGGGATTCCAGTATCTATTGTGTCGGACAGAGACCCACGGTTTACGTCTCATTTCTTGGGAGGTCTTCTGTCAGCATTGGGTACTGAGGTGAGATTGATTACGGCATATCATCCCCAGATGGATGGACAGACAGAGCGTACTATACAGACGCTCAAGGACATGCTACGAGCTTGTGTGTTGGAGTTTGATGCCTCATGGCAAGATTCTTTGGCCTTGGTAGAGTTTTCTTACAACAACAGCTATCAGGCGAGTATTCAGATGGCACCGTTTGAGGATTTGTATGGTAGGCGTTGTAGGTCGCCATTATACTGGGATGACTTAATCAGTAAAGCAGTGGGAGGACCGGAGTTGATTCGGGAGATGGAGGATAAGGTAAAGGTTATCCGCCAGAAAATGAAGGCAGCCCAGGACAGGCAGGCAGCCTATGCAAATGAACGTCGGAGACCGTTGGAGTTTCAGTTGGGAGAGAGAGTATTTTTGAAGATCTCACCTTTCAGGGGTGTGGTTCGGTTTGGTATGCGTGGTAAATTGTCTCCGAGGTATGTGGGACCGTATGAGATTTTACAGTGCATCGGTACCTTGGCTTACCGTTTGGCACTGCCACCGTCGTTATATATTATTCACGACGTGTTTCATGTATCTATGCTGCGGAAGTATGAGCCGGATCCGTCGCATGTATTGCAGCCTTCTGAGGTTCAGTTGGATTCTGATGTATCCTATGAGGAACGGCCAGTCGGGATTTTGGATAGGGCTGATCGCAGACTTCGGAACAAAGTAATACCGATGGTCAAGGTTCAGTGGGACCGCAGGGGTGTCGAGGAGGCCACGTGGGAGACGGAGCGGCATATGATGCAGCACTACCCGGAGCTATTTTATGGTATGTGATTTATGTTCGGTTTCGGTTTGGGTAAGTGCATGCGATTTCGAGGTCGAAATCTTATAAGTAGGGGAGTATTGTGATATCCCCGAAATAATTATATGCAATTTGGGCATTAATTATGTTTATGTGATTTTATGGTGATAATTAATATATGTGTCGGAATTAATTATCTTGGTAAAATGCTTAGTCACATGGTATGCGTGACCCGGTAGTGCATGTTATGCATGTTGGGAAATTAGGGGTTATTATGGCTGGTTTATGGTAATTGATAATTATTTTGTCAAGCATGATTTTAATTGGGATTTGATGCATTTTGGTAAATGCTTTTAAAATATCATGTTGGGGTGTTTTATACACCATGGCAATTGTGGAAGTGAAATTTAATTAAAAATCAACCCACTTATACCCCCCAATCCCCACTATACCATCACTTTTCTACTTTCCCCCAAATCACCCACCCAAACCATCATTCTCCACTATTTTCGTTTCTGGCATAAAAGTGGAGGGGAAATCTTAACAAAAGTCTCATTTGTGAGATTTGGTGTGAGATTTGGAGTCCCCAAGAGGTATGGATACCTCCCCATTGTTTTTATTGTGTTTGGATTGGGTTTATTATGGTTTTGAAAGGTTTTGAAATGGGTATTTTGGGTTGGTATTATTTTGGTTGGATGTTGGATTTTTGGGATGTTTAAAGTGTATTTTGAAGGTTATTATGTGTTTGATGTTGTTGGTTTGAAGGTAGGAGAGTTGGTATGGATTGGAAAGGAATTTTGGAGCAAAAATGGTGAATTTTCGGGTTACAGACACTGGTGATCGATCGCCCATTTCAGGCGATCGATCGCGCGCTGGCAGTGCGCGTTTGGAGTGTCTGGTGATCGATCGCCACTCTTGGGCGATCGATCGGCGAGGATGGCGATCGATCGCGCCAAATGTGGCGATCGATCGCCAAAGCGAGAAAATTTCAGGATCGGGCAGTAGGGTCTCGCGGGCGATCGATCGCGAAAGGCACAATGTGGGAGTTTTGAATATTTTTGTGGAGTTTTTGATATTGGACTATTATTGGCTCCTAATATTGATTTGTGTGAATGTGTAGAACCATCCCTGGTGGCCACACAGCTTAGGAGATAAAGTCCACGATATCTCCACTTTTGGAACTAAGGTACGTAGTGAGACGTACAGGCATCGGATGGTAAAACATATTTATTACGCTTTGAATTGGTTATGCACTATGGTCGCACACATGGAATTGATTATGCATTGTGGTTGCATATGTGGTCTTATTTATGCATCATGGATTGCATACATGGTTTGGTCATGCATTTTGGTTGCATGTGTATATTGGATGCATTGGTGCATGTGATTATGAGTCGGGATTATATTCCAATGATGGAGAATACTTGCCGCCAGTGGCGTAGCGATGTGAATACTTGTCGCTGTCATACCGTAGAGATGAGAGAATATTTGCCGCTAATATGAAGTGAAGAACACGACCGCTGTCATATTAATAGCGAGGGATATTAGTGCCGCTTGTATTGTCTAAGCGAGGGGTATTTCCGCTGTCATGTTAACGCGAGGGGTATTATGCCACTGATATAATAAGACTCGGGAATTGAACACGGTATACATGGAAATCGGTGCATGTCATGACATACATTATTGGTAATATAATCTATTGGTTATGATTGTGATATAGGGACAACTAATTGAGCTTTTAAATGTATGAAATACAGGGAGTGAATTGTATTTACGGTTTATGCATTAAATTATAATCATATTTTTTTGAATATGATTTATATACATGCTCATGGTTTTGGGGTTGTTCCTGTAGGTACTTTTGGGCGGACAGGTTAAGGCGGGTTGATGCGGTGAGCTAGTGAGGAGTGCTCTTGGTAGCAAGCACATTATTTTGTATAGTATCTACTCTAGGAGTAGTGTAAAGCTATAGGATTAACATTCATTAGTTGGGAATGTAATTAATCCCTTTTGGAACTTTGTTTTGGCATTGTAATCTAATAGCTCAAGGCATCAACACGATTTTATACTCCGTTTATACAGGAAAATTTTATTTACGCCTTTAATCCGCACTTAAGGAACTAGGGTCCTTACATTGAGCCAGCAATGATTTGGGATGCTGTCGCCTTTGAGCGACCATCGGTTATGACGCCGCTATTGTTGAGCATGCGCGGGGTTTAGAATGCCACTATTGTGGAGCGAGCAATGAAATAGGAACATGGAATCATTGGTTAGATATATGTGAGATCTACGGTCTTTTATATAATGATTTTGCCATATTGATTATGGAACTTGCATGAACACGGTATACATGGAAATCGGTGCATGTCATGACATACATTATTGGTAATATAATCTATTGGTTATGATTGTGATACAGGGACAACTAATTGAGCTTTTAAATGTATGAAATACAGGGAGTGAATTGTATTTACGGTTTATGCATTTAAATTATAATCATATTTTTGTGAATATGATTTATATACATGCTCATGGTTTTGGGGTTGTTCCTGTAGGTACTTTTGGGCGGACAGGTTAAGGCGGGTTGATGCGGTGAGCTTGTGAGGAGTGCTCTTGGTAGCAAGCACATTATTTTGTATAGTATCTACTCTAGGAGTAGTGTAAAGCTATTGGATTAACATTCATTAGTTGGGAATGTAATTAATCCCTTTTGGAACTTTGTTTTGGCATTGTAATCTAATAGCTCAAGGCATCAACACGATTTTATGCTCCGTTTATACAGGAAAATTTTATTTACGCCTTTAATCCGCACTTAAGGAACTAGGGTCCTTACATTGAGCGAGCAATGATTTGGGATGCTGTAGCCTTTGAGCGACCATCGGTTATGACGCCGCTATTGTTGAGCGTGCGCGGGGTTTAGAATGCCACTATTGTGGAGTGAGCAATGAAATAGGAACATGGAATCATTGGGTAGATATATGTGAGATCTACGGTCTTTTATATAATGATTTTGCCATATTGATTATGGAACTGGCATAATAGAACGGTATTAGTTAATCTATGTGGCGATTAACTGGCTTTGGGAATTTGATGAGTTTGGTTATTTTGAGAACAGGAACAATACAGGGGATCCCGGATGAGGATGTTACCATCCAGGGAGTATCATTTAAATTATGGCATTTACATTCTGTATTTGAATTGCAATGTTATGATTATTGGATTGGCGGTATTGGTATGCTCACCCCGTGTGGGGGCTGTCTCTGTTGGGGCAGGTGTTACAGGTGTAGCAACAGCTTTGGAGTTGAGCTCGGGCTGTTGATTTGAGGTACTTCCAGGATCGAGGTACCAGAGCTGGTTGAATAAGTGCATAGATCAAGAGTTGAGATCGAGCTGTGCTTGGGAGGTGCTTCCAGGATTGAAGTGCCAATAACGGTATCCTGTAGAGTCTTTTATACATTAGATACACGCGTGTTCATTGGGTCCTCTTATGTGAGTACATTTTACGTGTATATGGAATGTATAAATGGGCTACGACTCTTCTCTATTCATTCATGGTTTGCATGCAATTAAATATGGAATTGCCAAATGAACTGAGAACATGTTAGTGTATTATAAGGGTGCATGTTATATAAATAATCGTGGTTGGGGAATTTGAATATTATGCGGATAGAATACAAGAAATTTTCTGAATAGCATATGGTGTTGCACTTGCACATGGCTTTTCCCCATGATAGTATGATTATATGCACTAATGGTATGGATTAATACACTAATAACGGGTTAAGGGCACGGGGGTCCTTACAGTTCCGGTCCTCCGACCAATTTACGGTCCAAGTCATCCCAACACAAGGGTGAATACTTGCCTGGTTGCAATTGTTATATGAGAACTCTACCAAGGCCATCGAATCCTGCCATGAAGTATCGAACTCCAAAACACATGCCCTCAACATGTCCTCTAGCGTCTGGATAGTACGCTCGGTCTGGCCATCCGTCTGAGGATGATAAGCAGTGCTCAACCTTACCTCAGTTCCCAAAGCTGACTAAAGACCCTCCCAAAAATGAGATGTGAATCGCGGACATCGATCCGACACTATAGAAACAGGGATCCCGTGCAATCTCACCACATCTCTAACATATAACTGAGCCATCCTCAGATAGGTGAAGGTCATACCATAGGGAATGAAATGAGCTACTTTGGTCAACCTGTCCACAATCACCCAAATGGCATCAAAACCCGAAGCACTCCTCGGTAAGTGGGTCACAAAGTCCATGGAAATGTGTTCCCACTTCCACTTCGGTATCTCTAAACTCCTCGATTCACCACCAGGTCTCTGTCTCTCTGCCTTAACCTGCTGGCAGATCAAGCACCTCTTAACAAAAGCGACGACATCACACTTCATTCTTTTCCACCAAAACTGATCACGTAGATCCTTATACATCTTCTTACCGCCTGGGTGGATACTAAGCCTGCTACTATGAGTTTGCTCCAAGATCCCTCTACGCAACTCCGGCGTACTCGAAACCATCCAACTGTTACCCAATCTCAAGGATCCGTCCTCAGACACTCTGAACTTCGATGGCTGTCCAAGATGTACTAGTGATGACCATCTCTGAATCTTATCGTCTGCCTTCTGAGCTCTCCGGATATTCTCATAAATATCTGGCTCAGCTAATAAGGTCGATACTCGTACCGGCGATGTATCCACATCATAATCATAGCCCAGATGGCAACAAGAAGTCATCATAGCCGATAAACACATGGCGTCCTCAGCAGTACTCTTCACCTTCCGACTCAAGGCGTCTGCTGTCAAGTTTGCTTTTCCAGGATGGTACTCTATCTCACAGTCATAGTCCTTGAGTAAGTCCATCCATCTCCTCTGCCTCATATTCAGTTCTGCCTGAGTAAACAAGAACTCCAGGCTCTTGTGAACCGTGTAAATGGTAAACGGCGTACCATACAAATAATGCCTCCAAATCTTCAAGGCGAAAATAATAGCCGCTAGTTCCAAGTCATGGACTGGATATCTAGTCTCATGCGGCTTCAATTGCCTTGATGCATAAGCTACCACATGCTTATCTTGCATCAATACACACCCAAGGCCCTGAAGTGATGCATCGGTATAAAGAACAAACCTCGTGTTCTCCGTAGGAATCACCAACACCGGCGCCGTCGTCAATCGATGTTTCAACTCTTGGAAGCTTTCCTCACACGCCTCAGACCAAAAGAATGGTACTCCCTTTTGGGTTAACTGTGTCAACGGCTTGGCAATCTTCGAAAATCCCTCAACAAAGCGCCGATAATAACCGGTCAAACCAAGAAAGCTCCGTATCTCGGGTACAGAAGTGGGTGCAGCCCACTCCATCACAACCTCAATCTTCCTGGGATCCACCGTTATCCCATTACTAGATATAACATGCCTCAAGAACACCACACTGCTCAACCAAAACTCACACTTGCTGAGCTTGTGTAAGGACCCTAATCCTTAAGTGCGGAATAAAGGCATAATAGAGCTAAATAAATGATCAGAGTAGAGTAAACAAGTTGAGTCTATGAGCTTAAGCATTTACATGCCAAAATAAAGGACTACCAAAAGGATTAATTACATTCCAACAAATGAATGTGTCCACTATAGTTTTACGCTACTCCTAGAGTAGGCACTATACAAAAGAATCCTATCCTTTCATCTACCAAAGATGCTCGTGAAGCTCACTGTCTCAACCCGTTCAAGCCCATCTATCATGCCAAAAAGGTACCTACAAGGACAACCCCCAAACATGAGCAATAATAATCATTCATATTCAACACAATATGAAGATAAAGCGTAAATGCATAATCAATATAAAACACTTCCTGTTTTCCCATGCATTTCAAACGCTTCCCGTTTGGTTGTCCCTGTACCATAACTCATGAGTATAATCAACAGATTATTTTTAATGGCCAAAACATGTCATGACATCATATATCATCTCAACTGTACCACATATTGGTCACCATTCCCTAGTCTGTCCATCACAGTGTATTTTAATGCCCCTCGCTTATATTCATATGGGCGGCATAGGATAACCTCGCTACAATGGACATGCGGCGCTCCCACCCCTCGCTTCACAGAGAGCGGCAAATACCCTTTCCTCGCCCCATATGACAACCACGCTCAAATGTGACATGCGGCGCTCCCACCCCTCGCTTCACATTTGGCGGAACCAATACAAAAAGCGGCAAGCATTAAAATCATCAAAGGATGACCACGACTCATGGGATGTGCATCCAATAATCATAATATGCATCTAACATCAATATGCATAAATTACCATGTATATGCATCCACAATGCAATACCTCATATGGCATAAATCAACATGTATATGCATCCACAATGCAATACCACATATATACTCGCATCCACAATGCATAAACAATGAGCATATAAAATACATGTTACCGTTGGGTGCCCGTACGTCCACTACGTACCTTTCCAAAATGTGGAATGTGGTTGGACCTCAATTCCTTGGCTGCGTTGCCACCTGGGTTGGTTCTACATATTCACAAATACCAATATTAGAACCCAATAATAGTCCAATACCAAAAATCCCACAAAAACACCCAAAAACACCATTTTTGGTGTCTCGCGATCGATCGCCATCAAGCCCCGATCGATCGCGAGAACACACTGTCTCGGGCAACAAAATTGCACAATCCGCGATCGATCGCGGAGCTAGCGCCGATCGATCGCGGCCCCGCCGATCGATCACGCCAAGCTCGCGATCGATCGCTGAGGCTCACTGCCTCAGCCCTGTTGCTCGCGATCGATCGCGAGAAAATCGCCGATCGATCGCCGAGCTGTGGTCAAGCGGGATTTGGGCACTATTCACCCATCTTCAACCCCAACTCATCTAAACCCACATACACCAACATCAACCAATACCAATAACTCAAAACCAACACTAAACATCAACATAAACTCAAATAAACAACATCCAACCAAAACACTACCAAAATCACAACACCCAACACAACCCATTTTAAACCCTTTAAAACCAAACTAAACTCAACCAAAACCTTACAAAATTAATACATGAGGTACCCATACCTCCTGGGGATCTCAAATCACCCAACAATCTTCCACAAATCAAAGTTTGCAAGGTCTCCTCTTCACCTCAAAGGTGGAACTCGAAAATTAAGGGGAAGGGAAGGGTTTGGGTGATATTTTGGTAAAGTAAGAGTGAGGGATGTAAAGTGGGGTTTGGGGATAAAATGAGTATATTTAATTAAAAGCCAACCAAAGCAATTCCATGGTGTATAAAACACCCCAACATGATATTTTTCAATTACTCAAAATGCACCATAATATCAATTAACACATGATTTCTCATAAATTGCTAACCAAGGCAAATAAATCATGCTTCCCATAATATTTACCCAACATGCACCACATGCACCCTAAAATGCAATTCCGGGTCACCCTATCCACATGACCATGCATTTCCACATAAGATAAATAAATCCCAACACATAATCAATTACCACATAATTAATCATGTAATCACAATTAATGCACCAATTAGCAATTAACCATTTCGGGGATGTCACAATACTCCCCTACTTATAAGATTTCGTCCTCGAAATCACATGCACTTACCCCAACAGAAACTAAACATAAACTCATACCAGAGAATAGTTCCGGGTAGTGCTGCACCATATGCTGCTCCGTCTCCCACGTAGCCTCCTCGACACCCCTGCGATCCCACTGAACCTTGATCATCGGTATCACTTTGTTCCGAAGTCTACGGTCTGCTCTGTCCAGAATTCTAACAGGCCGTTCCACATAAGATACATCTGACTCTAACTGAACTTCGGAAGGCTGTAACACGTGAGACGGATCCGGCTCATACTTCCGCAGCATCGATACATGAAACACATCATGTATACCAGATAAAGAAGGCGGCAAAGCCAGTCGGTAAGCCAATGTGCCAATGCGCTGCAAGATCTCGTACGGTCCAACATACCTCGGAGACAGTTTCCCGCGCATCCCAAACCGCACAACGCCTCTGAAAGGCGAGATCTTCAAAAAGACCTTATCTCCCAACTGAAACTCTAACGGTCTCCGCC
The DNA here is from genome assembly GCA_907163345.1 of Haberlea rhodopensis. Classification (NCBI taxonomy): domain Eukaryota; kingdom Viridiplantae; phylum Streptophyta; class Magnoliopsida; order Lamiales; family Gesneriaceae; genus Haberlea; species Haberlea rhodopensis. The sequence continues at coordinate 52,895 of CAJQUN010000295.1, forward strand.
GTTTATTTGCATAAGCTGCCTGTCTGTCTTGGGCTGCTTTCATTTTCTGCCTTATAGTCTTTATCTTCTCTTCCATTTCCCGGATCAACTCAGGCCCTCCGACTGATCTATTGTCCAAATCGTCCCAACATAAGGGTGATCTACATCGTCTGCCATAAAGAGCTTCAAACGGAGCCATCTGAATACTTGCCTGGTAGCTATTGTTATAAGAAAACTCTACCAAAGGCACTGAATCCTGCCAAGAAGCATCGAACTTCAAAACACAAGCTCTTAACATGTCCTCGAGCGTCTGAATAGTGCGCTCGGTCTGGCCATCTGTCTGAGGATGATAAGCAGTGCTCAATCTGACCTCAGTTCCCAAAGCTGACTGAAGGCCTTCCCAAAAATGAGATGTGAATCGCGGATCTCGATCTGACACAATAGAAACGGGGATCCCATGCAATCTCACCACATCTCTAACATACAACTGCGCCATCCTCAAGAATGTAAATGTCATGCTATAGGGGATAAAGTGGGCTACCTTGGTCAATCTGTCCACAATCACCCAAATAGCATCGAAGCCTGAAGCACTCCTCGGCAAATGAGTCACGAAGTCCATGGAAATGTGCTCCCACTTCCACTTCGGTATCTCCAAGCTTCTCAACTCGCCGCCAGGTCTCTGTCTCTCTGCCTTAACCTGCTGGCAGATCAAACACCTCTTCACAAAAGCGACGACATCAGACTTCATTCTCTTCCACCAAAACTGACCACGCAGATCTCTATACATCTTCTTCCCGCCCGGGTGGATGCTAAGTCTGCTACTGTGAGCTCGTTCCAAGATCCCCTTACGCAACTCCGGCGTACTCGGAACTACCCAGCGGTTACCCAATCTCAAAGATCCGTCGTCGGCCACTCTGAACTTCGTCGGCTGACCAAGATGCACTATAGACAACCATCTCTGAACCTCAGCATCTGATCTCTGAGCTCTCCTGATGTTCTCATAAATATCTGGCTCAGCTAATAAGGTAGAGACATACACTGGTGATGCATCTATATCAAAATTATAGCCGAGATGGCAATAGGAGGTCATCATGGCCGACAAATGGATGACTTCCTCAGCAGAACTCCTCACCTTCCGGCTCAAGGCGTCCGCTGTCAAATTGGCTTTCCCGGGATGGTACTCTATCTCACAGTCATAGTCCTTGAGTAGGTCCATCCATCTCCTCTGCCTCATATTCAGTTCCGCCTGAGTAAATAGAAACTTGAGGCTCTTGTGATCCGTGTATATGGTGAATGAAGTGCCATATAAGTAATGTCTCCAGATCTTCAGGGCGAAGATGATAGCCGCCAATTCCAAGTCATGAACTGGATATCTGGTCTCATGCGGCTATCAACTGCCTCGATGCATAAGCTACCACATGCTTATCTTGCATCAAAACACACCCAAGGCCCTGCAGTGATGCATCAGTATAAAGAACAAATCTGGAGTTCTCCGTCGGGATCACTAACACTGGCGCCGTCGTCAACCGGTGCTTCAACTCCTGGAAGCTCTCCTCACAAGCTTCTGACCAAAAGAAAGGCACACCCTTCTGAGTCAACTGAGTCAGCGGCTTGGCAATCTTCGAAAAGCCCTCAACAAAGCGCCGATAATACCCGGCCAAACCAAGAAAACTTCGGATCTCAGGCACAGAAGTGGGGGCAGCCCACTCCAACACAGCCTCAATCTTCTTCGGGTCCACTGATATCCCGCTGCTCGAAATGACATGCCCCAGAAACACTACACTGCTCAGCCAAAACTCGCACTTACTAAGCTTAGCATACAACTGATGCTCTCTGAGAATCTGAAGCACTGTCCTCAAGTGTTTCACATGATCTTCCTCACTCCGGGAGTAGATAAGAATGTCGTCAATAAACACGATGACGAACTGATCAAGATACTGCTGAAACACTCTGTTCATCAGACTCATAAAGATGGCCGGGGCGTTCGTCACACCGAACGGCATTACTAGGAACTCATAATGCCCGTATCGAGTCCGGAACGCTGTCTTCTGCACATCTTCCTCTCTGACCCGAATCTGATGATACCCGGACCTCAGATCAATCTTGCTATACACCCTGGTACCTTGCAACTGATCAAACAAATCGTCTATCCTTGGGAGAGGATACTTGTTCTTCACTGTCGCCTTGTTCAGTTGCCGGTAATCGATGCACAGCCGCATCGAACCGTCCTTCTTCTTCACAAAGAGAACTGGTGCGCCCCATGGCGACACGCTCGGGCGTATATACCCCTTGTCCAAGAGATCCTGCAACTGCTCTTTCAACTCTCTCAACTCAGCCGGTGCCATCCTATAAGGTGCACGAGAGATAGCGGATGTCCCTGGCAGTAACTCGATCCCAAATTCAACTTCCCTGGCCGGTGGAAATCCTGGGATCTCTTCTGGAAATACATCAGCAAATTCTGCCACAACTGGTACATCCTCAACCCTCAGTTCTTTACTCTTTCCAGACATGTCCACGGCATAAATAAGATAGCCCGTGTGTCCACGTTCCAACAGCTGAGACATCTTGATCGCTGAAATCAACGGAATCTTCGCACGAGATCCGTTGCCAAAGAAAGTCCACTGACTGCCCAACTCAGGTCTGAACTTCACTGTCCTCTGTCGGCAATCTACCACTGCCTGATATCTGTTCAGAACATCAATTCCCAAGATGCAGTCGAAGTCTGACATACCCAGCACAATCAAGTCTGATCTCAACTCGTTGCCCTCAAAATAAATGAGGCAGTCTGCCATAAACTGATCCGCAACGACATTTCTTCCAGTGGGTGTCGAGACAAGGAGAGGCGTGGGTAAAGAAGACGTGCGCATATGGTGTCTCTCCACGAATCCCACAGACACAAAAGAATGGGAGGCACCTGTATCTATCAAAACAAAAGCAGGGTACGTAAATAAATGGCACGTACCGGCAATCACCTCCTCCGGGGCTGCCTGAGCCTGCTCTCTGGTCAGTGCATATACCTGTCCCTGGGGCGGTCCCACTGTCTGACCTCCCGACGGACGAGGCCCAAACTGCTGCCTCTGCTGCACTGTCCTGTCCTCAAACCTTGGCCTGCTGCCCTGATACTCTGACTGGCCTCCCCTGGTGGGACAATACCGAGCAATGTGGCCCATCTTGCCACAAACATAACATGCAGGACACTTGTTTGAAGAATGTGGTCCTCCACAATTGTTGCACCTCGGCTCTCCCGGCCTATCCCCTTGTGAAGATCCTCTATTGGCCGACCAATTACCCTTCTTGTTATCCTGCTTCTGTCCAAAGTGTTTCTTTCCACCATACCTTGAAGATGAAGAGGCACCACGGGGCTTAAATGGCTCACCCCGAGGCCTCAAACTGTCACTAGTCTGCCTCTGTTGCGGTACCGGTGGTGGCATGGCATAAGCTCCCACTCCTAGCTCAGCAAGCTCCGCTCTTGTGAGAGCATCATCAAAAGAAGTTGGGTTATTGATGATAACCCGGTCATAGAGCTCCGGTCGCAGTCCTTTCATGAAATTTCTCATCTTGGCACGTCCATCAGAGGCAATATGGGGGACATACCTAAGTAGTGATGAGTACTGTGTGGCATAGTCTGCCACTGTCATGTTCCCCTGCCTCAGGCTTGCAAATTCATCCTCTTTTGTCTGTCTTGCTGCCGCGGAGAAGTATCGGTTCAAGAACCTGGTCCTGAAGAGCGTCCAGTCAATCACAGCACCCAGTGCTCTCATCTCCATCACTGTGCTCCTCCACCACATCAATGGTTTCTTCGCCAACTGGAACTCCGCCAGCCTCAGCCAAGCAGTAATAGCACACGGAGCCGATACAAAGATCTGCTCAAGCCTCTCCAGCCACTCTTCAGCTTCTTCTCCGGACTCTGTCCCCTCAAACCGGGGCGGATGATAAGACAGAAACTGCGTCAAGCTAATCTCGCCCGGTAGCAATAACTGGACTACTGGTTCCACTCCTACAGCCGGTGGAGGTAGAGGATTAGCCTGTCCAATACTCGCATTTACACTCCCAACATCTCCGACTTCCTCATTAGCAGCCATGCTGTAACACAAATGTTAACAACAATCCAAAGCAATATATAACATGTCGTTAGATAACAGGAGTGATATAAGCATGTTAGTATAACAGGATATACAATAATATGCACCACATGCATAAACATGCTCCAAATGTAAGCACCTAGCCAACCATGCTAAGGCTACCCTTCACTCGTTCCCGGGTTCTCTAACCACTGCTCTGATACCACTAATGTAAGGACCCTAATCCTTAAGTGCGGAATAAAGGCATAATAGAGCTAAATAAATGATCAGAGTAGAGTAAACAAGTTGAGTCTATGAGCTTAAGCATTTACATGCCAAAATAAAGGACTACCAAAAGGATTAATTACATTCCAACAAATGAATGTGTCCACTATAGTTTTACGCTACTCCTAGAGTAGGCACTATACAAAAGAATCCTGTCCTTTCATCTACCAAAGATGCTCGTGAAGCTCACTGTCTCAACCCGTTCAAGCCCATCTATCATGCCAAAAAGGTACCTACAAGGACAACCCCCAAACATGAGCAATAATAATCATTCATATTCAACACAATATGAAGATAAAGCGTAAATGCATAATCAATATAAAACACTTCCTGTTTTCCCATGCATTTCAAACGCTTCCCGTTTGGTTGTCCCTGTACCATAACTCATGAGTATAATCAACAGATTATTTTTAATGGCCAAAACATGTCATGACATCATATATCATCTCAACTGTACCACATATTGGTCACCATTCCCTAGTCTGTCCATCACAGTGTATTTTAATGCCCCTCGCTTATATTCATATGGGCGGCATAGGATAACCTCGCTACAATGGACATGCGGCGCTCCCACCCCTCGCTTCACAGAGAGCGGCAAATACCCTTTCCTCGCCCCATATGACAACCACGCTCAAATGTGACATGCGGCGCTCCCACCCCTCGCTTCACATTTGGCGGAACCAATACAAAAAGCGGCAAGCATTAAAATCATCAAAGGATGACCACGACTCATGGGATGTGCATCCAATAATCATAATATGCATCTAACATCAATATGCATAAATTACCATGTATATGCATCCACAATGCAATACCTCATATGGCATAAATCAACATGTATATGCATCCACAATGCAATACCACATATATACTCGCATCCACAATGCATAAACAATGAGCATATAAAATACATGTTACCGTTGGGTGCCCGTACGTCCACTACGTACCTTTCCAAAATGTGGAATGTGGTTGGACCTCAATTCCTTGGCTGCGTTGCCACCTGGGTTGGTTCTACATATTCACAAATACCAATATTAGAACCCAATAATAGTCCAATACCAAAAATCCCACAAAAACACCCAAAAACACCATTTTTGGTGTCTCGCGATCGATCGCCATCAAGCCCCGATCGATCGCGAGAACACACTGTCTCGGGCAACAAAATTGCACAATCCGCGATCGATCGCGGAGCTAGCGCCGATCGATCGCGGCCCCGCCGATCGATCGCGCCAAGCTCGCGATCGATCGCTGAGGCTCACTGCCTCAGCCCTGTTGCTCGCGATCGATCGCGAGAAAATCGCCGATCGATCGCCGAGCTGTGGTCAAGCGGGATTTGGGCACTATTCACCCATCTTCAACCCCAACTCATCTAAACCCACATACACCAACATCAACCAATACCAATAACTCAAAACCAACACTAAACATCAACATAAACTCAAATAAACAACATCCAACCAAAACACTACCAAAATCACAACACCCAACACAACCCATTTTAAACCCTTTAAAACCAAACTAAACTCAACCAAAACCTTACAAAATTAATACATGAGGTACCCATACCTCTTGGGGATCTCAAATCACCCAACAATCTTCCACAAATCAAAGATTGCAAGGTCTCCTCTTCACCTCAAAGGTGGAACTCGAAAATTAAGGGGAAGGGAAGGGTTTGGGTGATATTTTGGTAAAGTAAGAGTGAGGGATGTAAAGTGGGGTTTGGGGATAAAATGAGTATATTTAATTAAAAGCCAACCAAAGCAATTCCATGGTGTATAAAACACCCCAACATGATATTTTTCAAAGCATTTACTCAAAATGCACCATAATATCAATTAACACATGATTTCTCATAAATTGCTAACCAAGGCAAATAAATCATGCTTCCCATAATATTTACCCAACATGCACCACATGCACCCTAAAATGCAATTCCGGGTCACCCTATCCACATGACCATGCATTTCCACATAAGATAAATAAATCCCAACACATAATCAATTACCACATAATTAATCATGTAATCACAATTAATGCACCAATTAGCAATTAACCATTTCGAGGATGTCACAGCTTGGCATATAACTGGTGATCTCTGAGGATCTGGAGCACTGTCCTCAAGTGTTTCACATGCTCTTCCTCACTCCGGGAGTAGATGAGTATGTCGTCAATAAACACAATGACGAGCTGATCCAGATAGGGTTGGAACACCCGGTTCATCAAGCTCATAAAGACAGCCGGGGTGTTCGTCACACCGAACGGCATAACTAGGAACTCGTAGTGCCAATACTGAGTCCGAAATTGTGATGACCAGGGATTATAGGTGTTAATCCCGTAGTGTTAATAATCCCTAAAGTGGTTTTACGTGGCGATTTGGAGTTTAATCGAGGTGTTGGGCCTTCTGGGCTCGTTTAATTGGTAGTTGGGATCGTTGGATCCAGATGGTTGAGATTGTATTCACATTACGGTGTAAAACCTAAGAGTTGGGTTTTTGATGTGTCTCGGAATCTCGGGTGCTATGTGAGCACCGGTAGGGGGTTTTGGAGTTAGAGAGAGAGTTTTTGAAAACAGATGATTTTTAATGAATCACGATGTATTTGTGGGGCTATTAATTTTTCGGGGTATTTTTGCTATAAATACCAATTGAACCCAAAATTTTAAATAAGAATTTCATTTCAGCCCTCACATTTTCTCTCTCTCTCCCGCGCGCCCCTCTTCCCGTCAGCCCTGCACCCCGCGACTTCCAGTGCTTCGCCCGCCGCCGTCCGGCCGCCGTTGGGCGCGTCCGACCTACCCACGGCTTCGTCTCGTCCAGGCGCTCATTTCCCCTCCGTCAATTTGAAGTTTCATCGCGATTTGAAGTCGAATTTTACAGAAGTGCGCCGATCCCCAAATTCTAGGGTTATCGATTTTGGTCGATTTTGCTTCCGATTTTCGATTGGGTAACGTTCTTTACCCCTTTTTCGTCCCTCTCATGTTATTCCCTGCTAAATTTGGAGGTATTGTGTTCGAATTTAAGGATTGAGTTCGAATTTGAGGATGTTGTTTCGAATTTCTTGATGTGTGGGGGTTTTATGTTCGAATTTTGGGGATTGTTGGCATGAGGATGATAATTCTTGTTAGGATTCGATTTATTCATGCTTAAATGAATTATGATGCTTAAGTGGGATCGAATTAAGATGTTATGGTTCGAATTTGCCCTAATTTGGTGAGGGTTTGATTTCGAATTTTGGGGATTTTGGCTATGGGTTGATGATTCATGTTAGGGATCATTTATTACATGTTTTAAATGATTTATGATGCTTGGTTGGGTTCGAATGGTGATGCTAGGGTTCGAATTATTGAAGGTGTTCTTGGGCAATTTTTCGATATGTCGCATTCGTTTTCCCTCCCTGCATGTACCCTGCCCCGGGTCTTTTAAATGATTTATTGTCGTGTGTTGACAATATTCTGAGGGTTATGAATGTGCTTGAGCATGGGTTACATGTTCGTAAATAATTGTGAATTATTTATCGTTTTAGCACATCGTTTCTCGGGGCATGGAACTCGAGCAAGGTTTGGCTCGGACTTCGAGGATTTAAGGTACGTTTAGCGTACGAGCATAGTTTAAATGATGTTTTACAAGTACGATGCATGATCTAAAATACATGAAATGCTTTGCTATGATGGTATCGGGACTCGGTTACGATATGTTGATTCACATAGTGGAACGTTCAGTGCCGCTATGAAGCGAGCCAATGATGAGGTGTGGTTGCTACGGAGCAAACACCCATAGTATGACGTTACCTTGAAGTAAGAAATGAAAATGTGGTATTTGATTAGATATCTAGGATATTTGTATTTTATTCCCTATTGGTAATAATAGGAACATAGACGTAGTTAATCAGAGAAGTGATTAACCAGTATCGGAAGTTAAGGAAATACCAATATGATATCTAGAATTATGATAATTGCTAGATAAAGTAAGATGTTATGAAAAGATGTTATGAAAAGATGTTATGAAAATGATGTTATGAAAAGATGTTATGAAATGATGTTATGAAAAGATGTTATGAAATGATGTTATGAAATGATGTTATGAAATGTTGCTAATCATTGCTAGTTAAAGTAAGATGTTATGAAATGTTGTTAATTTGAACTGGCTAGGGTTAACCAATGTGATGATTAACTGCATATTCAGGATTTGATGATTTATCTGTTTTGAGAACAGGATTATTACAGGGGTACGCTATGATGAGGGTGATATCATCCAGGAAGTATCACATATGTTCCACAATATTTACATTTTCGTAAATTATGTATTATGTCATTATGATTATGAAATTGTGGAATTGGTATGCTCACCCCGTTGGGGGCTGTCTCTGTTGGGGCAGGTGAACAGGTACATCGATGGCTTTGGAGATGAGCTCGAGCTGTTGATTGGATGTACTTCCAGGATCGTGGTACCAGGGCTTGATGAAGCACGGTATCGTATAAAGTACTCATACGCCCATGAGGGTTATATACATATTCATGATGCTCGCATGTGAGCAAGATTATACTTGTATATGGGTTGTATGTAAAGGCATGAGCCTTCCTCTCTTTCATTCTATGTTGCATGCAAGCAATCAGAGGTAGAATTGCTAAATGATATGAGAGTCATTGGCGTATTATGTGGGTGTTGAAACCCACTTTTGATGTCATATGTGTGGTGTCTTCCCTGGCTGGGAATTTACTTATTATTGCTGCATTCTGATGAGTATTATGTTTTCCCTGGCCGGGAATTATGTTATGTGTTGTGCTTTTATTTCGGGATAGCTCTATTTATGGGGAGACTCTGCCCAAATTTTTATAAAAGTCCACAAGTAAAAAGTGGTGTAATGGGCGAGCTCTATGAGTCTATTGTTGTTAGGATGATGAGCTTATAACACTGTATGTTAAAGAAAATTTTGTGTTGCCTTTCAATGGTAAAGTATCATCTGAGTTTCCCGAATAATTTTATTGAAAGCTTATGCCACACATTAATGATTAATACACTAATAAAGGGTTAAGTCTACGGGGTCCTTACATTAGTGGTATCAGAGCAGTGATTGCTCATTGGGGCTGTTAAGGGCCTATGAAGTTATTGATAGCACATATTTATGCATGATGGCATTAATGTTATACGACATGACTAATTGTTTAAGTGCTTTTATGATATGAAAAGTGGTATTGCTAACCATTGTGGTTGCAGGAATCGTGTAGAACACGATATGATGACATTAATAGTGATGTCTAACACTCTATATGCTACGTGCCAAGGAATCTGATTTTGGAAGAAAATCAGGGAAAAGAAAGATATGACGTATTGTCTGAGGACAGACTGAGTAGACAACCGACAGTGGAATACTTCGGTATGGTCTCAATTATTATTGAATATACTAATGCGTTTGTTCATGTAATGTTCAAGCAAGGAATGTACGTAAGAGACGTACGGGCATCGGACGGTAACACACATCCTTATACTACAACTGTGCTTTTATTGCATGAGTATTCACGATGATGTTATACGATGTTTATACGATGAGGCTTGTACGATGTTTATGATGATGATGTCTATGATGAATAAAGATGACAAGATGTTTACGATGATGTTATTATAAATAAGTTTATGATGATGATGTTATGATAAATGAAGATGATATGACGTTTACGATGACGACTATGATAAGTAATGATGATGTTAATATGATGTTTATGATGATGATAATGATAAGTAAGTTTATGATGACTTTTATGATAAGTAAAGATGATATGATGTTTATGATGATGTTTATAATAAGTAAAGATGATATGATGTTTATGATGATGATTATGAGGAATAAATTTATAATGATGATGTTACACGATGAAATGATGATGTTTATACGATGAAATGATGATGTTTATATGACGTTTATATGATGATGTGTATACGATGTTTATATGATGATGTTTATACGATGTTATTTGTGGTAAGATGCCACGGGGTAAGATGCCCCACATGGTAAGAGGCCATGCGATGTTATTGTGGTAAGATGCCACGGGGTAAGATGCCCCACATGGTAAGAGGCCATGCGATGTTATTGTGGTAAGATGCCACGGGGTAAGATGCCCCACATGGTAAGAGGCCATGCGATGTTATTGTGGTAAGATGCCACGGGGTAAGATGCCCCACATGGTAAGTAGCCATGCGATGTTATTGTGGTAAGATGCCACGGGGTAAGGTGCCCCACATGGTAAGTAGCCATGCGATATCATTGTGGTAAGGTGCCACGGGGTAAGGTGCCCCATATGGTAAGAGGCCATACGATATTATTATGTGGATTTACGATGACTCATTCTTTTATGATGATTGGCGATAGTTTATTCCGCCAGATGTATGATAGCGATGCCTCATTCCGCTATATTATTGGCGATGGTTCTTTCCGCCAGATGTATGATAGCGATGGTTCATTCCGCTATATTGATTGGCGATGGTTCTTTCCGCCAGATGTATGATAGCGATGCCTCATTCCGCTATATTATTGGCGATGGTTCTTTCCGCCAGATGTATGATAGCGATGCCTCATTCCGCTATATTATTGGCGATGGTTCTTTCCGCCAGATGTATGATAGCCATGGTTCATTCCGCTATATTGATTGGCGATGGTTCTTTCCGCCAGATGTATTGATAGCGATGGTTCATTCCGCTATATTGATTGGCGATGGGTTATACCGCCGGGTATTAATAGCGATGCCTCTTTCCGCTATCATGTGGACGATGATCCATGCTCAGGTGTATAGCGAGGTTTCATGCCACTTATTATATGACGAGGTATCATGCCGTCGATTCTATAGCGATGGACTGTGCCGCTATATATTCAGCACAGGATTTTGCCGCCTTCGAGCGAAGGGTGCTGATTACATATTATTATTTAGCGACGGAGACAGGTACGACGCTATATTGATAGCAATGAGGTATGAGATATTGCTATTCTATTTAGCATTATTATAGCTGGCATGCGTTGTTATACATGTTTTATTATGACTATTTTACTAGCATGATGATGAATGATATATGTTGATGTACATGGACCGTCACGAGTTGACTGGGTTGTTTAGATGTCATTGTTCACATGTATCGTCACTAGTTGACAATGTCTTAGATGCCATGAGTTGGCATGTGTCGTCACAGGATGACGATGACGATGGTGTAGGAGATGTCTTTTTAGACACGCATCATCGTTACGATGATCGGTGCGTTGAGTATACGTTTTCAGTTGTATGCCTTGGGTGCCAGTGTCGGGCACAAGGTGGCGTGTGCGTCACCGATTGACGTGACCCTTATACCGAGCGGGTTGCTCGAGGAATGGATGGACGCGTTGTACATGTGATTGTACCGCAGATATTGTTTGAGGCAATCATATTACGAGTGGTGATACCCTTGAGGTATGCTCGTTGGATTGGCTTTTTGGCCATGTTTTTGACGATAGGAGTAATCGTGGAGGAATTACTCGCTTTCTATTGATATGACATGTGGTAGACATGGTCACACCACCCATGAGGATGTAAGATGGGTCCTAAGGGAGTAGGATCAGGTTATGTTAAGTACATGGGGACATTGAAGTGTCCAGGGTATATCAGCATTGGAGGAATGTTGGGTAAAGACCCACTACTCTATTGATTGTTCTTCCCATGGTATGGTATGCCGTGTGGAAACGTCCATCTGATTGGTAGGTTTGAGGTGAACCTAGTGAGACAGCGATTAGTTTGTCTGCCGCGTGTGTGCAGCACCATGATGGGCTTGCTAGAGCCGTTATACTGCTCGTTGGAACCAAGTTTGGCAAATCGTAAGGTGATACGAAGTGGATTGTGGTGAACTCTGGTAGTCACCACGTCATTTGAAGTTGAGGTTGAGTATGCCTCACTGAAACGTATATATGTTTATGTTTAAATCTTGGGGAGACTTGTCTGGGACAGCTCGTGATGTGAAGTACCAACGAGAGAGTCGTCAAGTCGTCGTTGATTCGATCTGAGAATCCATGTATTTGAGTTGCAATGATGCGACTGCTCCTTCGATAGAGGAGGTTTGAAAGTGGAAACCAGGTTTGGTATGTGTACACCGTGGAATACTAGTGTTTCCCTCGTAACGATGTATGTTGGACATCGTGAGTCATGATAAGAGATGTCAAGGAATGAAATCTACGATGGAATCAGGAGCGATTCGAATCCTTACAGTTTCAGTTGACTAACTGCTTTTGGATTATTAGCGTTGAGCTGTGCTGACGCTCTTTGACGTTATGATGGATTTGGAAGTCTATTCCACTCCAGAGTTTGACACTGAGGTCAACGTTCTCACGGTTGAGGTGTCATTCAGGATGACTGTCCGATCTACAGTCGTAAGTATCGGTTGTTTTGCAGTCATGAGGGACTGACTTTTGGGATGACCCGCATCGAGCGTTTTGCCTCTTAGGTGATATGTTGGTTTTGGTAAGTCGCTCTGTTTCAGAGTTTGATGATAGGTAAGCATCCTCGCGTTTATTAATACGATTCTGATATGGTCAGGAATCGAGGTTATGGCTTCATGTTGTTGTGTAGCCTGGGTGTTACGTGATACACCAGTGCTAATTTCGAGGACGAAATTCTTTTAGTGGGGGATATTGTGATGACCACGGATTATAGGTGTTAATCCCGTAGTGTTAATAATCCCTAAAGTGGTTTTACGTGGCGATTTGGAGTTTAATCGAGGTGTTGGGCCTTCTGGGCTCGTTTAATTGGTAGTTGGGATCGTTGGATCCAGAGGTTGAGATTGTATTCACATTACGGTGTAAAACCTAAGAGTTGGGTTTTTGATGTGTCTCGGAATCTCGGGTGCTATGTGAGCACCGGTAGGGGGTTTTGGAGTTAGAGAGAGAGTTTTTGAAAACAGATGATTTTTAATGAATCACGATGTATTTGTGGGGCTATTAATTTTTCGGGGTATTTTTGCTATAAATACCAATTGAACCCAAAATTTTAAATAAGAATTTCATTTCAGCCCTCACATTTTCTCTCTCTCTCCCGCGCGCCCCTCTTCCCGTCAGCCCTGCACCCCGCGACTTCCAGCGCTTCGCCCGCCGCCGTTGGGCGCGTCCGACCTACCCACGGCTTCGTCTCGTCCAGGCGCTCATTTCCCCTCCGTCAATTTGAAGTTTCATCGCGATTTGAAGTCGAATTTTACAGAAGTGCGCCGATCCCCAAATTCTAGGGTTATCGATTTTGGTCGATTTTGCTTCCGATTTTCGATTGGGTAACGTTCTTTACCCCTTTTTCGTCCCTCTCATGTTATTCCCTGCTGAATTTGGAGGTATTGTGTTCGAATTTAAGGATTGAGTTCGAATTTGAGGATGTTGTTTCGAATTTCTTGATGTGTGGGGGTTTTATGTTCGAATTTTGGGGATTGTTGGCATGAGGATGATAATTCTTGTTAGGATTCAATTTATTCATGCTTAAATGAATTATGATGCTTAAGTGGGATCGAATTAAGATGTTATGGTTCGAATTTGCCCTAATTTGGTGAGGGTTTGATTTCGAATTTTGGGGATTTTGGCTATGGGTTGATGATTCATGTTAGGGATCATTTATTACATGTTTTAGATGATTTATGATGCTTGGTTGGGTTCGAATGGTGATGCTAGGGTTCGAATTATTGAAGGTGTTCTTGGGCAATTTTTCGATATGTCGCATTCGTTTTCCCTCCCTGCATGTACCCTGCCCGGGTCTTTTAAATGATTTATTGTCGTGTGTTGACAATATTCTGAGGGTTATGAATGTGCTTGAGCATGGGTTACATGTTCGTAAATAATTGTGAATTATTTATCGTTTTAGCACATCGTTTCTCGGGGCATGGAACTCGAGCAAGGTTTGGCTCGGACTTCGAGGATTTAAGGTACGTTTAGCGTACGAGCATAGTTTAAATGATGTTTTACAAGTACGATGCATGATCTAAAATACATGAAATGCTTTGCTATGATGGTATCGGGACTCGGTTACGATATGTTGATTCACATAGTGGAACGTTCAGTGCCGCTATGAAGCGAGCCAATGATGAGGTGTGGTTGCTACGGAGCAAACACCCATAGTATGACGTTACCTTGAAGTAAGAAATGAAAATGTGGTATTTGATTAGATATCTAGGATATTTGTATTTTATTCCCTATTGGTAATAATAGGAACATAGACGTAGTTAATCAGAGAAGTGATTAACCAGTATCGGAAGTTAAGGAAATACCAATATGATATCTAGAATTATGATAATTGCTAGATAAAGTAAGATGTTATGAAAAGATGTTATGAAAAGATGTTATGAAATGATGTTATGAAAAGATGTTATGAAATGATGTTATGAAAAGATGTTATGAAATGATGTTATGAAAAGATGTTATGAAATGATGTTATGAAATGATGTTATGAAATGTTGCTAATCATTGCTAGTTAAAGTAAGATGTTATGAAATGTTGTTAATTTGAACTGGCTAGGGTTAACCAATGTGATGATTAACTGCATATTCAGGATTTGATGATTTATCTGTTTTGAGAACAGGATTATTACAGGGGTACGCTATGATGAGGGTGATATCATCCAGGAAGTATCACATATGTTCCACAATATTTACATTTTCGTAAATTATGTATTATGTCATTATGATTATGAAATTGTGGAATTGGTATGCTCACCCCGTTGGGGGCTGTCTCTGTTGGGGCAGGTGAACAGGTACATCGATGGCTTTGGAGATGAGCTCGAGCTGTTGATTGGATGTACTTCCAGGATCGTGGTACCAGGGCTTGATGAAGCACGGTATCGTATAAAGTACTCATACGCCCATGAGGGTTATATACATATTCATGATGCTCGCATGTGAGCAAGATTATACTTGTATATGGGTTGTATGTAAAGGCATGAGCCTTCCTCTCTTTCATTCTATGTTGCATGCAAGCAATCAGAGGTAGAATTGCTAAATGATATGAGAGTCATTGGCGTATTATGTGGGTGTTGAAACCCACTTTTGATGTCATATGTGTGGTGTCTTCCCTGGCTGGGAATTTACTTATTATTGCTGCATTCTGATGAGTATTATGTTTTCCCTGGCCGGGAATTATGTTATGTGTTGTGCTTTTATTTCGGGATAGCTCTATTTATGGGGAGACTCTGCCCAAATTTTTATAAAAGTCCACAAGTAAAAAGTGGTGTAATGGGCGAGCTCTATGAGTCTATTGTTGTTAGGATGATGAGCTTATAACACTGTATGTTAAAGAAAATTTTGTGTTGCCATTCAATGGTAAAGTATCATCTGAGTTTCCCGAATAATTTTATTGAAAGCTTATGCCACACATTAATGATTAATACACTAATAAAGGGTTAAGTATACGGGGTCCTTACAGAAATGCTGTCTTCTGCACATCCTCCTCTCTGACCCAAATCTGGTGGTACCCGGATCTCAAATCAATCTTGCTATACAGTTTTGTACCTTGCAACTGATCAAACAAATTGCCAATCCTTGGGAGAGGATACTTGTTCTTCACCGTTGCCTTATTCAGTTGCTGGTAATCGATGCACAACCACATCGAACAATCCTTCTTTTTCACAAAGAGAACCGGTGCGCCCCAAGGCGATACGCTAGGGCGTATATAACCTTTGTCAAGGAGCTCCTGTAACTGCTCCTTCAATTCCCTTAACTCCGCCGGTGCCATTCTGTAAGGGGCATGGGAAATAGTTGATGTCCCCGGTAATAACTCAAATCCAAACTCGATTTCTCTAGCCGGTGGGAATCTTGGAATCTCCTTCGGAAACACGTCCACAAATTCGGCTACCACGGGTATATCCTCAACCCTCAACTTTTTACCCTTCCCGGTCGTGTCCACAACATAGATAAGATAGCCCGTGTGACCACGTTCCAACAACTGGGACATTTTGATTGCCGATATCAATGGAATCTTCGCACGAGACCCATTCCCATAGAAAGTCCACTGTATCCCCAAATCAGATCTGAATCAAACCGTTCTCTGCCGACAGTCCACGACTGCCTGATATCTGTTCAGAATGTTGATGCCCACAATGCAGTCGAAGTCTAACATACCCAACACGATCAAGTCTGCCTTCAACTCGTTGCCCTCAAAATAAATGAGGCAATCCGCAAGAAACTGATCCACAACAACATTTCTTCCAGTGGGTGTCGAGACCATAAGAGGCATGGGTAACGAAGACGTGCGCATATGGTGTCACTCCACAAAGCCAACAGATACAAAAGAGTGGGAGGCACCTGTATCTATCAAAATAAAAGCAGTGTACGTAAATAAATGGCACGTACCGGCGATCACCTCCTCCAGGGCTTCCTGGGCCTGCTCTCTAGTCAGTGCATATACCTGCCCCTGGGACGGTCCCACTGTCTGACCTCCCGATGGTCGAGGCATAATCTGTTGCCTCTGATGCACTGTCCTGTCATCAAATCTCGGCCTATTCATCTGGAAGTCTGACTGTCCTCCCCGAGTGGGGCAATACCGAGAGATGTGGCCCATAACCACAACTGTAACAAGCTGGGCAGTTGATCAATGAGTGCGGACCTCCACAATTGTCACACCTTGTCTCCCCCGATCTATTCACTTGCGTAGGCCCCCGGTTGGCCAATAGATTGCTTTTCCTGTTCTCCTCCTTCCGGTTAAAAGATTTCTTCCCACTGAACCGAGAGGATGAAGAAACACCACGAGGCTTAAATGACTCTCCTCGTGGCCTCAAGCTATTAGAAACTTGCCTCTGCTGTGGCACATGTTGGGGTACAGCATTAGGATAGGCCCCAACTCCAATCTCTGCCAGTTCTGCTCTAGTAAGAGCATCATCGAAAGAAGTGGGGTTGTTGGTGATAACCCGGTAAAATAGTTCCGGCCATAACCCCTTCAAAAAGTGCCTCATCTTTGCATATCCGTTTGTGGAAATATGAGGGACGTACCTCAACAATGAAGAATAGTGCATAGCATAGTCTGATACTATCATGCCTCCTTGCTTCAAGTTGGTGAACTCATCTTCCTTTATCTGGCTCGCAGCCGTAGAAAAATACCGGTTCAAAAACCGGGTTCTGAAGAGAGTCCAATCAATTAACATACCCTGAGCCCTCAGTTCCATCACTATAGTCTTCCACCACATGGAAGGTTTCTTTGCTAGTTGGAACTCCACCAACCTCAGCCATGCCGTTCTAGCACAAGGAGCAGACATGAATATCTGTTCCAGTCTCTCAAGCCACTCCTCAGCCTCTTCCCCTGTCTCTGTCCCCTCAAACCGGGGTGGGTGGAAAATCAGAAACTGAGTCAGACTAAGCTCACCTGGCAATAACAGCTGAGCTACCGGTTCTACTCCCACAGCTGGTGGTGGTAAAGGATTAGTCTGGCCTATGCTTGCATTAACACTCCCAACATCTCATACCTCTTCATTGAGGTTCCCCAAGTTCATAGCCGCCATTCTGTAACACAAGGGTTAACAACAATTCCAAAGCAATACATATGTTACACCGTTAGATAACAGGAAAGATAATAAGAATGTTAGTATAACAATTTATACACCAATATGCACCACATGCATAAACATGCCCAAATGTAAACACCTAGCCAATCATACAAAGGTTACCCTTCACTCGTTCCCGGGGTCTCTAACCACTGCTCCGATACCACTAATGTAAGAACCCTAGTTCCTTAAATGCGGATTAAAGGCATAATTAGAGCTAACATGCATTATCAAAGTATAAAAGTTCGTGTTGAGACTTTGAGCCTTAAGAATTACATGCCAAGTTAAGGACTATCAAATGGATTAATTACATTCTCAAACAAATGAATGTTGTTCACTATAGCTTTGCACTACTCCTAGAGTAGACACTATACAAAATAATCATGTCCTTCCTTATCAAAAGTGTTCTTCACAAGCTCACCGCCTCAACCCGCCTTAGCCCCTTTATCATGCCAAAAAGTACCTACAAGGACAACCCCCAAAACATGAGCATATAATAATCCATATCCAACACAATATGAATATAAGGCGTAAATGCATAAACCGTAATAAAACACTTCCTGTTTTTTTTTTCCATGCATTTTAAACGCTCCCTTTTTGGTTGTTCCTGTACCATAAATCATGAGTATAATCAATAGATTATTTAATGGTTCACACATGTCATGACATAACACCATTTCATTATCACCAATTACCAATCACTAGTCTGTTATAATAGTGTATTTTAATGCACCTCGCTTGTCATGACAACGACACTAATACCCCTCGCTTTGACATATTAGCAGGCTTTGAATAACCTCGCGCAAATGCGACATGCGGCAATACCCTCGCTTCAACATTTGGCGGCAAATATTCTTTCCTCGCTACAATATGACAGCGGCAAGTATTCTATCACGTTTCAAGTGACAGCGTCAAAGCATTAAAATCATCACTCTATATAACCATGACTCATGGGATGTGCACCAACAATTATCATATGCATATACAATCATCATGCATAATTCAACATGTATTTGCATCCATAATGCAAAATTCCATATATACTCGCATCCACAATGCATATCAATGAGTATAATAGATACATGTACCATTAGGTGCCCGTACGTCTCTTTACGTACCTTTCCAAAAGTAGGATGTGGTAGGACTTCACTTCCTTGGTTGTGTCGCCACCTGGGATGGTTCTACACATTCACACAAACCAATATTAGAACCCAATAATAGTCAATACCAAAAATCCCACAAAAATAACCAAAAACATACATTTTGGTGTCTCGCGATCGATCGTCATAAAGCCCCGATCGATAGCGAGATCACACTGTCTCGGCCAACAAAATTTTTAAATCCGCGATCGATCGCCGAGTTTATACCGATCGATTGCGCCAAACTCGCGATCGATCGTGGAAGGCTACTGCTGCCTTCCCTGATGCTCGCGATCAATCGGGAGAATGTCCCGATCGATCGCCGAAACCTGTACATGCGATTTTCGGGCACTATTCACATTTCTTCTTCTCCAATCAAACCAACTCAAAAAAACCATTAATCCAACAACACAAAAACACCATAAACCACTAACACACACCACAATACTACCAAAAATCCAACATCCAAACAAAACCACACCAACCCAAAACAAACCCATTTCAAAAACTTGGAATACCATTTCAAAATCAAAACCAAACACCATTAAAACACCAAGGAGGGTTCCATACCTCTTATGGACTCCAAATCTCACTAGAAATCTTACAAACCAAGTTTTTGTGAAGAAAACCAAGCTTTTGTGAAGATTTCTCCTCCTCTTGTGAGAAAGTTTCGAAAATGGTGAGGGGTTAGGGTTGGGGTGAGTGAGTTGAGGATTGGTAAAGTGAAAGGTGAGGCGGGGTTAGTGGGGTATAAAGGTGGGGGGTTTTAATTAAAAGCATGTACCCCAATTATTAGCATGATGTATAAATACCCCAACATGGTATTTTATAAGCATTTTACCAAAATGCACCAAAATCTCAACTAAATTCAAGCTTTCCAAATAATTAACAACCAACACAAATAAACCATGTTAATACCCCATTTCCCAACATGCATAACATGCACCCTGAAATGCACCCCCGGGTCACGCCAACATGTGACTAAGCATTTCACCAAGATAATTAATTCAAACTCATAATTTAATTATCACCATAATTAATCACAAAAACATAAATAATGCCCAAATTGCAATTAATTATTTCGGGGATATCACAGTTATGATGTTTATTATGTTGATTATTGGTGATTATGTTGTGTTGGGTTAGGGAAGTTGGGGTTTTATGGGTTGAAGGAGAAGAAAGGTGCAAAAATTGCGATTTTCTCATTTACAGGCCTCAGCGATCGATCGTGAGTGAGCAAACATGTGGACATAATGTTTCCGCGATCGATCGCGAGTTTGGGCGATCGATTGGCGAGCTCCGAGATCGATCGGCAAGGACTTCGCGATCGATCGCGGAATGGCATTTTTTGGACGATAAGGCAGTAGCATCTTGCGATCGATTGGAGCCCATTTGCGATCGATCACGAGACACTAAATATTGGTATTTTGGTTATTTTGATGGGATTTTTGTGATGGACAGTTATATGGCTTCTAATATTGAGTTGTGCAATTGTATAGACCTTCCCACGTGGCAACACAACGCAGGGGATAAAGTCCCACGACATCCCATATTTTGGAAAGGTACGTAGAGAGATGTACGGGCACAAAATGGTAACATGTATTTTGTATACCTATCGGGTTGCATATATGTATTGGATGCTTGGTGCATAGCATGTATAGTCATTGTTATACTCGAGTGATGATTTTAATGCTTTGCCGCCGTCATTTGAAGCGATGAGAGAATACTTGCCGCTGTCATATCGTAGCGAGGAAAGAATATTTGCCGCTAATATGTTGAAGCGATGGTAAATGCCGCTATCACATTAAAGCGAGGTTCTTCGATGCCGCTGATATGTCGAAGCGATGGGTATTAGTGCCGCTGTCATGACTAGCGATGTGCATTAAAATACACTGTTATAACAAGACTATGTGTGATATCCCCGAAAGGGTTATGTGTAAACATGCTTTGATGTGCTAATTTTATTATGTGTTAAAGGCATGATTTAATTTGGGGTTTATGGGTTATGCTTTATGTGGTAAAAGCATGTAATTAAGTTGGGGAATTAATGTATGTGGTTGGTGTTACATTTATTTTGATGATATGGTTTAGGAGGCATGTTAGGTATTTTTGAATGATGTATTGATTGTGTAAAATTATAAAATATCAAGGAGGGATATTTTTATACATCGTACGAAATACCGGGACACAATTAAACACCACAAGGCCACCCTACAAGCAACCACCCCCACAAATCAGCTGAATCATGCCACTTGCCCCTGTTTTCTGGAAAGCAGATTGATCAACCATGCCTCTTCCATCACTTCTTTCCCACTCTCTTCTCTCGGTTTTCTCCTCCTTCTTTCCAGAAAATTTCATCCAACATATGAACTAAATATAGGAGAAGATTTTTGGTGTTTTGTTGATCGGAGTTTGACGAAAATCGAGGAGTAAAAGTGGTGAGGAATCATGCTGGTTTACCAGTTTTTTTTTGTTCTTATGTATGTGTGTTCTTCATAGCAGATTCGGCATGCTAGTTTTAGGTTCGATGAAATCTTGCTATGAGTGCTTGCATGTGATTTTTATGAAGCCCCTAGCATACTTTGTTAAGTAACTTACATGATTTATGTGTTAGATTTCGAGTTGTGAAAAGTGTTCCTCGAAAATCTGGGCAGGGGAAGTGCCCTGTTTTTATGTTGAGTAGGGGTTTTATCATGAAGATTTGAAGCATGTTAGCTTAGGTGTTGAATAAACCTTTGACGTGAACACATACATGGTAGTTTTGTAATGTTACTAGCATGTTTCCTTGACCATGGGTTACGGGTTATGTGGCAGTTTTGGTGTTGTGAAATTGCATGCTCGAGAATTCTGGGCTGAGTTTTATGCCCTGTTTCTGGGGAATTTTGGATTGAGTGTTGAACTTTTGGGGTTACTATGATGCATGCAAAGCTAAGTTTTTATTGAAACTTTGGTTTAAGCCCTTTCATGAAAGTATGGTGAAGTCCCTAGCATTTTTATTCGAGAATTTTATATGTGTTATGATGTGGTTTTAAGTGTATGAAACGAGGTGTTCGGGAATTCTGGAATTATGTTTCTTGAACAGGCAGCTCGATCGATCGGAATTCCATCTCGATCGATCGAGCGAGGCAGAACTTTGGTACTGAATGAAGGTGTCTTCTCGATCGATCGAAAAGAGGGGCCGATCGATCGAGAGACCCAGAAAGTTGAAAAATGTGAATTGTCATATTTTGCTTAGTTTTTGATATTGGATCGTAATGAGACATCTAATATTGTGTTGTACACTTGTGTAGAGCCATCACAGGTAGCCACACAACGCAGGGGTTAGAGTCCTGCAATACAACATATTTTGGAAAGGTACGTAAGCGACGTACGGGCATCCCAACGGTAACATGTATTCGTGTTTATTTATTTGACTCAAGGTAAAGTAAAGTATGCATAAGATGGTGCATTATGATATGATACAGGTTGACATGCATTGTTTCTGCATATGAATGCTGTGGAATATAAGAGGTGTATTCCACGAGTCAAGGTTATCCCAGTGAGGATTTTAATGCTTACACTATAATTCCGCTAAAAATGTGGAGCGAGAGGTAGAGGACCGTTCGCACATGGAGGCGTGAATTTCCATAAGAAGCGAGGAAGAATACCGCTTACGTGGAGTTCCATAAGAAGCGAGGAAGAATTCCGCTTACGTGGAAAAGTAAGAAGCATTGCAATACACTAATGATAAAATGACTCAAGATTGAAGTAAGGATTTAAGAAGTAAAGATATGTCATGACATTTATATAAGGAATCCATAATATCATATAATGTTCTTATCATGAGTTATGGTACAGGGACAACTAATGGGCATTTTAAATGCATTGGAAATACAGGAAGTATTTTATGACTATGATTATGCATTATGCTTTACATTCATATAATGTTTGATATGAATTACGATATGCTCATGTGATGGGGGTTGTCTTTGTAGGTGCATTTAATACAGAGAACAAGGGTCGGGGTTGACACGTTGAGCTTTAAGGAGTGCTACAGGATTAGCAGAACAGAGTTTCATTTTATATAAGTTTCTACAAGGAGTATAGTAGAACTATAGTCTTATACGCTGTTACTAAGAGAAGTAACTAATCCTTTTTTTGAAATTCTTTTGGTACTGTAATCTCTATAAGCTCAGGATATCAACACGGCCTATTACTCTGACTATGTATGATTAGTTCTTTTATTTGCACCTTAGTATCTTATTAAGATAACGGGGTTTCACATTTAGTGGTATCAGAGCAGTGATTAGATAACCAGGGAAGAGTGAAGGGTAGCATTTAGAAACAAGTTGGCTAGGTATTCATTTTGAGCATGTTTATGCATGTGATGCATATTTTTGTATAAGTGTATACTAACATGCTTTTGAATATGATACTCTTGTTATCTAACGGCTTATATTATGAACTGCTTTTGGTATTGTTGTTAACCCTTGTGTTACAGCATGGCGGCTATTAACCCGGAGAACCTCAATGAAGAGGTAGGGGATATGGGCAGTATGAATGCTAGTATTGCTCAGATGAATTCTTTACCGCCACCTGCTGTGGGCGTGGAGCCCAGTGCACAGATGTTATTACCAAGAGAGCTCAGTTTGACACAGTTTCTGAACTTCCATTCACCTATATTTGAGGGGATTGAGTCTGGTGAAGCAGCCGAAGAGTGGCTGGAGCGGATAGAGTAGATACTTGTGACTGCGCCTTGTGCACGTACCGCATGGCTGAGGTTAGCCGAGTTTTAGATGGCGAAGAAGCCTTCTATGTGGTGAAAGACCACGGTGATGGAGCTGAGAGCTCAAAGTGTGGCAGTTGACTGGACTGTATTCAGGACCCGGTTCCTTAACCGGTATTTTTCTGTAGCTGCCAGACAATTAAAGGAAGATGAGTTCAATAGTTTAAAGCAGGGCAGCCTGTCAGTGTCAGACTATGCTATGCAGTATTCCTCATTATTGAGGTATGTACCTCATGTCGCTGTGAGCAGTCATGCCAAGATGAGAAACTTTCTAAAGGGACTGAGACCAGAACTATTTGACCGGGTTGTCTCCAACAACCCCAGCTCTTTTGATGACGCCCTGACCCGGGCAGAGTTGGCAGAGATTGCAGTGGGTGCGTACAAGGAAGTTGTACCCCCTTTCCCACCACCGCAGAGACCTATTGGTGACCGTCTGAGGCCACGAGGGAACAAGTTTAAGCCTCGTGGGGCCTCATCATCTTCTAGATTCAGTGGAAAGAAATCTCAGGGTCAGAAGCAAAGTAACCGAGTGCCATCCCAGGGAAGTAAGACAGGAGGAAACCGATGTAACAACTGTGGAGGATGACACTTGTCACGTGACTGTCAGGGTTGCTATATTTGTGGCAAGATGGGCCACTTGGCTCGAGGTTGCCCCAATCGGGGAGGTCAGGCAGACACTGGGCCGAATAGGCCAAGATTTGACGCAGGAAGAACACCACAGAGGCAGCATTTTGCACCACGACCGCAGGGAGGTCAGGTGACCGCTTTATTTTTAAACAAAAGATATTTCAAAGAATGGTTTTAAGCGATTCTACCGCAAGTGCACGGTTGTCAAGTTTTAGTATAGTGAAAATTAAGTACAGGTTGTCGAATCCACAGGGACTAACGTATAAGTACCAAATAAGATTAATAAAATTATATTTAGCCTACGATAAAAGGAGTTTGATTAACTAAAGCTAAATTAAACTGAAGAATAATGATTAAACTAGAAACAAAGAATAGAACGGTTCCGGAAATGCGAAGGTAAGTCACTCGAGAAAATTACCAAGCTCGTCGTTCAATTATATTATCTCTACTGATTCAACGGAATTCTCAAATTATCACTCAATTGATTTTAAAGGTGAAAGGTTTTCACTCTTATTCGATACACTCTCTCGAGCTGTAAAGAAACTAACAATAAATTAGAACAAGTCACTCTCGTGCACCTATTTACTAATTCAAAGTTGCTTAAATTATCAAAACCTTATAACTCTAAATCTTTCGATTTCAAGTTCTCACGTATGCGATATCATCTCTCGATCTCAATCGTGACATACATCATAAATTAATGGAGCGTGTTACAACGTTATCTCTCGATCTCGGTTGTAACTCTCAATTTCAATCAAAGCTAGCTAGACTTTGATCTACACATGCAATCAATCTATGAACAATAAATATCAATGCACTCAAATACCAATGAATCAATATATCAAACACAACGAACTAAAACTTCAATAATATAAACCAAATTCAATTCAAATCAAATACAGATGAGTTTAATTGTCTCTCGACCTCAAAAACATAAAATGAAAATGAAAATCAAATAAATTAAGGTTCAGAAATACGATAAACGATGGATGAATCCGTGCGTTGCACCGTAATTTCTTCTCTTGTTCCTTCCTTGCACTCCGGAAGATATTGGCTCGACTTTGGACGAAGAACGGAGATTGGATCTCCTTCTTCCGGCGTTGGGCGGCGGCTAGGGCGGCTGCTCTTGACCTAAAAACGTCTGATATGGTGTGTCCAAAAAATCCTCCCTTACTTGTGGCAGAGATCTCCCTTAAAAGCCCTCCAAAATCACGATAAAAAAGGAAAATAAAATCTTCAGATTTCGCGTCTCGATCGATCGAGATTTTCACCGATCGATCGGTGCACTGTTCACGTCAGCCTTTTGCACTCACTGCCTCGCTCGATCGATCGAGAATTTCCACCGATCGATCGAGCCCTTCAAAAAATCTGATTCTCGCTTCTGGCTGGCTCGATCGATCGAGAATAAATCTCGATCGATCGAGATTTGGGAAATCCATCTTCTTTCATTTTCTCTTCTTTTACGCCTCGATTTCGCCCGTTATCTTCATGTAAGCTCATTTCTTCCGCTTTCGGTCTAATTTCCTGAAACAAACGAATAAACACCAAAAAGCATAATATCATCCAGGAAAAAGTACGGAAAATGGGAAGAAATTACAGTTAAAATCACTCAAAATCTAAGCCTAACAGCTCCCCCAAACTTAGACTTGATCGTCCTCGAGCAAGCAATAAACTCAAAAAGAAAAGTTAAACTCGATACTAAGCATGAATCATCTTTACAACATACGTAACAACTCAGAAATCCTACTTACACATCAATAGAAGTCAATCAACATTTAACAAGAAGCAATTTCTCCTAAGTTAAACAATACATCACAACATCGGAACGTGCCTATGTGCTATTGTCAAACATGTGTTACATATATATCTTTAACATCAACATGTGCCATATTAACTCCTAGTCAAGATAACTTTGAATTACTCTACAAGTTTACTATCCAGCACTTCTCCACTAATGTAATTGTTCCCTAGACTTGGATCAAAAGGTCTTGAAAGCTTATAACGTTAGGCCTTTTGGTGTCGGCTTCAAAGAAAAGGTAGGATGAATTCAAAGAAGAGAGTATAACAAAATCAGTTCAACTATTTTTGAGCTTCTCTTCAACTTTTTTCTAGCCTTGGCCACTTTGGGTCTTATTTTGAATTTTTCTTTTCAAGGCTTTTCTCTACATCTTTTCTTTTTCTTTGCTCATTCTTTTGTTCCTTTTGAACTCATTTGCATATAACAATTCTGTGCAATGAATGAGATTCATTATACTCTCCTAGGGGTAGGTAAAAATTTTCTATTAGGCTCAAACCAAGGTGGGTATAATGAGTTGCCAAGAATGTCGAATGGGGGTCTAATCATATGCAATGCATATACCATTCTTTTTCAATAAGGCTCAAAAGGGGACACTAATGAATAATATATAACAGGTAGGCTTGAAAGGCTCAACCGGTCCAAAGATCGCCTAAATCATCTCCAAGTCTAGTTCCTAATTATAAATTTCGCCTCAAAGTGCTTTCAACTAAACTGTAGAGTTCTCTAAGATACTCAAGACTCATCATAGTTAACACAAATTTTCAATTAAAACAATACATATTTCACTCAATCATGACTCAATAAGTGCTAAAATTATTCCTCAGTTTTGACATATAGTTAACAAAGGATATATACAAACAAGTTAAACATTTTCATGACTCCTATCTAGATGAGGATTAATTTCATCATGTATTACCGTTGCAAATCTAATTCTTCATTTCTCAAGACTAACTCACAAAATTTTTTTTTTTTTTTTTTTTGTAATGCTCAAGGACGATTCAAGTGACAATTAAACACACAACATGTGGATAAAACAAGTTAAACACGCAAACCACTCCCCCAAACTTAACTGAAACATTGTCCTCAATGTTTAAAAGAATCAAAAGGGAAAAAGTAAACTCCCCTGATCAAGACGCTTGCATGAGGATTGAGGAAGTTTGGCTTTTGAAAGCTCCACTGCTGTAGGGGTTCATCGCTCCACTTGAGTACCTCGCAAAAGAAGGATGCTAGAAAAAAAAAATCGACAAGAGAGAAAAACAAACTAAATGCAAAATTGAAAATAAAACAAAGCTAAATGCAAAAGGATACGCTTGGGTTGCCTCCCAAGAAGCGCTGATTTCTAGTCGTCGGCTTGACCATCAGAAGCAAGCATCAAAGAGCGGTTGCGCCCATAGTAAGTATCGTATGATACTACTAATGGGTCTTCATATAGTATGCCCTCAAGCTTGGCAAGAGTGTAAAGGTGTAAGCTCGTTGCTCCAACAACTTTCTTCATGACATAGTGAGCATGGGAGAATGATTCTTGAATTGGCTTCATCTCATGGATGGCGTAGTGCGGTGAAGTTGGTGGCATCGATGAGGAAATACGTATCCACATATGGCCCATAACATGCCTTCATCGATGGGTGGATATCAAATTTCTCAAAAATCTCATCATCTGTGATGACCTGGGATTGGAGATGTTAATCCCGGAGTGTTAATAACCCCTAAAGTTGTTTTACGTGGCAATTGGAGTTTAATCGAGGTGTTGGGCCCTCCGGGCTCGTCTATTTGAGTAGTTGGGATCGTTGGATCCCGAGGTTGAGATCGTATTCTCATTTCGGTGAAAACCTGTGAGTTGGGTTTTTAGTGTGACTCGGAATCTCGGGTGCTTGGTGTGGGCGCCGGTAGGGGGTTTTTGAGTTAGAGAGTGAGTTTTTGAAAACAGATGATTTTTAATGAATCATGATGTATTTGTGGGGATATTAGTATTTCGGGGTATTTTTGCTATAAATACCAGTTGAACACGAGATTTTAATTATCGGAACCATTTTTCCCCACCTCCTCTCTCTCTTCCCGCCCGCGCATTTCTCGATCCCCTTTGACCCCCGCGCGTAAAAGTCGTTCGCCCGCCGCCGTCCGGCCGCCGTCCGGCGCGTGCCACCCGCCGTTGGAATCGTCTCTTCCAGGCTCTCCTATCCATACCAACAATTCGATGTTTCGTCGAGAATCGCGTTCGGATTTGCCAGAAAAGCGTAGGGTTCGAAAACTGGAATTCATCCGATTTTTGGGGCTCGATTTTGGTATGATTTTGGCACGATTATTCTAGTGTTTTTGGGGCGTTTTTAAGCTGATTTTGAGTCGATGATTTCAGACTTTTGTGGTTCGAAATAATTGTTGCATTTAGTTCGAATTTCAGCTCGATTTTCATGAGTTAGGGTTCGAAAAATTGGGGCTTTTGACAAGGAGTGATGATTCTTGTTAGTAATTGATTATTACATGTTTTAGATGTATTATTGATGCTTATTGGGTTCGAATTTAATGGCTTGAGTTCGAAAATTTGGGGGTTTTTGGCAAGGATGATGATTCTTGCTATTGATGGTTTAATTCACACTTTTTAGATGATTTATGGTGTTTAATTGGGTTCGATTTGTGAGATAAGGGTTCGAAAATTTGTAGGGTGTTCTTGAACAATTTTCGATATTGTCTCATTTGTTCCCTCCCTGCATGTACCCTGCCCCGGGTCTTTTTAAAGGTTAATTGTCGTGCGTTGATAATATTTTGAGGGTTATGGGTGTGCTTGAGCATGGGTTGCATGTTCGTAAATAATCGTGAATTATTTATCGTGTTAGCACATCATTCCTCGGGGCATGGAACTCGAGCAAGGTTTGGCTCGGACTTCGAGGATTTAAGGTACGTTTAGCGTACGAGCATAGCTTAAATGATGTTTTACAAGTATGATGCATGAATTAAAATACATGAAATGTTTTACTATGATGGCACCGGGACTTTGTTACGTTATTTTGATTCACATGATGAAATGCTTGGTGCCGCTATGAAGCGAGCAAATGATGGGTGTGGTCGCTACGGAGCGAACACCAGTAGTATGTCGCTACTTTGAAGTAAGAAATGAAAATGTGGTATTGATTAGATATCTAGGATATATGTATTTTATTCCCTGTTGGTAATGAATAGGAACAGAGACGTAGTTAATCAGAGAAGTGATTAACTAGTATTGGAAGTTAAGGAAATCTCAATATGATATCTAGAATTATGATAATTGCTAGACAAAGAAAGATGTTATGAAATGTTGTTAATTCAAAACTGGTTAGGATTAACCAATATGATGATTAACTGCATATTCAGGATTTGATGATCTATCTGTTTTGAGAACAGGGTTATTACAGGGGTACGCTAGGATGAGGATGATACCATCCAGGGAGTGTCACATATGTTCCACAATATTTACATTTTCGTAAATTATGCATTATGTCATTATGATTATGAAATTGTGGAATTGGTATGCTCACCCCGTTGGGGGCTGTATCTGTTGGGGGCAGGTGAACAGGTACATCGATGGCTTTGGAGATGAGCTCGAGCTGTTGATTGGATGTACTCCCAGGATCGTGGTACCAGGGCTTGATGGAGCACGGTATCGTATAGAGTACCTATATATATATATATACCCATGATGGTTATACACATATTTATGATGCTCGCATGTGAGCACGATTATACTTGTATATGGGTTGTATATAAAGGCATGAGCCTTTCTCTCTTTCATTCTATGTTGCATGCAATTAGAGGTAGAATTGCTAAAGGATATGAGAGTCATTGGTGTATTGTGGGTGTTGAAACCCACTTTGTTGCCATATGTGTGGTGTCTTCCCTGGCTGGGAATTTACTTAATATTGCTGTATTCTGATGAGTATTATGTTTTCCATTGCCGGGAATTATGTTATGTGTTGTGCTTTTATTTCGGGATAGCTCTATTTATGGGGAGACTCTGCCCAAATTTTTATAAAAGTCCACAATGTAAAAAGTGGTGTAATGGGCGAACTCTATGAGTCCATTGTTGTTAGGATGATGAACTTATAACATCGTATGTTAAAGAAAATTTTGTAATTGCCATTCAATGGTAAAGTATCATCTGAGTTTCCCGAATGATTTTATTGAAAGCATGTGCCACACAGAATGATTAATACACTAATCAAGGGTTAAGTATATGGGGTCCTTACATTAGTGGTATCAGAGCAGTGGTTGCTCATTGGGGCTGTTGAGGGCCTAGGAAGTTATTGATAGCACATATTTATGCATGATGACATTAATGTTATACGACATGACTAATTGTTTATGTGCTTTTATGATATGAAAAGTGGTATTGCTAACCATTGTGGTTGCAGGAATCGTGTGGAACACGATAGGATGGCATTAATAGTGATGTCTAACACTCTATATGCTACGTGCCAAGGAATCTGATTTTGGAAGAAAATCAGGGAAAAGAAAGATATGACGTATTGTCTGAGGACAGACTGGGTAGACAACCGACAGTGAAATACTTCGGTATGGTCTCAATTATTATTGAATATACTAATGCGTTTGTTCATGTAATGTTCAAGCAAGGAAGGTACGTAAGAAACGTACGGGCATCGGACGGTAAACCATGCTTCTATACGATGATTATGATAAGTAAGTTTATGATATGTTTATGATGAGTAAAGATGATATGATGTTTATGATGATGATTATGATAAGTAAGTTAATGATGATGTTTATGATGAGTAAAGATGATATGATGTTTATGATGATGATTATGATAAGTAAGTTTATGATGATGTTTATGTAGGGTCTTCCTACCTTAATATCATTTAGTACACATAAATTGGACAGAACATGCATTTATAACCTCTTAAGGGTTCCGGTTGTAGCTTGAGCTAAGGAGATTACAGGCCAAAATAAAGTTTTCAAAAGCTATTTAATTACATTCCCAATAAAGAATGTTAAAGCTATAGATTTACACTACTCCTAGAGTAGAGACTATCAAAATCCTGCTTCCTACGTTCATCATGCTCCCTTTAGCTCACTTCCTCAACCCGACCCTAGGCCCTTGGTCCAAAAGTGTACCTACAGGGATAACACATCATGAGCATACACATGTTTACTTAACATTACATAAAAGCATACAATAATGCATAACATCCTAGTTAAGTAAAGGTTATTGGTCGTCCTTCGACTTCCTTTGTTATCCCTGGCTCTTATTCATATATTAGGGCGTCTTACCCCATTGTATGGTATCTTACCATATCATAATCATCGTGTGGCATCTTACCACGTGGGCATCTTACCCAATCATATGGCGTCTTACCATATTATAAACATTGCGTGGCATCTTGCCACGTGGGCATCTTACCCAATCATATGGCGTCTTACCATATCATAAACATTGCGTGGCATCTTACCACGTGGGCATCTTACCCAATCATATGCTTTGGGTGGTGTCTCACCACATGGGCGTCTTACCCAACCATACACGTCGTATGACCTTATCATAAACTTCGTCATTATAGACGTCCTCATAAACATCGTTATCATAAACATCATCTTAAGCATCATCTTCATAACATCATCGTAAGCATCATCATCGTAACATCGTCATAAGCATCATCATCATAACATCATCATAAGCATCATCATCATAACATCATCTTAAACGTCATCATCGTAAACATCATCTTAAACATCATCATAATATGTAAGGGCATGGTTTACCGTCCGATGCTCGTACGTCTCTTACGTACCTTAATTCCCAAAAGTGGAGAATTTGGAGAGCTTTATCTCCTGGATGTTGTGGGCACCTGGGATGGTTCTACACAACCATACAAATTGATATTAGATGCTAAACATAGTCCAATATCCAAAAATCCCACAAAAATATCAAAAATCCACTTTTCTTCAGCTCGCGATCGATCGCCGCCCAGGCGCGATCGATCGCGAGACCACACTGGACGAGGGGGCAAAATTTCCTTCTTGGCGATCGATCGCAACTTTTGGCGCGATCGATCGCCAGGCTTGCCGATCGATCGCCCAAAAGTGGCGATCGATCGCCAAATGCCTCTGGCTGGTACTGGACGCTCGCGATCGATCGCCAAGGACGGGCGATCGATCGCCGAGTGCTGTACATCGAATTTTCGCCATTAATGCTCATTTTTCAAGCTCTTTCACATGCCACCCCAAAACCAAACTTCCATAAAACATCAATAACATCATAACCCACCAAAACCAACATAAAACACTTCAAAAATCATACCCCAACCATAAACAACACATACCCAAACAAACCCACATAAAACATCAAAAACTTAACCCATTTCAACACCAAACATCATAAAACTTATAGGAATGGTTCCATACCTTTTGTAGGCTCCAAATCCTAGCAAAGATCACACAAACAAGGTTTTTGTGGAACTTTCCTTCTTCCTTTTTGGTGGATTTCGAAAATGGGTAGGGTTTGGGATTGGGAAGTGATTTGGGGATTTTTAAAAGGTGAATGGTAATGTGGGGGGTTAAAGTGATGTGTGAGGGATTTAAAAAGGGTTGTAATAACTTAATAAAAATTGTACCCTACCCTACTTGGTATTTCAAAAGCATTTTTCAACAATGCTCTAAACTTCATTTAAAATCACATCTTCCTCATATTTGATATTTTAACACAATTAATCATGTTAACATCTTAATACCCAACACATAAATCCATCAACACATGATACATCATATAAACATAATTAATGTCCAAGTTACCATTAATTAATTTCGGGGCATCACATTACTCCCCTACTTACAAGATTTCGTCCTCGAAATCGCATGCACTTACCCAAAAGAAACTAAACATAAATCATACCAGAAAATAGTTCGGGGTAATGCTGCATCATATGCCGCTCCGTCTCCCACGTAGCCTCCTCGACACCCCGACGATCCCACTGAACTTTGACCATCGGTATAACTTTGCTCCGTAGTCTGCGATCCTCACGATCCAGAATTCTGACTGGTCGTTCAACGTAGGATACATCTGAGTCTAACTGCACTTCAGTAGGCTGTAAAACATGAGACGGATCTGGCTCATACTTTCTCAACATAGAAACATGGAAGACATCATGAATTCCAGATAAGGACGGTGGTAGAGTCAATCGGTAAGCCAAAGTGCCGATACGCTGTAACACCTCATACGGTCCAACATACCTCGGGGATAACTTCCCCCGCATACCAAATCGAACAACACCCCTGAAGGGTGAGATTTTCAAGAAGACCTTGTCTCCCACTTGAAATTCTAGCGGCCGTCGCCGCTTATTGGCATAGGCTGCTTGCCTATCTTGGGCCGCTTTCATCTTTAAGCGTATCATCTTAATCTTTTCCTCCATGTCCTTAATCATATCCGGTCCTCCGACCGCTTTACTCGTCAAGTCCTCCCAATACAGCGGTGACCTACATCGTCGTCCGTAAAGAGCTTCAAAAGGGGCCATTTGAATGCTCGCCTGATAGCTGTTATTGTAGGAGAACTCTACCAGAGGTATAGACTCTTGCCACGGAGTATCAAACTCCAAAACACATGCCCTCAATATATCTTCGAGCGTTTGTATAGTACGCTCCGTTTGGCCATCAGTCTGAGGGTGATAAGCTGTACTTAGTCTCACCTCGGTGCCCAAAGCTGTCTGGAGACCCTCCCAGAAATGAGAAGTAAACCTTGGGTCTCTGTCAGACACGATCGAGACTGGAATCCCATGCAACCTCACTACATCCCGTACATATAATTGGGCCATCTTTAAATACGTGAAAGTCATACTGTAAGGGATGAAATGAGCTACCTTCGTCAGCCTATCTACGATCACCCAGATCGCATCAAATCCAGAGGCCGACCTTGGCAAGTGGGTCACGAAGTCCATAGATATATGCTCCCACTTCCACTTAGGTACCTCCAAGCTCTTCAGCTCGCCACCAGGCCTCTGCCTTTCTGCCTTTACTTGTTGGCAGATCAAACATCTCTTAACGAAGCTGATCACATCACGCTTCATGCGTCTCCACCAGAATTGACCACTTAGGTCCTTATACATCTTTCTTCCTCCAGGGTGGATACTGAACCGGCTATTATGAGCCCGTTCTAAAATTCCTTTACGCAATCCTGGCGCATCTGGGACCACCCATCGGTTGCCCAATCTTAAAGAGTCATCTTCAGCCACACTAAACTTTGTTGGCTGACCTCGAAGTACTATTGATGACCATCTCTGAACTTCATCATCCAACCTCTGGGCTTTCCTGATTGCCTCAAATACGTCTGGCTCGGCCAATAAGGTCGACACTCGCACCGGCGACGTGTCTACATCGAAGTCATAGCCCAGATGGCAATAGGAAGTCATCAAAGCTGATAAACACATAACGTCCTCAGCAGTACTCTTCACCTTACGACTTAAGGCGTCTGCTATCAAATTTGCTTTACCAGGATGGTACTCAATTTCACAGTCATAATCCTTGAGTAAATCCATCCACCTCCTTTGCCTCATATTCAACTCTGCCTGAGTGAACAAGAACTTCAGGCTCTTATGGTCCGTAAAAATGGTAAACGTAGTACCATAAAGGTAATGACGCCAAATCTTCAAGGCGAAAATGATAGCCGCCAGTTCCAGATCATGGACTGGGTACCTGGTCTCATGAGGCTTCAACTGTCTCAAAGCATAGGCTACCACTTGTCTGTCTTGCATCAGTACACAGCCCAAACCTTGCAATGATGCATCCGTGTACAAAGCAAACCTCTTGTCCTCAGACGGAATCACCAACACTGGTGCTATCGTCAAACGACGCTTCAATTCTTGGAAGCTTTCCTCACAAGCTTCGGACCAGAAGAACGGGACCCCTTTCTGAGTCAGCTGTGTCAATGGCTTAGCGATCTTAGAAAATCCCTCGACAAAACGTCGGTAATAACCTGCTAAGCCAAGAAAACTCCGTATCTCGAGTACAGAAGTGGGTGCTGCCCACTCCATCACAGCTTCAATCTTCCTCGGATCCACAGATATCCCTTGGCTAACACCACGCTGTCTAACCAGAATTCGCACTTGCTAAGCTTAGCATACAACTGATGATCCCTAAGGATCTGAAGTACTGTCCTCAAGTGCCGTACATGATCTTCTTCAGTCCTAGAGTAGATGAGTATGTCGTCAATGAAAACTATGACGAATTGATCCAAATACGGCTGGAACACCTTGTTCATCAAACTCATGAAAACAGCCGGGGCATTTGTCACCCCAAAAGGCATGACTAGGAACTCATAGTGCCCATACCTAGTTCTGAAGGCTGTCTTCTGGACATCCTCTTCTCTCACTCGAATCTGATGGTACCCCGACCTCAGATCGATATTACTGTAGAGCCTCGTACCCTGTAACTGATCAAATAAATCATCGATCCTCGGAAGTGGGTACTTATTCTTCACTGTGGCTTTGTTCAGTTGTCTGTAATCGATGCACAAACGCATCGAACCATCTTTCTTCTTCACAAATAACACTGGTGCTCCCCAGGGCGATATGCTATGGCGTATATAGCCCTTATCAAGGAGCTCTTGCAACTGAATCTTTAATTCCCTTAGCTCCGCTGGTGCCATCCTATAAGGGGCACGAGAAATGGCAGACGTCCCCGGTAATAATTCAATCCCAAACTCGACCTCTCTCGTCGGCGGGAATCCGGGAATCTCCTCCGGAAAGACATCAGGGAACTCCGCCACTACGGGCACATCCTCAACTTTCACTTCTCCTTTCTTTTCCGTAACATCGACGGCATAAATGAGATATCCTGAATGACCTCGTTCCAACAACTGCGCCATCTTGACAGCAGATATCAACGGAATCTTAGAGCGGGAACCATCCCCATAGAACGTCCATGGAACTCCCATATCGGATTTAAACCGTACAGTTCTCTGCCTGCAGTTCACAACTGCCTGATACCTGTTCAGAACATCAATGCCCAGAATGCAATCATAATCTGACATTCCTAGAACAATCAAATCTGACCTTAGTTCCTTATCCTCAAAATAAATGATGCCATTGTAGACGATCCGATCAGTAATCATACTTCTTCCAGCGGGGGTCGAGACTATAAGAGGCTTGGGCGACGGAGAAGTGCATAAGTGGTGCCTTTCCACAAAACTTGTCGACACAAAAGAGTGTGACGCACCTGTGTCGATCAATATAAAAGCAGGGTGCGTAAATAAAAGACACGTACCCGCTATAACCTCCTCCGGAGCCGCTGAAGCCTGCTCCCTTGTCAGTGCATAGACTTGTCCTTGAGGTGGCCCCATGGGCTGACCTCCATGCTGTCTCGGTACAAAGGGTGGTCTGTGCTGTGCTGTCCTATCTGCAGGCCTCCCCGCAGAACCCTGTTGACTTCCCCTGTTGGGACAGTCTAGCAAAGTGGCCCTTGTCGCCACAAACATAGCACCCTATACAGTCTTTCGCCAGATGTGGTTGCCCACAAAGAGTGCATTGGATCTTCCCGGATCTGTCTCCCTGAGACTGCCCCCTTCCAGATGGGGCATCACCTCTTCGGTTTCCTTTCCACCTATTGTCGGACTTCTTACCACTAAACCTTGACGCTGGGAGTTCCCCCTTGACTTGAACTGATCATTCCTCGGCTTCAAATTATCCGGAGTGGATTTCTGAGAGGGTGCCGACGGTGGTACAACATCAGGGTATGCACCCACTCCTAGTTCGGCTAGCTCAGCCCTTGAGAGTGCATCATCAAAACAAGTAGGGCCATAAGTGATCACCCTATCGTATAGCTCCGGCCTCAATCCTTTCATGAAATTCCTCATCTTTGCTTGCGTGCTCGTGGCAATGTGAGGCACATATCGGAGCAAGGAGCAAAACTGAAGAGCATAATCCGATACCGACATATTACCTTGCTTGAGGTGAGTGAATTCATCTTCCTTAGCCTGTCGTGCTGCAGCCGAGAAATAACGGTTCAGGAAGCGAGTTCGAAACATTTTCCAGTTAACTTCATGACCTTGAGCCTCTTGCTCTACCACAGTGGTCTTCCACCACATCAGCGCCTTCTTGGCCAACTGGAACTCTGCTAACCGTATCCATGCTGTCTTCGCACATGGGGCTGCCACAAAGATTTGCTCTATTCTTTCCAACCATTCCTCAGCTCGTTCCCCAGTTTCGGTTCCTTCAAAGGTTGGGGGTCGGTAAGCAAGAAACTGAGTTACGCTTAGCTCCCCTGGCAACAACTGTTGTTCGGCCGGTTCATCATCAAAAGCTGGCGGGGGTAGGGGATTCGTACGCCCCGCGCTTGCATTGACGCTCACTGCGTCACCTACCTCCACATTTGCTGCCATACTGCAACGCAAGGATTAACAACAAGATCCAAAAGCAGTTCGTATAATACTTTGTTAGATAAACAAAACATGTTAGCATAACATCATATACTTCATATGCAACTTATGCACAAAACATGTTCGAAAGTAGGCACCTAGCTAACTTATTGCTAAGGCTACCCTTCACTCATTCCCGGGTTATCTAACCACTGCTCTGATACCACTAATGTAGGGTCTTCCTACCTTAATATCATTTAGTACACATAAATTGGACAGAACATGCATTTATAACCTCTTAGGGGTTCCGGTTGTAGCTTGAGCTAAGGAGATTACAGGCCAAAATAAAGTTTTCAAAAGCTATTTAATTACATTCCCAATAAAGAATGTTAAAGCTATAGATTTACACTACTCCTAGAGTAGAGACTATCAAAATCCTGCTTCCTACGTTCATCATGCTCCCTTTAGCTCACTTCCTCAACCCGACCCTAGGCCCTTGGTCCAAAAGTGTACCTACAAGGATAACACATCATGAGCATACACATGTTTACTTAACATTACATAAAAGCATACAATAATGCATAACATCCTAGTTAAGTAAAGGTTATTGGTCGTCCTTCGACTTCCTTTGTTATCCCTGGCTCTTATTCATATATTAGGGCGTCTTACCCCATTGTATGGTATCTTACCATATCATAATCATCGTGTGGCATCTTACCACGTGGGCATGTTACCCAATCATATGGCGTCTTACCATATTATAAACATTGCGTGGCATCTTGCCACGTGGGCATCTTACCCAATCATATGGCGTCTTACCATATCATAAACATTGCGTGGCATCTTACCACGTGGGCATCTTACCCAATCATATGCTTTGGGTGGTGTCTCACCACATGGGCGTCTTACCCAACCATACACGTCGTATGACCTTATCATAAACTTCGTCATTATAGACGTCTTCATAAACATCGTTATCATAACATCATCTTAAGCATCATCATCATAACATCATCGTAAGCATCATCATCGTAACATCGTCATAAGCATCATCATCATAACATCATCATAAGCATCATCATCATAACATCATCTTAAACGTCATCATCGTAAACATCATCTTAAACATCATCATAATATGTAAGGGCATGGTTTACCGTCCGATGCTCGTACGTCTCTTACGTACCTTAATTCCCAAAAGTGGAGAATTTGGAGAGCTTTATCTCCTGGATGTTGTGGGCACCTGTGATGGTTCTACACAACCATACAAATTGATATTAGATGCTAAACATAGTCCAATATCCAAAAATCCCACAAAAATATCAAAAATCCACTTTTCTTCAGCTCGCGATCGATCGCCGCCCAGGCGCGATCGATCGCGAGACCACACTGGACGAGGGGGCAAAATTTCCTTCTTGGCGATCGATCGCCACTTTTGGCGCGATCGATCGCCAGGCTCGCCGATCGATCGCCCAAAAGTGGCGATCGATCGCCAAATGCCTCTGGCTGGTACTGGACGCTCGCGATCGATCGCCAAGGACGGGCGATCGATCGCCGAGTGCTGTACATCGAATTTTCGCCATTAATGCTCATTTTTCAAGCTCTTTCACATGCCACCCCAAAACCAAACTTCCATAAAACATCAATAACATCATAACCCACCAAAACCAACATAAAACACTTCAAAAATCATACCCCAACCATAAACAACACATACCCAAACAAACCCACATAAAACATCAAAAACTTAACCCATTTCAACACCAAACATCATAAAACTTATAGGAATGGTTCCATACCTTTTGTAGGCTCCAAATCCTAGCAAAGATCACACAAACAAGGTTTTTGTGGAACTTTCCTTCTTCCTTTTTGGTGGATTTCGAAAATGGGTAGGGTTTGGGATTGGGAAGTGATTTGGGGATTTTTAAAAGGTGAATGGTAATGTGGGGGGTTAAAGTGATGTGTGAGGGATTTAAAAAGGGTTGTAATAACTTAATAAAAATTGTACCCCAAACTTAACATGATGTATAAAATACCCTACTTGGTATTTCAAAAGCATTTTTCAACAATGCTCTAAACTTCATTTAAAATCACATCTTCCTCATATTTGATATTTTAACACAATTAATCATGTTAACATCTTAATACCCAACACATAAATCCATCAACACATGATACATCATATAAACATAATTAATGTCCAAGTTACCATTAATTAATTTCGGGGCATCACAGTTTATGATGATGATGTTTACGATGATGTTTACGATGATGATGATTATGATGATGTTTATGATGATGATGTTTACGATGATGTTTACGATGATGATGATCATGATGATGTTTATGATGACGTATATGAGAGTGGGTAAGATGCCCCTGTGGTAAGATGCCACACAATGTTTATGATATGGTAAGTGTGGGGCCTGATTTACTTAATCCATTATGTATCCAGTTAACATACATATGTGAGTCTGAATTAAGTAATATACCATGCACGGATTAAGAG
Source organism: Haberlea rhodopensis (assembly GCA_907163345.1). Taxonomy (NCBI): domain Eukaryota; kingdom Viridiplantae; phylum Streptophyta; class Magnoliopsida; order Lamiales; family Gesneriaceae; genus Haberlea; species Haberlea rhodopensis. The sequence continues at coordinate 92,896 of CAJQUN010000295.1, forward strand.
TTCATACTAGATAAGTTGTTACAGTACCAAATCCTGAGTACAAAAACCAACTAAATATGTTTTCTACATAAACACGACATGTACATAAGCAACCTAATCCAAAAGAACTCCTAGGCAGTGGTTCCCCTCGCAGCGGAAATCATGACTCACGCTCCCCACGTCTATGAGTCCCTACAGAAACATTCACAACGTGAGTATAGATAACAACTATCTCAGTGCAATATCAAAACACAATATCAATATCAATGATAAAGCACAATAAATCATATAACATAACGTGAATGTTCTGTCTCATGCATCCACCAATGCACCATGTCATGACATGTCTCAACACATACCCTATTATCACGAGACTAAAATGATATGCCTATTCAGCTCAATATGTCAGTGGAACCACCTCACATCTTCATATTAGCAGCACATATCATAGTACCGTCCTCAAATGATAATAGCCATAGCATATATCCAAAAATCGGCATATATCGCTATATAGCATAACCGAGCATATACCCAAACCAGGCGTATATCTCTCTGTCACATAACCGAGCATATATCCAAACCAGGCATATATCTCTATGTCACATAGCCGAGCATATATCCAAACCAGGCATATATCTCAAATGCATAACCGAGCATATACCCAAACCAGGCGTATATCTCACATACATATGATATCCATGAATGTACAAGCATATGATACTACCAATCATATGATAACAACATAAGACAATTCATATGATATCAATCTCATAACATCATCACACAATATCTATACTCCGTACGTCAACACGTACTTGTACTGCGACACAAACGAGATAAAGCAGTTGTCAATTGCTAAGTGCCTCGTTGTCCTGTCCCCTGAGATGATGCTACAACAATGCCAACAATATATCATGTTATCATAGGCATTAAAATCAAATTCTACAAAAATATTTTATTTTTCAATATTTGAGCACTGGCGATCGATCGCCATCAGCACCGATCGATCGCCAAAACTCTCTGCCCCCTCGCGATCGATCGCAACAACTTGGCGATCGATCGCCACATTGCTCTGTTCATCGCTATCGATCGCGACAATTTCACCGATCGATCGCCATCCAATTTCACCGCCTTAAAATGTTACTGTCATCGGCGATCGGTCGCTCACTCGCACCGATCGATCGCCGATGCCCAGAAAAGTGAGAGCATTGCGTTTTCAAGCTTATCTTCATGGTTCTTCTCCTCTAATTCATTTTAAACCATGTCAACCTGTTTCTTGCAATCTCTAGGAACATAATAACATGTTTCTATCATTAAAGAATCCAATTCATAGCATATACACATGTTATGATTCTCCACATAAACATTTCATATGCTATTTCTCATATAGCAACACCAATGACAAAAACAAGTATAAAACCATGATTTTCTTACCAAGATTGTACAATTCCACTTCACACACCTTCCTAGCTCACTTTACAAGTGACTCTCAAGCTCAAACCACAAGGAAGTTGAAAGAGATGGAGAGGAGCTTGGTAGAGATTTGTAGGTGTAAAATGGTGTGTTATGTGATTACACCTCCCTTATCCACTTGATATAGATCATTAGTCCCTTAATTCACTTGCTATCATGCCATTTAGGGATAATTACATGTTAAATAACATGTACATGAAATGAACTCCAAATTCAAATGCAATTCCCATTACAAGTCAATTCACATGCACATGTAATTCCCTTCAAACTCATGTCAAATGCAACTCACATGTACATTTTTAATGCACCTAATGAAAGGCAAAGGCAAATGCCTAAGTGCTTCATATGGCATAATTCAAATCATGAGACACCATGTTTCCTTCCTTATTAGACTTATTTCCATATATGTATTTACTTCATTCTTGGTTCCACTCGAACCCCCATTATCATATCGCCAATTGATATAATTACACCATAATCATATCCTACGTGTATACAACAAATCGAGGCATTACAATTCTCCCCCACTCATTGAATTTCGTCCTCGAAATTGTAGATACATAATCATGCATATCAAAATACGCAACTCAACAATACTACGATATGACAATAGGAAACATGATCATGTATGCAACAGTATCATAAAACTGTAAAATCATACCAGTAAATAAATCCGGATACCGTTGCATCATATGCTGCTCCGTCTCCCACGTTGCCTCGTCGACACCCCTTCTGTCCCACTGTACTTTTACCATAGGAATCACCTTATTACGCAACCTGCGTTCAGCTCGATCCAAGATCATAACCGGTCGTTCCTCATACGACACATCTGTATCCAACTGTACCTCAGGTAGCTGTAAGACATGACTCGGATCTGGTTCATACTTCCTCAACAGTGACACATGAAAAACATCATGAATACTACTCAAGGCCGGTGGTAGTGCTAAGCGATATGCCAACGTACCAATACGTTGCAACACTTCATATGGACCAACATACCGTGGAGACAATTTTCCACGCTTTCCAAAACGTACTACACCTTTAAAAGGTGAGATTTTCAAGAACACACGGTCGCCAATTTGAAATTCAAGTGGTCTACGTCGCTTATTGGCATAAGCAGCCTGTCGATCCTGAGCAGCTTTCAATTTCAATCGTATTACCTTGACTTTCTCTTCCATGTCATGAATCATATCCGGTCCATGTAAGGAAGACTGATCCACATCATCCCAATACAATGGCGATCTACATCGTCGCCCATACAAGGCCTCAAATGGTGCCATCTGTATACTAGCCTGATAACTATTGTTATATGAAAATTCCACTAATGGCAATGACTCTTGCCATGAGTTATCAAACTCTAATACACAAGCACGCAACATATCCTCTAGCGTTTGTATCGTACGCTCTGTTTGTCCATCCGTCTGAAGATGATATGCTGTACTCAACCGCACTTCAGTTCCCAACGCTGTTTGTAACCCTTCCCAGAAATGAGAAGTAAATCTCGGATCCCTATCCGATACAATGGAAACTGGAATACCATGTAGTCTCACTACATGTTGAATGTACAACTGTGCCATTCTCAGATATGTATATGTCATACAATATGGCACAAAATGAGATACTTTGGTAAGTCTGTCAACAATTACCCAAATTGCATCGCAACCAGAAGACGTCCGTGGCAAATGAGTCACAAAATCCATCGTGATATGTTCCCATTTCCACTGAGGAATTTCCAAATTATGTAATTCACCTCCTGGTCTTTGTCTTTCTGCTTTCACTTGTTGACAAATCAAACACCGTTTCACAAAGCTCAATACATCCTGTTTCATACGTTTCCACCAAAATTGGGTACGTAAATCATGATACATTTTCTTCCCTCCAGGATGTATACTGTATCTACTACAATGAGCACGTTGTAGTAGTTCTTGGCGTAGTCCCAATGCAGCAGGTACTACCCAACAAGTCTTGTATTTCAAAACTCCATCCTCTGCAAGTACAAACTGTGATGTTTGTCCTTGACTTATTAGTTCTTTCCAATGTTGTACCTCATCATCAGTCATTTGTGCCGTCCTGATTTTATCAAAAATATCGGGTTCAACTAACAATGTTGATACCCGTACCGGCACTGATTCCATATCAAAATCATAACCCAAAGTACAACAAGCAGTCATCAAAGTAGATAAATGAATCACCTCATCAGCCGTATGATGTACTTTTCGACTCAAGGCATCTGCTGTAAGATTAGCTCTTCCTGGATGATAATCAATCTCACAATCATAATCTTTCAACAGATCCATCCATCTCCTTTGTCTCATATTCAACTCCGCTTGAGTGAATAGAAATTTTAAGCTCTTATGATCAGTATATATGGTAAACGACGTACCATATAAATAATGTCGCCATATCTTCAATGCAAAGACAATGGCAGCCAATTCCAGATCATGTACTGGATATCTCATTTCATGTGGCTTCAACTGTCGTGATGCATAAGCCACTACATGTTTGTCCTGCATCAATACACAACCCAAACCAAGTAAAGATGCATCAGTATATAACGCAAACCTGTCATGCTCAGATGGAATGATCAAGATTGGAGCTGTAGTCAATCGATGTTTTAATTCCTGAAAACTATGCTCACAAGCCTCTGACCATTGAAAAGATACTCCCTTCTGTGTCAACTGTGTCAATGGTTTGGCAATCGCTTAAAATCCTTCAACGAATCGTCTATAATATCCAGCCAAACCTAAGAAACTACGAATTTCTGGCACAGAAGTAGGTGCTGACCAATTCAACACTGCTTCCACTTTCTTTGGATCAACTGATATACCTTCCTCTGATATGACATGACCCAAAAAGCCAACATTAGTCAACCAAAACTCACACTTACTGAGTTTGGCATACAACTGATGTGTCCTCAACAATTGCAACACCATATGCAAATGTTGAACATGTTCGGCATCACTCCGTGAATAGATCAATATATCATCGATAAAGACAATGACAAATCGATCAAGGTATTCCTGAAACACACGATTCATTAAACTCATAAAGACAGCAGGAGCATTTGTCACTCCAAATGGCATTACCAGAAACTCATAATGCCCATAACGAGTTCTGAATGCTGTCTTCTGTATATCTCCTTCCCTCACACGTATTTGATGATACCCTGACCTCAAGTCAATCTTAGAATATATCCTTGATCCCTGCAACTGATCAAATAAATCATCAATACGGGGAAGAGGATATTTGTTCTTTATGGTTACTTTGTTCAACTGTCTATAATCAATACACAATCTCATTGTCCCATCCTTCTTCTTCACAAATAAAACCGGAGCGCCCCAAGGCGATACACTAGGACGTATGTACCCCTTGTCCAATAAGTCTTGTAATTGAGTTTTCAACTCTTTCAATTCAGTTGGTGCCATCCGATAAGGAGCCCGTGAAATTGCAGAAGTACCAGGTATCAAATCAATACCAAATTCCACTTCTCGACTCGGTGGGAATCCAGGTATCTCATCTGGAAATACATCCGCATATTCTGCAACCACTGGTATCTCCTCCACTTTCTTTTCTAGTTTCTGTTCAGTTACATCAAGGGCATAAATCAAATAACCCGCATGACCACGTTCTAACAAACGCGAAATTCGGATCGCTGATATCAAAGGAATCTTTGCCCTCGATCCCTGGCCATAGAATAACCATTGATTGCCAGTATCAGACTGAAATCTCACTATTTTCTGACTACAATCCACAACAGATTGATATTTACTCAACACATCAATGCCAAGGATACAATCAAAATCTGTCATGCCTAACACAATTAAATCAGCCTGTAGTCCATACTCAGTCTCAAACTGAATATCACAATCAGACACACTCTGACAAGTCATCACCGTAGTTCCCATGGGTGTCGAAACATAAAGAGGCATCAACAGTGGAGACGAGCATATATGATACCGATCAATAAATGCTTGTGCAATAAAAGAATGTGATGCACCAGTATCAATCAACAGTAAAGCAGGATAAGTAAACAAAGTACACTTACCCGCTATCACATCATCAGGAGCTGCCTCTGCTTCCTCCCTGTTTAGTGCATACACCTGAGCCTGAGGTGTTCCTGTCCTCTGTCCTCCACCAGACTGTGGTACACCCTGTGGTCTCTGTTGTACTGTAGTCTCTGAAATGGGTCCTCTCCGCTGTTGTCCACCCACTTGAGTACAATCACGGATCACATGTCCGGGTCTCCCACAACGGAAACAAACTACGGGATTCAATTGAGGACAATCTCGTTTCAAATGTGGTCCACCACATTTAAAACATTGCACACCACTGCCACTACTACTACCTTGAAACTGTCCTTTAGATTTGCGATCACTCCCTTTTTGTGATCCAAAACGTTTTCCACTAAACCTAGATGAAGATGCACCACCTCATGATGATTTAAATGGTTCTCCTCTAGGTCTCATACTGTCAGATGTAGGTGGTTGTGCTTGTCCAACATCCTTGTATACCCCTACAGCAATCTCAGCCATCTCGGCTCTAGTCAACGCTTCTTCATAAGATGTAGGGTTATTGGACATTACCCTATCAAATAATTCAGGCCTCAATCCTTTCACAAACTGTCTAATCTTGGCCTTTGTGTTGACAGCAATATGTGGCACATACCGGAGCAAAGAAGAATAATGCACAGCATAATCAGATACTGTCATTGCTCCCTGTCTCAAATTGGTAAATTCATCCTCTTTCCTCTGCCTTGCAGCAACAGAGAAATAATGTTCCAGAAACTTCGTTCAAAATACATCCCAGTTAACCGTGTGTCCTTGAGCCCTCAACTCAAGTACTGTGGACTTCCACCACAGCATCGCTTTCTTGGCTAACTGGAATTCAGCTAAACGTAACCAAGCAGTCTTGGCACACGGTGCTGACACAAAGATCTGTTCTACACGTTCTAGCCACTCCTCTGCCAGTTCTCCTGATTCAGTCCCCTCAAACCTGGGTGGCTGATAACTCAGAAACTGCGTCAATGTTAATTCTCCAGGCAACAGTACCTGTTCCACTAGTCCTTGTTCAATCGGTGGTGGTGGCACAGGCACCATCCTCACACTAGCATTGCCACTCATGGCATCCCCAACATCCTCATGTGGTACTCTGTCTGTCATAACTGTACAACAAGGATGAACAATAACATTCACAAGTATATAACACTAATGTGGGGCCTGATTTACTTAATCCATTATGTATCCAGTTAACATACATATGTGAGTCTGAATTAAGTAATATACCATGCACGGATTAAGAGTTCATACTAGATAAGTTGTTACAGTACCAAATCCTGAGTACAAAAACCAACTAAATATGTTTTCTACATAAACACGACATGTACATAAGCAACCTAATCCAAAAGAACTCCTAGGCAGTGGTTCCCCTCGCAGCGGAAATCATGACTCACGCTCCCCACGTCTATGAGTCCCTACAGAAACATTCACAACGTGAGTATAGATAACAACTATCTCAGTGCAATATCAAAACACAATATCAATATCAATGATAAAGCAAAATAAATCATATAACATAACGTGAATGTTCTGTCTCATGCATCCACCAATGCACCATGTCATGACATGTCTCAACACATACCCTATTATCACGAGACTAAAATGATATGCCTATTCAGCTCAATATGTCAGTGGAACCACCTCACATCTTCATATTAGCAGCACATATCATAGTACCGTCCTCAAATGATAATAGCCATAGCATATATCCAAAAACCGGCATATATCGCTATATAGCATAACCGAGCATATACCCAAACCAGGCGTATATCTCTCTGTCACATAACCGAGCATATATCCAAACCAGGCATATATCTCTATGTCACATAGCCGAGCATATATCCAAACCAGGCATATATCTCAAATGCATAACCGAGCATATACCCAAACCAGGCGTATATCTCACATACATATGATATCCATGAATGTACAAGCATATGATACTACCAATCATATGATAACAACATAAGACAATTCATATGATATCAATCTCATAACATCATCACACAATATCTATACTCCGTACGTCAACACGTACCTGTACTGCGACACAAACGAGATAAAGCAGTTGTCAATAGCTAAGTGCCTCGTTGTCCTGTCCCCTGAGATGATGCTACAACAATGCCAACAATATATCATGTTATCATAGGCATTAAAATCAAATTCTACAAAAATATTTTATTTTTCAATATTTGAGCACTGGCGATCGATCGCCATCAGCACCGATCGATCGCCAAAACTCTCTGCCCCCTCGCGATCGATTGCAACAACTTGGCGATCGATCGCCACATTGCTCTGTTCATCGCGATCGATCGCGACAATTTCACCGATCGATCGCCATCCAATTTCACCGCCTTAAAATGTTACTGTCATCGGCGATCGATCGCTCACTCGCACCGATCGATCGCCGATGCCCAGAAAAGTGAGAGCATGGCGTTTTCAAGCTTATCTTCATGGTTCTTCTCCTCAAATTCATTTTAAACCATGTCAACCTGTTTCTTGCAATCTCTAGGAACATAATAACATGTTTCTATCATTAAAGAATCCAATTCATAGCATATACACATGTTATGATTCTCCACATAAACATTTCATATGCTATTTCTCATATAGCAACACCAATGACAAAAACAAGTATAAAACCATGATTTTCTTACCAAGATTGTACAATTCCACTTCACACACCTTCCTAGCTCACTTTACAAGTGACTCTCAAGCTCAAACCACAAGGAAGTTGAAAGAGATGGAGAGGAGCTTGGTAGAGATTTGTAGGTGTAAAATGGTGTGTTATGTGATTACACCTCCCTTATCCACTTGATATAGATCATTAGTCCCTTAATTCACTTGCTATCATGCCATTTAGGGATAATTACATGTTAAATAACATGTACATGAAATGAACTCCAAATTCAAATGCAATTCCCATTACAAGTCAATTCACATGCACATGTAATTCCCTTCAAACTCATGTCAAATGCAACTCACATGTACATTTTTAATGCACCTAATGAAAGGCAAAGGCAAATGCCTAAGTGCTTCATATGGCATAATTCAAATCATGAGACACCATGTTTCCTTCCTTATTAGACTTATTTCCATATATGTATTTACTTCATTCTTGGTTCCACTCGAACCCCCATTATCATATCGCCAATTGATATAATTACACCATAATCATATCCTACGTGTATACAACAAATCGAGGCATTACAGTAAGACGCCATATGATTGGGTAAGATGCCCATGTGGTAAGATGCCACACAATGTTTATGATATGGTAAGACGCCATATGATTGGGTAAGATGCCCATGTGGTAAGATGCCACACGATGATTATGTTATGGTAAGATGCCATATAACGGGGTAAGATGCCCATATGGTAAGAGGCCATACGATGTTATTATGTGGTAAGACGCCACAAGGTAAGATGCCCATATGGTAAGAGGTCATACAATGTTATTATGTGGTAAGACGCCACAGGGTAAGATGCTTATATGGTAAGAGGTCATACAATGTTATTATGTGGTAAGACGCCACAAGGTAAGATGCCCATATGGTAAGAGGCCATACGATGTTATTATGTGGTAAGACGCCACAGGGTAAGATGCACATATGGTAAGAGGCCATACAATGTTATTATGTGGTAAGACGCCACAGGGTAAGATGCCCATATGGTAAGAGGCCATACAATGTTATTATGTGGTAAGACGCCACAGGGTAAGATGCCCATATGGTAAGAGGCCATACAAAGTTATTATGTGGTAAGACGCCACAGGGTAAGATGCCCATATGGTAAGAGGCCATACAATGTTATTATGTGGTAAGACGCCACAGGGTAAGATGTCCATATGGTAAGAGGCCATACAATGTTATTATGTGGTAAGACGCCATGGGGTAAGATGCCCATATGGTAAGAGGCCATACGATGTTATTATGTGGTAAGACGCCACGGGGTAAGATGCCCATATGGTAAGAGGCCATACGATGTTATTATGAGGTAAGACGCCACGGGGTAAGATGCCCATATGGTAAGAGGCCATACGATGTTATTATGTGGTAAGATGCCACGGGGTAAGATGCCCATGTGCATGAATATGAACCAGGGAAAATGAAGAGAAGTTAATGAATAACCAGCAAGCTTACTCAACTATGATTTCGTACATTTACTGTTATAGCTATAAGATGATGATGTTATAAGATGATGATGCTATAAGATGATGATGTATAAGATGATGATGCTATAAGATGATGATGGATAAGATGATGATGCTATAAGATGATAATGCTTATATGATGATGATGTATAAGACGATGATGCTTATATGATGATGATGTATAAGATGATGATGCTATAAGATGATGATGTATAAGATGATGATGGATAAGATGATGATGCTTATATGATGATGATGTATAAGATGATGATGCAATAAGATGATGATGGATAAGATGATGATGCTATAAGATGATAATGCTTATAAGATGATGATGTATAAGATGATGATGCTATAAGATGATGATGCTTATATGATGATGATGTATAAGATGATGATACTTATAAGATGATGATGTATAAGATGATGATGCTATAAGATGATGATGCTTATATGATGATGATGTATAAGATGATGATGCTATAAGATGACGATGCTTATGTGATGATGATGTTATAAGATGATGATATTTATGAAATGATGATGCTCATATGATGAATATGTTATAAGATGGTGATAATTATAAGATGATGATTTTAATCATTCATGTCAAGAATTAATGACTATATGCATGGCTATGAAACAGGGACATTGGAGTGTCCAGGGTGTATAGGCATTAGAGGAATATTGGGTAAAGACCCACTACTCTATTGATTTTCTTCCCACAGTATGGTATGCCGTGCGGAAACGTCCATCTTATTGGTAGGTTTGAGGTGAACCTAGAGAGGCAGCGACTAGTTTGTCTGCCGTGTGTGTGCAGCACCAAGAGGGGCTTGTTAGAGCCGTTATACTGCTCGTAGGAACCAAGTGTGGCAAATCGTAAGGTGATACGATGTGGATTGTGGTGGACTCTAGTAGTCACCATATCATCGAGGTTGAGGTTGTGCATGCCTCACTGAAACGTGTATACGTTATGTTTAATCTTGGTGAGACTTGTCTGTGACAGCTCATGATGTTGGAGTACCAACAAGAGAGTCATCAAGTCGTCGTTGATTCGATCTGGGAATCCATGTATTTGGGATGCAATGGGTTTATTGCATGTCCTTTCAAGTTTGAAACTCTGAGGAGTCTCGATTGTTTGTTTATGACCAGGATGTGGTTCTTGGGATATCCAGAGGTGGACATCTTATGAGATATCTTTTGTGTGAATCTGTGGCCGTGAGTTGCCCAATTTGAGTTGCAATGATGCGACTGCTCCTTCGATAGAGGAGGTTTGAAAGTGGAAACCAGGTTTGGTGTGTGTACACCGTGGAATACTAGTGTTTCCCTCGTAACGATGTATGTTAGACATCGTGAGTCATGATAAGAGATGTCATTGAATGATATCTACGATGGAATCGGGAGCGATTTGGATCCTCGCAGTTTCAGTTAACTAACTGCTTTTGGATTGTTAGCGTTGGGTTGCGCTGACGCTTTTTGACGTTATAATGGATTTGGAAGTCTATTCCACTTCAGAGTTGACACGAGGTCAACATTCTCACGGTTGAGGTATCATTTATGATGCGTTCTTACTAGTTGTATTAGAACTAAGGATGACTGACCGATCTACAGTCGTAAGTATCGGTTGTTTTGCAGTCATGAGGGACTGACTTTTGGGATGACCCGCATCGAGGTACGTTTTGCCTCTTGGGTGATATATTGGTTTTGGGTAAGTCGCCCTGTTTCAGAGTTTGATGAGAGGTAAGTATCCTCGCGTTTATTAATACGATTCTGTTATGATCAAGAATCGAGGTTATGGCTCCATGTTGTTGTGTAGCCCGGGTGTTACGTGATACACCGGTGCTAATTTCGAGGACGAAATTCTTTTAGTGGGGGATATTGTGATGACCTGGGATTGGAGATGTTAATCCCGGAGTGTTAATAACCCCTAAAGTTGTTTTACGTGGCAATTGGAGTTTAATCGAGGTGTTGGGCCCTCCGGGCTCGTCTATTTGAGTAGTTGGGATCGTTGGATCCCGAGGTTGAGATCGTATTCTCATTTCGGTGAAAACCTGTGAGTTGGGTTTTTAGTGTGACTCGGAATCTCGGGTGCTTGGTGTGGACGCCGGTAGGGGGTTTTTGAGTTAGAGAGAGAGTTTTTGAAAACAGATGATTTTTAATGAATCATGATGTATTTGTGGGGATATTAGTATTTCGGGGTATTTTTGCTATAAATACCAGTTGAACCCGAGATTTTAATTATCGGAACCATTTTTCCCCACCTCCTCTCTCTCTTCCTGCCCGCGCATTTCTCGATCCCCTTTGACCCCCGCGCGTAAAAGTCGTTCGCCCGCCGCCGTCCGGCCGCCGTTCGGCGCGTGCCACCCGCCGTTGGAATCGTCTCTTCCAGGCGCTCCTATCCATACCAACAATTCGATGTTTCGTCGAGAATCGCGTTCGGATTTGCCAGAAAAGCGTAGGGTTCGAAAACTGGAGTTCATCCGATTTTTGGGGCTCGATTTTGGTATGATTTTGGCACGATTATTCTAGTGTTTTTGGGGCGTTTTTAAGCTGATTTTGAGTCGATGATTTCAGACTTTTGTGGTTCGAAATAATTGTTGCATTTAGTTCGAATTTCAGCTCGATTTTCATGAGTTAGGGTTCGAAAAATTGGGGCTTTTGACAAGGAGTGATGATTCTTGTTAGTAATTGATTATTACATGTTTTAGATGTATTATTGATGCTTATTGGGTTCGAATTTAATGGCTTGAGTTCGAAAATTTGGGGGTTTTTGGCAAGGATGATGATTCTTGCTATTGATGGTTTAATTCACACTTTTTAGATGATTTATGGTTTTTAATTGGGTTCGATTTGTGAGATAAGGGTTCGAAAATTTGTAGGGTGTTCTTGAACAATTTTCGATATTGTCTCATTTGTTCCCTCCCTGCATGTACCCTGCCCCGGGTCTTTTTAAAGGTTAATTGTCGTGTGTTGATAATATTTTGAGGGTTATGGGTGTGCTTGAGCATGGGTTGCATGTTCGTAAATAATCGTGAATGATTTATCGTGTTAGCACATCATTCCTCGGGGCATGGAACTCGAGCAAGGTTTGGCTCGGACTTCGAGGATTTAAGGTACGTTTAGCGTACGAGCATAGCTTAAATGATGTTTTACAAGTATGATGCATGAATTAAAATACATGAAATGTTTTACTATGATGGCACCGGGACTTGGTTACGTTATTTTGATTCACATGATGAAATGCTTGGTGCCGCTATGAAGCGAGCAAATGATGGGTGTGGTCGCTACGGAGCGAACACCAGTAGTATGTCGCTACTTTGAAGTAAGAAATGAAAATGTGGTATTGATTAGATATCTAGGATATCTGTATTTTATTCCCTATTGGTAATGAATAGGAACAGAGACGTAGTTAATCAGAGAAGTGATTAACTAGTATTGGAAGTTAAGGAAATCTCAATATGATATCTAGAATTATGATAATTGCTAGACAAAGAAAGATGTTATGAAATGTTGTTAATTCGAAACTGGTTAGGATTAACCAATATGATGATTAACTGCATATTCAGGATTTGATGATCTATCTGTTTTGAGAACAGGGTTATTACAGGGGTACGCTAGGATGAGGATGATACCATCCAGGGAGTGTCACATATGTTCCACAATATTTATATTTTCGTAAATTATGCATTATGTCATTATGATTATGAAATTGTGGAATTGGTATGCTCACCCCGTTGGGGGCTGTCTCTGTTGGGGGCAGGTGAACAGGTACATCGATGGCTTTGGAGATGAGCTCGAGCTGTTGATTGGATGTACTCCCAGGATCGTGGTACCAGGGCTTGATGGAGCACGGTATCGTATAGAGTACCTATATATATATATACCCATGATGGTTATACACATATTTATGATGCTCGCATGTGAGCACGATTATACTTGTATATGGGTTGTATATAAAGGCATGAGCCTTTCTGTCTTTCATTCTATGTTGCATGCAATTAGAGGTAGAATTGCTAAAGGATATGAGAGTCATTGGTGTATTGTGGGTGTTGAAACCCACTTTGTTGCCATATGTGTGGTGTCTTCCCTGGCTGGGAATATACTTAATATTGCTGTATTCTGATGAGTATTATGTTTTCCCTGGCCGGGAATTATGTTATGTGTTGTGCTTTTATTTCGGGATAGCTCTATTTATGGGGAGACTCTGCCCAAATTTTTATAAAATTCCACAATGTAAAAAGTGGTGTAATGGGCGAACTCTATGAGTCCATTGTTGTTAGGATGATGAACTTATAACATCGTATGTTAAAGAAAATTTTGTAATTGCCATTCTATGGTAAAGTATCATCTGAGTTTCCCGAATGATTTTATTGAAAGCATGTGCCACACAGAATGATTAATACACTAATCAAGGGTTAAGTATATGGGGTCCTTACATCATCCAACTTCACTCTTGGCTCGTTGTCCCATAGGATCTCCTCAGATGCCTTTTCCACTGTAGGCTCAATCACTTCCATAGGCTCAACTTCCCTTGATTCTTCCCCATGAGTCGGATCACTCCCCTAAACTTGATTGGTTGAGTGATCATCATCATGTAACCAGGCCTGATTTGTAGATCTCGTCTCCTTTTCTTGGCAGCTCATTGAGATGGTTTCCACTAGAATTGCAAATTGCTGCTCTAGATGACGTATATAATTGGTCTGGTTCTCTAAACGTTGCTCAGTTGATGCCATGAGTCTAAATAACATATTCTCTGATTGAGCCGTTCCTTCTACAAAACTATCTTTCTTCTCGCCATGATGCTCAAAGGTTTGGTGCGTATCATCAGGGTAGTGAGGCTCTGGTGGGTATTGGTGACTCCAACCTTGCAAGGAAGGATCAAAATGCCAGTGGTAATCGAAGTCCGCCATATCATTGAACAGGTGTAATACACTGTCCTCAACTCTATCAACCAGGGGACTCCCAGTCACCAGTGCTCCTCTGAATACCCATCTTCGTGTCTGTGCATCCAAACCTTTGAAGAAATGTTGCAGAAGAGTATAGTTCGAAAAGTTGTGATACCTGAATGTGTCTGCCAGTTCATTGAATCTCTCCCACGCCGAATAAAACGGCTCTGAAAATTGTTGGGCAAATCTTGTGAAGACTTGTTGATGAAGCATCACAAGTACCTCGCAAGAAAAACAAATAACATACTTAAATAAATTTTTTTTTTTTCGAAAATAACAAAAAGAAAAAGAAAACAAAAACGGAATAATAAAATTGGCTAAATTACAATTAACTAATCTTGTATGATATTATACAGATTAGTCCCCGGCAGCGGCGCCAAAAACTTGACCGCTTTATTTTTAAACAAAAGATATTTCAAAGAATGGTTTTAAGCGATTCTACCGCAAGTGCACGGTTGTTAAGTTGTAGTATAGTGAAAATTAAGTACAGGTTGTCGAATCCACAGGGACTAACGTATAAGTACCAAATAAGATTAATAAAATTATATTTAGCCTACGATAAAAGGAGTTTGATTAACTAAAGCTAAATTAAATTGAAGAATAAAGATTAAACTAGAAACAAAGAATAGAACGGTTCCGAATAAAGATTAAATTGAAGGTAAGTCACTCGAGAAAATTACCAAGCTCGTCGTTCAATTATATTATCTCTACTGATTCAACGGAATTCTCAAATTATCACTCAATTGATTTTAAAGGTGAAAGGTTTTCACTCTTATTCGATACACTCTCTCGAGCTGTAAAGAAACTAACAATAAATTAGAACAAGTCACTCTCGTGCACCTATTTACTAATTCCAAGTTGCTTAAATTATCAAAACCTTATAACTCTAAATCTTTCGATTTCAAGTTCTCACGTATGCGATATCATCTCTCGATCTCAATCGTGACATACATCATAAATTAATGGAGCGTGTTACAACGTTATCTCTCGATCTCGGTTGTAACTCTCAAATTCAATCAAAGCTAGCTAGACTTTGATCTACACATGCAATCAATCTATGAACAATAAATATCAATGCGCTCAAATACCAATGAATCAATATATCAAACACAACGAACTAAAACTTCAATAATATAAACCAAATTCAATTCAAATCAAATACAGATGAGTTTAATTGTCTCTCGACCTCAAAAACATCAAATGAAAATGAAAATCAAATAAATTAAGGTTCAGAAATACGATAAACGATGGATGAATCCGTGCGTTGCACCGTAATTTCTTCTCTTGTTCCTTCCTTGCACTCCGGAAGATATTGGCTCGACTTTGGACGAAGAACGGAGATTGGATCTCCTTCTTCCGGCGTTGGGCGGCGGCTAGGGCGGCTGCTCTTGACCTAAAAACGTCTGATATGGTGTGTCCAAAAAATCCTCCCTTACTTGTGGCAGAGATCTCCCTTAAAAGCCCTCCAAAATCACGATAAAAAAGGAAAATAAAATCTTCAGATTTCGCGTCTCGATCGATCGAGATTTTCACCGATCG
This sequence comes from Haberlea rhodopensis, assembly GCA_907163345.1. Classification (NCBI taxonomy): domain Eukaryota; kingdom Viridiplantae; phylum Streptophyta; class Magnoliopsida; order Lamiales; family Gesneriaceae; genus Haberlea; species Haberlea rhodopensis. Next base: position 109,041 of record CAJQUN010000295.1, read on the forward strand.
ATCGGTGCACTGTTCACGTCAGCCTTTTGCACTCACTGCCTCGCTCGATCGATCGAGAATTTCCACCGATCGATCGAGCCTTCAAAAAATCTGATTCTCGCTTGTGGCTGGCTCGATCGATCGAGAATAAATCTCGATCGATCGAGATTTGGGAAATCCATCTTCTTTCCTTTTCTCTTCTTTTACGCCTCGATTTCGCCCGTTATCTTCATGTAAGCTCATTTCTTCCACTTCCGGTCTAATTTCCTGAAACAAACGAATAAACACCAAAAAGCGTAATATCATCCAGGAAAAAGTACGGAAAATGGGAAGAAATTACAGTTAAAATCACTCAAAATCTAAGCCTATCATCAGGCGGCGGGACAGCCGCAGGGTCAGGTGTATGCATTGACGCGGGAGCAGGCTGAGGCAGCCCCGGAGGAGGTCATTGCTGGTACGTGTCATTTATTTACGTACCCTGCATTTTTACTGATAGATACAGGTGCTTCCCATTCTTTTGTGTCTGCTGCTTTTGTGGAGAGACACCGCTTGTGCTCGTCTCTGTTACCCACACCTCTCATGGTCTCGACACCCACGGGAAAGTATGTGACTGCAGACCGACTGTTATCTGATTGCCTCATTTATTTTGAGGGCCATGATCTGAGGGCCGATCTGACTCAGTTAGAGATGGCAGATTTTGACTGCATTGTCGGCATTGATATGTTGAGCAGATACCGAGCTGTGGTAGATTGCCGACAGAGGATGGTGCGTTTTCTGTCTGATCAGGAGTTCCAGTGGACCTTCTATGGGGACGGATCTCGTCCAAAGATTCCAGTGATCTCAGCGGTTAAGATGTCGCGGTTATTGGAACGCGGCCACACGGGCTACCTTATTTATGCCGTGGATGCATCAGAAGAGAAGGAAGTGAGAGCCGAGGACATTCCGGTTGTGGCGGAGTTCATTGATGTATTCCCGGATGAGATTCCATGGTTTCCGCCGATCAGAGATGTGGAGTTTGCCATTGAGCTACTGCCGGGGACATCAGCCATTTCTCGTGCCCAATACAGGATGGCACCGGCAGAGCTGAGAGAGCTGAAAGTACAATTACAGGAACTCCTCGACAAGGGATACATTCGTCCTAGCGTATCGCCTTGGGGTGCGCCAGTTTTGTTTGTAAAGAAGAAGGATGGTTCAATGCGTCTGTGCATTGACTATAGGCAACTTAATAAGGCCACAGTAAATAACAGGTATCCGCTTCCAAGGATTGATGATCTGTTTGATCAGCTTCAGGGCACAGAGATTTACTCAAAGATTGACTTGAGATCAGGCTACCACCAGATACGGGTTAGAGCTGATGATATCCAAAAGACATCTTTTAGAAATCGGTATGGACACTACGAGTTCTTGGTGATGCCATTCGGGGTGACAAATGCCCCGGCTGTCTTTATGAGACTGATGAACCGAGTATTTCAGGAGTACCTTGATCAGTTTGTGATCGTATTCATTGATGACATCCTTGTCTATTCAAGAAGTGAAGAGGAACATGCTATTCATTTGAGGACAGTGCTACAGATCCTCAGCGATCACCAGTTGTACTCCAAACTCAGCAAGTGTGAGTTTTGGCTGAGCGGTGTATCATTCTTGGGTCACATTATCTCTCGAGAGGGGATATCAATAGATCCCAGGAAGATTGAGGCAGTTATGGATTGGTCCGCCCCTACTTCAGTCAGTGAGATTCGAAGTTTTCTTGGTTTGGCTGGCTATTACCGACGTTTCGTCGAGGGTTTCTCAAAGATCGCCAAGCCACTTACACAACTGACTCAGAAGGGAGTCCCATTCTGTTGGTCAGAGGCTTGTGAGCAGAGTTTCCGGGAATTAAAGCACAGACTGACTACTACACCAGTTTTGGTGATTCCCAGGGAGAACAAAGGATTTGTTCTTTATACTGACGCATCGCTACAGGGCCTAGGATGCGTACTGATGCAGGACAGACATGTAGTGGCTTATGATTCTAGGCAGTTGAAGCCACACGAGACGAGGTATCCAGTCCATGATTTGGAGTTAGCAGCTATAGTGTTTGCCTTGAAGATATGGCGACACTACTTATATGGTACCTCATTTACCATCTTCACTGATCACAAGAGCCTGAAGTTCTTGTTTACACAGGCTGAGCTGAATATGAGGCAGAGGAGATGGATGGATCTGCTGAAGGATTATGATTGTGAAATCCTATACCATCCCGGGAAAGCAAATTTGAATGCCGATGCTTTGAGTCGGAAGGTGAGGAGCACAGCAGAGGATGCCATGTGTCTATCAGCTATGTTGGGTCCTACTGCCATTTGGGATTTGATTATGATGTGTCTGCTTCACCGGTACAGGTCTTGACCTTATTAGCTGAGCCTGTTATCTTTGATCACATCCGGAAGGCTCAGGGGACCGACGTAGAGGTTCAGAGATGGATGTCAGTGATTCATTCAGGTCAGCTGTGGGGTCCTCGTTACTTAATCCATTATGTATCAGGTTAACATACATACGTGAGTCTGAATTAAGTAATAACATGCACTGATTAAGAGTATCTTACTAGTTACGTTGTTACAAGGTTTATAAAAACCTACCAACTATACATCATATGTACAACAATAACCTACTACAAGACAACTCCTAGGCAGTGGTTCAGCTCGCAGCGGAAAATGACTCACATCTCGTCCCCCCACGTCTATGAGTCCCTACAGAAACATTGACACAACATGAGTATAGATAACAACTATCTCAGTGCAATATCAAAACAATAACATCAATGATAAAGCACAATAAAATCATCAATAGTGAATGCTCTGTATCATGCATCAACAAATGCACTATGTCATGACATGTCTCAACCATCACCCTATTATCACGAGCCCCATATGATATGCCTATTCAGCTCAATATGTCAGTGGAACCACATCACATCTTCATATTAGCAGCACATATCATAGTACCATACTCATCTGTGATAATAGCCAGAGCATATACCCAAACCAGGCGTATATCTCTCAAGCCAAAGCATATGTAGTATATCTATCGTGGCAACGATCCCAGCCAAAGCATATACCACACCAGGCATATCTATCAAGGCAATGATCTTACCAAAGCATATACACATATCTATCAAGGCATCCATCCCAATCATATGAAATCCATGTATGTACATGCATATGATACTACCAATCATATGACACAAAGATAACATAAATCCTATGATATCAAAACCATAACATCATCATCACATCATATCTATACTCCGTACGTCAACACGTACCTGTACTGCGACATAGACGAATTACATTAGGCGTCACTGGCTAAGTGCCTCGTTGTCCCGTCCCCCTGAGATGATGCTACAACAATGCCAACAATATATCATGTTATCATAGGCATTAAAATCAAATTCTACAAAAATATAACATTTTTCAACATTTTGGCACTGGCGATCGATCGCTACCTCGCACCGATCGATCGCCATACTGTTCTGCCCCCTCGCGATCGATCGCCATACCTCGCGATCGATTGCCAAAATGTTCTGTTGCTCACGATCGATCGCCACATTTTCACCGATCGATCGCTACATGTATAAACCGCCTTATATTTTGCCCTGTCTCGGCAATCGATCGCCACAAAGCTTGCGATCGATCGCCGATGTCCAGAAAGTTCAGAACATGGCGATTTTGAGCTTATCTTCCTAGCTCTTCTCCTACAACTCGAAATTTAACATGTAAACAAGTTTCATGCACTCTCTCATACCATAACAACATGTTTCCATCATCTTAGAATCCAATTCTTGGCATATAAACATGTTATAATTCTTCACATGAACATTTTATATTCTACTTCTCATACATCAATTTCAATTACATAATTCAAGTGTAAAACCATGAATTCCTTACCAATATTGTACAATTTCACTTCACACAACTTCCTAGCTCAAGTCACAAGTGAATCCCAAGCTCAAACCAACAAGGACTTGAAAGAGATGGAGAGGAGCTTGTGTAGGATTTTAGTAGGTGTGTTTAGGTGAAGTATGTGATTTCACTTGGTATCCCTTAATAAAAAGCATTTCACTTAATCATCATGCTAAGTCACCTTGATACATGGTCATTAGCTCCCTAAATCACTTGAAGTTAATGACATGTGAAATAACATGTACATGAAATGAAATTCAAATTCAAATGCAACTCCAATTTCAATGAAATTCACATGCATAATCAAAGGCCTACTAGTTCATGTTGCTTGATATGTTACTATTCAAATTAGTATACACCACCATGTTTCATTCTTTACCATATATCATTCCATACATGTATTCATTCATTCTTGGTTCCACCCGAACCCCCATTATTATACCGTCAATGGATAAATTAAACCAAAATCATATCACACGTGTATAAAACAAATCGAGGCATTACAATTCTCCCCCACTCATTGAATTTCGTCCTCGAAATTGCATATACAAATATAATACATGCTTCACATAACAACACATATGATATATGTAACATAAGTTACATGTATAAAAAACATATCAACATACCAGAAAACAAATCCGGATATCATTGCATCATATGCTGCTCCGTCTCCCACGTTGCCTCTCGACACCCCGTTTGTCCCACTGTACCTTAACCATAGGAATCACTTTATTCCGCAACCTACGTTCAGCTCGATCCAAGATCATAACCGGTCATTCCTCATACGACACATCTGTATCCAACTGTACATCAGGTAACTGTAATACATGACTCGGATCTGGTTCATACTTCCTCAACAGTGAAACATGAAAAACATCATGAATACTACTCAATGCCGGTGGTAGTGCCAATCGATATGCCAACGTACCAATACGTTGCAATACCTCATACGGACCAACATATCGTGGAGACAATTTTCCACGCTTACCAAACCGTACTATACCTTTAAAAGGTGAGATTTTCAAGAACACACGGTCACCAACTTGAAATTTAAGTGGTCTACGTCGTTTATTGGCATAAGCAGCCTGTCTGTCCTGAGCAGCTTTAAGTTTCAATCGGATTAACTTCACTTTCTCTTCCATGTCGTGAATCATATACGGTCCATGTAAAGAAGACTGATCCACATCATCCCAATACAATGGCGATCTACATCGTCGCCCATACAAAGCCTCAAATGGTGCCATCTGTATACTAGACTGATAACTGTTGTTATATGAAAATTCCACTAATGGCAATGACTCTTGCCACGAGATATCAAACTCTAATACACAGGCACACAACATATCCTCAAGTGTGTATCGTACGCTCTGTTTGTCCATCTGTCTGAGGATGATATGCTGTACTCAACCGTACTTCAGTTCCCAACGCTGTCTGTAACCCTTCCCAAAAATGAGAAGTAAATCTCGGATCCCTATCCGATACAATGGAAACTGGTATACCATGTAGTCTCACTACATGTTGAATGTATAGCTGTGCCATTCTCAAATATGTAAATGTCATACAATATGGCACGAAATGAGATACTTTGGTGAGTCGGTCAACGATCACCCAAATAGCATCGCAACTAGAAGACGTCCGTGGCAAATGAGTCACAAAATCCATCGTGATATGTTCCCATTTCCACTGAGGAATTTCGAAACTATGTATTCACCTCCTGGTTTCTGTCTTTCCGCTTTCACTTGTTGACAGATCAAACACCGTTTCACAAAGCTCAACACATCATGTTTCATACGTTTCCACCAAAATTGGGTACGTAAATCATGATATATTTTCTTTCCTCCAGGAAGGTTTCAAACAAATTCATGGTATTGACTATGATGAAACTTTTTCGCCAGTTGCCATGGTTAAATCCATTCGGATCTTACTTGCTCTAGCTGCATTTCATGATTATGAAATCTGGCAGATGGATGTCAAAACATCTTTCCTTAATGGAAATTTACTTGAGGATTTGTACATGACGCAATCCAAGGGTTTTGTCGATCCAAAGGATGCTGGAAAGATATGCAAGCTACAACGATCCATTTATGGATTGAAGCAAGCTTCTCGGAGTTGGAATCTTCATTTTGATGATGCAATCAAAGAGTTTGGTTTCATCAAGAACATAGATGAACCTTGTGTCTACAAGAAGGTCAGTGGGAGCATAATTATCTTCCTAGTGTTGTATGTAGATGACATACTTCTCATTGGGAATTATATCCCTTCCTTGCCATCTGTAAAGATTTGGCTAGGGAATTGCTTTTCTATGAAAGACTTGGGTGAAGCCACCTACGTATTAGGTATCAAGATCCATAGAGATAGATCAAGAATATTACTTGGCCTAAGTCAAAGTACATACATAGATAATGTGCTAAAACAGTTTAGCATGCAAGAATTAAAGAAAAGATTCGTGTCTATGACACATGGGATACATCTCTCTAAGGATCAGTGTCCTTCAACACAAGACGAGAGACAACGCATGAGTAAGATTCCATATGCGTCAGCTATTGGATCTATCATGTATGCCATGCTATGTCTCGTCCCGATGTCTCGTATGGTTTGAGCATGACGAGCAGATATCAAGTTGATCCAGGTGAATGTCACTGGATTGCTGTCAAGAATTTCTTGAAGTACTTGAGAAGAACTACAAATACATTCTTGATTTATGGAGAGGAAGAGCTCAATGTAATAGGTTACACTGATGCAAGCTTCCAAACTGACAAGGATGATTTCCGATCACAATCAGGATATGTGTTTTGCCTAAATGGAGGTGTTGTGAGCTGGAAGAGTTCAAAGCAAGAGACAGTAGCCGATTCTACAACTGAAGCTGAGTATATTGCTGCCTCAGATGCAACAAAGGAAGTCGTTTGGATCAAGAAGTTCATTTCTGAGCTTGGGGTTATGCCTAGCATACTAGATCCGATTGAACTCTATTGTGACAACAATGGAGCCATCGCATTGGCTAAGGAACCCAGATCTCACCAGCAACCCAAACACATACTTCGGCGCTTTCATTTCATTCGAGAAATTGTTGAAAGAGGAGATGTGAAAATATGCAAAGTACCAACTGATGATAATGTATCTGACCCACTGACGAAACCTCTGTCACAGCAGAAGCATGATCGTCATACTGGATCTTTAGGCATTAAGTACATGTTTGATTGGTCTTAGTACAAGTGGGAGATTTGTTGGGATATGCCCTAAGACAACTCATTAGATGATTGATTTTGGCATACAATGTAATATGATTTTATTAAAGGTAATTCATTATTATATATTATTCCAGTATCTGTGTAATATGAATATATATATATATATATATTATGTCCTTAGAATAATATTGTATTATTCTTAAAGATTGTCCCTATTCAAGTATTATCATGAATTAGGATAATGATAATGCATTGAGACTAGTATGTATTGATTGATGAATTTGTTCATGGATATGAGATATCAAATCAATACATGGGTACATGTTAGAGAACTATGTACTGGATAGACCCACCATGAGAATACTACATGGATAGTTATATGAATGTCATAAGCAATTCTCATAGTGATAATAATGTATGTAATCCTTACGACTTGAGATCACCAGAGATCCCAACATAAGGAGTTGCGTATCTTGATATTGTCTAACGTTACCTGTAACAGGGTAAACTATAAAGACAATCATTGGATACACCACGAATTATGTAGATGGATGTTGAGTGATCAAGATAGGATTTGTCCCTCCTATATAACAGGAGAAGTGTTTGGGCCCTTGATCAAGTGAGACTAAAATGCATGGCCATGCTCGAATGAGTCGATATGTGATACCAAGCTTATTCGTTTATTCTAGTCTACTTGGGGATCAAGAAATAAAAGATTGAACTATACGAGTATGACTATTCCATGACTCGTGTTTAATCTAAACACATAGGACAAAGGGATTAAGTTACATGGTTAATATTATCACAGGCCATAGGTTATGTGTGGGGTCTTCCCACCTTAACAGTGATTAATAGACATAAGAAGGACTAAAAATGCATTAAAGTAACATCTTAAGGTTTTGGTTGTTACATGAGCTAACGGGATTACAGGCCAAAAATGCAAAACTTCAAAAACAATTCATTACATTCTAAAGGAATGTCATTTAGATTTACACTACTCCTAGAGTAGATACTAATCATCACTTGAATTCTATACATTCCTGTGTCCCTCGCAGCTCACTGCCTCAACCCGACCCTTAGTCCTTTCGTCCGAAAGTGTACCTACAGGGACAACACATCATGAGCATATATAATCTTACTTAACATTATAAACATCATAGTAAATGCATGAAACATTGGTTAAGTAATATGCTGGTTATACATTCACTTCTTATTGTTGTCCCTGATTTAGAATCATGCATATGGGGCATCTTACCCCCGTGGCATCTTACCACAACATCATAGTATGGCCTCCTACCATATGGGGCATCTTACCCCGTGGCATCTTACCACAATACATCGCATGGCCTCTTACCATGTGGGGCATCTTACCCCGTGGCATCTTACCACAATACATCGCATGGCCTCTTACCATGTAGGGCATCTTACCCCGTGGCGTCTTACCACAATACATCACATAAATGTCATCATATAAGCATCGTATAAGCACTAAACATCATATGAACTTCATCGTATAAACATCATATAGACATCATCGTGTAAACATCGTATAAACACCGTCATTTCATCGTGAATACTCATGCAATAAAAGCATAGTTGTAGAATAGAGATGTGTGTTACCGTCCGATGCCCGTACGCTTCTTACGTACCTTTTCAAAAAGAGGAGGAGTCAACAGACTTTATCTCCTTGATGGTGCCGGTACCTGGGATGGTTCTACAAGACCACATAACACCATATTAGATGCCTCAAAACCATCTTACATCATAAACTTAACAAAATAAAACATTATCATAATTTTCAACTTTCTGCCTCCCTCGATCGATCGGCCCTAGGTCTCGATCGATCGAGACACTGTGCACCAACAATGTCTTGGCTTCCTGCCTCGCTCGATCGATCGAACATTTTACCGATCGATCGAGGAGCTTCACCGATCGATCGAGAAATCCTTCGATCGATCGGCACCAAAGTTTTGAAAACATGTTTAGACCTTCTGTCTCGCTCGTCGGGACCAAATCTCGATCGATCGAGAGCTCTGAAAAAATCGGGATTTCCCCAGATTTTTGAGCACCTCATTACACACCATCTTTTCTACTTCATAACATATCTTTCTTGCTGAAAATAACATGTGAAGAACTTCATAAAACATCCATGTAAGCACTTAAATCAAAGGTTTAGCAAAACCTAAGCCAACATGCATCATAACATCATCAAAAACTTAGAGTTCAACCAACTTACAGAAAACAGAGCATCATGGCATTACCCAGATTTTCGAGCACATAGTTTCATAACTAGAAATCTATGATATAAAACATGTAACATGCTCGAATAAACATGCTAGTAGTTACATAATACTACCATGTAAGCATCCCTACTAAGGTTCCCCCATACTTATATTTATCATGCAATAAAACATCCCACCAAAACCCAAGATTAGCCAAAGACCTCCGAAAAACAGAGTACACATTCTTACCCCTCTTCTTGCTCCTCTTTTTGCAAGGACTTTGAACTCTTTTACCAAGCTTTCCTTGCCTTAATGCAGCTTGTTCTGGACGACCATGGAGGAGAGAAGGAGAGGAATTGATTGGAATGGGAGGAGAGTGGGGGCATGGTGGTGATTGGGTATGGGTTAAGCAAGTGGGGGGTATGGGTTTGTCAAGTGGGGGGGGGGGGGGGGGGGGGGGGGGGGGCGAGTGGCAGGGGGGTGGTGTGGGTTGGGTGGCCATGTGGTGTTTAATTGTGTCCCGGTATTTAGTACGATGTATTAAAATATCCTCACTCGATATCTTCTAACTTCATAAAATTAATACATCCCTTAAAATACCCAACATACTCCCCACATCATATCATCATAACATAAATCGTGGCCCCCAATTTAAATACACCATAACCCTTAAACACATCATAATTCATCATCATAGAACATAATCATATTACATTTCGGGGGTATTACATTATGTCGAGTCAATGACATTCTTGTAACTTGGGTAGCCTTGATGTGTTGCTAGATACCGCTCATTGCTAGTGACATAAAATTAGATTTTATGTCACTGCCAACGTTGCAAGATCCTAACGCGTCGCACAAAAGATTAAATCGATAAAGGGAGATATAATTCGTTGGATGAATTAATTTGATTAGGAAGAGTCCAAATTATATAAAGATATATATACATTTTATATATTGGACCGATTATATATATAAGATATATATATATAAATTTGATATATATAAACATACGAATATAAAGTGAGATGGGCCAAGGTGTTTTTCGAAAACCCTATTATGATAAGACGCCTCATTTTCGGGTATATATATATAAGTATGCTAATAGGTTTAGGAGGGATTTTTACGTTAATCAGATTAACCAAAACTCTAAACCTAAAAGGTGTAGCCGTCTCCTGAGCTCGGATTTTCGTCCTTGTTCTTTCTGTGAATTATCAAGTCTAGCGACTTGATAATTGCAACGCCCTTTATCGAGCTTGATCGTGTGGATACCGTAGAGGCATAGTTGCAAAGCTTTGCTCGTGACTCGTGGAATTGCTTCAAGGATTCGGCATCAAGCACGCTACAAATGTATAACTCTCGACACTCGATATGAATACTTCGTATAGGTCCATGGTTGGAATTCAATTTTTTTATTATTCCGTTGCGCTGTATGCTGTTGGATTCCTAGCAAATAGTAGCTCGATCGATAAAGCTCCTTGCTCGATCGATCGAGCACTATATTTGTTTTGTGAAATAGTATGTCCATTCACGTTTAGGATGCGGTTTTTGGCGATAGGGTGCCTCCAAATGGTATCTTTTTGGACATAAATCTTGACATACTATAAATAAGATACCCCTCACTTGAATTAAACATGGAATTTCTAAATTCAAATCATATTTGAAGATCAAAATTTGAGTAATTTTGTGAGTCTTCATCATTGCATGGTTGAGCGTTTTTAGTCCTTTGTGGTTTAAAGGATTAGTGATTTGGAGTGCTTCTATCACAAATCATAGTCGTTGTATCTTGGGAGACAGATTGCCAAAGTAAACTGTTAGCACCGTAGCGGGACAATATTGTCTTAAGGACAGAGATTCCAAATCTCGTCTCGACTTTTCTAATACAAAGTCATTTTGTTGTTTTTGCTGGCTACTTTCCTAAGATACACACCCATAAAATTTTGTACTACAATAAATACATCACTGATGAGACTCGAACATCTCGAGCATAAATACATCATCAACGAGGCTTGTCCCGAGCATAAATACATGACCGACAAGGCTCAAACATCCGGAGCACAAATACATAACCACCACAACCAAATGTACAACACCATTAACGCCAACAAATTTCACTTTGAGAGTCCGAACCAGAAGCTCAGAAAAATAACCGTACTTCATCTTGAGAACAACAGAGGCCTATTTGTTTAGCATGCTAGATAGAATTGTGATTAGGGAGTTGAGGAGGTGTCCGGGAGGTTTGAGGCTGGAAGAGGAGATGCGTTCAAGGGAGGATCATGTGGCACCGAAGTAGGCGATGGGTGCGAGGGAGATTCTAGTCTCTTATTTCTTGTGCATGGCGCCGACGACTATGCACATAGGAAATAAGGTAGAAAAAAAAAGTCAAGTTGATGAAATTGAAGAAGACGATCGATCGCCATGATGAAGAGATCGATCGCTGCAAGGTAGTGAAGTAAGGAAAAACTTATACAGAAGGCGATCGATCGCCATTAAGAAAAAATCGATCGCTCGGGACAGAAGGCGAAGGAGTTCGATCACCACTCAAACAAAGATCGATCGCCATAAAGATAAAAGTCGAAGAGATCGATCGCCATGGACATAGCGATCGATCGCCAAAAGAGTCCTGCGCGAGAAAACATCCTTTTTAATGTTATGGGCTATTTTTGGTCCTAGATTTGAATGGGCTCATTTTCTTGAATATAAAATGGAGTTTTTGCAGTAAAGAGGGGATTTTTTCCATCAGATTTTACCCTAGACGTGGGAAAAGCCACCACATACAAGTTGGAGATTCAAAGCAACGCAGCTGGAGACGGAATATCGGATCAACGCAAGAGTCAATGCCTAACGATTTTTCTGTATTTCTAAACATTTTTGGTTTAGTTTTTGAGTTTCAATGTTTATTATGTTGTTTAATATTATAAAACATGGTTCTTGCTTTATTATGCTAGGCTAAGTTGTTTATCGAGATTATGAGATCTTTTGTATGAACCCAAAATTTTAATTCTAGTTTTTGATTGAGTTTTTGTTATCTTTTTGTTTGTGTTATATTTTTAATGCTTTTAAGGGATTAGCTACCCTTTGAATGATATTAGTTTGCAATTGAGATGGACAGATAAAATTGTAATACGGAACAAATAACACATACCGTGGATTTCAGACCGAGATCGAGAGATGACGTCAAATACATGTGTGATAGCTATAGATATCCAGTAATCGAAGGCTAGGGGTTTTCATAAAGTGTATGCAATATTGATTTGTTAAATAAGTGAACGAGAGTTACTTACTGCAAATTGGTGTTAGGTTTAATATAGCTCGAGAGAGTGTATGTAAGGCCCCGATCTTTGATTAATATTAATTAAATATAATTAGGGAATTTATTAATAATTAATTTGTAATTAATTAATTAGAAGTGAAATTGACAATATGAATGTCAACTGACAATTTAATCGGAACATGGCATATTTTTGAAATGGTAAAATAAGCTCGAAATAATATTTTAAAATAAATTATTAAAATGAAGAATTTAATTTTGTGAGTATATTAGTGGATATAAATCCCAAGTATCACCTATAAATTTTATATCAGTACATTAGCGACACTCCGATGTACATAACTGGACTGGAATAAGACTATTTTGTGTTGTATTTACACAATAGCTACACACACTACACACATAAACCCATGCACACACACATCGGGTTTGAGAATTAAAAGCCATAGCTTCTCCCTTTACCCTGCTCCCGCGCGCACCTGAACCCTCGCCCATAAACTCGCCACGCCCGTCGCCGTCCGGCCAGCAATCGTAGAGCTCGACCCACCACCACCTTCCTCTCTCTCAGGCGCACATTTTCATACCAAGAAGTGGAGGTTTTCGTCGCGGATTGAGTTGAATTTGGCAAGAAAGCAAAAAGTTCGAAAACTAGGGTTCATCCAAAATTTTATGCGATTTTCTTCAGCTTTTGCTTAGGTAATCCTTCCTTACCCCTTGTTTGTTCTTCCCCTGAAATCCCCTGCAATTTTGTGGAGTTTTGGTTCGAAATTATCAATGCATGTTGGGTTTTGGCCGATTGATTTTCAGTATTTGAGGATGAAAATGCTTAATTTTCTTGTTTTGGTCAATACTAATCAGTTTAAACCATGTTCTAGCTTAATGAATCATGTATGAGAAAATTGTAGGAACTTTGTCTTACATTTTCTGTTTGGATCGATCAGTATTGACTCCTTGGGAATTCTGATATCGCATGGATGGTTTTATGTGTGAGTTAGCTAATAGCTTTGGTTTAGTTTGTGCATCTATGATGGAGTTTTAGTAGTTTCATTTCTTACTGAAATAATAGTATACGAAAGAGCAAATAAGTCAAATAAGTTTCAAATACATACGCACATGTTCATTCGTGCCTATTCAAAGTGTACAGAAGAGTCTAGACACGAGCATTCCCAGTTTATGCTCTGATACCAACTGTGAAGACCCGTTCCTACTCAAGTGTTTAATTATCACACAATGATTATTTATTTGTAAACAGAAGCATGATGCATGTTGTCTCAAAAATCTTGCTGCCTTTGCTTCTAAATTCCTGCTGTTTTGGGTTTGAATTGTTGCTGGTTTGTGCTGTTCAATTGTAGCCAATAAATTCTGAACTATAAGACTTGTTCCTCCCTATTTCTATGGAAATTTCACCGTTATTATAGATTTGGGTGAATTATGACAAATTCTTGATTATCAACTTGATAGCTTACGAAGGATTTAGGGACAAAGGGAAAATCTTCTTACGTAGCAGATTTATTTAACCAATGTCCTACAAAACCCTCGTCATAACATTAAGATAATAACAGATTACACGCCTTAAATAAGGGTAGTCCAGATGAATAATTATATAAATGAGGTAATGTCATTGCCCAAGAATTAATGAAATTTCATGTTAATTGATTATCTGTAGTGAACGCATAGAAAGATATTGAATCATGCTTTGATTTGATAGGTGTAGATTGAATCTCTATCTAAAATCAACCGTCGTGAAATACAAGAAATATGTATGTTGCGATCGGTAACATACGACATGTATCTGTATTATTTGATATATGATTTGCTGAATTTACGTGAATTACGTGAAATTAATTGGCTATGTGATTAAATTGAATTATGGAGCATTCATGGCATTCATAAGTTAGCATTCAATGTATGAAATAAATGTTTTGTTAACACATCATTTTCACATATATACATCGATGCATGACATACACGTTGATCTATCGTTTCTTTGATATCCTTGATGATGATTGAGTTGATTTACTCTGAGTGTCGGGGACGATGGGCACGGCGATAACAGACAGTTTAGGTAGTAACTGTAGTCACGCGCATTACTACCGGACCTAGACACGAGGTATGACGAGCACAACACATGATGATTCTCCTAGCGCAAAGTGTGTGTGGTGTCACCCTCTGCTCGAGCTTGATATTGATGATACCTTTCTTTGGACTCCGATTTGGTATCTTGAGATTTGATCCATTGTACATTACATGCATTGCATTACATTATACTGCATTACATCATATATCACATTTTATAGATGCATGTTCTATTTACTTGATAAGTTCATATTGGGCTTTGGCTCACCCCCAAGGGGGCTGTTGTCTTTGTGTGTGGACAATGACAGGTATTACAGGTGACCAGGATCCCAAAGAGGGAATGCTCGCTGGTAGTCTTACCCGAGGTTGTTTTCTTTTGTATATCACAATCGTAGGATAGTTAAGTATACCAGGGTGTGTCCTGGATAATATAAATATGTATATGGAGTTTATTTCCGTCCAGTCTTGATTCATTGTGAATGTTTGAGGTTTCTTTACTGTTGATGGTATTATGTAAATATTTTAAGTATGAAATGTGTGCTGGAGACTTATTGTGCATGCTATGGTATGATGGAAGTATAAAATGTGTGATGGAGACTTATTGTGCATGCTATGGTATGATGTAAATATTTTTAGTACGGATTATATGCTGAGTGCCTATGATGCATGCTATGGTATTATGTATTTACTTGCTGCACTGGATTTGATTTTGTGCTTTTCATTGTTTCTAGTATGTCCCTCGTGCGCGGAGGTCATGCCGAAATTTTTAGATCCACTTGTTGGGAGGACTTTTAAATAATCTTCTGTTGTTTACAAATAAATAATCATTGTGTGATAATTAAACACTTGATTAGGAACGTGTCCTCACAGTTGGTATCAGAGCATAAACTGGGAATGCTCTACTTTTGAGTCTTGTGTACACCTTGAATATGCACGAATTAACATGTGCATATGTGTTTGAAACTTATTTGATCTATTTGCTCTTACATGATTTGGAGTGAAATAGTTGATGTCAATATGTGAGTTATATTTGAGTATGCTGAGTCGTGTCGTATTGATATTGACCATGATATCGATACATTACTATTTATGTTTGATAAAACTTAGTTGGGAAAGAGGTTACACTCGAGCACATACCAAACCTGTCATTATTGAACGAATGATGCATTAGATTGAATACATGAAGAGTATGCATATCACATGAAACGTTTCAACTTGTTGATACAATTTTAATGAGTATGAGGTCATTGAGCAATGGAGTTGCTCTGGAACTTGTTGAGAATAACATTATCGATTGAATTAGAGATAATTGAAATGAGAGTCCTTGAATGGGATTGAGATATCTCCAGGACATAGAGCCATTTCGATTTCGGCATTGCAATGCTGGAAAAGAATTATATATGGCTATAACAAACGAGTTAAAGATATGACAGTTGTACAAAAGTAAAAAGAATGAACTAACGAATATGTTGTATGAAAACATAGTTAGATGCTGGCTTTGATGAACTGAAATATAGATTGATGGTGTAACCAAGATTGAGTTGTATAAAACATCATGAGAAGTTGAGAAAATACAAAAATATGAGAGATAGATCAAATTGTTTTGGGATGTTTACCCTTAGGATGAATTCCCATGTATCTAAAAAAATTTCAAATGAATTTAATGCTGAGATGGCTAATTTGAAGTATGATCGAACCTACAGAACATTATTTTTAATGATTAGTTCGATGTTAATTGATTTATATGAGTAGATGGAATTTTAGGGCAGGATGTCTAAGTCGAAATTCCTTCTGTGTTGCGATACTTCATAATTTGATTGAGATGAAGTAATAAAGGATTGAGCTTTTAAGTTGTTAGGTGTTAATAACATAGATGAAGCACAAATGATGTGACTCGTCAGCATACATAATAAGAGCATGTACAGATGTACATCCGGACATGATTTGAACGATGCGCAAAAATAATTAAATAAATGCTAAATATGGTTCAATAGATTTGAAACCATTAATGAAATGTTATATACGAACTTTGCGTAAATGTACCATAAAATCTGTTTCAAGCGAAGTTGAAATTTCTGAAAATTTAGAAGTGGTACGAACCCAGACCTGGAAGTCACGGGGATGCCGTATTGTACACGAAACTATACTCGGAACTATAATGGATCTCAGGTTAACTGAAGTGATAAGTTTGGGTATATTCGAGAATAGAAGTTGATTGGACCCGGATATTAATTTGGTTTTACGTGGACTTGTGGTAAAGTTTTGAGAAAATTTTAAAACTTGTAAAACTTTCGAAGATACTTCCAATGAAATTTGTAAGCATACCGATATAGAGACTTTGACTCGGTATTGAATTTAGACAACTGAAATGATTGTCTTATGTTAAGGATTTACCTGATTCATTTTCTTAGGACAATTTTGTACGTCTACGAAAAGATCTGCACTCTGAATGGTATCAGGTGTCAATCCAAAACCAAGATCTGCCTATATCTATCTTTTGTACTTCGCATATGATTATGTCATACGAGTCTTCTAATTCTTGAACTTTTCTTCAACTCGATGAGTCGAATCTTTGACAAATTCTAATCGAATTGTAATTATTTCAAGATGAAACTAGGATGTGTTGAATATTTGAAACAGATATCAAAGATTCCTTACGTGAAATATTTCTGATAAATCTGTCCAGCCTGAATGTGGATTGCACATGATGGTAATCTTTCTATCATGTTATTTTAGCTGGATACTTCTATTGAAATTTTCCATCGATAGTGAAGAATATTAAAATCTCCCATCTCTTATGAGATTAACTCAAGCGAGTCATATATTTATCTGATCAGACGAGCGTAACTATGGTTCTTTGATTAACCACCGAACCTGTTTTTGTCATTCATTCTGACATCAAAGAAAATAGGACAGAGTTGAAATCGATATCTCAGTTTCCTATTAGGAAATGATTCTATTCGCCAAGCTTTCCAAAGGGGAATTTTGAATGATCGAAGCGATACTCTTGGGCCACGTCATTCTTCGGCGTAGCATTTCTATTGATTCAATAAGGTCGAAGTCGTGTTAAACTGGCTAAGACCTACCAATGTTCATGAGGTCCGATGTTTTATGGTTTAGCGGGATTCCAAATGTCGATTTATCGAAAGGATTTGTTTTTGAAAAAGCTAAACCTATTACTCAACTGACACAGAAAAGTTGAAAATGTATTTGGTCAGATGAGTATGAAATTTGTTTTCTTGAGACCCTGTATATAGTTTTGAACTCGTAACACATGTTTTGTTTTAAAAAATTGACGTCATCATTTATACGGGGGAAAATTTGTTTTATTCGGACCACAAGAATTTAAATATTTATTCTTTCATTCCGATCTGAATACGAGGCAACGTAGGTTGATGAATCTTGTGAAGGATTGATGGTGAAGCTCAATATCATCCTAGACGAATGACTGTCGCTACGGCTGCCCTCAACCGTAAAGTCCACGAGTTTGTTCTAACTTTTGTTCGTATCACCAAGTACATGCTGTTATGTATATATTTAACTGAGCTTTTCACTCATACCAGAAATTTCATCAATTTCTCAGCATTTCAAGTTGAGTCAGGAATTTATTCTAAACATCAGATAAGCCTAACAAATTGATGTTCAAACTCAGAAATCTTAAGAACTCATATCTTCATAACATCCATCTTTCTTTCATATATCTACTGATAGTTTCTACGACTTAATGATTAATAAGTTGTTCCTGATAATTCTGCTTTGACCTCTGAAATTATTCGAGGAGTTCATAACTGTGAATACAGTATTCACCCTGAAGACGATAGATGCATACGACTTTGAGACCTCAGTTCTGATGGAGATGTATGAGATAAGACGATTACTGATGCATTGTCAAATGTTGGGGTTGTCAACAAGTTTAAACCAAATGAATAAAACTCGAGGATTTGCTTCCTGGCTTTGAAAATCCCCATGAGATTGAGAACATATTGTTATGGTATTGTGTGAATCGTCTTCCTCGATCACCCAGAGATTGTGATGCTGTTTTGAACATTATTGATCTACTTCCTAAGTCTGCACTTTTCTTTCCTTTTGAACGGACTTATCCTTATACGAATATGACTCCGTTGATTTTAACTTTGGAGGGCATGAAGCTGTGCCATTAATCGAAGTTCCTATATTGATACCTACCAAATGAGCAAAGGTTTGACATATTTTGAAGCTCAGAGGAGAGAAATGTAGTGTAGGGTCTTCCTACCTTAACATCATATAATACACATATAATGGACAGAAGATGAATTTATAAACTCTTAAGGGTTCCGGTTGTAGCTCGAGCTAAGAAGATTACAGGCCAAAATAAAATTTCCAAAAGCTATTTAATTACATTCCCAATAATGAATGTTAAAGTTATAGATTTATACTACTCCTAGAGTAGAGACTATCAAAATTTTGCATCCTATATTCATCTTGCTCCTTTTAGCTCACCGCCTCTACCCGACCCTAGGCCCTTCGGTCCAAAAGTGTACCTACAGGGACAACACATCGTGAGCATATACATATTTACTTAACATGATATTAAAAGACATACAGTAATGCATAACATCTTAGTTAAGTAAAAGTTATTGGTCGTTCTTCAACTTCTTTTGTTATCCCTGATTCTTATTCATGTATAAGGGCATCTTACCCCATTGTATGACATCTTACCATAACATAACCATCGTGTGGCATCTTACCATGTGGGCATCTTACCCAATCATATGGCGTCTTGCCATATCATAAACATTGTGTGGCATCTTACCACAGGGGCATCTTACCCACTCACATACAATGGGTGGCATCTTACCACATGGGCGTCTTACCCAATCATATACGTCGTATGACCTTATCATAAACTTACTCATCATAAACATCATCATCATAAACGTCATTATAAACATCATCATCGTAATCATCATCATAATCATCATCATAAACATCATCATCATAAACATCATCATGAACATCATCATCATAACATCATCATAAACATCATCATCATAACATCATCATAAACATCATCATAACCATCATCATAAACGTCATTAAAAACATCATCAACGTAAACATCCTCGTCATAATCATCATCATCATAAACATCATCATTAAAAGTAGGAGTATGGTTTACCGTCCGATGCTCGTACGTTTCTTACGTACCTTAATTCCAAAAGTGGAGAAATCGGAGAGCTTTATCTCCTTGAGGTTGTGGGTACTTGGGATGGTTCTACATAACCATACAAATTGATATTAGAAGCCAAACAATAGCCCAATACCAAAAATTCAACAAAAATCATCATTTTCCAACTTTTGAACAGTGGCGATCGATCGCTCAAAACATGGCGATCGATCGACTGATTTTTCACTTCGCGGCGATCGATCGCTTAAAATGAGGCGATCGATCGCCTGATGCACATTTCGCTACTGGACATTGGCGATCGATCGCTCCATTTGAGGCGATCGATCGCCTACCTTCATTTTTGCCTACTGCCACTCGGCGATCGATCACTGCTTTTGTAGCGATCGATCGCCACAACCAGTGGCCGCGATTTCACCATTTTTATGTGCATTTTCCAAGCTCATCCTCATACCTTTCAAAACCAAACTTTCCTACAACATCAACAACATCATAACCCACTAAAACCCACATAAAACACTTCAAAAATCATACCCCAAACATATATAACACATACCCAAAACAACCCACATAAATCATCAAAACTAACCCATTTCAACACCAAACATCTTGAAAACTTAAGGAAGGGTCACATACCTCTTGTAGGCTCCAAATCTTAGCAAAGATCACACAAACACAAGTTTTGTGGAACTTTCCTTCTTCTTCTTTGGTGGATTTCGAAAATGGGTAAAATGGTAGGGTTTGGAAGTAATTTGGGGATTTAGAGTGTAAAAGTGTAAAGTGAGATAAAGTGTAGGAAAATGGTAGGTATATTGGGGATAAAAGGGGTTGTGTAATTTAATTAAAAATTGTACCCCAAACTTAACATGATGTATAAAACACTCCATCATGGTATTTTAAAAGCATTTTACAAAAATGTTCTAAACTTCATTAAAAATCACATCTTCCTCATATTTAATAATCAACACAATTAAATCATGTTAACATCTTAATACCCAACACATAAATCAATTATCACATGATTCATCATATAAACATAATTAATGCAATTGCCATTAATTAATTTCGGGGCATCACATTACTCCCCTACTTACAAGATTTCGTCCTCGAAATCGCATGCACTTACCCAAAAAGAAACTAAACTTAAATCATACCAGAAAATAGTTCCGGGTAATGCTGCATCATATGCCGTTCCGTCTCCCACGTAGCCTCCTCGACACCCCGACGATCCCACTGAACTTTGACCATCGGTATAACCTTACTTCGTAATCTGCGATCCTCACGATCCAGAATTCTGACCGGACGTTCAACGTAGGATAAATCTGAATCCAACTGCACTTCAGTAGGCTGTAAAATATGAGACGGGTCTGGCTCATACTTTCTCAACATAGAAACATGGAAGACATCATGAATTCCAGATAAAGACGGCGGTAGAGCCAAACGGTAAGCCAATGTACCAATACGTTGCAATACCTCATACGGTCCGACATATCTCGGAGATAACTTTCCCCGCATACCAAAACGGACCACACCCCTGAAGGGTGAGATTTTCAAGAAAACCTTGTCTCCTACTTGGAATTCTAGCGGCCGTCGCCGCTTATTGGCGTAGACTGCTTGCCTATCTTGGGCCGCTTTCGTCTTTAAGCGTATCATCTTAATCTTTTCCTCCATGTCCTTAATCATATCCTGTCCTCCGACCGCTTTACTCGTCAAGTCCTCCCAATACAGCGGTGACCTACATCGTCGTCCGTAAAGAGCCTCAAAAGGGGCCATTTGAATGCTCGCCTGATAGCTGTTATTATAGGAGAACTCTACCAGTGGTATAGACTCTTGCCATGGAGTATCAAACTCCAAAACACATGCCCTCAGCATATCTTCGAGGGTCTGAATAGTACGCTCCGTTTGGCCGTCTGTCTGAGGGTGATAAGCTGTACTCAGTCTCACCTCGGTGCCCAAAGCTGTTTGGAGACCTTCCCAGAAATGAGAAGTAAATCTTGGGTCTCTGTCAGACACGATCGAGACTGGAACCCCATGCAACCTCACTACATCCCGTACATATAATTGGGCCATCTTTAGATACGTGAAAGTCATACTGTAAGGGATGAAATGAGCTACCTTCGTCAGCCTATCCACGATCACCCAGATCACATCAAATCCAGAAGCCGACCTTGGCAAGTGGGTCACGAAGTCCATAGATATATGCTCCCACTTCCACTTAGGTACCTCCAAGCTCTTCAGCTCGCCACCAGGCCTCTGCCTTTCTGCCTTTACTTGCTGGCAGATCAAACATCTCTTAACAAAAGTGATCATATCACGCTTCATGCGTCTCCACCAGAATTGACCACTCAGGTCCTTATACATCTTTCTTCCTCCGGGGTGGATACTGAACCGGCTACTATGAGCTCGTTCTAAGATTCCTTTACGCAATCCCGGCGCATTTGGGACTACCCATCGGTTGTCCAGTCTTAAAGAATCATCTTCAGCCACTCTAAACTTTGTTGGCTGACCTCTAAGTACTATCGATGACCATCTCTGAACTTCATCATCTAACCTCTGGGCTTTCCTGATAGCCTCAAATACGTCTGGCTCGGCCAATAAGGTCGACACTCGCACCGGCGACGTGTCCACATCAAAATCATAGCCCAGATGGCAAAAAAAAGTCATCATCGCTGATAAACACATAGCGTCTTCAGCAGTACTCTTCACCTTCCGACTTAAGGCGTCTGCTATCAAATTTGCTTTACCCGGATGGTACTCAATCTCACAGTCATAATCCTTGAGCAAATCCATCCATCTTCTTTGACGCATATTCAGTTCAGCCTAAGTGAATAGAAATTTCAGGCTCTTATGGTCCGTATAGATGGTAAACGTCGTACCATAAAGATAATGACGCCAAATCTTCAAGGCGAAAATGATGGCCGCCAGTTCTAGATCATGGACTGGGTATCTGGTCTCATGAGGCTTCAACTGCCTCGAAGCATAAGCCACCACGTGCTTCTCCTGCATCAATACACAGCCCAAACCCTGCAATGATGCATCCGTGTACAAGGCAAACTTCTTATTCTCAGAAGGAATCACCAACACTGGCGCTGTCGTCAAACGACGTTTCAATTCTTGGAAGATTTCCTCGCAAGCTTCGGACCAAAAGAATGGGACTCCTTTCTGAGTCAGCTGTGTCAGCGGCTTAGCGATCTTAGAAAATCCCTCGACAAAACGTAGGTAATAACCTGCTAAGCCAAGGAAACTCCGTATCTCGGGTACATAAGTGGGTGCTTCCCACTCCATCACAGCTTCAATCTTCCTGGGATCCATAGATATCCCGCTGCTAGATATAACATGACCCAAGAATACTACACTGCTCAGCCAGAACTCGCACTTGCTGAGCTTTGCATACAACTGATGATCCCTAAGGATCTGAAGTACTGTCCTCAAGTGTCGTACATGATCTTCTTCGGTCCGGGAGTAGATGAGTATATCGTCAATGAAAACTATGACGAATTGATCCAAATATGGCTGGAACACCCTGTTCATCAAACTCATGAAAACAGCCGGGGCATTTGTCACCCCAAAAGGCATGACTAGGAATTCATAGTGCCCATACCTAGTCCTGAAGGCTGTCTTCTGGACATCATCTTCCCTTACTTGAATCTGATGGTACCCCGACCTCAGATCGATCTTACTGTAGAGCCTCGTACCCTGCAACTGATCAAACAAGTCATCGATCCTCGGAAGTGGGTACTTATTCTTCACTGTAGCTTTGTTCAGTTGTCTGTAATCGATGCACAAAAGCATCGAACCATCTTTCTTCTTCACAAATAAAACTGGTGCTCCCCAGGGCGATACGCTAGGGCGTATATAGCCCTTATCAAGGAGCTCTTGCAACTGAATCTTTAATTCCCTTAGCTCTGCTGGTGCCATCCTATAAGGGGCACGAGAAATGGCAGACGTCCCCGGTAATAACTCAATCCCAAACTCGACCTCTCTCGTCGATGGGAATCCGGGAATCTCCTCCGGAAAGACATCATGGAACTCCACCACTACGGGCACATCCTCAACTTTTACTTCTTCTTTCTTTCCGTAACATCAACGGCATAAATGAGATATCCTGTAGGGCCTCGTTCCAACAACTGCGCCATCTTGACAGCAGATATCAACGGAATCTTAGAGCGAGAACCATTCCCATGGAACGTCCATGGAACTCCCATAGCAGATTTGAACCGTACAGTCCTCTGCCTGCAGTTCACAACTGCCTGATACCTGTTCAGAACATCAATGCCACAATGCAGTCAAAATCTGACATTCCCAGAATAATCAAATCTGTCCTTAGTTCTTTATCCTCAAAATAAATGAGGCCATCGTAGACGATCCGATCAGTAATCATACTTCTTCCAGCGGGGGTCGAGACTATAAGAGGCGTGGACGACGGAGAAGTGCATATGTGGTGCCTTTCCACAAAACTTGTCGACACAAAAGAGTGTGACGCACCTGTGTCGATCAATATAAAAGCAGGGTGCGTAAATAAAAGACACGTACCCGCTATAACCTCCTCCGGAGCCGCTGAATCCTGCTCCCTCGTCAATGCATAGACTTGCCCTTGAGGTGGCCCCATGGGTTGACCTCCATACTGTCTCGGCACGAATGGTGGTCTATGCTGTGCTGTCCTATCCGCAGGCCTCCCCGCAGAACCCTGTTGACTTCCCCTGTTGGGACACTGTCTAGCAAAGTGGCCTTTGTCGCCACAAACATAACATCCTACACAATCTTTCGTCAGATGTGGTTGCCCACAAAGAGTGCATTGGACCTTCCCGGATCTGTCTCCCTGAGACTGCCCCCTTCCAGATGGGGCATCACTCCTACGGTTTCCTTTCCACCTATTGTCGGGCCTCTTACCACTGGACCTTGACGCCGATGTGTTCCCCCTTGACTTGAACTGATCACTCCTTGGCTTCAAATTATCTGGAGTGGATTTCTGAGAGTGTGCTGACGGTGGTACATCATCAGGGTATGCACCCACTCCCAGTTCGGCTAGCTCAGCCCGTGAGAGTGCATCAAAATAAGTAGGGCCATAAGTAATCACCCTATCGTACAGCTCCGGCCTCAAGCCCTTCATGAAGTTCCTCATCTTTGCTTGCGTACTTGTGGCGATATGAGGCACATATCTGAGTAAGGAACAGTATTGAAGAGCATAATCTTATACTGACATGCTACCTTGCTTAAGGTGAGTAAATTCATCTTCCTTAGCCTGTCGTGCAGCAGCCAAGAAATAACGATTCAGAAAGCGAGTTCGAAACATTTTCCAATTAACTTCATGACCTTGAGCCTCTTGCTCTACCACAGTGGTCTTCCACCACATTAGTGCCTTCTTGGCCAATTGGAACTCTGCTAACCGTATCCATATTGTCTTCGCACATGGGGCTGCCACAAAGATTTGCTCTATTATTTCTAACCATTCCTCAGCTCGTTCCCCTGTTTCGGTTCCTTCAAAGGTTGGGGGTCGGTATGCCAGAAATTGAGTTAAGCTTAGCTCCCCTGGCAACAACTGTTGTTCGGACGGTTCATCATCAAAAGCTGGCGGGGGTAGGGGATTCGTACGCCCCGCACTTGCATTGACGCTCACTGCGTCACCTACCTCCACGTTTGCTGACATACTGCAACACAAGGGTTAACAACAAGACCCAAAAGCAGTTCATATATACATCGTTAGAAAGGCATAACATGTGAGCATAACAGTCATGTACTTCATATGTAACATATGCACACAACATGTTTACAAGTAAGCACCTAGCCAACTTATTGCTAAGGCTACCCTTCACTCATTCCCGGGTTCTCTAACCACTGCTCTGATACCACTAATTTAGGGTCTTCCTACCTTAACATCATATAATACACATATAATGGACAGAACATGAATTTATAACCTCTTAAGGGTTCCGATTGTAGCTCGAGCTAAGAAGATTACAGGCCAAAATAAAATTTCCAAAAGCTATTTAATTACATTCCCAATAATGAATGTTAAAGTTATAGATTTATACTACTCCTAGAGTAGAGACTATCAAAATCCTGCATCCTATAATCATCTTGCACCTTTTAGCTCACCGCCTCTACCCGACCCTAGGTCCTTCGGTCCAAAAGTGTACCTACAGGGACAACATATCGTGAGCATATACATATTTACTTAACATGATATTAAAAGACATACAGTAATGCATAACATCATAGTTAAGTAAAAGTTATTGGTCGTTCTTCAACTTCTTTTGTTATCCCTGATTCTTATTCATGTATAAGGGCATCTTACCCCATTGTATGACATCTTACCATAACATAACCATCGTGTGGCATCTTACCATGTGGGCATCTTACCCAATCATATGGCGTCTTGCCATATCATAAACATTGTGTGGCATCTTACCACAGGGGCATCTTACCCACTCACATACAATGGGTGGCATCTTACCACATGGGCGTCTTACCCAATCATATACGTCGTATGACCTTATCATAAACTTACTCATCATAAACATCATCATCATAAACGTCATTATAAACATCATCATCGTAATCATCATCATAATCATCATCATAAACATCATCATCATAAACATCATCATAAACATCATCATCATAACATCATCATAAACATCATCATCATAACATCATCATAAACATCATCATAACCATCATCATAAACGTCATTATAAACAACATCATCGTTAACATCCTCGTCATAATCATCATCATCATAAACATCATTAAAAGTAGGAGTATGGTTTACAGTCCGATGCTCGTACGTTTCTTACGTACCTTAATTCCAAAAGTGGAGAAATCGGAGAGCTTTATCTCCTTGAGGTTGTGGGTACTTGGGATGGTTCTACATAACCATACAAATTGATATTAGAAGCCAAACAATAGCCCAATACCAAAAATTCAACAAAAATCATCATTTTCCAACTTTTGAACAGTGGCGATCGATCGCTCAAAACATGGCGATCGATCGCCTGATTTTTCACTTCGCGGCGATCGATCGCTTAAAATGAGGCGATCGATCGCTTAAAATGAGGCGATCGATCGCTTAAAATGAGGCGATCGATCGCTTCAAAGGAGGCGATCGATCGCCTGATGCACATTTCGCTACTGGACATTGGCGATCGATCGCGCCATTTGAGGCGATCGATCGCCTGCTTTTGTAGCGATCGATCGCCACAACCAGTGGCCGCGATTTCACAATTTTTATGTGCATTTTCCAAGCTCATCCTCATACCTTTCAAAACCAAACTTTCCTACAACATCAACTACATCATAACCCACTAAAACCCACATAAAACACTTCAAAAATCATACCCCAAACATATATAACACATACCCAAAACAACCCACATAAATCATCAAAACTAACCCATTTCAACACCAAACATCTTGAAATCTTAAGGAAGGGTCCCATACCTCTTGTAGGCTCCAAATCTTAGCAAAGATCACACAAACACAAGTTTTGTGGAACTTTCCTTCTTCTTCTTTGGTGGATTTCGAAAATGGGTAAAATGGTAGGGTTTGGAAGTAATTTGGGGATTTAGAGAGTAAAAGTGTAAAGTGAGATAAAGTGTAGGAAAAAGGTAGGTATATTGGGGATAAAAGGGGTTGTGTAATTTAATTAAAAATTGTACGCCAAACTTAACATGATGTATAAAACACTCCAACATGGTATTTTAAAAGCATTTTACAAAAAATGCTCTAAACTTCATCAAAAATCACATCTTCCTCATATTTAATAATCAACACAATTAAATCATGTTAACATCTTAATACCCAACACATAAATCAATTATCACATGATTCATCATATAAACATAATTAATGCCTTAATTGCAATTAATTAATTTTGGGGCATCACATGTAGATCATCTTTATTCTGGATAGAAATCGATGAAAAATAAGTTGAATGGACCTGATATAATACGAGAAACGAATGATAAGATTCAGTTGTTCAGATAGAGGATGATGGCTGCCCAGAACTGGCAAGCAGGTTATGCTTTTAAATGAAGATGACCCATAGAATTTCAATTAGGAGTTCGTGTACTTCTGGAAAATTTCTCCGTTATAGATACTAATCTTTTTGGCATGCGAGGGAAACCATCACCTTCTTACATTGTCCGTGTAAGATCCGAGATCGAATTGAAAATCTTGCCTATAGATTGTCATTGCCACCGGCTTTATCGGTCAATCGTGATGTATCTTTCTTCATGTTGCTCGTTGCGAATATATTGTTGATTCTATCACGTCTTTCAGCCTGATGAGATTGGGTTGGATCATTCCTGTTAACCATCTTGTTCGCATTTTGGATCGGAAGGATATATACATTTACCATTGTGTTCAATATATCATGTCGTGTATTTTGATCCTTATGCTGTTCTCAGCGCTGAGCTGGATTTATGTTTGTGATTTCGAGAACGAAATCTGTTTAAGTAGGGGAGAAGTGTAAGACCCCGATCTTTGATTAATATTAATGAAATATAATTTGGGAATTTATTAATAGTTAATTTGTAGTAATTAATTAGAAGTGAAATTGACAATATGAATGTCAACTGACAATTTAATCGGAAAATGATAATTTTTGAAATGGTAAAATAAGCTCCGATAATATTTTAAAAATAAATTATTAAAATGAAGAATTTAATTTTGTGAGTATATTAGTCGATATAAATCCCAAGTATCAACTGTAAATTTTATATCAGTACATTGGCGACACTCCGATGTACATAACTGGACTGGAATAAGACTATTGTGTGTTGTATTTACACAATAGCTACACACACTAAACACATAAACCCATGCACAAACACACTGGGTTTGAGAATTAAAAGCAGTAGCTTCTTCCCTTTACCCTGCTCCCATGTGCACCTCAGCCCTCGCCCATAACTCGCCACGCCCGTTGCCGTCCGGCCAGCAACCGCCGAGCTCGACCCACCACCACCTTCCTCTCTCTCAGGCGCATGTTTTCATACCAAGAAGTGGAGGTTTTCATCCGGATTGAGTTGAATTTTGCCAGAAAGTAAAAAGTTCAAAAACTAGGGTTCATCCAAAATATTGTGCGATTTTCTTCAGCTTTTCCTTAGGTAATCCTTCCTTACTCCTTGTTTGTTCTTCCCCTGAAATCCCCTGCAATTTGTGGAGTTTGGTTCAAAATTATCGATGCATGTTGGGTTTTGGCCGATTGATTTTCATTATTTGAGGATAAAAATGCTTAATTTCCTTGTTTTGGTCGATACTATTCAGTTTAAACCATGTTCTAGCTTAATGAATCATCTATGAGAAAATTGTAGAAACTTTGGCTTACAGTTTCTGTTTGGATCGATCAGTATTGACTCCTTGGGAATTCTGATAGTGCATGGATGGTTTTATGTGTGAGTTAGCTAATAGCTTTGGTTTAGTTTGTGCTGCTATGATGGAGTTTTAGTAGTTTCATTTCTTGCTGAAATAATAGAATACGAACATTTAAAATTGAAATGTAGAATGTTTCGGCTTTGGTACTACATTTGGGGGAAATATGGATCGATTCTTGCATATAAGGGTGAAGAAGTTAGTGCTGGGTTGCTTACTGATCAGTGTTGGGAAATTGTGTAGTTTTCCTTTCAGTATTGAATTCAGAAGCATGATACATGTTGGCTCAAAAATCTTGCTGCCTTTGCTTCAAAATTCCTGCTGTTTTGGGTTCGAATTGTTGCTGGTTTTTGCTGTTCAATTGTAGCCAATAAATTCTGAACTATAAGTCTTGTTCCTACCTATTTCTGTGGAAATTTCACAGTTATTATAGATTTGGGTGAATTATGACAAATTCTTGATTATCAACTTGATAGCTTACGAAGGATTTATGGACAAAGGGAAAATCTTCTTACGTAGCAGATTTATTTAACCAGTGTCCTACAAAACCCTGGTCATAACATTAAGATAATAAGAGATTACACGCCTTAAATAAGGGTAGTCCAGATGAATAATTATATAAATGAGGTAATGTCATTGTCCAAGATTTAATGAAATTTCATGTTACTTGATTATCTGTAGTGAACGCGTAGGAAGATATTGAATCATGCTTTGATTTGATAGGTGTAGATTGAATCTCTATCTCCAATCAACCGTCGTGAAATACAAGAAATAGGTATGTTGCGATCGGTCACGTACGACATGTATCTGTATTATTTGATATATGATTTCCCGAATTTACGTGAATTACGTGAAATTACTTGGCTATGTGAGTTAAATTGAATTCTGGAGCATTCATGGCATTCATAATTTAGCATTCGATGTATGAAATAAATGTTTTGCTAACACACATCATTTTCACATATATACATCGATGCATGACATACACGTTGAGCTATCGTTTCTTTGATATCCTTGATGATGATTGAGTTGATTTACTCTGAGTGTCGGGGACGACGGGCATGACGATGATGGATAGTTTAGGTAGTAACTGTAGTCACGCGCGTTGCTACCAGACCTAGACACGAGGGATGACGAGCACAACACATGATGATTCTCCTAGCGCAAAGTGTGTGTGCTGTCACCCTCTGCTCGAACTTGATATTGATTGATTATACCTTTCTTTGGACTCCGATTTGGTATCTTGAGATTCGATCCCTTGTACATTACATGCATTGCATTACATTGCACTGCATTACATCATATATCACATTTTATAGATGCATGTTGTATTTACTTGATAATTTCATATTGGGCTTTGGCTCACCCCAAGGGGGTTGTTGTCTTTGTGTGTGGACAATGACAGGTATTACAGGTGACCAGGATCCCAAAGAGGGAATGCTCGCTGGAAGTCTTACCTGATGTTGTTTTCTTTTGTCTATCACAGTCGTAGGACAGTTAAGTATACCAGGGTGTGCCTGGATAGTATAAATATGTAAAATGGAGTTTATTTCCGTCCAGTCTTGATTCATTGTGAATGTTTGAGGTTTCTTTACTGTTGATGATATTATGTAAATATTTTAAGTATGAAATGTGTGCTGGAGACTTATTGTGCATGCTATGGTGTGATGTAAATATTTTTAGTACGGATTATGTGCTGAGTGCCTATGATGCATACTATGGTATTATGTATTTACTTGCTGCAATGAGATATGTTTTTGTGCTTTCCATTTTTTTTGGTATGTCCCTCGTGCGCGGAGGTCATGCCGAAATTTTTAGAGCCACTTGTTGGCAGGACTTTTAAATAATCTTCCGCTGTTTACAAATAAATAATCATTGTGTGATAATTAAACACTTGATTAGGAATGGGTCCTCACAGTGTATTAGATATAACCGGAAAACTTGTCACCTTAGATACATTAATTTTGATTAGAACTAGTAGATGAATTGTGGGGGATTACTCTAGGGAACCGAAGTCTCGATATTTATCTCTACTGTTTACTATATTACCTCTTTGTGGTGTGGTTAATTCCTGAATTTGAGTAAATTAGTCAATCGTTCATAACAATTTCGTAGGTTATATATAGTACGCTAATTAAATTTGGTAATTACTACTAGTCCCTGTGGGTACGACATCCCTAATTTCATATCATTATACTAAAACTTGACACCGTGCACTTGCGGTATAACCATGCCACACACGATCAATTTTTTGGCGCCGTTGCCGGGGACTAGTTTAAAGTAATATCAGACAAGATTAGTTGACTGTAATTTAAAATTTATTTTATTTTTCTCTTTTTCTTTATTTTCTTTGCTTCACTACTGCTGTAGTTTGGTTGATTTTTGCAAGTGTTATTTCTTGGTGCATGCTAAGGAGTAGCAAACCTGCACTTGAGCCTATTGATCCGAAAATTGAGCGGACTTTTCTTAGGAGACTACGAGAGGCTCGATCAATTGCTGAGAAGTACCAAAGAACTGACGGAGAGGAGGAACAGAACGAGAAGGTACCTGTCTTGCGGTCATGTATGGACTATGCACAACTTCCTACCAAGGATCATTGTCTAGCATCACTAGACCAAGCATCCAGGCTAACAATTTTGAAATCTATTCAAATGATCCAGCACTCTGTCCAGTTTAGGGGACTGATGATCCTAATGCCCACATCTCCAACTTCTTGAAGTTTTGTGAGACCTTCAAGCATAATGGCGTTAAAAGATAAAGCTAAAATATGGTTGCAATCATTGCCTACAGGTTCAATCACTACATGGGTGGAATAGTGCAAATGTTCCTATCCAAATACTTTCCTTCTTCAAAGACTGCAAAGATGCGCAATGGCATCACCACATTTACGCAACACGATCCAGAGACACTGTATGAGGCTTGGGAACACTTCAAGGAACTATTGATTAGATGCCCACATCATGACCTCCCTGTCTGTCTGCAGGTACAAACTTTTTATAATAGTTTATTTTCTGCTAACTGTTCTATGCTTCATGCAACATCAGGAGGTACAATCATGAGGAAGACGTTGGAAGCGTCCTATGAATTGCTATAAGAGATGGCTACGGATAGCTATCATTGGCAGTCTGAAAGGAACATGCCAAAGAAGCAAATTGGAATTCATCAAGTGGGATACATTACTGCTTTAGTCGCCCAAATTGAGGCAATAAACAAAAGACTAGATAGCATGAGCATGATGGTGATGCAAGCCCAAGTGATTACTTGTGACTTATGCGGAGGCAATCATCCGAGCATTGAATGGCAAGCATGTAACCCATTTTTTCAAACTAATGAAGATGTTAATTATGTAGGGAACATGTCGCAATAGTATAACCCATACTCGAACACATACAATCCGGGGATGAAGAACCATCCGAACTTTTCAAATGGGACAGTTGGCGCAAGCTGTTGTTGGTAGAACTCAAGGCACAGTGCCGTGTAATACCAAAAAAATTCAAGAGAGCAGGTCAATGCGATCACACTAAGGAGTGGCAAGGAACTTGGCCAAGAGCAAGATGTAGGGAACTAGAAATACAATGATCGAGCTGCAGTTGAGGTTGAGCAACCCCTCATTAAGCAAGTTGCTGTCAAGGACACACCAAATAAAAAAGCGAGCGACAAAGGTAAGTCTTATATCACCACACCTATCACACCACCCACGCAAGTACACATCCCACCTCCCTTTCCTACTGCATTAAAAGAGCTAAGGTAGATGCTAGTTTTGCAAAGTTTCTTGAAAATTTCAAGAAATTACATATTGATATACCATTTGCTGATGCTCTATTTCAATTACCAAGTTTTGCTAAGTTAATGAAGGAGATCTTATCAAAAAAGCGGAGTCTGGGAGAGCAATAGACTGTAATTTAACTGAGGAGTGTTCAACAGTCCTGCAACATAAATTGCCTCCTAAGTTAAAAGATCCAGGGAGTTTCTTTATACCTTGCACTATTGGGTCCTTCTCATTTTCAAAATCTGTATGTGATCTAGGTGCAAGCGTTAATCTAATGACTTTGTCGGTTTTCAGGAGACTGGGTTGGGAGAACCAAAGCCTAAGAAAGTGATGCTATAAATGGCGAACAAAGCCATCATATATCCACATGGGATCATTAAGGGCATACTGTTAGGATTGGAGTAGTGTTTGGGGGGGGGGGGGGGGGTTTGGAATAAACACTAGACTCAAATTCGATTCTTCTTTGTTACTACAGGTTGTTAGGTACTGAGTAGCTTCTCAATTAGTTGCAAGTCAGCAGACAAGTATAATAGTGCAGAAGACGTCTGTTGTACTTGTGAGTAGTAATAACTGAATGGTAAATAGTAGTAAGTAAACGCACAAGAATTGTTTTTGGAAGTTCGAAGCACAACGCTTCTACGTCTCCCCTTCTTCCTTTGCAAAAAGGTTACACTAGAAGACTTTGGTTTACACTTTACAGTATACAACCTCCTTAGGCACTCACACAGCTTGGCATAAACTCCTAGCAATCACAACTTTCTAAGTTGTTTACAATGTATTTTATAACACTCACACGAGATATAAAACTATTATTCTTCGAGTGTTCTTTGAACAGCAGACTCAGTTGTATTTAATCTTTCAAGATCACAGTAAGGGTTCTTTGCTGCTCTTGCTGAAACTTCAAAGTGTCTTAATGAAGCGATTAGCTTGAAGTTGTTTACATCTTGTGTTTGATCAGATGGTTTGATAAGTGTGATTTTTACACTTATAATTCTAGTTTTTTTTATACTATTTAAGTTGATTCCTGGACGATATTATGCGCTTTTGTGTTGTTTTTGTTTATTTCAGGAATCAAGGTCGGATATTTTGGAATTGGAGAATTTATGCTTAAAAATGATGAAAAAGACTCAACTGAGCTAACCGAGCGAAGAAGCGGCGAAGAAATTCAACTTGTAAATTTTGAAGATTCTACCGATCGATCGGTAGATGCCGTAACTTAAAATTTTAATTCATGGAAATACCGATCGATCGGTAGCCGCGAAAATCTGAAAAAAATTA
Source organism: Haberlea rhodopensis (assembly GCA_907163345.1). Lineage (NCBI taxonomy): Eukaryota > Viridiplantae > Streptophyta > Magnoliopsida > Lamiales > Gesneriaceae > Haberlea > Haberlea rhodopensis. The sequence goes on from CAJQUN010000295.1 coordinate 143,301, forward strand.
CCTTTTAAGAGTTTGGGTCTTACACGAAATTGGGGGATTCTTCTCCACTATTTAAGATAAAAAGTGGCCGGCCCTAGGAGTTTTTTAGACTGAATTTTCACCATAGAATTCAACTCTCCACCATCTTAAAACTTTCAAGAGGATTCAAAGAAACGCAGCGAGAGACGGGAACAACGGATCGACGCACGATTCAACATCGAGTGTTCATTAGTATTTCTGAACTTTTGTTTAGTTTTATTTTCGAATTCCAATGTTTATAATGTTGTTAGATATTATAAAACGTTGTTTTTCCGTTAATATGCTAGGCTAAGTTTGTTATCGAGACAAGGGGATCTTGTGTATGAACCCACAATTTTAATTCTAGTTTTTGATTGAGTTTTTGTTATTTTTGAGTTTATGTTATGCTGTTAATGCTTTTAAAGAATTAGCTACTCTTTGAATGTTGTTAGTTTACAATTGAGATCGAGAGATGAGATTGTAAAACGGAACCAGTAACATAAACCGTGGATTTCAGACCGAGATCGAGAGATGACGTCAAATACACGAGTGATAGCTATAGATATCTAGTAATCGAAGGCTAGGGGTTTTCATAGAACGTATGCAACATTGAATTATTAAATAAGTGAATGAGAGTTACTTACTGCAATTTAGTGTTAGGTTTAATATAGCTAGAGAGAGTATATTGGATATAATCGGAAAACTTGTCACCTTAGATGCATTAATTTTAATTAGAACTAGTAGGTAAATTGTGGGGGATTACTCAAGTGAACCGAAGTCTCGATATTTATCTCTTCTGTTTATTATCTTAATTCTTTGTGGTGCGTTGAATATTGAAGTTGATTAAATTAGTTCATCTTTCAACCAATTTCGTACGTTAAATATAGAACGCTAGTTAAATTTGGTAATTACTACTAGTCCTCGTGGGTTCGACTATCCTTACTTATAGATAATTATACTAAAACTTGACACCGTGCACTTGCGGTAGAATCGCTCGAAATAACTGTTTAAAATAATAGCGATCAAGTTTTTGGCGCCGTTGCCGGGGACTAGTTTAAGTAATATCATAAGAGATTAGTTGACTATAATTTAGCCATTTTTTATTTTATAATTATTTTTATTACGGTTTATATGATTTCATTACTGTTCTTCCTTCGTTGTGTTGAATTTTGCAGGGAGTTGGCTTTGTAGTGCATGCTACGAAGTGACAGACCTATATTAGAGCCACTCGACTTAGAGATTGAACGAACTTGCAGAAGACTCCGAAAAGAAACAAGAGAGATGGCTGAGAACAATCGAGGGAATGGTGAACAACATAATGATGAAGTGCCAATTATAAGGTCCATGATGGACTATGCACAACCATCTTTTCAAGGCACCATGTCTAGCATCACAAGACCAAGGATCCAGGCTAATAACTTCGAGATCAAGCCTGCCATAATTCAGATGATTCAACACTTTGTACAATTCGGAGGATCGCCTACTGATGATCCTAATGCTCATATCTCCAACTTTTTGGAGATATGCGACACATTCAAGCACAATGGCGTCATTGACGACGCCATCAGGTTACGACTATTTCCCTTTTCATTAAATGATAAAGCTAAGAGCTGGTTGAATTCATTGCCTGCAAGGTCAATCACTACTTGGGAGGGGATGGCTAAAACCTTCCTATCAAGATACTTTCCCCCTTCCAAGACAGCTAAGATGCGCAATGACATCACCACATTCATGCAACATGATCCGGAGACACTGTATGAAGCTTGGGAGCGCTTCAAGGATCTACTTCGAAGATGCCCACATCATGGCCTTCCGATTTGGCTTCAGGTACAAACATTTTACAATGGGTTATTTTCTGCTAATAGACCCATGATTGATGCAGCAACAGGAGGTACGATTATGAGAAAGTCACCTGAGGAAGCTTACACACTCTTGGAAGAAATGGCAGCCAACAGTTACCAGTGGCAGTCCGAAAGAAATGTGCCCAAGAGACCGATAGGGGTGCACCAAGTTGATGAGGTAACAGCAATAAAAGCTCAATTGGAGGCGTTGAATAAGAAAATGGATGGCTTTAGCATGACAGCGATGCAAGCTCAAGCTTGACAGCGATGCAAGCTCAAGTGGTCATATGTGATTTGTGTGGAGGCAACCATAAGAGCACGGAATGCCAGGCAGGTAACCCTTTTGTGCAATCTACTGAAAATGCTAACTTTGTAGGAAACAGGCCGCAACAGGGTAATTCTTACTCCAACAACTATAACCAACCGTGGAGGAATCATCCAAACTTCTCTTGGTCCGACCAAAAGAATGTTTTGAACCCCCAACCACAACCAGGTTACCAACCAAAGCCGAGCATGGAGGAATTACTTGTCAAGTTTATATCATCTACTGAGACCAGGATGAGTAACCAAGATGCATCTATCAAAAATTTGGAAACTCAAGTCGGACAATTGGCAACCATCGTGGCTGGAAGAGCACAAGGAACTCTGCCGAGTGACACCGAGAGGAATCCAAGGGAGCAAGCCAATGCCGTGACCTTGAGGAGTGGAAAGGAACTTGGTGCTGAGAAGGAAACGGAAAAGATTTCAATGAAGCAAGAGGAGAAGGAACAACCTTGCAACAAGGGTAAGTCCACTGGAGCCACTGTACCGATCTCACCACAAGAAAAGGTACACATTCCTCTCCCATTCCCTGCAGCAATTAATAGGGCGAAGGTTGATTCAAACTTTGCCAAATTTTTAGACATGCTTAAGAATTTGCATATCGATATACCCTTTATTGATGCATTACGAGAAATGCCTAATTATGCCAAATTCTTAAAGAAAATGTTGTCTAAGAAGCAGAAAGTGGGAGAGCACGAGACTGTCTTTTTGACTGAGGAATGTAGTGCTATGGTGCAAAAGAAATCGGCCACGAAGTTAAAAGATCCAGGGAGTTTCTCTATTCCTTGCACTGTTGGGCCTATTTCTTCTATTAAATCATTATGTGATTTGGGTGCTAGTGTGAACTTGATGCCTTTGTCTGTTTTTAGGAGACTTGGATTGGGAGAGCCGAAGCCCACAAGAGTAGTGTTGCAAATGGCGGACAAGTCCATCACCTATCCACTAGGAATCATTGAAGATGTGCCTGTAAAGATAGATCAATTCACCTTCCCGGTGGATTTCTAAGTGTTGGATATGGAGGAGGATGTGAGAATGCCATTAATCCTGGGACGCCCATTCTTGGCTACTGGAAGAGCCATCATTGATGTTGAAGAAGGGAAGTTGATCCTCTGTGGGGTCCTCGTTACTTAATCAATTATGTATCAAGTTAACATACATATGTGAGTCTGAATTAAGTAATAACATGCACTAATTAAGAGTTTCTTAATAGTTAAGTTGTTACAAGGTTTACAAAACCCTATCCAACTATACATCAAATGTACAAGTAACAACCTATTCTAAGATAACCCCTATGCAGTGGTTCTCCTTGCAGCGGAAATCATGACTCACGCTCCCCACATCTATGAGTCCCTACAGAAACATTCACACAACGTGAGTATAGAGAACAAATATTTCAGTGCGATATCAAACCACAATATCAATATCAATGATAAAGCACAAATCAATCATCAAATGTGAATGTTCCATATCATGCATCAACAAATGCACCATGTCATGACATGTCTCAACAAATACCCTATTATCACGAGACTAAACTGATATGCCTATTCAGCTCAATATGTCAGTGGAACCACCTCACATCTTCATATTAGCAGCACATATCATAGTACCGTCCTCAAATGATAATAGCCAGAGCATATACCCAAAAACCGGCGTATATCTCTATATAGCATAACCGAGCATATACCCAAACCAGGCGTATATCTCTCTGTCACATACCCGAGCATATACCCAAACCAGGCGTATATCTCTATGTAACATAACCAAGCATATACCCAATACCAGGCGTATCTCACATACATATGTTATCCATGAATGTACAGGCATATGATACTACCAATCATATGATACTAACATAACACAATTCATATGATATCAATCTTATAACATCATCACACAATATCTATACTCCGTACGTCGACACGTACCTGGTAAGCGACACAAACGAGATAAATTAGTCGTCCCTGGCTAATTGCCTCGTTGTCCTGTCCCCTGTGATGGTGCTACAACAATGCCAATAATATAACATGTTATCATAGGCATTAAAATCAAATTCTCAAAAATATAAACATTTTAAGTCTACCGATCGATCGGTCACCCTAGCGATCGATCGGTCCAAACAAGTAACCCTAGCGATCGATCGGTCAAAAGCTAGCGATCGATCGCTTAAATGTTTGAATTTCTCAAAAATGCTACGGCATTGTACCGATCGATCGGTCGCTTTCAGCGATCGATCGGTACATACACCGCCTTACTTTTCCCCTGTTTTACCGATCGATCGGTACGCTTCTAGCGATCGATCGGTCGAAGACAGAATTTTGAAACCATGGCGATTTTGAGCTTATCTTCCAAGCTCTTCTCCTACAACTCGAAATTCAACATTACAACATGTTTTATGCAAGCTTTATATGTTTCTCTCCTCATACAACTCAAAAGCTTTGCATGAGAACAAGTATCAATTCAAAGCATACACCATAAAAATCACATGTATCCATTTTCCCTTCACTAAGTCCATATACTTCAAGTTTGATGTATGAAACACATATCTCTATAAATTATGATACCAAAGCATGAACTTCTACTTTCCTTACCAAAGTATATCTTTGCTTGATGTTCTTGCCAAGCCAACTCCCACAACAAGTCCAAGAGAATGAGAGCAAATGTGTAGAGATTACTAGGTGCTTTGAGGTGAGGTATGTGTTTATAAGATGCTATTGAATTCTATCTTATCACCTCTACATGCACTCCAAATGCAACTACACATGCTCTCCAAATTCATGTTAAAGGCAAGACACATGAAAAGTCAACTATGTGGTTTCATTCATGCATAACATTAATCGTGCTCAGTTCAACCCGAAACCGAGTCCACATCGTACTGTAATTAATCATAATTATACCATAATCATCTAACATATGTATACGTCATATCGAGGCATGACATTTCTCCCCCACCTATTGAATTTCGTCCTCGAAATTGTATATACATAACATGCATATCATGATACGCAACTCAATCATCCTACTATAAGAAGATAGGAAACATAATCATGTATGCAACAGTACAATACGTATGTACCAACAGTATCATAAAACTGTAAAATCATACCAGAAAACAAATCCGGATACTGTTGCATCATATGCTGCTCCGTCTCCCACGTTGCCTCGTCGACACCCCGTCTGTCCCACTGAACTTTAACCATAGGAATCACTTTATTACGCAACTTGCGTTCAGCTCGATCCAAGATCATAACCTGTCGTTCCTCATACGACACATCTGTATCCAACTGTACATCAGGTAGCTGTAATACATGACTCGGATCTGGTCATACTTCCTCAACAGTGACACATGAAAGACGTCATGAATACTACTCAATGCCGGCAGTAGTGCCAAGCGATATGCCAACGTACCAATACGTTGCAATACCTCATACGGACCAACATACCGTGGAGACAATTTTCCACGCTTACCAAACCGTACTACACCTTTAAAAGGTGAGATTTTTAAGAACACACGGTCACCAACTTGAAATTCAAGTGGTCTACGTCGTTTATTGGCATAAGCAGCCTGTCTATCCTGAGCAGCTTTAAGTTTCAATCTAATTACTTTCACTTTCTCTTCCATATCATGAATCATATCCGGTCCAGTTAAGGAAGACTGATCCACATCATCCCAATACAATGGCGATCGACATCGTCGCCCATACAAAGCCTCAAATTGTGCCATCTGTATACTAGACTGATAACTGTTGTTATATGAAAATTCCACTAATGGCAACGACTCTTGCCAAGAGGTATCAAACTCTAATACACAGGCACGCAACATATCCTCAAGCGTCTGTATCGTACGCTCTGTTTGTCCATCTATCTGAGGATGATATGCTGTACTCAACCGCACTTCAGTTCCCAACGCTGTCTGTAACCCTTCCCAGAAATGAGAAGTAAATCTCGGATCCCTATCCCATACAATGGAAACTGGAATACCATGTAGTCTCACTACATGTTGAATGTACAACTGTGCCATTCTCATATATGTAAATGTCATACAATATGGCACAAAATGAGATACTTTAGTGAGTCGGTCAACAATCACCCAAATAGCATCGCAACCAGAAGACGTCCGTGGCAAATGAGTCACAAAATCCATCGTGATATGTTCCCATTTCCACTGAGGAATATCCAAACTATGTAATTCACCTCCTGGTCTCTGTCTTTCCGCTTTCACTTGTTGACAGATCCAACATCGTTTCACAAAGCTCGATACATCCTGTTTCATACGTTTCCACCAAAATTGTGTACGTAAATCATGATACATTTTCTTCCCTCCAGGATGTATACTGTATCGACTACAATGAGCACGTTGTAGTAGTTCTTGGCGTAGTCCTAATGAAGCAGGTACTACCCAACAGTTTCTGTATTGCAAAGTTCCATCACTTGTAAGTACAAAGTGAGATGTTTGTCCTTGATTTATCCTTTCCTTCCACAGTTGTACTTCATCATCAGTCAGTTGTGCCGTTCTGATTTTCTCAAAAACGTCGGGTTCAACCAACAATGTTGATACCCGTACTGGCACTATTTCCACATCAAAATTATAACCCAAAGTACAACAAGAAGTCATCAATGCGGATAAATGAATCATCTCATCAGCCGTATGATGTACCTTTCGACTCAAGGCATCTGCTGTAAGATTAGCTTTTCCTGGATGATATTCAATATCACAATCATAATCTTTCAACAGATCCATCCATCTCCTTTGTCTCATATTCAACTCCGCTTGAGTGAATAGAAATTTTAGACTCTTATGATCTGTGTATATGGTAAACGACGTACCATATAAATAATGTCGCCATATCTTCAATGCAAAGACAATGGCAGCCAATTCCAGATCATGTACTGGATATCGCATTTCATGTGGCTTTAACTGTCATGATGCATAAGCCACTACATGTTTGTCCTGCATCAATACACAACCCAAACCAAGTAAAGATGCATCAGTATATAATGCAAACCTGTCATGCTCTGATGGAATGATCAAGACTGGAGCTGTAGTCAGTCGATGTTTCAATTCCTGAAAACTACGCTCACAAGCCTCTGACCATTGAAATGATACTCCCTTCTGTGTCAAATGTGTCAATGGTTTGGCGATCGCTGAAAATCCTTCAACAAACCGTCTATAATATCCATCCAAACCTAAGAAACTACGAATCTGTGGCACAGAAGTAGGTGCTGACCAATTCAACACTGCTTCGATCTTTTTCGGATCCACTGATATACCTTCTTCTGATATTACATGTCCCAAAAAGCCGACACTAGTCAACCAAAACTCACACTTACTGAGTTTGGCATACAAATGATGTGTCCTCAACAATTGCAATACCATATGCAAATGTTGAACATGTTCTGCATCACTCCGTGAATAGATCAGTATATCATCGATAAAGACAATGACAAATCGATCAAGATATTCCTGGAAAACCCGATTCATTAAACTCATAAAGACAGCAGGAGCATTGGTTACTCCAAATGGCATTACCAGAAACTCATAATGTCCATAACGAGTTCTGAATGCTGTCTTCTGTATATCTCCTTCCCTCACACGTATTTGATGATATCCTGACCTCAAATCAATCTTAGAATAAATCCTTGATCCCTGCAACTGATCAAACAAATCATCAATACAAGGAAGAGGATATTTATTCTTTATTGTTACCTTGTTCAATTGTCAATAGTCAATACACAATCGCATTGTCCCATCCTTCTTCTTAACAAATAAGACCGGAGTACCCCAAGGCGATACACTAGGACGTATGTACCCCTTGTCCAATAAATCTTGCAATTGAGTTTTCAATTCTTTCAATTCAGTTGGTGCCATCCGATAAGGAGCCCGTGAAATTGCAGAAGTACCCGGTATCAAATCAATACCAAATTCCACTTCTCGACTCGGTGGGAATCCAGGTATCTCATCTGGAAACACATCCGCATATTTTGCAACCACTGGTATCTCTTCCACTTTCCTTTCTCTTTTCTGTTCAGTTATATCCAGGGCATAAATCAAATAACCCGCATGTCCACGTTCTAACAAATGCGACATTCGGATTGCTGATATCAGAGGAATCCTTGCCCTCGATCCTTGGCCATAGAAGAACCATGGATTTCCAGTATCAGATTGAAATCTCACTATCTTCTGACTACAATCCACAACAGATTGATATTTACTCAACACATCAATTCCGAGGATGCAATCAAAATCTGACATGTCTAACACAATCAAATCAGCAAATAGCCCATACTCAGTCTCAAACTGAATAGCACAATCAGACACACTCTGACAAGTCATCACAATAGTTCCCATGGGTGTTGAAACATAAAGAGGCATCAACAGTGGAGATGAGCATATATGATACCGATCAATAAATGCTTGTGCAATAAAAGAATGTGATGCACCAGTATCAATCAACAGTAAAGCAGGATAAGTAAACAAAGTACACTTACCCGCTATCACATCATCAGGAGCTGCCTCTGCTTCCTCCCTGTTCAGTGCATACACCTGAGCCTGAGGTGTTCCTGTCCTCTGTCCTCCACCAGACTGTGGTACACCTTCTGGTCTCTGTTGTACTGTAGTCTCTGAAATGGGTCCTCTCCTCTGTTTTTCACCCACTTGAGTACAATCACGGATCACATGTCCTGGTCTCCCACAACGGAAACAAACTACTGGATTCAATTGAGGACAATCTCGTTTCAAATGTGGTCCACCATATTTAAAGCATTGCACACCACTGCTGCTACTACTACATTGGAACTGTCCCTTAGATTTTCGATCACCCCCTTTTTGTGATCCAAAACGTTTCCCACTAAACCTAGATGAAGATGCACCACCTCGTGATGATTTAAATGGTTCTCCTCTAGGTCTCATACTGTCAGATGTAGGTGGTTGGGCTTGTCCAACATCTTTATATACTCCTACAGCAATCTCAGCCATCTCAGCTCTAGTCAACGCTTCTTCATATGATGTAGGGTTATTGGACATGACCCTATCAAATAATTCAGGCCTCAATCCTATCACAAACTGTCTGATCTTTGCTTTTGTGTTTACAGCAATATGTGGCACATACCGGAGCAAAGAAGAATAATGCACAGCATAGTCAGATACTGTCATTGATCCCTGTCTCAAATTTGTAAATTCATCCTCTTTCCTCTGCCTTGCAGCAACAGAGAAATAATGCTCCAGGAACTTCGTTCGATACACATCCCAGTTAACTGTCTGTCCTTGAGCCCTCAACTCAAGTACTGTGGATTTCCACCACATTAGAGCTTTCTTAGCTAATTGGAATTCAGCTAAGTGTAACCAAGCTGTCTTGGCACACGGTGCTGCTACAAATATCTGTTCTACACGTTCCAGCCACTCCTCTGCCAGTTCCCCTGATTCAGTCCCCTCAAACCTAGGTGGCTGATAACTCAGAAACTGCGTCAAAGTCAATTCTCCAGGCAATAGTACCTGTTCCACTGGCCCTTGCTCAATCGGTGGTGGTGGCACAGGCACCATCCTCACACTAGCATTGCCACTTAGGGCATCCCCAACATCCTCATGATACCCTCTATCTGTCATAGCTGTAGATCACGGGTTAACAATAACATTCACAAGTATATAACATGTCAGAATAACAACATATGCCAAATACTAACATGCTATTACCATTCTCAAAGTGTTTAGGTAACTCCCTAATACACTTCCTCTACCCATGTTCACCCCGTTCTCGAACCACTGCTCTGATACCACTAATGTGGGGTCCTCGTTACTTAATCCATTATGTATAAAGTTAACATACATATGTGAGTCTGAATTAAGTAATAACATGCACTAATTAAGAGTTTCTTAATAGTTAAGTTGTTACAAGGTTTACAAAACCCTATCCAAATATACATCAAATGTACAAGTAACAACCTATTCTAAGATAACCCCTATGCAGTGGTTCTCCTTGCAGCGGAAATCATGACTCACGCTCCCCACATCTATGAGCCCCTACAGAAACATTCACACAACGTGAGTATAGAGAACAAATATTTCAGTGCGATATCAAACCACAATATCAATATCAATGATAAAGCACAAATCAATCATCAAATGTGAATGTTCCGTATCATGCATCAACAAATGCACCATGTCATGACATGTCTCAACAAATACCCTATTATCACGAGACTAAAATGATATGCCTATTCAGCTCAATATGTCAGTGGAACCAGCTCACATCTTCATATTAGCAGCACATATCATAGTACCGTCCTCAAATGATAATAGCCAGAGCATATACCCAAAAACCGTCGTATATCTCTATATAGCATAACCGAGCATATACCCAAACCAGGCGTATATCTCTCTGTCACTTACCCGAGCATATACCCAAACCAGGCGTATATCTCTATGTAACATAACCAAGCATATACCCAATACCAGGCGTATATCTCACATACATATGATATCCATGAATGTACAGGCATATGATACTACCAATCATATGATACTAACATAACACAATTCATATGATATCAATCTTATAACATCATCACACAATATATATACTCCGTACGTCGACACGTACCTGGTAAGCGACACAAACGAGATAAATCAGTCGTCCCTGGCTAATTGCCTCGTTGTCCTGTCCCCTGTGATGGTGCTACAACAATGCCAATAATATAACATGTTATCATAGGCATTAAAATCAAATTCTCAAAAATATAAACATTTTAAGTCTACCGATCGATCGGTCACCCTAGCGATCAATCGGTCCAAACAAGTAACCCTAGCGATCGATCGGTCAAAAGCTAGCGATCGATCGCTTAAATGTTTGAATTTCTCAAAAATGCTACGGCATTGTACCGATCGATCGGTCGCTTTCAGCGATCGATCGGTACATACACTGCCTTACTTTTCCCCTGTTTTACCGATCGATCGGTACGCTTCTAGCGATCGATCGGTCGAAGACAGAATTTTGAAACCATGGCGATTTTGAGCTTATCTTCCAAGCTCTTCTCCTACAACTCGAAATTCAACATTACAACATGTTTTATGCAAGCTTTATATGTTTCTCTCCTCATACAACTCAAAAGCTTTGCATGAGAACAAGTATCAATTCAAAGCATACACCATAAAATAACATGTATCCATTCTCCCTTCACTAAGTCCATATACTTCAAGTTTGATGTATGAAACACATATCTCTATAAATTATGATACCAAAGCATGAACTTCTACTTTCCTTACCAAAGTATATCTTTGCTTGATGTTCTTGCCAAGCCAACTCCCATAACAAGTCCAAGAGAATGAGAGCAAATGTGTAGAGATTACTAGGTGCTTTGAGGTGAGTTATGTGTTTATAAGCTGCTATTGAATTCTATCTTATCACCTCTACATGCACTCCAAATGCAACTACACATGCTCTCCAAATTCATGTTAAAGGCAAGACACATGAAAAGTCAACTATGTGGTTTCATTCATGCATAACATTAATCGTGCTCAGTTCAACCTGAAACCGAGTCCACATCGTACTGTAATTAATCATAATTATACCATAATCATCTAACATATGTATACGTCATATCGAGGCATGACATCCTCCGTGTAGGGGAGGATCGGGTTACATTCAATATGTTCAAATCTTCAACACACGCACACAACGAGCATGATTATCAAAAAGTTAACATGATTGACACTTTGCTTGTTGATGTGGTGCAAGGCACTAATGAGGTGGACGTGAAGACCGAGCTAGAGACTAAAGAAGGCAAGAGCCATGACATGATAAAGTCAAAGAAGGCTAAGAAGCTCAAGGAGAAAAGGACATTCATGAAGGGAGAGACAGTGCAATTGCATAAAGCGCCACCACCTCGCATTTTCCAAAGCAAGCGAAAAGCTTCATGGGTTGGACCATTCACGGTGACTACTGTCTATGCTCATGGAGCAATTAAGGTAAGTGATCCTATTCTAGGCACTTGTGTGGTAAATGGTGAGCGGTTGAGACACTGCGACGTGCATGACATTAATCCACATACTTCGAGTCGTTGAGGCGATTGGGTAAGAAGTCCAGCTTGGGACTATAAATCAAGAACTAATTTTTTTTCTCTCCTTCGTTGTTGAATTTAGTAGGTAGTTTCGCATTTTAATTTGGTTGTTGACTCTTGACTGCAATAAAAAAAAAATCAGAAATTTACCGATCGATCGTTAATGTTACCGATCGATCGTTAAGTCGGGGAATTTAAATAAAAAGCTACGGCAATGGACCGATCGATCGGTAAAATCTACCGATCGATCCGTCAATCTGGGAATTTTTAAAAAAGGCTACGTCAATGTACCGATCGATCGGTACATCTTACCGATCGATCGGTAAAGCGCTTTTTCAGTTTTTTAAAACCCGAACTCACACACTAACACACACAATTTCACACACTCCAAACGAAAACCCTCCCCAAAAAAATCGCCTCTTCCCAATTTTCTTCACATTTTACTCCAATCTTTGCACATTTTGTCAATTTCACTACTATATTATGCAAATTAGACTCAAATTGTGCTAATTGTTCCAGATTTGCAGATTTAGAAAACTAAATCATCACAAACCTACAAGTTTGACAAGGTGCAAGCCAAGGACTCCAACCTACTACAAATTTCGAATTATTGAGGTACTTTGGCAATGCACTTCTTGGAATTTCAGTTTGTGTAAGTATTTTGTGTTGGGGTTGCTAAAGATTGGATTTTTGGATTATTGGTGGAGTTGGATATTGAAATTGTTAAGTTTGGTGGATTTTTGTGGAATATAATTGTTGAATATTGTGGTGGTGGTAGGTGGAATAATTTTGTTGGTGATATTCCTTTTTGGTTGGATTATTGGAGTGTCATGGCACCAAAGAGGAAACCAACGCGTGAGGCATCTACTTCTGCGGCACGCCCGGCTATCGATGAGCAAAAATTTGTTAATCAGTCTGCTGTAGAGTTCTACCATGCAATGCTGAGAAAAAATTGTGTTAGAGAACGAGGCTTGGAGTTTAACTCCACAGTCGGTGCGGTGTTTAGAGAGGCACGGAGACGTGATTGGCTAACTTTTTTGAGAACTCCATGGGTCGCAGTGGTACCAGTAGTAAGAGAATTCTATGCCAATTTGAAGGCATTCCCAGATGCGGCTGATACATGTGTCTGGGGAAAAAGAGTAAATTACAACCGCCGCACGATCAATGCCCTCTACAATGTACCTGACATTGTGGAGGATCAGTACTCGGTGTATGCTCACTCCCAGGTGGATTACAATGAAATCTTACAGACCATATGCATCGAGGGGACTGAGTGGAGGAGAAACAACGATGGCGAGCCACTCAAAGTTCTAAAATCCGAGCTGACAGAGGAAGCAAAGGCTTGGTTTTCTATTGTGGTGTCCCGGCTCATACCAGCTACCCACACTTCCGAGGTCACCACAAATCGAGCTATACTGGTTTTTGCCATACTTACCGGCAAATCTGTCAATTTGGGACGACGTGTGGAGTTGTCTATCAGGAGCACCATCCGAGGCTCATCTATCTCTGGCCTGCCATGTTCTGCCACTATCACAGAGTTATGTCGCCGGCAAGGTGTTTCTTGGGACGACGGTGAGGAGATTTTAGCGCCGATGTCAGCTATTGTTATTCCGGATCCTGCCGCCGTCGCCGCTGCTGCCGCACCCACACCGGGGAGAGCACGTGTCAGACCTTCAAGCAGTCAGACTGCATCTCAGCCCACTACATCTTCTGCTGTGCCTGGGACTCCCACTGTCACTCTAGATTTGATCGTCGAAGAGGTACGAGCTATGCGTCTACGACAGGAGGAGTTCTTGCAATATCAAGTCGGCTGGAACAATGCAATGGCACAAGGCTTTCCAGCTATCCAGTTTCCACCACCACTTCACTTCCCACCATTACAGCCGTTCCCACCATATTAGCCACAACCCCCAGTGCCACCACCAGAGCATGAGGAGGAGGACGACGATTACTGACGATCGTCGCCCAGGTATGTGATTTGCCATTATTTCTATGGTTTACTGTACATTGAGGGCAATGCACGTACCAAGTTTGGGGGGTGTTTATCCATGATTTTATTTTGTGTGATTTGTGAGTTATGTTAGTAGTCTTAGCATGTTTAACGGTGCGTCTGATATCATGTCTAATGCCGTGGAGTCTATGATTTAAGCTTAATATTGATGAGTCCGATGAAGAGCATGAAAATTTGTTTTTAGTGTAATTGGATTAAAATAGTGTCTCTATGCCATGATGATATTAGTTTTACTCTATTTATGACTTGAATCTTGATGATTGTAAACATGTTGTGAATATTTTTGAGTCGAGTTGACATGTTGAAAATGAGGAATAAATTGAGCACATTGAGTCATGAACTTGTTGATTACATTTAAAGTAGTGATGATATGTGTGAACTTGATGACAAGTTTTGAGCATCTTAGAGTAATCATAGAACATATTTGATGATGGCACTTCGAGGCGAAATTTTTATAATTATGAACTAGACTTGGATATGATTTAGGCGATCTTTGGAACGTGGAGCCTTTCAAGCCTACCTTATTTACATCTTTCCCTAGTGTCCAACTTGAGCTTGATTGAATAAGAATGGAACTTAGCCACCATTCGACATTTGTTGATAAACTCATTATACCTACCTTGTTTAGCCAAAAAAAAAATATGAAAGATTTTATCTTCAACCCAAGGGAGTATGATGAATTCCATTCGATGCACGTAAATTGTTATATCCTGATGAGCTTATTGAAAAATATTGATGAATGAGAAAAGAAAAAAAAAAAGATAGACAAAGAGCCTTGAAAAGAAAAAAAAATAAACATATAAGACCCAAAGTGGCCAAGGCTATAAAAGAAAAAGAAGAGAAGCTCGATGTGTGCGAAACATTTGAATTGTAAAAGATTATACTCTCTTCTTTGCGCTTATCCTATCTTTTCTTTGTACCCGACACCAAAAGGCCTAACATTATAAGCTTTAAAAGTCCTTTTGATCCAAGTCTAGGAATTGATTACATTAGTGGAGAAGTGCTTGAAAAATTAGGTATATGAGATACTCAATGAAAATCTTGATTGTTATTGATTAACACTGTTTTGATCTATGATGATTGTACGATACTTGGGATTGACAACAGCACACACACACATTCCGAATTTGAGACTGTTATTTGATTTAAGGAGAAAACACTTCGTGTCCAACGATTTGAGGGATTTTTGTTGTGATATGAGTAAAATTTCTGAGATAAACATATGAGCACGAAATAATCCATGTCACTTATCTGTTGTGAATTCACTGTTTTTAATTTTATTCTTGCTCGAGGACGATCAAGACTTAAGTTTGGGGGAGTTGATAAGTGTGATTTTTACACTTATAATTCTAGTTTTTTTTATATTGTTTAAGTTGATTCCTGGACGATATTATGCGCTTTTGTGTTGTTTTTGTTTATTTCAGGAATCAAGGTCGGATATTTTGGAATTGATGCTTAAAATGATGAAAAAGACTCAACTGAGCTAACCGAGCGAAGAAGCGGCGAATAAATTCAACTTGTAAATTTTGAAGATTCTACCGATCGATCGGTACATCTTACCGATCGATTGGTAGATGCCGTAACTTAAAATTTTAATTCATGGAAATACCGATCGATCGGTACATCTTACCGATCGATCGGTAGCCGCGAAAATCTGAAAAAAATTACCTTTTAAGAGTTTGGGTCTTACACGAAATTGGGGGATTCTTCTCCACTATTTAAGATAAAAAAGTGGCCGGCCCTAGGAGTTTTTTAGACTGACTTTTCACCATAGAATTCAACTCTCCACCATCTTAAAACTTTCAAGAGGATTCAAAGCAACGCAGCGAGAGACGGGAACAACGGATCGACGCACGATTCAACATCGAGTGTTCATTAGTATTTCTGAACTTTTGTTTAGTTTTATGTTCGAATTCCAATGTTTATAATGTTGTTAGATATTATAAAACGTTGTTTTTCCATTAATATGCTAGGCTAAGTTTGTTATCGAGACAAGGGGATCTTGTGTATGAACCCACAGTTTTAATTCTAGTTTTTGATTGAGTTTTTGTTATTTTTGAGTTTATGTTACGCTGTTAATGCTTTTAAAGAATTAGCTACTCTTTGAATGTTGTTAGTTTACAATTGGATCGAGAGATGAGATTGTAAAACGGAACCAGTAACATAAACCATGGATTTCAGACCGAGATCGAGAGATGACGTCAAATACACGAGTGATAGCTATAGATATCTAGTAATCGAAGGCTAGGGGTTTTCATAGAACGTATGCAACATTGAATTGTTAAATAAGTGAACGAGAGTTACTTACTGCAATTTAGTGTTAGGTTTAATATAGCTCGAGAGAGTATATTGGATATAATCGGAAAACTTGTCACCTTAGATGCATTAATTTTAATTAGAACTTGTGATGACCAGGGATTATAGGTGTTAATCCCGTAGTGTTAATGATCCCTAAAGTGGTTTTACGTGGCGATTTGGAGTTTAATCGCGATGTTGGGCCTTCTGGGCTCGTTTATTTGGGTAGTTGGGATCGTTGGATCCAGAGGTTGAGATTGTATTCACATTACGGTGTAAAACCTAAGAGTTGGTTTTTTTTATGTGTCTCGGAATCTCGGGTGCTGTGTGAGCACCGGTAGGGGGTTTTGGAGTTAGAGAGAGAGTTTTTGAAAACAGATGATTTTTAAGGAATCATGATGTATTTGTGGGGCTATTAATTTTTCGGGGTATTTTTGCTATAAATACCAATTGAACCCAAAATTTTAAAGGAAAATTTCATTTCAACCCCTTCATTTCCTCTCTCCTCTCTCGCGACCCTCTCCCGCTGCCAGCCCCTGCCCGCGCGCAAAAGCGCTTCGGCCGCCGCCGTCCCGCCGCCGATCGGCGCGTCCGACCTACCCACGGCCTCGTCTCGTCCAGGCGCTCATTTCCCCTCCGGCAATTGAAAGTTTCATCGCGATTTGAGGTCGAATTTTGAGAAAGAGCGTCGATCCCCAAAAGTTAGGGTTCATCGGATTTCGTCCGATTTTGCTTCCGATTTCGTTGGGTAACGTTCCTTACCCCTTTTCCATGCTTATGATGTATTTTCCCTACCTATTGTGAATTATTGTGTTCGAATTTTGAGGATTGAGTTCGAATTTGTGGAGGTTGGTTCGAATTTCATGATGTGTGGGGGATTTATGTTCGATTTTGGGGATTGTTGGCATGAGGATGATAATTCTTGTTAGGATTCGATTTATTCATGTTTAAATGAATTATGATGCTTAAGTGGGATTGAATTAAGATGTTATGGTTCGATTTTGCCCTAATTGGTGAGGGTTGATTTCGAATTTGGGGATTTTGACTATGGGTTGATGATTCATGTTAAGGATCGTTCATTACATGTTTTAAATGATTTATGACGCTTGGTTGGGTTCGAATTGTGATGCTAGGGTTCGAATTATTGAAGGTGTTCTTGGGCAATTTTTCGATATGTCGCATTCGTTTTCCCTCCCTGCATGTACCCTGCCCCGGGTCTTTTAAATGATTTATTGTCGAGTGTTGACAATATTTTGAAGGTTATGAATGTGCTTGAGCATGGGTTACATGTTCGTAAATAATTGTGAATTATTTATCGTTTTAGCACATCGTTTCTCGGGGCATGGAACTCGAGCAAGGTTTGGCTCGGACTTCGAGGATTTAAGGTACGTTTAGCGTACGAGCATAGTTTAAATGATGTCTTACAAGTATGATGCATGATTTAAGATATATGATATGTTTCACTATGATGGTATCGGGACTTGGTTACGATATGTTGTTTCACATGGTGGAATGCTCAGTGCCGCTATGAAGCGAGCCAATGATGAGGTGTGGTTGCTACGGAGCAAACACCCATAGTATGACGTTACCTTGAAGTAAGAAATGAGAATGTGGTATTTGATTAGATATCTAGGATATCTGTATTTTATTCCCTATGGGTAATAATAGGAACAGAGACGTAGTTAATCAGAGAAGTGATTAACCAATATCGGAAGTTAAGAAAATCTCAATACGATATCTAGAATTATAATCATTGCTAGTTAAAGTAAGATGTTATGAAAAGATGTTATGAAAAGATGTTATGAAACGATGTTATGAAACGATGTTATGAAAAGATGTTATGAAACGATGTTATGAAATGATGTTATGAAATGTTGCTAATTATTGCTAAATTAAGTAAGATGTTATGAAAAGATGTTATGAAACGATGTTATGAAAAGATGTTATGAAAAGATGTTATGAAACGATGTTATGAAACGATGTTATGAAAAGATGTTATGAAACGATGTTATGAAAAGATGTTATGAAACGATGTTATGAAATGATGTTATGAAATGTTACCAATCATTGCCAAATAAAGTAAGATGTTATGAAAGGTTACTGATTTGAGACTGGCTAGGGTTAACCAATATGATGATTAACTGCATATTCAAGATTTGATGATTTATCTGTTTTGAGAACAGGGTTATACAGGGGTACGCTATGATGAGGATGATACCATCCAGGAAGTATCATATATGTTCCACAATATTTACATTTTCGTAAATTATGTACTATGTCATTATGATTATGAAATTGTGGAATTGGTATGCTCACCCCGTTGGGGGGGCTGTCTCTGTTGGGGCAGGTGAACAGGTACATCGATGGCTTTGGAGATGAGCTCGAGCTGTTGATTGGATGTACTCCCAGGATCGTGGTACCAGGGCTTGATGGAGCACGGTATCGTATAAAGTACCTATATACCCATGATGGTTTTATGCATATTCATGATGCTCGCATGTGAGCACGATTATACTTGTATATGGGTTGTATGTAAAGGCATGAGCCTTTCTCTCTTTCATTCTATGTTGCATGCAATTAGAGGTAGAATTGCTAAATGATAAGAGAGTCATTGGTGTATTATGTGGGTGTTGAAACCCACTTTTGTCGTCATATGTGTGGTGTCTTCCCTGGCTGGGAATTTACTTGTATTACTGCTTTCTGATGAGTATTATGTGTTCCCTGGCCGGGAATTATGTTATATGCTGTGCTCTTTTTTTTGGGATAGCTCTATTTATGGGGAGACTCTGCCCAAATTTTTATAAAAGTTCACAATGTGAAAAATGGCACCAAGAGGTTGGTAAAGGGCAATCATATGAGTCTTTTATTGTTAGGATGATGATCTTACAACATTGAGTATTAAAGGAAGTTTTGTAATTGACATTCAATGGTAAAGTATCATCTGAGCTTCCCGATTGACTTTTTATAGAAAGCATGTACCACACATAATGATTAATACACTAATCAAGGGTTAAGTTTATGGGGTCCTTACAGAACTAGTAGGTAAATTGTGGGGGATTACTCAAGTGAACCGAAGTCTCGATATTTATCTCTTCTGTTTATTATCTTAATTCTTTGTGGTGCGTTGAATATTGAAGTTGATTAAATTAGTTCATCTTTCAACCAATTTCGTAGGTTAAATATAGAACGCTAGTTAAATTTGGTAATTACTACTAGTCCTCGTGGGTTCGACTATCCTTACTTATAAATCATTATACTAAAACTTGACACCGTGCACTTGCGGTAGAATCGCTCGAAATAACTGTTTAAAATAATAGCGATCATGGTTCAACTCACATCTTCATTCACTTAGATGTATTTATAGACATAGTGGTCTAACGACAACTTTTCTATAATTGGAAGATCTTGCGTGAGATCAGTTTCTTGTCTTTATTCCAAATTCTGTTTTTCTTCTTTCCAATTTTGTTAAACAACGGCTCTTTTACTCTGACGCTAATGGTAGCGCTGATATTGCAAAGTACGACGCTCTGTTGTACCTTTGTCAGAGTGAGTTGTACTTGTTTTGTCTTGCTGCCTTGTGCATTTACTGGATAGTTAAACGTCTTGTCTTTCAGTGAGCATTCATTCTTCTGTACTCGGTAGATGTTTACTCTTGATATCTTTTCATTCGGTAGATGTCTTTACCCGGTAGATGTCTGTGCACTCGGTAGATGTCTTTACGCGGTAGATGTCTTTGCACTCGTTAGATGTTTTGCACTCGGTAGATGTCTTTACCCGGTAGATGTCTGTGCACTCGGTAGATGTCTTTACCCGGTAGATGTCTGTGCACTCGGTAGATGTCTTTACCCAGTAGATCTTTGTGATCACCAAAACTTAGAAATATTTTCCCAACAATTTCCCCCTTTTTGGTGATGACAAAACTTAGTATTGGAGACTCTTGCTTGATCATTTGAACAGCAGACCCTGTTAAGACTTCGAAACAAAACAGAGGGGACTTGCAATTTGTTAGATAGATAAGCAGATTACAAGTAGTAATCAAGCTTAGTATTTAAAAGAATGTCATTTTATTTAAAATGAATTCTGATAACATAGTGCATCTTACAAATCTTACAGCAAACCTATTTCTACAATCTATTCGACTGGGTAAAGACAACTTGAGAAACATAGCCAGTATGGAATGATCCAAGCCAGCTAGTTTTGGAGTTGTTGACAAAGGGAGGGTGAGAGAAAGTACATATAGAGTGACTTAGAACAAAAGAAAACATAGAAAATAAACTTTATCTTCAAAGTAGTCTTCTGTTCATTTATCAAGGTCTCTGTCTTCAATGAAAATTCTCTATTTTCCCCTTTTGTCATCAGCGCCCATGCATCTGCTGTCCAAATTCCAGGCTGGTGGAGAACACCAGTACTGGTCCGTGTAGCTGGAGCTAGCAGAGATGGGTTAGATAAGTAATCAACCAATGGAGGGTTGATTTAGATAAGTAATGAGCCCATGAATAAGTGTTGCAGAGAAGGTGCAAGACCAGTAATGAACAAGTTAAGATAAGCATAAGTGATGAGTTGAGTGGAGGAGATAGCATGCTATTTATAGTGAAAAATTAGCAAGTTGCGATATGAGATGTCATGTCATGTGTAAAGTAATGCAGATAAAGATAGACGATAAATGACATAATCATGAAGAGTTGTAATAAAGAGATAAGAGATAACAAAAGAAGACAAATAAATGTTACTATTTTCTCCCTAACCAATGCTTGGAGTAGTCACGGGTGGAAGAGGGTGTGTCAGTAGGATGTTGTGGACTGCGAGACCTTGGCTGGGAAGGAGGTCTTGACCGACTCAATTCTTCAGCAGCAGCAGACGATCTTTGTGCTGGATCCGGTTCTCGTCGGTGCGAGTGAGCAGGTCTGCTGAGCTCCGGTAGACGTCGAGTAGAGTGAGGAACAATTGGGAGACTATTGCTCAAGTCTTGTATTTGTAAAGCAAAGGCTTCCTGCGTATTAGCTAGCTGCTCGGACAGTGTTTTCTTTGCATCCTCAATTTTGTCTTCATGTGCTAGTGAGGAAGCAGTATGAAGAGATTCACTGTGCTAGTTGATCTGAATACGGGCTTGCCCTATCCGGGAGAAAGAGTCAGCAAAAGCATCCACAACAAAGCTTTGGAGCCGGTTCACTGTTGTCGTCAGTTGGCTGAGATCGCGATAAACCTACTAAAACTGTAAGTCAGTGTGCAGTTAATGACTCCCAATGACAAGGCTCGCAGTGCTTTCTTCGTGTTTCAGTTTGTTGACATCACTGGCCATCTCAGAGATGACATTGGATAGATGCACCAACTGATCAGCAACACTTGGAGCCCCTTCTATAGGATTGTGACTAGAAAAGTCAAAGAAGTCCTCAGGAATGGCCCATGGATTGAGCCAGTCACCCGTTTGAGTTTCAGCATCCGAGGTGACGATGCCAGGAGGACCAACAGTCCTTGCAGCAGAGGGCAAAACAGCGGATGAAGCAGCTGCAGAGGATGGTGCGGCAGGCATGATAGCATTGATGGTATCTATGCCAGTAACTGCTATGACTAGCTCTGCCGCAGTAGAATGAGTATGGTCAGCAGAGGACGGCAAGGGCTTGCTGGGATAGTAAGGGACTGTCGTGCAGATATTTCTATGGCAAGGGGCAGGGGTGTTGGTTCTGTGATATTAGTAGGAGCTGGGGAGGCAGTACGGATTGAGGTTTGGGGGGGGGGGGTGAAGAGGAGGCGGATAAAGCAGCTAAGTTGGTTGGGGAGTTTGGTGATGGCTCGGTAGGTTCTCATTCTATGGAGAGATGGTGACTTGATAGACCACAAACTTAATGACAGTGTCGACATTTATAGGGTCAACATCCATCACAGTAAAGACTTCGGCCGGAGCGCTAGGAACTATGCTCAAGTCAGTAGGGGTGGAGGTTTCGTTCCCTGGTAGAGCAGAGCAAGAGTGTAGGCCTATTAAGATCCCGAGATCGTGAAGAGCAGCCTCAGCCATTTCAAGCTTGGGTCCTAAGGCGTTGAATACAGCCCTATCATGATTGGATGTGCCAGAGTCAGCGTTAAACTCCTGGAGCGGCGAGTGTACTAGAGCTTGAAGTTCTCCTACGTAGTTCATCATGAAGAAGACATCACGTAGCTTCAGAATCTTCTCTATGTCATGCATCTGAAGGTAGGCAAGAATGAGGTTCTCATCAAGTCATGCTTCATAATTACTATGTGGGATTTTATACAAATTTGGGCAGAGTCTCCCAAAAATAAACAAAGAAACAATAATCAACATAATTAATTTCCCAACAAATCACCAAAATTGTGATATCCCTGAAATAATTATATGCATTTGTGCATTAATTATGTTTATGTGATATTTATGGTGTTAATTAATTTCGTATTGAATTAAATGATATGGTGAAATGCTTAGTCATGCGGTGGGCGTGACCTGGTAATCCATTTCAGGGTGCATGTGATGCATGTTGGGAAATTGAGTTTTGGCATGACTTATTTGGAGTGGGTGTTAATTATTTTGGGGAAAGCATGTTTTAATTGAGGTTATGGTGCATTTTTGGAAAATGCTTCTAAAATATCATGCTGGGGATATTTTATACATCATCTAATTAATGGGGTACCATGTTATTTTAAACCCCACTTATACCCCCCATTACCCCTCATAACCCACCACTCCTTATCAAACTCGCCCAACCCTATCCCCAAAAACCCCATCTCGTTTCTTGCTTAGAGGAGGAGGAGAAATCCTTGCAAAATCTTCATTTGTTGGATTCTTGGTAGATTTGAAGTCCAATAGAGGTATAGATTCCTCCTTGTTGATTTTATGAAGTATGGTTTTGAAATGGGTTTGTATTTTTGGATTTAAAAATGGTTTGATTTTCGGAATATGTTGTTTTTGGTTGGGTGTTGGGTTTTTGGTGTTGTTAACATGTATATTGAAGGTTTGTGATGTTTTGATGGTGTTTGAGTTGGTATGGATTGGGGAAGAAAAATGGTGGATTTTTGGGTTGCAGGTGACGGCGATCGATCGCCTGTTTTTGGCGATCGGTCGCGCGCAACCCGTAGCGGGCAGTAACATTTGGCGATCGATCGCCAAGATTGGGTGATCGATCGGTGGGTCTCGTGATCGATCAAACCAAACTTAGCGATCGATCGCCGAAGACAATTTTGTTGACTTTGGCAGTGTGATCTAGCGATCGATCGGGGCTGTGTAGCGATCGATCACGAGTCACCAAAAATGAATATTTTGGTTATTTTTGTGGGATTTTTGGTATCGGACTATTATTGGCTTCTAATATTGGTTTGTGTGAATGTGTAGAACCATCCCAGGTGGCAACACAGTCAAGGAGATAAAGTCCTACGACATCTCCACTTTTGGAACAAAGCTACGTAATGAGACGTACGGGCATCGGACGGTAAAATGTATTATTACATATTGGATTTGGGTATGCATTATGGTTGCATACATACATTGGTTATGCATTATGGTTGCATACATTAATTGGATGCATTGTTGCATGTAATTGTAAGTCGGGATTATATTCTAGTGATGAAGAATACTTGCCGCTGTTATGGCATAGCGATGAGAGAATACTTGCCGCTGTCATACCGTAGCGATGAGAGAATATTTGCCACTAATATATTGAAGCGAAGAACACGCCGGTGTCATATTATAGCGAGGGATATTATTTGCCGCTAGTATTGTCTAAGCGAGGGGTATTAATGCCGCTGTCATGTTAAAGCGAGGGGTATTATGCCACTGCTATATTAAGACTTGGGAATTGGATATTGGTATTGATGGAATGGATGCATGTCATGACATACATTATTGACATTATAATCTGTTGATTATACTCGTGGTACAGGACAACCAAATGGAGCTTTTAAGTGCATATATTAAAGGAAGTGTTATGTATTTACGGTTATGCATTTTTATATCATAATCTTATTGGTATGATTATGGTTATTATATGCTCATGGTTTGGGGGTTGTTCCTGTAGGTAGACTTTGGGCATGAAGGGCTAAGGAAGGGTTGATGCGATGAGCTTGTGAGGAGCGCTATTCGTATAGGATGACATGATTCTTTTGTATAGTCTCTACTCTAGGAGTACTGTAAAACTATAGGATTAACATTCATTTAGTAGGAATGTAATTAATCCTTTTGGAATTTTATTTTGGCACTGTAATCCTAATAGCTCAGGGCATCAACACGAACTTTATACTCTGTTAGATGTATGTTTAGCTCTTCTTATGCCTTTAATCTATACTTAAGGTAACAAGGTCCTTACAAAAATAATGCATCGTTCATCTACTCAATCCCTAATGTACCATATCTCTCCAAACTAAAATACATCTAACACCAAATATAAGGAGAAACTTCGAAATATGCATACAGACCATATACAGGCATCTAGGTGCTCACAGACGAGCCACGAAAAATGAATACCCATCTAATTGCAGCATATAACATTTACCCAATCTCATACTACGCTTCCAGAAGCAACATTGTCTAACCAAGCTCGAGATTGCTACTCCAAAATAACTTTGTATCTGTGGTATCTGTTTCAACAGAAACAACCCCCACACAGGGTGAGCATCAAATATCACAATACCCTAATTCATGACAATGCATAAAGGTCATGATAAGATCATAATATCACATTTCAAGATTATTGAAAATCTATAAAAATGTACTCCCTGCGCAGTTCTGAATTTGTTCCTGTTTCAAACTCGTTATTTAAAATATGATACTCATCAACACGATTGTGATGACCAGGGATTATAGGTGTTAATCCCGTAGTGTTAATAATCCCTAAAGTGGTTTTACGTGGCGATTTGGAATTTAATCGAGGTGTTGGGCCTTCTGGGCTCGTTTATTTGGGTAGTTGGGATCGTTGGATCCAGAGGTTGAGATTGTATTCACATTACGGTGTAAAACCTAAGAGTTGGGTTTTTTTGATGTGTCTCGGGATCTCGGGTGCTGTGTGAGCACCGGTAGGGGGTTTTGGAGTTAGAGAGAGAGTTTTTGAAAACAGATGATTTTTAATGAATCATGATGTATTTGTGGGGCTATAAATTTTTCGGGGTATTTTTGCTATAAATACCATTTGAACCCCAAATTTTAGAAATTATTTCATTTCAGCCCCAATTTCATTCTCTCTCTCCCGCGCGCGATTCCTTCCCGCCTGCCCTGCACCTGCGCGACTTCCGACGCTTCGCCCGCCGCCGTACGGCCGCCGTTCGGCGCGTCCGACCTACCCACGGCTTCGTCTCGTCCAGGCGCTCATTTCCCCTCCGTCAATTTGAAGTTTCATCGCGATTTGAAGTCGAATTTTACAGAAATGCGCCGATCCCCAATTTCTAGGGTTCTTCGATTTTTCGTCCGATTTCTTCCGATTTCGTTTGGGTAACCTTCCTAACCCCCTTTTTCATGCTTTTGTGTATTTCCCTGCTATTTTGTGTTGGATTAGTTCGAAATGTCAGCTCGATTCGTGAGGGTTGGTTCGAATTTCGGATGTGTGCATGAAATGGGTTCGAATTTGGGGGTTTTGGCAGGGTTGTGACGATTCTTGTTATGGGTCATTTATTACATGTGTAGATGTATTGTTGATGCTTAATTGAGTTCGAATTTAGGGCTTGAAATTCGAAAATTTGGGGGTTTGGCATGTGGGATGATTATTCATGCTATGGATTGATTAATTCACATTTTAGATGAATTATGGAATTATTTGGGTTCGAAATTGTGAGATTCGGGTTCGATTTTTGTAGGGTGTTCTTGAACAATTTCGATTTTGTCTCATTTATTTCCCTCCCTGCGTGTACCCTGCCCCGGGTCTTTTAAGAGGTTAATTGTCGTGTGTTGACAATGCTTTGAGGGTTGGGTGTGCTTGAGCATGGGTTGCATGTTCGTAAATAATTGTGAATTATTTATCGTGTTAGCACATCGTTCCTCGGCATGGAACTCGATCAAGGTTTGGCTCGGACTTCGGAGATTTAAGGTACGTGCGACGTACGAGCATTACTACATATTAGAGCATTTGTGAATGCATAATGTATTTTGATTTTATTGAATAATCGTGCACGAGGATTATTTATATGTGTTGCATGAGGATTATTTATATGTGTTGAGAAGCTATGAAGCGACCTAATCTTGATATCCCCGTCAGGGGCGCACGTGACACTAGAGTAGTGTAACTCTCATAAGTTATATGGGGTACCTGATGTATATGACTATTGTAGGGCATTTGAGATGCCTGGGCATTTGAGATGCCTGGGCATTTGAGATGCCTGAGAATGATCGTGGGATCATGTTTTCATTATAAGACATTTGAGATGTCTAGGTATAATGGAAAATTTGTAAAATAAATGTTAGGCATTTAATTCATTTATGATTAATAGCGAGGCTATGAAATCAGTGTTAGATATTGAGATATCTACTTTTGCATGAATGATGAACTTGGAATCATAATTATTGATATTCGAGAACTAGGCATGCAATGGGTTAAATCAATGTGTTGATTTACTGATTTATGAGATTTGATGAGTTTGATGATTGTGAGAACAGGGACAGTACACGGAATCCCGGATGAGGATGTTGCCATCCAGGGAGTATCATTTAAAATTCATTAATATTTACTTGTGTTGTAAATTATGAATTTCATTATTGTGATTATGAGATTTTGTGTATTGGTATGCTCACCCCGTTGGGGGCTGTCTCTGTTGGGGCAGGTGAACAGGTGCATCGATGGCTGTGGAGCTGAGCTCGAGCTGTTGATTGGACGTACTCACAGGATCGTGGTACCAGGGCTTGATGGAGCACGGTATCGTATAGAGTACTTATATACACCCGAGGTTTATATACACATTTATGATGCTCGCATGTGAGCACGGACATTCTTGTATATGGGTTGTATATAAAGGCATGAGCCTTCCTCTCTTTCATTATATGTTGCATGCAATTGTGGTAGAATTGCTAATGATATGAGAGTCGTTAGTGTATTATGTGGGTGTTGAGACCCATTTATGTCGTCATATGTGTGGTGTCTTCCCTGGCTGGGAATTTACTTGGTATTACTGCTTTCTGATGAGTATTATGTTTTCCCTGGCCGGGAATTATGTTATGTGTTGTGCTTCTATTTCGGGATAGCTCTATTTATGGGGAGACTCTGCCCAAATTTTTATAAAAGTCCACAATGTGAAAAGTGGCAAAAAGGGATGATATTGGGCGAACTTTGTGAGTCTATTTCGTTGTTAGACTGATGACCTTATAACATTGAGTGTTAAAGGAATTTTTTTGTAATTGCCATGCAATGATAAAGTATCATCTGAGCTTCCCGATTGACTTTTATTGAAAGCATGTGCCACACATAGTGGTTAATACACTAATCAAGGATTAAGGGCTTGGGGTCCTTACATTAGTGGTATCAGAGCAGTGGTTGTTCATTGGGGCTGTTAAGGGCCTAAGAAGTTATTGATAGCACATACTTATGCATGATGGCATTAATGTTGTATGGCACAACTAGTTGTTTATGTGCTTTTTCTGATATGAAAAGTGGTGTTGCTAATCTGTGTGATTGCAGGAATCGTGTGCGACGCGATATGATGACATTAGTGGTAATGTCTGGCACTCCGTATGTTACGTGCCAAGGAATCTGATTATTGTGAGAGAATCAGGTAAAGGGATATTTCCGAGGTAACATGTCTTGGTATACGTATTGACTTGCAAGTGGTTGCAAATATGCATTGGATGTATGATGCATAGCGTATATGGCTATTGTTGCTAACCATGATGGTTGCAGGTTACAGGAAATATGGAGTATAAAAAGGAATGATGATTATACATTCCAGGAGTCTTACTTATCACAGTGAGAATTTTTATACTTATGTTTATACCGCTAAATGTGGAGCGGGAGGGGGGAGGCTCGCTTGCACATTGAGGCGGGGTATACCATACGAAGCGAGGATGAGATACCGCTTGTATGAAGAAGCGAGGATGAGATGCCGCTTGTTAGGATGATGATTCATTCCTTTGTGATGACACGGATGATAGCGGTGATGTATTCCGCTGTGTCGAGGATGATGATTCATTCCTTTGTGATGACACGGATGATAGCGGTGATGTGTCCCGTTGTGTCGATTATATTCATTCCATTGTGATGACACGGATGATAGCGGTGATGTGTCCCGCTGTGTCGATTTTATTCATTCCATTGTGATGACACGGATGATAGCGGTGATGTGTCCCGCTGTGTCGATTATATTCATTCCATTGTGATGACACGGATGATAGCGGTGATGTGTCCCGCTGTGTCGATTTTATTCATTCCATTGTGATGACACGGATGATAGCGGTGATGTGTCCCGCTGTGTCGATTATATTCATTCCTTTGTGATGACACGGATGATAGCGGTGATGTGTCCCGCTGTGTCGATTTATATTCATTCCATTGTGATGACACGGATGATAGCGGTGATGTGTTCCGCTGTGTCGATTTGTATTTATAGCGACGGTTCATTCCGCTATATTGATTGGCGATGGTTTATACCGCCGGACACGGATGATAGCGGTGATGTATTCCGTTGTGTCGATGATGATGATTCACCTCTTTGTGATTATTGGTGATGATTCGTGCCGCCGTATATATAGATAGCGATGCCTCTTTCCGCTATTATGTGGACGATGATTCATGCTCAGGTGTATAGCGAGGTTTCATGCCACTTATTATATGGCGAGGTGTCATGCCGTCAATTCTATAGCGAGGGATTGTGCCGCTATGTACTCAGCACAGGATTTTGCCGCCTTCGAGCGATGGGTGCTGATTACGCACTATTATTGAGCGACGGAGACAGGTATGCCGCTATATTGTTAGCGATGAGGTATGAGATATTGCTATTCTATTAGCTTTATTGCAGCTGGCATGCGTAGATATACATGTTTTATTATGCCTATTTTACTAGCATGATGGTGGATGACATGTATCGTCACTAGTTGACAATGCCTTAGATGCCATGAGTTGGCATGTATCGTCACGGGATGACGATGACGATGGAGTAGGAGACGTCTTATTAGACATGCATCATCGTTACGATGATCGATGCGTTGAGTATACGTATTCAGTGGTATGCCTTGGGTGCCAGTACCGAGCACAAGGTGGTGTGTGCGGCACCGATTGACGTGACTCTTATACCGAGCGGGTTGCTCGAGGAATGGATGGTTGCGCTGTATATGTGATTGTACCGCAGCTTACGTTTGGGGTGATCATTTTACGAGTGGTGATACCCTTGAGGTATGCTCGTTGGAATGGCTTTTGGCCATGTGATTTGACGACAGGAGTAATCATGGAGGAAATTACTCGCTTTCTGTCGATGTGACATGTGGTAGACATGATCACACCACCCTTGAGGGTGTAGGATGGGTCCTAAGGGAGTAGGATCAGGTTATGTTAAGTACATAGGGACATTGGAGTGTCCAGGGTATATCGGCATTGAGGAATGTTGGATAAAGACCCGCTACTCTATTGAGTTTTCTTCCCATAGTATGTTATACCATGTGGAAACGTCCGTCTTGTTGGTAGGTTTGAGGTAAACCTAAAGAGGCAGAGACTAGGTTGTCTGCCGCGTGTGTGTAGCACCATGATGGGCTTGCTAGAACCGTCATACTGCTCGTTGGAACCAAGTTTGACAAATCGTAAGGTGATACGATGGGGTTTGTGGTGGACTCTAGTAGTCACCATGTCATTTGAGGTTGAGGCTGAGGTTGTGCATGCCTCACTGAAACGTGTATACGTTTATGTTTAATCTTGGTGAGACTTGTCTGGAACAGCTCATGATGTTGGAGTACCAACAAGAGAGTCATCAGGTCGTTATTGACTCAATCTAAGGGAAACAGTGTATTTGGGATACAAT
Organism: Haberlea rhodopensis; assembly: GCA_907163345.1. NCBI lineage: Eukaryota > Viridiplantae > Streptophyta > Magnoliopsida > Lamiales > Gesneriaceae > Haberlea > Haberlea rhodopensis. The sequence continues at coordinate 173,745 of CAJQUN010000295.1, forward strand.
GGGTGTTATTGTATCCAGTTTTCCGAACGGTGGTTCGAGACTAGTGGATCTCGAGTTCGATGGCACTTCCCTTGTGAGGAAGGAGGTAGTATTATACCTATTTGGGAATCTTGAAAGATTCGGTAAGTTGGTGCATGTGGTGTTGATTTTGAGAATCACGCCGTGTTATTAATCGTCGATTTTCATTCTCCATTGGATGGGAATGACTTAGAATTGACGGTTGTGTTTGGGGCTTAGGTGTATGTTGCAGATACCCGAGCATAGTGCATTGAGTATGCATGAGGTGTTCGTGCTGAGGCAGGTATACCGATGAGTATACGGATGCCAGTTGTTGATTTCCTTTCTGTCAAGCATAGAGTTATGCTATTTTAGGATGGTTAAATCTCTGATGAGAGATATGGAACACCTTGAGATTGGGAATCTCCATGGCCCGATATTTATGAGGAACAATCGTGAAGTTAGTTGACTCCTTGAAGAGGGATTACCTTGTGTGGGTTAAGGTACTTCCTTGTTGGTGTTTTCCTTCGAGTTATGCGATAGCCTTCCCAAGTTTGGATTGTTTAATCCTAGGATTATCAAGGGATGGCAGGAATTTTGGATTTGTTGGGTGTCGCTGACGACCCAAGTGTTGAGGATGCAATGGGTTTATTGCATGCCCTTTCAGAATTTGAAACTCTGCGGAGTCTCGATTGTTTATTACGACCAGGATGTGATTCTTGGGATATCCAGAGGTGGACATCTTGTGAGATGTCTTTTGTGTGGATCGGTGGCCGTGAGTTGCCCGATCCGAGTTGCAGAGGGTGCAACTGCTCCTTGGATGGAGGTGGTCTGTATAGCGGGAAACCAGGTTTGGTATGTGTACACCGTGGTATACTAGTATTTCCCTCGTAACGATGTATGTTAGACATCGTGAGTCTTGATAGAGATGTCATGGAATGATATCTACGATAGAATCGGGAGCGATTCGAATCCTTGTAGTTTCAGTTGACTAACTGCTTTTGGATTATTAGCGTTGAGTTGTGCTGACGCTCTTTGACGTTATGATGGATTTGGAAGTCTATTCCACTCCAGAGTTTGACACGAGGTCAACTTTCTCAAGTTGAGGTGTCATTCAGGATGCGTTCTTACTAGTTGTATTAGAACGAAGGATGACTGTCTGATCTACAGTCGTAAGTATTGGTTGTTTTGCAGTCATGAGAGGGACTGACTTTTGGGATGACCCGCATCGAGGTTATGGCTTCATGTTGTTGTGTAGCCTGGGTGTTATGTGATACACCGGTGCTAATTTCGAGGACGAAATTCTTTTAGTGGGGGATATTGTGATGACCAGGGATTATAGGTGTTAATCCCGTAGTGTTAATAATCCCTAAAGTGGTTTTACGTGGCGATTTGGAATTTAATCGAGGTGTTGGGCCTTCTGGGCTCGTTTATTTGGGTAGTTGGGATCGTTGGATCCAGAGGTTGAGATTGTATTCACATTACGGTGTAAAACCTAAGAGTTGGGTTTTTTTGATGTGTCTCGGGATCTCGGGTGCTGTGTGAGCACCGGTAGGGGGTTTTGGAGTTAGAGAGAGAGTTTTTGAAAACAGATGATTTTTAATGAATCATGATGTATTTGTGGGGCTATAAATTTTTCGGGGTATTTTTGCTATAAATACCATTTGAACCCCAAATTTTAGAAATTATTTCATTTCAGCCCCAATTTCATTCTCTCTCTCCCGCGCGCGATTCCTTCCCGCCTGCCCTGCACCTGCGCGACTTCCGACGCTTCGCCCGCCGCCGTACGGCCGCCGTTCGGCGCGTCCGACCTACCCACGGCTTCGTCTCGTCCAGGCGCTCATTTCCCCTCCGTCAATTTGAAGTTTCATCGCGATTTGAAGTCGAATTTTACAGAAATGCGCCGATCCCCAATTTCTAGGGTTCTTCGATTTTTCGTCCGATTTCTTCCGATTTCGTTTGGGTAACCTTCCTAACCCCCTTTTTCATGCTTTTGTGTATTTCCCTGCTATTTTGTGTTGGATTAGTTCGAAATGTCAGCTCGATTCGTGAGGGTTGGTTCGAATTTCGGATGTGTGCATGAAATGGGTTCGAATTTGGGGGTTTTGGCAGGGTTGTGACGATTCTTGTTATGGGTCATTTATTACATGTGTAGATGTATTGTTGATGCTTAATTGAGTTCGAATTTAGGGCTTGAAATTCGAAAATTTGGGGGTTTGGCATGTGGGATGATTATTCATGCTATGGATTGATTAATTCACATTTTAGATGAATTATGGAATTATTTGGGTTCGAAATTGTGAGATTCGGGTTCGATTTTTGTAGGGTGTTCTTGAACAATTTCGATTTTGTCTCATTTATTTCCCTCCCTGCGTGTACCCTGCCCCGGGTCTTTTAAGAGGTTAATTGTCGTGTGTTGACAATGCTTTGAGGGTTGGGTGTGCTTGAGCATGGGTTGCATGTTCGTAAATAATTGTGAATTATTTATCGTGTTAGCACATCGTTCCTCGGCATGGAACTCGATCAAGGTTTGGCTCGGACTTCGGAGATTTAAGGTACGTGCGACGTACGAGCATTACTACATATTAGAGCATTTGTGAATGCATAATGTATTTTGATTTTATTGAATAATCGTGCACGAGGATTATTTATATGTGTTGCATGAGGATTATTTATATGTGTTGAGAAGCTATGAAGCGACCTAATCTTGATATCCCCGTCAGGGGCGCACGTGACACTAGAGTAGTGTAACTCTCATAAGTTATATGGGGTACCTGATGTATATGACTATTGTAGGGCATTTGAGATGCCTGGGCATTTGAGATGCCTGGGCATTTGAGATGCCTGAGAATGATCGTGGGATCATGTTTTCATTATAAGACATTTGAGATGTCTAGGTATAATGGAAAATTTGTAAAATAAATGTTAGGCATTTAATTCATTTATGATTAATAGCGAGGCTATGAAATCAGTGTTAGATATTGAGATATCTACTTTTGCATGAATGATGAACTTGGAATCATAATTATTGATATTCGAGAACTAGGCATGCAATGGGTTAAATCAATGTGTTGATTTACTGATTTATGAGATTTGATGAGTTTGATGATTGTGAGAACAGGGACAGTACACGGAATCCCGGATGAGGATGTTGCCATCCAGGGAGTATCATTTAAAATTCATTAATATTTACTTGTGTTGTAAATTATGAATTTCATTATTGTGATTATGAGATTTTGTGTATTGGTATGCTCACCCCGTTGGGGGCTGTCTCTGTTGGGGCAGGTGAACAGGTGCATCGATGGCTGTGGAGCTGAGCTCGAGCTGTTGATTGGACGTACTCACAGGATCGTGGTACCAGGGCTTGATGGAGCACGGTATCGTATAGAGTACTTATATACACCCGAGGTTTATATACACATTTATGATGCTCGCATGTGAGCACGGACATTCTTGTATATGGGTTGTATATAAAGGCATGAGCCTTCCTCTCTTTCATTATATGTTGCATGCAATTGTGGTAGAATTGCTAATGATATGAGAGTCGTTAGTGTATTATGTGGGTGTTGAGACCCATTTATGTCGTCATATGTGTGGTGTCTTCCCTGGCTGGGAATTTACTTGGTATTACTGCTTTCTGATGAGTATTATGTTTTCCCTGGCCGGGAATTATGTTATGTGTTGTGCTTCTATTTCGGGATAGCTCTATTTATGGGGAGACTCTGCCCAAATTTTTATAAAAGTCCACAATGTGAAAAGTGGCAAAAAGGGATGATATTGGGCGAACTTTGTGAGTCTATTTCGTTGTTAGACTGATGACCTTATAACATTGAGTGTTAAAGGAATTTTTTTGTAATTGCCATGCAATGATAAAGTATCATCTGAGCTTCCCGATTGACTTTTATTGAAAGCATGTGCCACACATAGTGGTTAATACACTAATCAAGGATTAAGGGCTTGGGGTCCTTACAACGATAAATTCAATACAACCAAAATCTATTATTTATACTTAATCTTAAATAATTTCGTATCAATGCAATCCTGCCTATCAATCTATCTCATTCTCAACTCATTCTCATATTGATCATGCCAATGCATCAATACTCAACTCGTATGCTCGGATCACGAGCAACTACGTATCCCTCATAACACACACACACACATACACACACACATATATATCTATATATATATACATACATAATCTTTTCTTTTCTCATATATTCGGATCACGTACAATTACGTATCCACCATACTACATATGTCATACTCAACACACATATCCATTTCTTATTTTCCATCATGACATTCAACAATACCTGAACATATGAATATGTAATTACTTCATAATATGCATACCTGCCCTTACGTCACTACGTACCTTATCGTCGACAATGTAAATCTAAGTCATACTCGATATCTGGGGATTCATGGCATATCTATATCAAAGTTATCAACTCAATATTAGTTCATTCACAACACATCCAATATCATTTATGTACTGGGCAATATAAGCAACAATACATATCATATGTTTTCGCTCGACTCAAATTATTTATTTAGGTATTTTACTTCTTGATTCAACCTTTGGGTTCTTGAATCCCAAGAGTTCTATCAAAATCCCAAGCTTACAATGTATACATCAATCCCTAGTGTCCACTTTTGAACCTAATTGAAAAAAGAATGGTGTATGTTTAACATTACATGATTATACTATCTTCTTTGTGCTATCCTATTTTTTCTTTGAAGCCAACACCTAGACCTATTTTTACAAGCTTAAAAAGACCTTTTGATCTAAATCTAAGGAGTGACTACATTAGTGGAGAAGTGTTTGAAAATAGGACTATGGGGTGCTCAAAGATAATCTTAACTTTCATTGCCTAACACGATTTGATCTATGAAAATGGTAAGAAACTTGAAAGTGATAATAGAACACGCTTGTTCTGATTTGGAGACACGTTGCTTGATCTGAGAGAAAACAAGATTTGTTAAACTGTTTGATTGACTCTTGTTTGCCTTTAAGTGAGATGTCTGAGCTACATGATTGACTATGAATTGGTTCATTTGAATTTTCAATATTGAACTCTACATTTTGATCTTATTTCTTGCTCGAGACGATCAAGTTTAAGATTGGGTGAGTTGATAAGTGTGCTTTTTACACTTAATTTGCTATAAGATTAGAGGCATTTTTGTAATGATTCCTGGACAATATTATGCGCTTTGGTATATATTTGAATATTTCAGGAATCTAGGTCCAAATTGCATAAAAGTGGAGGAAAAAAGCTAAAAATGATGAAAAAGACCAAATCGAGCAAACACGGAAAAGAAGGGACTAAATTGCAAATTGTTGAAAATTATGAGTAGCGATCGATCGGCATGTTTGGGCGATCGATTGGCTTGGTCCAGAAGCTTTTCACGATTGATTGGGAAATTGAGGGCGGTCAATCGCCGTTATGAAAATGTTGAAAAATAAAAGACATATTGTTCTGGCGATCGATCGGCCATTTATTGCGATCGATCGCCAGACATCAAAATTTTTGGGATGTTGTTTTTCATCTTGGTTATTTTGTGTCCAAAGGAGATGAAACTCCTCCAACATTATATATGGATTGTGTTTGGATGTTTTTAGAGACACCATCACTCTTCTTCCCCTAAAAATCATCCATACACCACAAACCATTGAAGAAGAAGACGCATCGGAAGAGACGAGACGACGGAGCAACGCAAGGAGTCAACGCCTCTCGTTAATTTCGTATTTATAACTTTTTTTCTATATTTTTATCAGATTTTGATGTTTAGAGTGTTGTAAAACAATTTTATGCATTATTATTTGATGACAATTGTTGGCTAAGTTTGTTGTCAAGACTTAGGGGATCCTATATATGAACCCATAATTCAAACTAAGGTTTTTGATTGATTCTTACATATCTTTGTGCATAATTTATTGTGATTCATGCTTTTGAAGGAGTGATCACATTTGAATGATTATTTATTGCAATTTAGATCAAGAGATAAAAATTGTAATACGATATAGTAATTTATGCCGTGGATTTCAGACCGAGATCGAGAGATAAAGTCAAATAAACGTGTGATAGCTATAAATATCTAGTAATCGAAGGCTATAGTTTTCAAAGATCGACATACAATATTGATTGTTCAATAAGGATACGAGAGTAGCTTATTGTAACATTAGTATTGGATTTGTTATAACCAGACCAAGGTATAACAAGTGCATTAGGAAAACTCGTCACCTTAGATCGTTTGAATTTAAATCTTAACTAATAGGCAAATTATTGGGGATTAATCTTTGATTTTATTTTTAATTAGTATAACTCACTCACAACCCTATCCTTTTATTTTAATTGTTTTTTTATTTTCATTATCACAAGAATTCACACCTCCTCGTGGGATTGATCCCTACTCACACTACTATATTATTGTTATCGATCTTGAGGATTGAGTGGGGTTAATTTGGGCGTTCACGATAAGCACGACCACCCCTTCAACTCACCAGACCACTATTGTGTACCATAACCTCGAATCCTAGAATTGCAGACACTGGTGTGTGCTTATCGTGTACGTCCAAATTAACCTCACTCAATCCGTAAAATTGATAACAATAATGTAGTAGTGTGAGTATGGATTGATCCCACTAGAAGGTGTGAATCTTTGTGTTAACGGAATCAAAACAAACAATGAAATAAAGATGGGGTTGTGGGTGAATGAATTATGCTAAAGGAATTAACAGGAAATTGATTAAACTATTGAAAGCGGTTCTTGGTATCGGTCAACTCTACCTTGGATATTATCATCTATTTCATCAATTCTCAAAAGACTCAATTGTATATGAATATTCATCATTTGGAAATTCAATTCCTCCCTCACCTTATTCCTAGTCAAATAGAAACCAACTCTCTATTCAACTCTTATCATATTATTAACCAAAACAACAACAGTTAAGATTAATTTTATGATAGCTTTCAAAACTAGCGAGCGATGAATCTAAATAACACAAACGTCAGAAGTTTATATTAATTTAGTCAACTGTTTTCCCTAAGAACTTATCAACAACAGAAGATATATTCTCAGTCGATTCTTCTCTTATTCAAGAATCTCCCCAAGAATAAAAAATCCAAGGTATTGTCTTCCTCAACCTAGAAGTAAAATTTAGCTACTCATAGTAAAAACAAAACAAATAAAAAATTTCATAGAAAGCATTAAATAAAGCAAAGGAAGAAAAACTAATCGGATCTCCGCTTGTTGAGGTCATCAATCCCTCGTTGGAATTGTTCTTCTTAGCCACCTTCAAAACTATGAAAGAAATATGAAAACTATAAACTACGATAACTAAGATATGGAATGAAAGTCTGTAGGTTGTGGGTTCTTTATAGGCGGAGAAGAAAGGGCTAGAGTCCTTGTAGAATGCAAAGAATTTAAGTCTTTTATTTTCATCCTAACTCATCTACCGATCGATCGGGACACATCTATCGATTGATTGGTAGAACTTCAAATTTATTTTTCAACTTTGGCATTTACCGATCGATTGCGAATTATTTACCGATCGATCGCGAGCTCCTCAATTTTGTTGCCCAAGTTTCATCAATTGTCGATCGATCGTCGATCAGAACTCCTTCACCGATCGATCGGTAGTTGTTTTTCAACCTCTCTTCACCTCCAGTCCATTCATTGATCTTAATTCATCATTATTAGCTTATTTTCTACATCTCCATCTATATTGAAGTAAATATACAATTATGTAACATATGTATCAAATTATCTATCAAAACGTTCCAAATCGTAGGCAATTAAACGTACTAGATGTGTCTATTTCTAGTCACATCAAACTTCCCCATACTTAGACTTTACTCGTCCTCGAGTAAACAGAACAAAAATAATTTTTTTTGTGGCCCATAGCTTTATAATGAACAAACTTGTCCTCAATTTAGTGCCTCAACAATTTTAAACATGCACAATTGAGAAAAGGCGTTGAAAAGCTAATAATGGAACAAGTTCAATCACTATACATTTCATACTCAACAAAGCAGCGAACATGCGTGTGTGGTCATAATCAAATGTCAAGTACACATTAAAGATCCAATCAATAAAAACCCACAATAGCTCAAGTTGTACACTAACTGTGATGCCCCGAAATTAATTAATTGCAATTTGGGCATTAATTATATTTATATGATGAATTATGTTGATAATTGATTTATGTGATGGGTAATGAAGTGTTAACATGATTTATTGTTTTGGATTGCCAATTATGAGGAAAGCATGATTTTAGTGGAAGTTTAATGCATTTTTGTAAATGCTTTTAAAATACCATGTTAGGGTATTTTATACATCATGTTAATTGATGGGGTACTATTTTATTAACCCTTATAACCCTTTCCCCACTTTACCCAACTCACTTTACCCTCTACACTTAAAATCCCCAAATCACTCTCAAACCCTACCCTTTACCCCCATTTTCGAAATTCTTCAAAGGAGGAAGGAGGACGCTCCACAAAACTTTTGTTTGAGTGATCTTTGTTAAGATTTGGAGCCTTCAAGAGGTATGGAACCCTTCCTAAAGTTATTATGATGTTTGGTTTTGAAATGGGGTGATTTTGAAGTGATTTATGTGGGTTTGTTTTGGGTATGTGTTGTATGTTGATGGGGTATGATATTTGAAGTGTTTTATGTGGGTTTTAGTGAGTTTTGATGATGTTGATGTTGTAGGAAAGTTTGGGTTTGAAAGGTATAAGTTGGAGCTTGAAAAATGCTAAGGAATGGTGAAAAATCGCGCACCAGCAGGTGGCGATCGATCGCCCTGTATGAGGCGATCGATCGCCGAAGGCCAGTAGCAAAAATCGCTACAGGCGATCGATCGCCATATTTTTAGCGATCGATTGCCGCAAGGCAAAAAGTGAGGCGATCGATCGCCTCAAGCAGCAATCGATCGCCACTGTTGAAAACATGGAAAATGATGATTTTTATTAAATTTTTGGTATTTGGCTATTGTTTAGCTTCTAATATTGATTTGTATGGTTGTGTAGAGCAATCCCAGGTACCCACAACATCAAGGAGATAAAGTTCTCCAACTTCTCCAATTTTTGAACTAAGCTATGTAAGAAACGTACGGGCATCGGACGGTAACACATTCTTATACTATGACTACGCGATAATTGTATAAGTATTTAAGATGTTTATGATGATGATAATGATAAGTAAGTTTATGATGATGTCTATGAAGTGATGATGTTTATATAATGACACGATGTTTATGATATGGTAAGATGCCATACGATAGGGTAAGATGCCCTCGTGGTAAGATGCCACACGATGTTTATGATATGGTAAAATGTCATACGATAGGGTAAGATGCCCTCGTGGTAAGATGCCACACGATGTTTATGATATGGTAAGATGCCATACGATAGGGTAAGATGCCCATATGCATGACTATGGAACAGGGACAACTAAGTGTGTTAATACGATTAACCAAGAAGTATATGTTACGATTATTTTCATGCATTTATTTATATGCCATTACCTTATGATGTTAAGTAATGATGTACATGATCATCATGGGTTGTTCCTGTAGGTACACTTTTGGACTTAAGAGCCTAGGGTCGGGTTGAGGCAGTGAACTAAAAGGAGCAAGATGAATATAGGATACATGATTTTGATAGTCTCTACTCTAGGAGTAGTGTAAATCTATAGCTTTAACAATCATTATTGAGAATGTAATTAATTAGCTTTTGAAATTTTACTTTGACCTGTAATCTTATTAGCTCAAAGCTACAAACGGAACTCTAAGATGTTATGAATGCATGTTTAGTCCATAATACGTGTATAAGATGATGTTAAGGTAGGAAGAACCTACATTAGTGGTATCAGAGCAGTGGTTAGATAACTCGGGAATGAGTGAAGAGTAGCCTTAGCAATAAGTTAGCTAGGTGCTCACTTTTAAACATGTTTTATGCATAAGTTGCATATGAAGTATATGATGTTACACTAAGTTGTTTGATTATCTAACGATGTATTATATGAACTGCTTTTGGGTATTGTTTGTAATACCCCCGAAATGCCATGTAATTATGTGCTATGATGATGATTTACGATGTGTTTAAGGGAGTTGTAGTACTTATAAATTAGGGGTTATAATTATGTTATGATGTTATGATGTGGGAGGCATGTTGGCTGCCTATCCTCTCAACCCATGCCTCCTTCTCCCCCCACCACTCCACCTCCAACCACTTGCTCCTCTCATTCTTTCCCCTCAAAAACGTCCAGATAAGCTACAGTAGGAGGGGGAAAAATGCTGGTAAAAAGGTGTCCAAAATCCTTGCAAAAAGAGGAGCAAAAAGAGAGGGGTAAGTTGGTACTCTGTTTTCGGGATTTTTGGTTAAGTTCGGGTTTTTGTTGGGCGATTTTTCATGCATGCTAGTATAGGTTTGGATGAAACCTTGGTATGAATGTTTACATGGAAGTATTATGAAGTTCCTAGCATGTTTGTTCGAGCATGTTACATATGCTATGTGTTGGTTTTCTTGTTATGAAAATAAGTGCTCGAAAATCTGGGCAGAACTAGCATGCCCTGTTTTCCTGAATTGTTTGATGAGGTTGAAGATTTTGATGATGTTATGATGCATGTTAGCTTAGGTTTTGTTAAACCTTTGATTTGAACACATGCATGGTAGTTTTATGAAGCTTATAACATTTTTGTTCAGGCATGTTTTACGCTTTATGAAGTAGAAATGATGGTAGGAAAAGAGGTGCTCGAAAATCTGGGGAAGCCCCGATTTTTCAGGGTGCTCGATCGATCGAAACTTTAGTCCCGATCGATCGAGCGAGGCAGATTGTTTAATGTATGTTTTGAAATTCAGGGACCGATCGATCGAAGGATATACCGATCGATCGGTGAAACTCTTCGATCGATCGATATTCCTTCCGATCGGTCGATCGAGGCAGAGTGTTTGGGCACTGTTTATGCATATTTTCTCGATCGATCGAGACCTTGGGGCCGATCGATCGAGAGAGGCAGAATGTTGAAAAATATGATGATGATTTATTTTGTTAAGTTTATGGTATGAGATTGTATGGAGGCATCTAATATGGTATTATGTGGTTTTGTAGAACCATCCCAGGTACCAGCGCAATCAAGGAGATAGAGTTATCTACTTCTCCTCCTTTTAAAAAGGTACGTAAGAGACGTACGGGCATCGGACGGTAAAACACACCTCTACACTATGATTATGCATTTATCGCATGAGTATTTACGATGAAATGATGATGTTTATATAATGTTTATATAATAATACGATGTTTATGATGTGGTAAGATGCCACAGGGTAAGATGCCCATATGGTAAGAGGCCATACGATGTTTATGATGTGGTAAGATGCCACAGGGTAAGATGCCCATATGGTAAGATGCCATACGATGTTTATGATATGGTAAGATGACATACGATAGGGTAAGATGCCCATATGCATGAATGTGAATCAGGGACAATAAAAAGAAGTTAATGAATAACCAGCAAGTTTACTTAGCTAAGATTTCATGCATTTACTGTTATGTTTTTAGGATGTTAAGTAAAGATGTATATGCTCATGATGTGTTGTCCCTGTAGGTACACTTTTGGACTAAAGGACTAAGGGTCGGGTTGAGGCAGTGAGCTAAAAGAATACAAAGATGTAAATGATTCAGCTTTTGATTAGTCTCTACTCTAGGAGTAGTATAAATCTAAATGTTAACATTCATTATGAGAATTTAATTAATAAGTTTTTTTGAAGTTTGATTTTTGGCCTGTAATCTGGTTAGCTCACGTAACAACCGGAACTCTAAAATGTCATTAATGCATGTTTAGTCCTTTTTATGTTATTAATCACTGTCACGGTAGGAGGACCCTACATTAGTGGTATCAGAGCAGTGGTTAGATAACCCGGGAATGAGTGAAGGGTAGCCTTAGCAATAAGTTAGCTAGGTGCTTACTTTTAAACATGTTTTATATGTATGTTGCATATGAAGTATATGATGTTATACTAACATGTTTAATTATCTAACAATGTACTTTATGAACTGCTTTTGGTATTGTTGTTAACCCTTGTGTTGCAGTATGGCAGCAAATGTGGAAGTAGGTGATGCTATTAGCGTCAATGCAAGTGCTGGACGTACGAATCCCCTACCACCGCCAGCCTTAGGCGAGGAACCCTCTGAGCAGCAGTTATTACCTGGGGAGTTGAGCTTGGCTCAGGTTTTGGCATACCGACCCCCGATGTTCGAGGGAACTGAACAGGGGAATTGGCTGAAGAGTGGCTGTAAGGACCCTAGTTCCTTAAGTGCGGATTAAAGGCGTAAATAAAAATTTCCATGCATAAATAGAGTATAAAGGTGGTGTTGATGCCCTGAGCTATTAAATTACAGTGCCAAAAGGGATTAGTTACATTCCCAACCAATGAATGATAATCCTATAGCTTTACACTACTCCTAGAGTAGATACTATACAAAAGAATCAAGCCTGCTACCAAGAGCACTCCTCACTAGCTCACCGCATCAACCCGCCTTAGCCCCTTCCGCCCAAAAGTACCTACAGGAACAACCCCAAAACCATGAGCATGTATATAAATCATATCCACAATAATATGATCATAATTCAATGCATAAACCATAAATGCAATTCACTTCCTGTATTTAACACATTTAAAAGCTCCCTTGGTTGTCCCTGTACGACAATAATAATCAAAGGATTATAATGTAGGGTCTTCCCACCTTAACAGTGATCAATAGACATAAGAAGGACTAATCATGCATTAATAACATCTTAGGGTTCTAGTTGTTACATGGGCTAACAGAATTACAGGCCAATTAAAACTTTAAAGCTTATTAGTTACATTCCCACAATGAATGTTAACATGTTAGATTTATACTACTCCTAGAGTAGATACTAAACAGAAGCTGAATCCTATACGTTCCTGTGTTCCTCGTAGCTCACTGCCTCAACCCGACCCTTAGTCCTTTAGTCCAAAAGTGTACCTACAGGAACAACCCATCATGAGCATGTACATCGTTACTTAACATCATAAGGCAATGGCATATAAATAAATGCATGAAAATGATTGGTAACGTATACTTCCTGGTTAATCGCATTAACCCTCTTTGGTTGTCCCTGTTTCATAGCCATGCATAAAAATCATTAATTCTTGACATGAATGATTAAAATCATCATCTTATAAATATCATCATCTTATAACATCATCATCATATAAGCATCATCATCTTGTAAATATCATCATCTTATAACATCATCATCATATAAGCATCATCATCTTGTAAATATCATCATCTTATAACATCATCATCATATAAGCATCATCATTTTATAGCATCATCATCTTGTAGCATCATCATCTTATAGCATCATCATCTTATAACATCATAACAAAATATAACAGTAAATGTACGACATCTTAGTTAAGTGAACATGCTGGTTATTCGTTACCTTCTTCTTGTTGTTCCTGATTCATAATCATGCATATGGGCATTTTACCATGTGGCATCTTACAACATTATAAACATCGCATGGCCTCTTACCATATGGGGCATCTTACCCCGTGGCATCTTACCACAAATAAACATCGCATGGCCTCTTACCATGTGGGGCATCTTACCCCGTGGCATCTTACCACAAATAAACATCGCATGACCTCTTACCATGTGGGGCATCTTACCCCGTGGCATCTTACCACAAATAAACATCGCATGGCCTCTTACCATGTGGGGCATCTTACCCCGTGGCATCTTACCACAAATAAACATCGCATGGCCTCTTACCATGTGGGGCATCTTACCCCGTGGCATCTTACCACAAATAAACATCGTATCACATCATTATATAAACATTGTATAAACATCATCATATAAACATCGTATAAAATATCATCATATAAACATCGTATAAAACTTCATCATATAAACATCGTATAAACATCATCATATAAACATCGTATATATTCGTGCGATAAATGCATAGTCATAGTGTAGGGATGTGTTTTACCGTCCGATGCCCGTACGTCTCTTACGTACCTTTTCAAAAGGAGGAGGAGTCAACAGACTTTATCTCCTTGATGGTGCCGGTACCTGGGATGGTTCTACAAGACCACACAATACCTTATTAGATGCCTCAATACCATCTCACATCATAAACTTAACAAAATAAAACATCATCTTATTTTTCAACTTTCTGCCTCTCTCAATCGATCGGCCCCAAGGTCTCGATCGATAGAGAAACTGTGCACAAACAGTGCCCAACATTCTGCCTCGATCGATCGATCGAAACATTTTACCGATCGATCAAGGAGCTTCACCGATCGATCGAGAAATCCTTCGATCGATCGGCACCTGAAATTCAAAACATGCTTTAAACATTCTGTCTCGCTCGATCGATCGGGACCAAAATCTCGATCGATCGAGAGCTCTGAAAAATTGGGACTTCCCCAGATTTTTGAGCACCTCATTTCATACCATCATTTCTACTTCATAAGGCGTAAAACATGCCTGAGCAAAGATGTTACAAGCTTCATAAAACTACCATGCATGTATTTAAATCGAAGGTTTAACAAAACCTAAGCTAACATGCTTCATAACATCATCATAATCTTCATCCTCAACCAACCTATACAGAAAACAGAGTGTGTTCCTCTTTGCCCAGATTTTCGAGCACATAGATTCATAACTAGAAATCTATCACATAAAACATGTAACATGCTCAAACAAACATGCTAGTAGTTACACAAAACTACCAAGTAAGTATTCATACCAAGGTTTCACCCAAACCTACACTTAGCATGCGTTAAAAACAACCCACCAAACCCAAGCTCAAACACAAACCCAGAAAACAGGGTAACCATTTACCCCTCTCTTTTTGCTCCTCTTTTTTTGTAAGGATTTGGACACCTTCTTACCAGCCTTTTTCCCTCTCTTAGCAGCTTGCCTGGACGTTTTTGATGGGGAAAGAAGAAGGGGAGCAATTGATTGGAGGTGGAGTGGTGAGGGGAGAAGAAGGCATGGGTTGTGCAAGTGGGGGGATGGGTTGGCCTAGTTGGGGGGTGAGGTGGCCGAGTAGGGTGGTGGTGAGGGTTGGGGTGGTCATGTGGTGTTTAATTGTATCCCGGTATTTAGTACGATGTATTAAAATATCCTCACCCGATATTTAACAACTTTATTTAATTAATACATCCTCTAAAACACCCAACATGCCCCCTAAATCATATCGTCACATCATAAGTATCATCCCCCAAATTAAATACACCACAACCCTTAAACACATCGTAAATCATCATCGTAGCACATAATCATATAACATTTCGGGGGTATTACATATAATGTCAATATGCATGTCATGACATGTATCCATTCCGTGTATATCAATGGCCAATTTCAAGTCTTATTATATCAGTGGCATAATACCCCACGCGTTTATATGACAGCGGCAATATTACCCCTCGGTTCGACATATTACCGGCATAATATCCCTTGCATCAATATGACATCGGCATTATCCTTCGCTTCGACATATTTGCCCCAAATATTCTTCATCGCTAAATATGACAGCGGCAAGTATTCTATCATCGCTTCGACATGACGGCGGCAAGTATTCTATCATCACTGCAATATAATCTCGACTCACAATATATATGCAACCGTAATGCATATCCAATCATGTATGCAACAATAATGCATAACCAACCATATATGCAACCATAATGCATATCCAATCTTGTATGCAACCATAATGCATAATTAAGACCACGTATGCAACCATAATGCATAACCAATCATATATGCAACCATAATGCATATCCAATCATGTATGCAACCATAATGCATAATTAAGACCATGTATGCAACCATAATGCATAACCAATCAAAGCGTAATAAATACGTTTTACCGTGATGCTCGTACATCTCACTACGTACCTTAGTTCCAAAAGTGGAGATGTCGTGGGACTTTATCTCGTTTGATGTGTGGCTACCTGGGATGGTTCTACACAATCACATGAATCCATATTAGAAGCCAATAAATGAACCATTACCAAAAACATCATCAATTAGAACAAAATCCCAAAACCCACATTTTATGCCTTGCGATCGATCGGTCCCTAAGCCCCGATCGATCGCTAAGTGGAGAAAAAATAGGCATCCAAGCACTGCCTCCACCGATCGATCGAGATTTTGTCTCGATCGATCGAGACATCACACTTCGATCGATCGAAACTTTTTCCCGATCGATCGGTGAGCTCGTTTCAAGCCTTGGCCAGGCTCTGCCCCGCTCGATCGATCAGACCCATTTTTCGATCGATCGAGCAGCCTTGTTCCTCCGAGAAACTTCCATGTATGAGCTTCCAACAACACCTAAACTCATATACAACCAAGATCAACCACCCAACACATCATTAAACCACAAAACAACATGAAAATACATCCCCCAAACATAAACAACATGTTGGACCAAGATCCACCCTTTTAACCCCAAAAACAAGCTACAAACCCAACCAAAACTCAACAAGACTTCACCATAATGAAAGCTTACCACTTGAGCTTTAAGTTTTTAGCAAGAACTCACAAAAAGACCCCTTTTCAAAGCTTTCTCCTCCCTTTTGTTTCAGAAACGAAAATGGAAGCTTTTGGATGAATGGAGGGGGTTGTAGGGACATAAAGCTGATAGAGAGGAGTGATGGGATGTAAAGGTGTGTGCAAGTGGCTCCCTTGCCATGTTATGGGATTTAAATGTGTATCAAAACACAAGCATGATTTATAAAATACCCCAACATGATATTTTAAAAGCATTTTACCACAATGCACCAAAATCACCATTAAAATCATGCTTTACCAAAAATTACAAACCAACACATTTAAATCATTATAACACCCAATTTCCCAACATGTATAACATGCACCCTGAAATGCTCTACCGGGTCACGTCTACCATGTGACAAGCATTTTACCAAGATAATTAGTCCCAACACATAATCTAATTATCACCATAATATCACATAAACATAATTAATGCCCAAATTGCAATTAATGATTTTGGGGATATCACAATACTCCCCTACTTATAAGATTTCGCCCTCGAAATCGCATGCACGTACCCAAATCGAAACTAAACATAAATCATATACCAGAGAATAGTTCCGGGTAGTGCTGCACCATATGCTGCTCCGTCTCCCACGTGGCCTCCTCGACACCCCTGCGATCCCACTGTACCTTTACCATTGGTATCACTTTGTTCCGAAGCCTGCGATCAGCCCTATCCAGAATCCTGACTGGTCGTTCCTCATAGGATATATCAGAATCTAACTGAACCTCAGAAGGCTGCAATACATGCGACGGATCCGGCTCATACTTCCGCAGCATAGATACATGAAACACATCGTGAATACCAGATAACGACGGCGGTAGTGCCAAACGGTAAGCCAAGGTACCGATGCGCTGTAAAATTTCATACGGTCCCACATACCTTGGAGATAATTTACCACGCATACCAAACCGAACCACACCCCTGAAAGGTGAAATCTTCAAAAAGACTCTGTCTCCTAATTGAAACTCCAACGGTCTCCGCCGTTTATTCGCATAGGCTGCTTGCCTGTCCTGGGCTGCCTTCATTTTCTGACGGATAGCCTTTACCTTATCCTCCATTTCCCGAATCAACTTTGGTCCTCCCACTGCTTTACTGGTCAAGTCATCCCAGTATAATGGCGACCTACAACGCCTACCATACAAAGCCTCAAACGGTGCCATCTGAATACTCGCTTGATAGCTGTTGTTGTATGACAACTCTACCAAGGGCAAGGATCTTGCCATGAGGCATCAAACTCCAACACACAAGCTCGCAACATGTCCTCGAGCGTCTGTATAGTACGCTCTGTCTGCCCGTCCGTCTGGGGATGATATGCCGTACTCAATCTCACCTCAGTACCCAATGCGGACTGAAGACCTCCCCAGAAATGAGATGTGAACCGCGGGTCTCTGTCCGACACAATAGATACTGGAATCCCATGTAGTCTCACTATGTCCCGGACATACAACTGAGCCATTCTCAAGTATGTGTACGTCATATTGTAGGGGATGAAGTGAGCTACCTTCGTCAGCCTGTCAATGATCACCCAAATGGCATCACAACCTGCGGTAGTCCTAAGCAAGTGGGTCACAAAATCCATAGATATATGCTCTCACTTCCACTCCGGTATCTCTAAGCTCCTTAGCTCGCAACCGGGTCTCTGCCTCTCTGCCTTAACCTGTTGACAGATCAAACACCTATTGACAAATGAGATCACATCACGTTTCATCCGTTTCCACTAGAACTGATCACACAAGTCCTTATACATTTTCCTCCCTCCTGGGTGGATACTGAATCGACTACTATGAGCTCGTTCCAAGATTCCTCAACGCAACTCTGGCGTACATGGAACTACCAATCGGTTACCAAGTCTCAAAGAACCATCCTTAGCCACTCTGAACTTCGATGGCTGCCCCTGAAGTGCCAATGATGACCATCTCTGAATCTCATCATCTTTCCTCTGAGTTCTTCTGATATGCTCAAAGATATCTGGTTCAGCCAATAAGGTCGATACATGCACAGGTGATGTATCTACGTCGAAGTCATAGCCCATATGGCAATATGAAGTCATCATAGCTGACAAATGCATGACTTCCTCAGCAGTACTCTTCACCTTCCGACTCAAGGCGTCTGCTGTCAAGTTCGCCTTCCCCGGATGGTACTCAATCTCACAGTCATAGTCTTTGAGCAAATCCATCCATCTCCTCTGACGCATATTCAACTCTGCCTGAGTAAACAAGAATTTTAGCCTATTATGATCCGTGTATATGGTAAAGGACGTACCATACAGATAATGCCTCCAAATCTTCAGGGCAAAGATAATAGCCGCCAATTCCAAATCGTGGACTGGGTACCTAGCCTCATGCGGCTTCAACTGCCTCGATGCATAAGCTACCACATGCTTATCTTGCATCAGTACACAACCCAAGCCCTGAAGTGATGCGTCAGTATATAGAACAAACCTCTTGTTCTCCGTGGGAATTACCAGTATAGGAGTAGTGGTCAGTCGATGCTTCAACTCTTGGAAGCTCTGTTCACAAGCCTCAGACCAATAAAACGGTATTCCCTTCTGAGTCAACTGAGTCAAGGGTTTAGCAATCTTGGAAAATCCCTCGACGAAGCGTCGGTGATAACCAGCCAAACCAAGAAAACTCCGTATCTCGGGCACAGAAGTGGGTGCAGCCCACTCCATCACGGCCTCAATCTTCTTGGGGTCCACTGAAATCCCACTGCTAGATATGACATGCCCCAGAAATACTACCCTGCTCAACCAAAACTCACACTTGCTGAGCTTGGCATATAATTGGTGATCTCTGAGGATCTGGAGCACTGTCCTCAAGTGTCTGACGTGCTCTTCCTCGCTCCGGGAATAGATGAGTATATCGTCAATAAACACAATGACTAAGTGATCTAGATAGGGTTGAAATACCCGGTTCATCAATCTCATAAAGACAGCCGGGGCGTTCGTCACACCGAACGGCATTACCAAGAACTCGTAGTGCCCATACCGAGTCCGAAACGCTGTCTTCTGCACATCCTCCTCCCTGACCCGTATCTGGTGGTACCCGGATCTCAAATCAATCTTACTATACAGCTTCGTACCTTGCAACTGGTCAAATAAATCATCAATCCTTGGAAGAGGATACTTGTTCTTCACCGTGGCCTTGTTCAGTTGCGGGTAATCGATGCATAAACGCATCGAACCATCCTTCTTCTTCACAAAAAGAATCGGTGCGCCCCGAGGCGATACGCTAGGGCGTATATATCCATTATCAAGGAGCTCCTGCAATTGCTCCTTAAGTTCTCTTAACTCTTCCGGTGCCATCCGGTAAGGGGCACGAGAAATAGCGGATGTTCCCGGTAATAACTCAATCCCAAACTCAACTTCCCTAGCCGGTGGAAATCCTGGAATCTCCTCCGGGAACACATCACCAAAATCCGCTACCACTGGTACATCCTCAACTCTTAACTCTTTACCCTTTCCCGACGTGTCCACGGGATAAATGAGGTAGCCCGTGTGTCCACGTTCCAATAATTGGGACATTTTGATTGCCGAAATCAACGGAATCTTCGCACGAGAACCGTTGCCATAGAAAATCCACTGAACTCCCAAATGAGATCTGAACCGTACTGTCCTCTGTCGACAATCTACCACTGCCTGATATCTGTTCAGAATGTCGATGCCCACAATGCAGTCGAAATCTGTCATACCCAAAATAATCAAATCTGCCTTTATCTCATTGCCCTCAAAATAAATGAGGCAGTCCATCAGAAACTGATCAGCAACAACTTTCCTTCCAGTGGGTGTCGAGATCAATAGAGATGTGGGCAACGGAGACGTGCACAATGATGTCTCGCCACAAAGTCCGCAGACACAAAGGAATGTGAAGCATCTGTGTCTACCAAAATAAAGTTGGAAAACGTAAAAAAAAAGGCACGTACCCGCTATCACTTCCTCCAGGGCTGCATCGGCCTGCTCCCTGGTCAATGCATAGACCTATCCCTGAGGTGGCCCCATCGCCTGTCCTCCCACATGTCGAGGTACCATCGGCGGCCTCTGCTGAACTGTACCACTAGAAAATCTCCCTCGACCTTCCCTGAGATTTTTCTGGCCTTCCCGATTAGGGCAACGCCGAGCAATGTGGCCCGACTTGCCACATATGTAGCATGCAGAACAATCACGCATTAAATGCGACCCTCCGCAAAAGTGGCACTTAACCTCTCCAACTCTACCAGGTCCTCCAAAAGTAGATGCACCACCTCTCCGGTCACCTTGTTTCCGGCCATCCGGTCGCTTTCCGCTAAAATAGGAAGAAGAAGAAGTCCCTCGTGACTTAAAAGATCCTCCCCGTGGCCTCAGATTCTCTGATGTAGATCTCTGTGCTGAGGCTGGTGGGGGTGCGGCATCAGGATAAGCACTCACCCCAATTTCTGCCAACTCCGCTCTTACAAGTGCATCATCAAAGGATGTCGGGTTGTTAGAAATCACCCGATCAAATAGTTTCGGTCGCAACCCCTTCAAAAAGTTCCTCATCTTTGCATGTCCATTGGTGGCAATGTGTGGAACATACCTCAACAAGGACGAGTTGTGCATGGCATAGTCCGAAACTGTCATGCTCTCTTGTTTCAAGTTCGTGAATTCATCCTCTTTTGATTGCCTAGCTGCGGCCGAAAAGTATCGGTTTAGAAACCGAGTCCTGAATAAAGTCCAGTCAATGACCATACCTTGGGCCCTTAATTCCATTACAGTCGTCTTCCACCACATAGAAGACTTCTTTGCCAATTGGAATTCCGCCAATCTCAACCATGCCGTCCTAGCACACGGCGCAGATACAAAGATCTGTTCCAATCTCTCTAGCCACTCTTCGGTCTCTTCCCCTATTTCTGTCCCTTCAAACATAGGCGGGTGGAAGGTCAGGAACTGTGTCAGGCTAAGATTCCCTGGTAGTAGTAACTGAGCAACCGGTTCCATGCCCACAGCAGGTGGGGTAAAGGATTTGCCTGACCAATGCTAGCGTTCACGCTCCCAATATAACCAACCTCTTCATTAAGGTTCCCCGCATTCATAGCAGTCATGCTGTAATACAAGGGCTAACAAAATTCCAAACAATATACATGTTATGCCGTTAGATAACATGAACGATAATAAGCATGTTAGTATAACAGTTTATACACCAATATGCGCCACATGCATAAACATGCTCAAATGTAAACCCTTAGCTAACCATGCTAAGGCTACCCTTCACTCATTCCCGGGTTCTCTAACCACTACTCTGATACCACTAATGTAAGGACCCTAGTTCCTTAAGTGCGGATTAAAGGCGTAAATAAAAATTTCCATGCATAAATAGAGTATAAAGGTTGTGTTGATGCCCTGAGCTATTAAATTACAGTGCCAAAAGGGATTAGTTACATTCCCAACCAATGAATGCTAATCCTATAGCTTTACACTACTCCTAGAGTAGATACTATACAAAAGAATCAAGCCTGCTACCAAGAGCACTCCTCACTAGCTCACCCGCATCAACCCGCCTTAGCCCCTTCCGCCCAAAAGTACCTACAGGAACAACCCCAAAACCATGAGCATGTATATAAATCATATCCACAATATGATCATAATTCAATGCATAAACCGTAAATGCAATTCACTTCCTGTATTTAACACATTTAAAAGCTCCCTTGGTTGTCCTTGTACCACAATAATAATCAAAGGATTATAATGCCAATATGCATGTCATGACATGTATCCATTCCGTGTATATCAATGGCCAATTTCCAGTCTTATTATATCAGTGGCATAATACCCCTAGTGTTTATATGACAGCGGCATTAATACCCCTCGCTTCGACTATTAGCGGCATAATATCCCTCGCATCAATATGACAGCGGCATTATCCTTCGCTTCGACATATTTGCGGCAAATATTCTTCATCGCTAAATATGACAGCGGCAAGTATTCTATCATCGCTTCGACATGACGGTGGCAAGTATTCTATCATCACTGCAATATAATCTCGACTCACAATATATATGCAACCGTAATGCATATCCAATCATGTATGCAACCATAATGCATAACCAACCATATATGAAAACATAATGCATAATTAAGACCATGTATGCAACCATAATGCATAATTAAGACCATGTATGCAACCATAATGCATAACCAATCATATATGCACCCATAATGCATATCCAATCATGTATGCAACCATAATGCATAATTAAGACCATGTATGCAACCATAATGCATAACCAATCAAAGCGTAATAAATACGTTTTACCGTCCGATGCTCGTACGTCTCACTACGTACCTTAGTTCCAAAAGTGGAGATGTCATGGGACTTTATCTCCTTTGATGTGTGGCTACCTGGGATGGTTCTACACAATCACATGAATCCATATTAGAAGCCAATAAATGAACCATTACCAAAAACATCATCAATTAGAACAAATTCCCAAAACCCACATTTTATGCCTTGCGATCTATCGGTCCCTAAGCCCCGATCGATCGCTAAGTGGAGAAAAAATAGGCATCCAAGCACTGCCTGTTGGGATATGCCCTAAGACAAATCATTAGATGATTGTTTTGACATACAATGCTTATGATTTCATGAATGGCAATTCATTATTATATATTATTCTTTTAACTGTGCAATGTGAATTAATATATATGTTAATGTCCATAGAATAATTGTATTATTCTTAAAGATGTCCCTAGTCAAGTATTATCATGAATAGGGATAATGATAATACGTAGAGACTAGTATGTGTTGATTGATGAATTGTTCATTGATATGAGATATCAAATCAACACATGGGTACATGTTAGAGAACGATGTACTGGATAGACCCACCATGAGAATGCAACATGGATAGTTATATGATCGTCATATGCAATTCTCATAGTGATAATAATGTATGTAATCCTTACGACTTGTGATCATTAGAGATCCCAACATAAGGAGTTATGTATCTTGATATCGTCAAACGTTACCCGTAACAGGGTAATCTATAAAGTCGACTATTGGATACACTACGAATTATGTAGAGGGATGTTGACTGATCGAGATAGGATTTGTCCCTCCAATATAACAGGAGATGTGTTTGGCCCTTGATCAAGTGAGAACTAAAATGCATGGCCATGCTCGAATGAGTCGATATGAGATATCGAGCTTATTCGTTTATTCTAGTTCTACTTGGGGATCAAGAAATAAAGATTGGATATATGAGTATGACTATTCCATGACTCGTGTTCAATCTAAACACAAAAGACAAAGGGATTAAGTTACATGGTTAATATTATCACAAGTTCTAAAGGTTATGTCGAGTCATTGACATTCTTGTGATTTGGGTAGCCTCGATGTGTTGCTAGACACCGCTCCTTGCTTGTAACGTAAAATGAGATTTTATGTCACTGCCAACATTACAAGATCCTATCGGGTCGCACAAAAGATTAAATCGAGAAGGGAAATTAAATTCATGGGATGAATTAAATAATTAAGAGGAGTCTTAATTAATTATCATAATGATTAAATTAAATCATGGGCTTAAGCCCATGAGGCTTTATGAAAGCCTTTAATTAAATGATATATAATTTGATTGCATGGTGATTAATGGGATTAAGACTTTCATATCATAAAACCTAGCACCAAAAGAGGCTCTCGGCCGCCGCACCATCTTGAGCTCTCGGCCTCTTCATAGCCCTGTGGTTCTTGGTGACTTTGTGCCATCATTTGATTGTGAATCAAGTGTGGTTTTTGGTTCCGGTTTAAGAACTTGTCTAGCAACTTGTTCTTAAACTATCCCCTTTTGTTCGATTTGATCGTGTGGATACCGTTGAGGCAAAACTTGACAAGTTTTGCTAGTGACTCGGAGGAGGCGTTGGACGTGGTGCAGCTCCGTGGAATCTGCTCAAACACGCTACAAGGGTGAGACCTTCGTAAATCCTTTATCCGATATGATAACCTATGTATAGATCCGCGGTTTAGTAATCCAAAATTTTATTCCGCTGCGTTGTATGCTCTTATGATAACTTACAGTGGTATCAGAGACGTGTACAAGGCTCATATCGGATTTATGTGGTTAAATAGTTTAATCATATTTAGATTAATATTGCATGCTATTTATAACTGTATGAACATATATGATATGTTAATATCGAATTTGTGAAAATCATCGTAAAATTATATTTGATATAAATTGGTGAAATTCGAACCATATAACACAAAGTGTTCGGCCACAACCATCACAAATGACATACGGCTAGCCACATGAAGGCTAGGGTTTTCGAACCCTTGGCTCGAGATGGTTTAGCCGTTATGGCTAATAATTGTGCATGGAAGAGTCGAAGCTTGTTTAGGGTTTAGAACCCAATGGCTCGTGACGGCTAGCTCATGACGGCTAGGGTTTCGAACCCTAGTAGCCGTGCATGGGCTCGGCCATCGTCGCCCTATTGCTAAGGTTTTAGAACCTTTTGGCTCGATAATCGTTCGGACCATGAGTCTATGTATCATGCGTGTTGGAGGCTACACCACATGAGGGCTAGGGTTTTTCGAACCCTTGGCTCGAGATGGTTGAGCCGCCACCGTCATGAACCGTGCATGGTTGGACCGTCGGCTCGTGGCTCATGAATTCCGACGTTTCGAACCATGTTGGCTCGATGAAAAATCAAGAAGGTGCGAGGCGGCTAGGGTTTGGAACCCTAGCGCCGCCGCCGCTCGAGCTTGGCTCGGCCATGGGCTAGGGTTTCTAACCCTAGGCCCATAATTGGTCCAGCCGTGCGCTTTTGTGGCTCGAACCATGGTGGTTCGTGACTTAGTCGCTTTAGTTTGTGGCATGTGATGTCCCGAGCGTACGATAATTTTTCAAAAATTATATTTTATAGTTTTAATTAGAATTAAATTTAAAATGTTTAAAATTTAATTAATTAAATGTTAATGCATGCTTTATGTGTTGTTTGAGCATGGTGCTTGGTTATAGCCCTTTGACCTATTAGATAGGATTTGTGAATGTTTTTAATTAATAATACGACCTGCGAGTCGTGCCTTCTCTATTCTATTCTAAATGTAATCCCTCCCCTATGTTCCCCTCGAATGTGAATCGAGGAATTCTATATCTTGTAAATAGTATAGTTTAATTGTTGATGGTGATCAATGAAGATGGAGCAAGGTGCCGGGATGAGGAAGCCATTCACAAATTGGAGCCAAAGGAAGGTGCTTGTGAAGTTACCTTAGGTTGACTGTTAGGATTTTCTCATTGGCTTGAGAAAAATCATTAGTAGGGCTATAACCATGTCACGTTTAATTATGTATGTTGATGCATGATTTATCTTATGTTTTAGATTGATAATTGTATTACACATATATGTAGATATGTATACAACTATATGTAGTGGACATATTTTAAATTATCAAACTAATCATGAGATCAATAAATCCCTCTAAAATATTAAGTTTTAGATGCCTTCCAAAATTAACAGTACTCGTCAATAACTTCGATTGTACATGTGTGGGTTTGCCAAAGCAAAGCACCGTGGCAATCTTAGTAAGGCGCGAAAGGATAAAAGTGATATCCGTTATACTTTAAATTGGGTACGACTGAACTAGGTTATCTCAATAGGATTGGGAACCTAGAGGCATGGGTTGGATAATAATTCATTTGATGAATTGAACAAAGCGTTGTTCGTCCAACTATCCAAGAATTATATGTGATATAATTGACAAAGTGTTGTCTAACTAAATAACCGAGTCTTGGGCGATTAGCCAAAGCTAACTCAAGATTAGGCGAAATATGGATCTTGGCCCACTAGAGGTTTTGAGGGTTGATAATTTTTTAAACAAAATAGTGGGAGTATCATTTAACATAAGACCATGTTAAATGATTAAATCATAAACTTATTTTGCATATTTATATTGTAGATATCCATGGCAACTAACAACGTATCAAACACATTATCACTGCGATCGGTCCTTGAGAATGACAAACTAAATGGGACAAATTTCCTAGACTGGCATAGGAACTTGAAGATAGTCCTCAAACAAGAAAAGAAACAATATGTCCTAGAGGAAACCTTGCCCGCAGAGGAACCTCCCCTAACGGCTACAAGAGCCGAAAAAGATGCTTACAAGAAGCATCAAAGTGACGCACTTGATGTTGGGTGCCTTATGCTTGCAACCATGAACTCTGAGCTTCAGAAGCAACATGAGGAAATGGAGGCGTTTGATATGATCGAGCACCTTAAGCAACTGTACCAACAACAAGCTAGACAAGAGAGGTATGACGTCTCTAAAGCGTTGTTCCAGTGCAGGATGGTAGAGGGAAGCCTAGTTGGAACTCATGTACTCAAGATGATTGGGTACATTGAGAATCTGGACAAGCTGGGTTTTCCATTGGACCAAGAGTTGGCCACCGATGTGATCTTGCAATCGTTGCCGGAGAACTTCAGTCAATTCGTAGTAAATTACAATATGACTGTAAGATGTCATACGATGGGGTAAGATGCCCATATGCACGAATGTGAATCAGGGTCAACAAAAAGAAACTGACGAATAAACCGCATGTTTACTTAACTATGATTTTGTACATTTACTGTTATATTTATAAGATGATGATGCTATAAGATGACGATGCTTATATGATGATGATGCTATACGATGATGATGCTATACGATGATGATGTTATAAGATGATGATGTTATAAGATGATGATGCTATAAGATGACGATGCTTATATGATGACGATGCTATACGATGATGATGCTATACGATGATGATGTTATAAGATGATGATGTTATAAGATGATGATGCTATAAGATGATGATGCTATAAGATGATGATGCTTATAAGATGATGATGCTTATAAGATGATGATGCTATAAGATGATGATGCTTACATGATGATGATGTTATAAGATGATAATATTTATAAAGTGATGATGCTTATATGATGATGATATTATAAGATGATGATTTTAATCATTCATGTCAAGAATTAACGATTATTTGCATGGCTATGAAACAGGGACAACCAAAGAGGGTTAATGCGATTAACCAGGAAGTATACGTTACCAATTATTTTCATGCATTTATTTATATGCCATCGCCTTATGATGTTAAGTAACGATGTATATGCTCATGATGGGTTGTTCCTGTAGGTACACTTTTGAACCGAAGGGCTAAGGGTCGGGTTGAGGCAGTGAGCTAAAAGGAGCATGAAAGAAGATAGGATACAGGACTTTTGGGTAGTCTCTACTCTAGTAGTAGTATAATACTATCGCTTTAACATTCATTATTGAGAATGTAATGAGTTAAGTTTTAAAATTTCATTGTTGGCCTGAAATCTTTTTAGCTCAAAGCTACAATCGGAACCCTAAGACGTTATTAATGCTTGTTTAGTCCATAAATTGTGTATTAAGATGATGTTAAGGTAGGAAGACCCTACATTAGTGGTATCAGAGCAGTGGTTAGATAACCCGGGAATGAGTGAAGGGTAGCCTTAGCAATAAGCTGGCTAGGTGCTTACTTGTAAACATGTTGTGTGCATATGTTACATAAGAAGTATAGGATGCTATGCTAACATGTTTTATTTATCTAACGACGTATTATATGAACTTCTTTTGGGTATTGTTGTTAACCCTTGTCTTGCAGTATGGCAGAAAATGCTGAAGTAAGTGATGCGATTTCCTATGCACTTCTCCGTCGCCCATGCCTCTTGTAGTCTCGACACCCGCTGGAAGAAGTTTGATGATTGATCAGATTGTCTATGACGACCTCATTTATTTTGAGGGTAACGAGCTGAGGACAGACTTGATTGTTCTGGGAATGATAGACTTCGAATGCATTGTGGGCATCGAGGTGCTGAACAAGTATCAGGCAGTTGTGGACTACAGACAAAGACTGTCTGATTCAGGTCTGATATGAGGGTCCAATGGACATCTTATGGGGATGGTTCCTATTCAAGGATTCCGTTACCATCTGCTGTCAAGATGGCACAGTTATTGGAACGAGACCATAAAGGATATCTCATCTATACTGTTGATATTACTGAAAAGAGGAAAGAGTTAAAGGTTGAGGATGTGCCCGTAGTGGCGGTGTTTCCTGATGTATCTCCGGAAGAGATTCTCGGATTCCCACCGACGAGAGAGGTCGAGTTTGGGATTAAGTTACTACCAGGGACGTCTACCATTTCTCGTGCCCCGTATAGGATGGCACCAACGGAGCTAAAGGAGTTAAATGTTCAGTTGCAGGAGCTCCTTGACAAGGGCTATATACGCCTTAGCGTATCGCCCTGGGGTGCACCAGTTTTATTTGTTAAGAAGAAAGATGGTTTTCAATGTGGCTGTGCATCGATTTCAAACAACTGAACAAAGCCATGATGAAGAACAAGTATCCGCTACCGGGGATTGATGGTTTGTTTGATCAGCTGCAGAGTACGAGGCTCTACAGTAAGATCGATCTGAGGTCGGAGTATCATCAGATTCGAGTTCGAGAGGATGATGTACAGAAGACAGCTTCCAGGACTAGATATGGACACTACGGAATCTTAGTCATGCCTTTTGGGGTGACGAATGCCCTAGCTGTTTTATGAGCCTGATGAACAGAGTGCCCCAACCATGTTTGGATCAGTTCGTCATAGTTTTCACTGACGATATGCTTATTTACTCTCGAACTGAAGAGTGACACGTGAAGCACTTGAGAACAGTACTCCAGATCCTTAGGGATTGCCAGACCCCTGGCACAGCTGACTCAGAAAGGAGTATCGTTCTATTGGTCCGAAGCTTGTGAGGAAAGTTTCCAAGAATTGAAGCATCGTTTGACTACGACACCTATGTTGGTGATTCCTTCTGAGAATAAGAGGGTTGCCTTGTACACGAATGCATCACTGCAGGGTTTGGACTGTGTGTTGATGCAAGATAAGCATGTGGTGGCTTATGCATCGAGGCGGTTACAACCACATGAGGATAGGTACCCAGTCCATGATTTGGAGCTGGCAGCCGTTATATTTGCCTTGAAGATTTGGAGGCATTACTTGCATGGTACGTCGTTTACCATCTACACGGACCATAAGAGCCTGGAGTTTTGTTCACACAGGCTGAGATGAATATGCGACAAAGAAGATGGATGTCATGAACTTATCAGCTATGATGACCTCTTGTTGCCATTTGGGCTATGATTTTGATGTGGAAACGTCGTCGGTGCGAGTGTCGACCTTGCTGGCTGAGCCAGACTTATTTGAGGCTATTAGGAAAGCCCAGAGGTCAGATGATGAGGTTCAGAGGTGGTCGTTTTTAGTACTTCGAGGACAGCCACCAAAGTTCAGAATGGCAGAAAATGATTCCTTGAGGCTGGGCAACTGATGGGTAGTCCAAGATACGCCGGAGTTGCTTAAAGGAATATCGGAACGGGCTCACAGTAGTCAGTTCAGTATCCACCCAGGAGGAAGGAAGATGTACAAGGACCTATGCGGTCAATTCTGGTGGAGACGCATGAAGCGTGAGGTGATTACTTTTGTTAAAAGATGTTTGATCTGCCAGCAGGTAAAGGCAGAGAGGCAGAGGCCTGGTGGCGAGCTGAAGAGCTTAGAGGTGCCTGAATGGAAGTGGGAGCATATATCTATGGACTTTGTGACCCACTTGCCAAGGACGACCTCAGAATTTGATGCGATCTGGGTGATCGTAGATAGACTGACGAAGGTGGCTCACTTCATCCCTTACAGTATGTCATTTACATACTTGAAGATGGCCCAGATGTATATACGGGATGTGGTGAGATTGCATGGTATTCCAGTCTCGATAGTGTCTGACAGAGACCCGAGGTTCACTTCACATTTCTGGGAGGGTCTCCAGACAGCTTTGGCACAGAGGTGAGACTGAGTACAGCTTATCACCCTCAGTCAGACGGCCAGACAGAGCGTACCCTTCAGACGCTCGAGGACATGTCCAGGGCATGTGTTTAGGAGTTTGATACTCCGTGGCAAGATTCAGTGCCAATGATGGAGTTCTCCTATATTAACAGCTATCAGACGAGCATTCAAATGACTCCTTTTGAAGCTCTTTACGGACGACGATGTAGGTCACCGCTGTATTGGGAGGACTTGACTAGTAAAGCGGTCGGAGGACCGGATATGATTAAGGATATGTAAGACAAGATTAAGCTGATACGTCAAAAGATGAAGGCGACCCAGGATAGGCAAGCAGCCTATGCCAACAAGCGGCGACGACCGCTAGAATTCCAAGTAGGAGACAGGGTCTTCTTGAAAATCTCACCCTTCAGGGGTGTAGTTCGTCTTGGTATGCGGGGGAAGTTATCCCCGAGGTATGTTGGTCCATATGAAGTATTGCAGCGTATCAGTACTTTGGCCTACCGTTTGGCTCTGCCGCCGTCTTTATCTGGGATTCATGATGTTTTTCACGTTTCTATGTTGCGGAAATATGAGCCAGACCCGTCGCATGTTTTACAGCCTACTGAAGTGCAGTTGAATTCAGATGTATCCTACGTTGAACGACCGGTCAGAATTCTGGATCGTGAGGATCGTAGATTACGAAGTCAATTTATACCGATGGTCAAAGTTCAGTGGGATCGTCGGGGTGTCGAGGAGACTACGTGGGAGACGGAGCGGCATATGGTGCAGCACTACCCGGAACTATTCTCTGGTATGTGATTTATGTTTAGTTTCTTTTGGGGTAAGTGCATGCGATTTCGAGGACGAAATCTTATAAGTAGGGGAGTAATGTGATGTCCCCGAAATGACTAATTGCAATTACGGCAGTAATTATGTTTATGTGATTAATTATGTGGATAATTGATTTACGTGTTGAAATTCATTATCACGATGAAATGCTTAGTCACATGATAGGCATGACCCGGGGGGTTACGTTTCAAGGTGCATGTTATGCATGATAGAAAATGGGGTGTTAACATGATTTAATTGTGTTGATCGTTAATTATGAGGAAAGTATGGATTTAATGAAGTTGGTTGCATTTTTGTAAAATGCTTTTAAAATACCATGTTGGGGTACTTTATACATCATGTTAATTTTGGGTACAATTTAATTAACCCATATACCCCACTACACCCTTCTTCCCCTCACTTTACCCTTTCCCTCAAAAATCCCCAATTCATTCCCAAAACCCTTCCCATTCCCCATTTTCGAAATCCTCCAAGGAAGGAGAAGGAAAGTTCCACAAAACTTGTGTTTGTGTGATTCTTGTCAAGATTTGGAGTCTTCAAGAGGTATGGAACCCTTCCTAAAGTTTTTATGAAGTTTGGATTTGAAATGGGTTGATTTTGAAGTGATTTATGTGGGTTTGGTTGGGTATGTGTTGTATGTTGTTGGGGTATGGTTTTTGAAGTGTTTTATGTGGGTTTTAGTGGGTTATGATGTTATTGATGTTGTAGGAAAGTTTGGTTTTGTAAGGTATGAGGATGAGCTCGAAAAATGTACAAAAATGGCGAAAATCGTGCACCAGCAGGTGGCGATCGATCGCCTGAAATGAGGCGATCGATCACCGATGGCCAGTAGCCATTTCACGTAGCAGGCGATCGATCGCCTGAAATGAAGCGATCGATCGCCGCAGGGCAAAAAGTGAGGCGATCGATCGCCTCGTGCAGCGATCGATCGCCGCTGTTTAAAACATGGCAAATGATGTTTTTTGATGAATTTTTGGTATTTGGCTATTGTTTAGCTTCTAATATCGATTTGTATGGTTGTGTGGAACCATCTCAGGTGCCAACAACATCGAGGAGATAGAGTTCTTCAATTTCTCCACTTTTGGAATTAAGGTACGTAAGAAGCGTACGGGCATCGGACGGTAACACACTCCTAACTCTGACTATGCATTGATTGCATGAGTATTTATGATGATTATGATGACGATTGTGATAAGTAAGTTTATGATGATGATGTTTATGATGGTGATTGTGATAAATAAGTTTAAGATGATGATGTTTGTGAAGATGATATGATAAGTAAGTTTATAATGATGTTATACGATGTTTATAAAAAGGGTAAGATGCCCATATGGTAAGATGCCATACAATGTTATTATGTGGTAAGATGCCACGGGGTAAGATGCCCATATGGTAAGAGGCCATACGATGTTATTACGTGGTAAGATGCCACACGATATTATGATATGGTAAGATGCCATACGATAGGGTAAGATGCCCACGTGGTAAGATGCCACACGATATTATGATATGGTAAGATGCCATACGATAGGGTAAGATGCCCACGTGGTAAGATGCCACATGATGTTATGATATGGTAAGATGCCATACGATGGGGTAAGATGCCCATATGCACGAATGTGAATCAGGGTCAACAAAAAGAAACTGACGAATAAACCGCATGTTTACTTAACTATGATTTTGTACATTTACTGTTATATTTATAAGATGATGATGCTATAAGATGACGATGCTTATATGATGATGATGCTATACGATGATGATGCTATACGATGATGATGTTATAAGATGATGATGTTATAAGATGATGATGCTATAAGATGACGATGCTTATATGATGACGATGCTATACGATGATGATGCTATACGTTGATGATGTTATAAGATGATGATGTTATAAGATGATGATGCTATAAGATGATGATGCTATAAGATGATGATGCTTATAAGATGATGATGCTTATAAGATGATGATGCTATAAGATGATGATGCTTACATGATTATGATGTTATAAGATGATATTTATAAAATGATGATGCATATATGATGATGATATTATAAGATGATGATTTTAATCATTAATGTCAAGAATTAATGATTATATGCATGGCTATGAAACAGGGACAACCAAAGAGGGTTAATGCGATTAACCAGGAAGTATACGTTACCAATTATTTTCATGCATTTATTTATATGCCATCGCCTTATGATGTTAAGTAACGATGTACATGCTCATGATGGGTTGTTCCTGTAGGTACACTTTTGGACCGAAGGTCTAAGGGTCGGGTTGAGGCAGTGAGCTAAAAGGAGCATGAAAGAAGATAGGATACAGGACTTTTGGGTAGTCTCTACTCTAGGAGTAGTATAATACTATCGCTTTAACATTCATTATTGAGAATGTAATGAGTTAAGTTTTGAAATTTCATTGTTGGCCTGAAATCTTTTTAGCTCAAAGCTACAATCGGAACCCTAAGACGTTATTAATGCTTGTTTAGTCCATAAATTGTGTATTAAGATGATGTTAAGGTAGGAAGACCCTACAGAACATCCATCAAATAGTTTTTACTTTCATTTCCATATCACAATTCAATAACTCAATATTATGAATCAAATCATAATCAATACTTTGGATGCACACATCCTCACATTAATCGTGATATTTCATTGGTAATGCAAAACCCCATCATCTCCCACCATCCGCTACATCACACACATGATGCGGGATACACACACCCATACGTGCAAGATCACGCCCAACTCACATATCAGTTCACTAGACACACCAGTTCAATAGAGGGAAAGGAAGTGCAAGGGTGTATGCATAATAATATCCAACTGGTGTCTAACTAAAACAATCCAATTAAGCCAATTAACATGTTCCACAATTATTCAAACTCACACCGAGGTGATTCAAACCAAGACATGGAAGAAAGGGTCCATGTAGATAAGAGATTCTACCCCTTTAATCAAATTCCCTTAATCCCAACATAAAGTCATTTAGTGATTAAATTCAACTTTAATAATTTAAAGATGCATTGGATTCAAAAATTCTTGATTTAGAACTATTAAAATTTGAAGCTCAATAAAGTGACATAAATCCTTAATACATGCTATGCTATCATTTTGAGTATAAATATCACCATAACTCTTTTCCATGTCAACACATACTAGCATGTATCTAACTCACTTATTTACACACTACACATGCTTCCCATTGAACACATCCCATACCATAGCCCAACATCACCAAATATCACAATGGCTACAAGCCGTAAAGTTAGTCATTATCACCCCACTAACAAGACTTAGACCCACACTTGAATCTCATTTAAGCATATTCACAAACACCTTTCATGCATGATTTTAGTCTTCATCTTTTAACCAACAATAACACTAAGCCAATGCATAATTCAACATTTTCCTTCAACAATACTTCATCTAGTTACAAAATACAACATATATGTTGGGATATGCCCTAAGACAAGTCATTAGATGATTGTTTAAGACATACAATGTTTATGGATTTATGAATGGCAATTCATTATTATATATTATTCTTTTAACTGTGCATTGTGAATTAATATATATGTTAATGTCCTTAGAATAATATTTTATTATTCTTAAAGATGTCCCTAGTCAAGTATTATCATGAATAGGGATAATGACAATACGTAGAGACTAGTATATGTTGATCGATGAATTGTTCATTGATATGAGATATCAAATCAACATATGGGTACATGTTAGAGAACGATGTACTGGACAGACCCACCATGAGAATGCAACATGGATAGTTATATGATCGTCATATGCAATTCTCATAGTGATAATAATGTATGTAATCCTTACGACTTGTTATCATCAGAGATCCCAACATAAGGAGTTATGTATCTTGATATCGTCAAACGTTACCCGTAACAGGGTATACTATAAAGGCGACTATTGGATACACTACGAATTATGTAGAGGGATGTTGACTGATCGAGATAGGATTTGTCCCTCCTATATAACAGGAGATGTGTTTGGCCCTTGATCAAGTGAGAACTAAAATGCATGGCCATGCTCGAATGAGTCGATATGAGATATCGAGCTTATTCGTTTATTCTAGTTCTACTTGGGGATCAAGAAATAGAGATTGAATATACGAGTATGACTATTCCATGACTCGTGTTCAATCTAAACACAAAGGACAAAGGGATTAAGTTACATGATTAATATTATCACAAGTTCTACAGGTTATGTCGAGTCATTGACATTCTCGTAATTTGGGTAGCATCGATGTGTTGCTAGATACCGCTCGATGCTTGCGACATAAAATGAGATTTTATGTCACTGCCAACATTACGAGATCCTATCGGGTCGCACAAAAGATTAAATCGAGAAGGGAAATTAAATTCATGGGATGAATTAAATAATTAAGAGGAGTCTTAATTAATAATCATAAGGATTAATTAAATCATGGGAAGCTTTAAGAAAGCCTTTAATTAATCATATTTAATATGATTGCATGGTGTTTTATTGCAAGACAATTTTCATATCAAAAACCCTACACAAGCTAGATAGCTCACGGCCGCCGACTTCAAGAGGAGCTCTCGGTTTCTTGATAACCGAGGAGTGATCTTGTTGTTTTGGTGGTGATCTTCGATTGTGAATCGAGTTAGCTTCGTGTATCGGATTAATAACTTGTCTAGCAACGTGTTATTAATCCATCCCTTCACTCGATCTGATCGTGTGGATACCGTTGAGGCAAAACCAATCGAGTTTTGCTTAGTGACTCGGAGAAGGCGTAGGACGTGGTGCAGCTCCGTGGATTCGGCTTCAAACACGCTACAAGGGTAAGACACTTGTAATTCTCTAATCCGATATGAATCCCTATGTATAGATCGCTGGTTTGTAATCCCAATATTTTATTCCGCTGCGCTGTATGCTCATGGGGTTACTTACAGTGGTATCAGAGCCGTGTACAAGGCTCATATCGGATTTATGTGGTTAAATAGTTTAATCATGTTAGAATTAATATTGCATGCTATTTAAAACTGTTTAAATTCATATTTGATATGAAATTAATTTTAGTTTATGAAAATCATCGTATAATTGTATTTGATATAATTGGCGAATAATTGTATACGATACATGAAAGCGTAAAATCGAGGTGTTAGCTCACCATGGCTCACGGCCGAAGCCACCAAAGGGCTAGGGTTTCGAACCCTAGTCCCATGGCTCACGGCCGACGTCACCAAAGGGCTAGGGTTTCGAACCCTAGTCCCATGGCTCACGGCCGCCGCACAAGCTAAGGGTTTCGAACCCATTGGCTCGTGCATGGCCGAGCAGCCGCCGCTTGAGGGTTAGGGTTCGGACCCTGGCTCGAGCATGGGTCAAGCCGTCGCACTATCTAGGGTTTTGAACTCTATTGGCTCGATAAAGTATTGAAAAGGTGCTAGTTGGCTCGATAGAATCAACATGGTGCAAGGCGGCTAGGGTTTGGAACCCTAGCAGCGCCGCACCCAAGCCGCCGCATGGACCATGGCTCGGCCATGGGCTAGGGTTTCGAACCCTAGGCCCACTATTGGTCCAGCCGTGGGTTTTGGTTCGAATCATGATGGTTCGTGTTTTAGTCGCTTTAGTTCGTGGCATGTGATGTCCCGAGCGTACGATAATTTTTCAAAAATTATATTACAGTTTTAATTAGAATTAAATTTAAATTGTTTAGAATTTAATTAATTAAATGTTAATGCATGCTTTATGTGTTGTTTGAGCATGGTGCGTGGTTATAGCCCTTTGACCTATTAGATAGGATTTGTGAATGATTGTAATTTATAATACGACCTGCGAGTCGTGCCTTTCTCTATTTTATTCTAAATGTAATCCCTCCCCTATGTTCCCCTCGAATGTGAATCGAGGAATTCTATATCTTGTAAATAGTATAGTTTATTTTATTGATGGTGATCAATGAAGATGGAGCATCGTGCCGGGATGAGGAGGCCATTCACAAATTGGAGCCAAAGGAAGGAGCTTATGAAGTTACCTTAGGTTGACTCATAGGAGTTTCTCATTGGCTTGAGAAACTCATTAGTAGGGGCTATAACCATGTCACGTTTTAATTATGTATGTTGATGCATGATTTATCTTATGTTTTAGTTTGATAATAGTATTACACATATATGTAGATATGTATACAACTATATGTAGTGGACATATTTTAAATTATCAAATTAATCATGAGATCAATAAATCCCTCTAAAATATTAAGTTTTAGATGCCTTCCAAATAAAAGTACTCGTCAATAACTTCGATTGTACATGTGTGGGTTTGCCAAAGCAAAGCACCGTGGCAATCTTAGTAAGGCGCGAAAGGATAAAAGTGATATCCGTTATACTTTAATTGGGTACGACTTAACTAGGTTATCTCAATAGGATTAGGAACCTAGAGGCATGGGTTGGATCATAATTCATTTGATGAATTGAACAAAGTGTTGTTCGTCCAACTATCCAAGAATTATATGTGATGTAATTGACAAAGTGTTGTCTACCTAAATAACCGAGTCTTGGGCGATTAGCCAAAGCTAACTCAAGATTAAGTGAAATATGGATCTTGGCCCACTAAAAGATTTCGAGGGTTGATATTTTTCAAACAAAATAGTGGGAGTATCATTTAATATAAGACCATGTTAAATGATTAAATCATAAACTTATTTTGCATATTTATATTGTAGATATCCATGGCAACTAACAACGTTACTAGCACTTTATCACTGCGATCGGTCCTTGAGAAGGACAAATTAAATGGGACGAATTTCCTAGACTGGCATAGGAACTTGAGGATAGTCCTCAAACAAGAAAAGAAACAATATGTCTTAGAGGAACCCTTACCCGCTGAGGAACCTCCCCTAACGGCTACAAGAACCGAAAAAGATGCTTACAAGAAGCATCAGAGTGACGCACTTGATGTTGGGTGCCTCATGCTTGCCACCATGAACTCTGAGCTTCAGAAGCAACATGAGGAAATGGAGGCGTTCGATATGATCGAACACTTAAAGCAGTTGTACCAACAGCAAGCTAGACAAGAGAGGTATGACGTCTCTAAAGCGTTATTCCAGTGCAGGATGGTAGAGGGAAGCTTAGTTGGAACTCATGTGCTCAAGATGATTGGGTGCATTGAGAATCTGGACAAGCTAGGTTTTCCATTGGACCAAGAGTTGGCCACCGATGTAATCTTGCAATCGTTGCCGGAGAGCTTCAGTCAATTTGTAGTAAATTACAATATGACTGATATGGAAAAGACTCTGCCCCAGTTGCTTGGTATGTTGAGAACATATGAAGCAAATACTAAGAAGACTAAGGCCACAAATGTCCTTATTGTGAATAAGGGCAAAGGAAGGGCCAAAACTAAAGGCAACAAGAAAGCAAAGAAGGTCTTTGCTAAATCTAAGCCAAAGTCTTCTGCACTAAAGCCAAAGGGAGGGATAGCAAAGGAAGGGAAATGTTTCCATTGCGGTGAGACCGGCCATTGGAAAAGAAACTGCAAAGTATATCTGGAGGATCTAAAGAAAGGAAGTGTGACTTCCGCTTCAGGTATTTTTGTTATAGAAGTCAATTTATCTACTTCTTCATCTTGGGTATTAGATACTGGATGTGGATCTCACATTTGTGTAAATGTGCAGGATCTCAAAAGGAGTAGGACATTGGCAAAAGGTGAAGTTGATCTCCGAGTTGGAAATGGAGCAAGAGTTGCTGCATTAGCTATAGGAGATTATCATTTAGCTTTACCTTCTGGTTTATCACTGATTTTAAAAGACTGTTATTTTGTGCCTTCAATTACTAAAAACATTATTTCTATTTCTTGTTTAGACAAGTATGGTTTTTCATTTATAATAAAGGACAATTGTTGTTCTATTTATTTAAATGATATGTTTTATGCTAGTGCACAAATGGTGAATGGTCTTTATGTATTAAATCTTGATATGCCTATCTATAACATAAATACTAAAAGGATTAAAAATAATGATTGTAATCCGACTTATCTCTGGCACTGTCGCTTGGGCCACATAAACGAGAACCGCATATCTAAACTTCATAAGGATGGAGTATTAGATTCATTTGATTTTGAATCATATGAAACATGCGAATCTTGTTTAATGGGCAAGATGACTAAAGCCCCTTTCAAGGGACATGTTGAAAGGGCAAATGTTTTATTGGGACTAATACATAGTGATGTATGTGGACCAATAAGTACGCAAGCTAGAGGTGGTTGTCAATACTTCGTTACATTTACTGATGACCTCAGTAGATATGGGTATGTGTACCTAATGAAACATAAACATGAAACCTTTGAAAAGTTCAAAGATTTCAAGAATGAAGTACAAAATCAACTTGGCAAAAGTATCAAAATCCTTCGATCAGATCGAGGAGGAGAATACTTAAGCCAAGAGTTTCATGACTATCTAAAGGAGTGTGGGATAGTCCCACAACTCACTCCTCCGTATACTCCACAATGGAATGGTGTATCCGAGAGGAGAAATCGAACCTTGTTAGACATGGTTAGATCAATGATGAGTCATGCAGATCTTCCGATATCATTTTGGGGACACGCTCTAGAAACAGCAATTTTCTTACTGAACCGTGTTCCATCTAAATCAGTGGAAAAGACACCATATGAGA
This sequence comes from Haberlea rhodopensis, assembly GCA_907163345.1. Classification (NCBI taxonomy): domain Eukaryota; kingdom Viridiplantae; phylum Streptophyta; class Magnoliopsida; order Lamiales; family Gesneriaceae; genus Haberlea; species Haberlea rhodopensis. The sequence continues at coordinate 213,705 of CAJQUN010000295.1, forward strand.
TATGGACTGGGAAGCGTCCTAGTATGTCTTTTATGAAGATTTGGGGTTGTGAGGCTTTCGTTAGACGTCACGCCACTAACAAACTTGGACCCAAATCTGATAAGTGTTTATTTGTGGGGTATCCTAAGGAAACGAAAGGGTATTATTTCTATTATCCCACCGAGAACAAAGTAGTTGTTGCTCGGACTGGTGTATTTCTTGAAAGAGAATTTATTTCTAGAAAAACCAGTGGGAGAAAAATAGAACTTAGTGAAGTTCAACCACAAGAAAACACTGAACCTGAGATTGAGATGGAAACAGAGCAGGCACCGCAAGCTGTTGTGGAAGAAGTACCTGCTCAAGAGACACAAGCCCAGCGTAGGTCTGTAAGAGAACACCGGGAGCCACAGAGATATGGATTTCTTGTGACTCAACAAGGTGACTTACTACTTATTTGTGATGTCCGGGAATTAATGGTGTTAATCCCGGTGTAGTATTAATCCTGGATGGATTTTTTTAATTGTAGCAATTAGGAATTAATTGCGGTTTGGGTCTCCCGAGGTTGTTAGATTGGGCATTTGTGATCGTTGGATCCAAAGGTTGAGATTGTATTCTCATTTTGGTGGAAAGCCTATGATTTGGGTTTTTAGTGGGACTTGGAGTCCGGGGTGCCTTGTGTTGGGGCCAGTCTGGGGATTTGATGTTGGAGGGTGAGTTTTTGAAAACAGATGATTTTTAATGAATCATGATGTATTTGCGGAGGTTTTGGTGTGTTGGGGTATTTTGCTATATATACCCGTTGGACTCGGGATTCCGTCATTTGGAATCCATTTCTCTCCTCTCCTCCCCCTCTCACGCCACCTTCGCCCCAAACCCTTCCCCTTCCCTTTGGTTGAAGCAAAATCGTTAGAACTCGATTATGGGGGCCGGATTTCTTGAAGAAAGATAGGTAATATTCTTCTCCTCTCTTTTGGCTTCAATTTGATTGTGGTTTTGTGTTGTGTGGTTGAGTTTTGGGTTGGTTATGGCATTTGGGGGTTTTGGGTTAAAATCCAAAATGTTGATTTCAGTGTTTTCATGGAGTTTAATTGTTGTATTTGAGGCATTGAGGTGGTATGGGGTGTTGGTTTGGAGTTGGGTGTGAAAAACACCATTAGAACTCGAGTTTTTCGAAAAATCGCAGTCCGCGATCGATCTTGGCGAGGCGCCGATCGATCGCGACATGCTACTGGAATTTGTAGAAGATGTACAGTATCGGCGATCGATCGCGAAAAGGGGGCGATCGATCGCGAGGGTCTCAGCGATCGATCGCGAGATGTGGCGATCGATCGCGGATTGATTTTTTCGGGCAGTAGGCTTGCGCGATCGATCGCGCCTGATGGGCGATCGATCGCGGCACTGTTCACCTGCATAGATTTTCGAATATGTTGGAAAATGTTGGGATCTTGGAACCGAGGTCTAAAGGGCCGACTTCCGGAGTGTTGTTCACATTCCAATGAGAATGTTAGGCTTTTAAAATGGTTTGATTGGAACCAAGCTTATTAAACGGAATTTTTGGTTGGGTTTTTGGCTATCTGTTAATCATATAAAATGGAATATTTTGGGTAGTATGCATGCTTAGCCGGGGGGCTTTTATTTTGGTAATCGTCATGGATTGACGATATGATTGGGAGTCTTGAACGTGCGTGGGCACGTGATCGCATGCTTATTCTTGATTTTGAGTCGTTTATGTGTTTTAGCACATATTTCTCTAGGCATGGGACTCAAGGAAGGTTTGGCTTGGACTACGGAGACTTAAGGTACGTGGGACGTACGAGCATAACCTATTATAGTATTGCAACTGTAATATGCATGGTTTGTGATAATGGTATTAAATGGGCATTGGAATACATGGTGTATGGTAATGGTATTATATGGACATTGCAATATCTGGCATGTGGTAAGTATTGAAATGCATGGTGCATTATATTTACTTCAAATGGATAATGATATGCATGGTATATGGTAACTGTGATAAATAGACATACATTGGAAATCATAGGGTGCCGCTTTAGAGCGAGCAACGATTGGGTGTTGTCGCCGTTGAGCACTACCGGTTATGACGCCGATATTGTTGAGCGTGCGCTGGGTTAAGAATGCCGCTATTGTGGAGCGAGCAATGTTACGGGAACATGGAATCCTTGGTTAAATATATGTGAAATCTATGGCCTATGTATAATGATTTTACATATTGATTATGGAGCTGACATGATAGAACTGTATTAGTTAATCTATATGGTGATTAACTGGCTTTGGGAATTTGATGAGTTTGGTTATTTTGAGAACAGGGACAATGCATGGGATCCCGGATGAGGGTATTGCCATCCAGGGAGTATCATTTAAATTATGGCATTTACATTCTGTAAATTATGAATTGCAATATTATTATTTTGTGATTGGTGGTATTGGTATGCTCACCCCGTGTGGGGGCTGTCTCTGTTGGGGCAGGTAACACAGGTGTAGCGGCTTTGGAGTCGAGCTCGGGCTTTTGGTTAGAGGTACTTCCAGGATCGAGGTACCAGAGCTGGTTGGATGGACGCTCAGATCCAGTGTTGAGATCGAGTTGTGCTTGGAAGGTGCTTCCAGGATAGAAGTACCAGTAGCGGTATCCGGTATAGTGTTTTATGCATCAAATACACGTTTATTCATTGAGTACACCTTACGTGTATATGGGATGTATAAATGGGCTATGGCCTCTTTCTGTTCATTATGGTTGCATGCAATTAATTATGGAAATTGCTAAATGAACTAAGAGCATATTAGTGTATTATGTGGGTGCATGTTATGTGAATAATAATGGTAGGGGGAATTTGAATATTGGGAATTGAATGCAAGAAATTTTCTGGGTAGCATACGGTGTTGCACTTGCATAGGGTTTTTCCCCTGATGGTATGATTATATGCACTCATGGTATGGCTTAATGCACTAATTACGGGTTAAGGGCACGGGGGTCCTTACATTAGTGGTATCAGAGCAGTGGTTAGCTCTTTGGGGCTGTTGAGGGCCTAGGAACATGTTATTGGGAATGAGAAGCACATACTTATGCATGATTGCTTATGTGCGTTTATGATATGTGTTCATCATTGGCATATGTGTTGCTAACCATGGTGGTTGCAGGGTCTTATGAGACATGGACTATGCATTACGGTTGCATAGGTATACATCGGAGTGATGATTTTAATGCTTTGCCGCTACATGTTGGAGCGAGGTGCATTAAAATACACTCATGGCGATGTTTATGGGAATACGGATTATGCATTACGGTTGCATGCACGTCGAAGCGATGATGCCGCTGTCGTGTCGAAGCGATGGTAAATGCCGCTGTCACGTCGAAGCGATGATGCCGCTGTCGTGCCGAAACAATTATTGAAATACGGGTTATGCATTACGGTTGCATGCATGGCGTAGCGATATGAATACTTGCCGCTGTCGTATTATAGCGATGAAGAATATTTGCCGCAAATATGTCGAAGCGAAGGAAAAATGCCGCTGTCATATTATTATTGCGAGGGATATTATGCCGCTAATACGTCGAAGCGAAGGGTATTTCCGCTGTCATGCCGGAATGATGGTAAATGCCGCTGTCGTGTCGAAGCGATGGTAAATGCCGCTGTCACGTCGAAGCGATGGTACCACCGTCATGTCGAAACGATGATGCCGCTGTCGTGTCGAAGCGATGATACATGCCGCTGTCACGTCGAAGCGATGATGCCGTTGTCATGACGTAGCGATGTGATCGGGAACAAAGTATTACATGAGTGTGAGTACCTCTTGAGTCCGCGATTAGCCGGGTATTTTATTGGCGATGGTTACGCCGGGTATTTTATTGGCGATGGTTACGCCGGGTATTTTATTGGCGACGGTTACGCCGGGTATTCTATTGGCGATGGTTTATACCGCCGGATATCTATAGCGACATTTTATGCCGCTGACTCCATGGCGAGGGATCATGCCGCTGATTCGATAGCGATGGATTATACCGCTATGTGTGTAGCACTGGATTATGCCGCCTACGAGCGATGGGTGCTGCTTATGTACCGCTGGTGGACGATGGATACAGGTATTCCGCTATCTCGATAGCGATGAGGTATGGCATATTACTTTTGTTATCAGTATGGTGATTATGGTGTATTATTATTTACCGTCATGTGTTTGACGATGAGATTATGGATGTCGTGTATCGACAGGTACCGTCATATGTTCGACGATGTTATTTGGGATAACTATGTGGACGCTTGGCGTCATTTTGGTGATTTATGCATTCATGTTTATGTATATGGTTGTATGGTTTGAGTGCCGATGGTGGGCACATGGTAGGGTCTGGGTATTTAGTTGACGAGACCTTTTGCCGAGCAGGTTTGCTCGATGGATCATTGATGCATTGTACCGGTGAGAGTACGCATCGTATTATGGAGGTATATTATTGACGAGCAATGATACCCTTGGGTATGCTCGCTGGGATGGCTAAGGCCAAGTGAATGGTGGTAAGAGTAGTCATTGAGGAAACTACTCGCTTGTTATTGTGATGAGGAGTAAACATGGTTACACCCACCCTAAGGGCGTGGAAGAAGTCCTAATGGATTAGGATTGCATGATAATTGAGCGTGGACGCCGGGTTGTCCAGTGTGCTTTGGTGTTTTAGAGATATGTTGGGCAATGACCCACAACTCTAATGGTTTGGGCGGTATGGTATACCGGGATGGAATGTGTGTCGCGTTAATAGGTTGGTATAAGCCTATGGGACCAGCGAATCACTAGCCAGGTATTGTTGCAGTGCTTTAGTGTGCTTGTGGTAGCTATTATAATGCTCGTTGGATTCGAGTTTGGTGAATCGTATGGTGATACGATGAGGGTTATGGTAGACTCTTGTAGTCTCTATGTGGCATGGTGTTTGAGGTAGGGAATACCTCACGGGGACGTTATACGTCATTGTTTTGAGGGACTTGTGCTGGGACAGCTCAAGTTTGTTGGTATTACCAACGTGAGTGTCAACAAGTCGTGGTTAGCTCTAGTTGAGCATCCTTGCATATGGCATGCAATGGGAGTCACAATGGTTTGTGAGATATAGTTAGTGGGGTGACACTACTATATTGATTTTTTTTATCTCTTGGAGAGATTTGGATTGTACTGTCTTGGAGACAGCTTGCATCGGTCGTGGTTTGATTGTAAGTCAGCCATGGTAAGCATTACTGATGTTGGACCGAGTAATGGATTTCTTACCTCGGTGAGACGTTTGAGGAGACGTCTTCGGGGAGATGCTCGATTTTGGAGTACTATGGTATTAGTACAGAGCATCGTTGGAAGGTGTATACATGGCGTATACGGATTTTTGGATTGGGTAATGGTAGTATTGATGCACTACTCTAACCAATTGTATATTTCTGGGTTCCGGGATATGTTTTGGTATTAATATACCAGGTTTTCCGAACGGTAATTCGAGGATTGGAGGATCATGGATTCATGACTTCTTCCTTGAGAGGAAGACGGTATTGTGATTCCTACCGGTTGAATCTTTTGGGGAGATTCGTTATTTTGGTTCGTGTGGTGGTGATGTTGAAATCACACCCTTTGGTTTTGGTTTGTCAACCATCATTCTCCGTGGGGCGAGAATAATCGGGGTTTGACAGTTGGTTTTGGGATTTGGGTGTGATTGGAGATACCCGAGTCTATTGCATTGTGTATGCATGTTGTGATTGGTGTTTGGGCATGTATGCCGTGAGTGTATACGAATGCCAATGTTATTTTGTTCATTGTTGAACGTCGAGTTGTATGCTTGGTTTGGTGAATCTCCGGTGTGAGATTGTGGGACCTCGAGATCGGTAATCTCGCTGGCACGATGCATTCTGATGAATGATCGTGAGGGTTGTTTGACTTCCCCGGAGGAGGGATTGTTGTGTTTTGAAACCATGGTAGTTCTTGCTGGTTAATTCGATAGCCTCCCTGTTTTAGGATTGTAAAATCCCAGGATAGACAAGGGGTGGCCAGGACTCGGATTTGTTTGGTGTCGTGGTTGACACGCGTGGCGGGGATGCAAGTGATTGTTTTGCGTGACCTCTGTGGAACTTGAGACTTTGTGGAGTCTTGAGGGTGTGTCGGGACCAAGATATGATTTCTTGGAACACACCGGTGTAAACATCCTCGGTGATGTGTTTTGTGTGGATCAGTGACCGTGGGTAACCCGGTCCGGGTTGCAAGTGGTGCAACTACTCCTTTGGAGGAGATGGGCTGGGAAGCGGAACCGGATTTTCTGTGAGTATACTGTCGTATGCTAGTAGTCCTCATCATAACGATGCGTGTTAAGCATCGTGGACAAGTAATGGAGATATCATGGAGAGATATCTATGTCGAGATTAATGAAGGTTTGGTTGAGTTTCAGTCATGGTGGACTGACTTCTGGGACGATTCACGTCGAGGTATGTTGTTATCTTTCGGGTTGTATTGGTTTTGGCGGTTGCTCTATTTTAGGTCTTAGTGCGAGACTGGTATTCTCGCAGTTGTTAATTCGATTCTAAGGTGGTTCAGAATCGGGGTCTTGGCTTTGTTTTGTTTGTGTAGTCCTGGTGTTACGTGGAGTACACCGGTGCAATTTCGGGGACGAAATTTTATTAGTAGGGGATAATTGTGATGTCCGGGAATTAATGGTGTTAATCCCGGTGTAGTATTAATCCTGGATGGATTTTTGTAATTGTAGCAATTAGGAATTAATTGCGGTTTGGGTCTCCCGAGGTTGTTAGATTGGGCATTTGTGATCGTTGGATCCAAAGGTTGAGATTGTATTCTCATTTTGGTGGAAAGCCTATGATTTGGGTTTTTAGTGGGACTTGGAGTCCGGGGTGCCTTGTGTTGGGGCCAGTCTGGGGATTTGATGTTGGAGGGTGAGTTTTTGAAAACAGATGATTTTTAATGAATCATGATGTATTTGCGGAGGTTTTGGTGTGTTGGGGTATTTTGCTATATATACCCGTTGGACTCGGGATTCCGTCATTTGGAATCCATTTCTCTCCTCTCCTCCCCCTCTCACGCCACCTTCGCCCCAAACCCTTCCCCTTCCCTTTGGTTGAAGCAAAATCGTTAGAACTCGATTATGGGGGCCGGATTTCTTGAAGAAAGATAGGTAATATTCTTCTCCTCTCTTTTGGCTTCAATTTGATTGTGGTTTTGTGTTGTGTGGTTGAGTTTTGGGTTGGTTATGGCATTTGGGGGTTTTGGGTTAAAATCCAAAATGTTGATTTCAGTGTTTTCATGGAGTTTAATTGTTGTATTTGAGGCATTGAGGTGGTATGGGGTGTTGGTTTGGAGTTGGGTGTGAAAAACACCATTAGAACTCGAGTTTTTCGAAAAATCGCAGTCCGCGATCGATCTTGGCGAGGCGCCGATCGATCGCGACATGCTACTGGAATTTGTAGAAGATGTACAGTATCGGCGATCGATCGCGAAAAGGGGGCGATCGATCGTGAGGGTCTCAGCGATCGATCGCGAGATGTGGCGATCGATCGCGGATTGATTTTTTCGGGCAGTAGGCTTGCGCGATCGATCGCGCCTGATGGGCGATCGATCGCGGCACTGTTCACCTGCATAGATTTTCGAATATGTTGGAAAATGTTGGGATCTTGGAACCGAGGTCTAAAGGGCCGACTTCCGGAGTGTTGTTCACATTCCAATGAGAATGTTAGGCTTTTAAAATGGTTTGATTGGAACCAAGCTTATTAAACGGAATTTTTGGTTGAGTTTTTGGCTATCTGTTAATCATATAAAATGGAATATTTTGGGTAGTATGCATGCTTAGCCGGGGGGCTTTTATTTTGGTAATCGTCATGGATTGACGATATGATTGGGAGTCTTGAACGTGCGTGGGCACGTGATCGCATGCTTATTCTTGATTTTGAGTCGTTTATGTGTTTTAGCACATATTTCTCTAGGCATGGGACTCAAGGAAGGTTTGGCTTGGACTACGGAGACTTAAGGTACGTGGGACGTACGAGCATAACCTATTATAGTATTGCAACTGTAATATGCATGGTTTGTGATAATGGTATTAAATGGGCATTGGAATACATGGTGTATGGTAATGGTATTATATGGACATTGCAATATCTGGCATGTGGTAAGTATTGAAATGCATGGTGCATTATATTTACTTCAAATGGATAATGATATGCATGGTATATGGTAACTGTGATAAATAGACATACATTGGAAATCATAGGGTGCCGCTTTAGAGCGAGCAACGATTGGGTGTTGTCGCCGTTGAGCACTACCGGTTATGACGCCGCTATTGTTGAGCGTGCGCTGGGTTAAGAATGCCGCTATTGTGGAGCGAGCAATGTTACGGGAACATGGAATCCTTGGTTAAATATATGTGAAATCTATGGCCTATGTATAATGATTTTACATATTGATTATGGAGCTGACATGATAGAACTGTATTAGTTAATCTATATGGTGATTAACTGGCTTTGGGAATTTGATGAGTTTGGTTATTTTGAGAACAGGGACAATGCATGGGATCCCGGATGAGGGTATTGCCATCCAGAGAGTATCATTTAAATTATGGCATTTACATTCTGTAAATTATGAATTGCAATATTATTATTTTGTGATTGGTGGTATTGGTATGCTCACCCCGTGTGGGGGCTGTCTCTGTTGGGGCAGGTAACACAGGTGTAGCGGCTTTGGAGTCGAGCTCGGGCTTTTGGTTAGAGGTACTTCCAGGATCGAGGTACCAGAGCTGGTTGGATGGACGCTCAGATCCAGTGTTGAGATCGAGTTGTGCTTGGAAGGTGCTTCCAGGATAGAAGTACCAGTAGCGGTATCCGGTATAGTGTTTTATGCATCAAATACACGTTTATTCATTGAGTACACCTTACGTGTATATGGGATGTATAAATGGGCTATGGCCTCTTTCTGTTCATTATGGTTGCATGCAATTAATTATGGAAATTGCTAAATGAACTAAGAGCATATTAGTGTATTATGTGGGTGCATGTTATGTGAATAATAATGGTAGGGGGAATTTGAATATTGGGAATTGAATGCAAGAAATTTTCTGGGTAGCATACGGTGTTGCACTTGCATAGGGTTTTTCCCCTGATGGTATGATTATATGCACTCATGGTATGGCTTAATGCACTAATTACGGGTTAAGGGCACGGGGGTCCTTACATTATTGATGAGGATGAGCCGTCATCTTATCAACAAGCTATAATGGGCAATGATTCTGAGAAATGGCAAGAGGCCATGAAATCTGAGATGGAATCCATGTATGCAAACCAAGTATGGACTTTGGTTGATCCACCTGAAGGGGTACGACCCATAGGGTGCAAATGGATTTTCAAGAAAAAAACCGATATGGATGGTAACGTACAAACCTATAAAGGTCGGCTGGTTGCAAAAGGATTCAAACAAATTCATGGTATTGACTATGATGAAACCTTTTCACCAGTGGCCATGGTTAAATCCATAAGGATCTTACTTGCAATAGCTGCATTTCATGATTATGAAATCTGGCAGATGGATGTCAAAACAGCTTTCCTTAATGGAAATCTGCTCGAGGATGTGTACATGACACAGCCCGAGGGTTTTGTCGATCCAAAGGATGCTGGAAAGATATGCAAGCTACAACGATCCATTTATGGATTGAAGCAAGCTTCTCGGAGTTGGAATCTTCGTTTTGATGATGCAATCAAAGAGTTTGGTTTTATCAAAAATGAAGATGAACCTTGTGTCTACAAGAAGGTCAGTGGGAGCGTAATCATTTTCCTAGTGTTGTATGTAGATGACATACTTCTTATTGGAAATGATATCCCTGCCTTGCAATCTGTAAAGATTTGGCTAGGGAACTGCTTTTCGATGAAAGACTTAGGAGAAGCCACCTATGTATTAGGAATCAAGATCTATAGAGATAGATCGAGAAGGCTTCTTGGTCTAAGTCAAAGTACATACATAGACAAAGTGCTTAAAAGGTTTAGCATGCAAGAATCCAAGAAAGGATTCGTGCCTATGACACATGGTATTTATCTCTCGAAGGAACAGTGTCCTTCAACACCAGATGAGAGACAACGCATGAGTAAGATTCCATACGCGTCAGCTATTGGATCTATCATGTATGCCATGATATGTACTCGTCCCGATGTATCGTATGCTTTGAGCATGACGAGCAGATATCAAGTTGATCCAGGTGAAGGTCACTGGATTGCTGTCAAGAACATCCTGAAGTACTTGAGAAGGACTAAGGATACATTCTTGATTTATGGAGGTGAGGAAGAGCTCAATGTAATGGGTTACACTGATGCTAGCTTCCAAACCGACAAAGATGATTTTCGATCGCAATCTGGATATGTGTATTGCCTAAATGGGGGTGCTGTGAGCTGGAAGAGTTCAAAGCAAGAAACAGTAGCCGATTCTACAACGGAAGCTGAGTATATTGCTGCCTCGGATGCAGCAAAGGAAGCTGTTTGGATGAGGAAGTTCATTTCTGAACTTGGAGTGGTGCCTAGCATTAAAGATCCGATAGAACTCTATTGTGACAACAATGGAGCGATCGCATTGGCTAAGGAACCAAGATCTCACCAAAGATCCAAGCACATACTTAGGCGTTTCCATTTCATTTGAGAAATCGTTGAAAGGGGAGATGTTAAAATATGCAAAGTACCAACAGATGATAATGTATCTGACCCATTGACGAAGCCGCTGTCACAGCAGAAGCATGATCGTCATACTAGATCTCTAGGCATTAGGTATATGTCTGAGTGGTCTTAGTGCAAGTGGGAGATTTGTTGGGATATGCCCTAAGACAAGTCATTAGATGATTGTTTAAGACATACAATGTTTATGGATTTATGAATGGCAATTCATTATTATATATTATTCTTTTAACTGTGCATTGTGAATTAATATATATGTTAATGTCCTTAGAATAATATTGTATTATTCTTAAAGATGTCCCTAGTCAAGTATTATCATGAATAGGGATAATGATAATACGTAGAGACTAGTATATGTTGATCGATGAATTGTTCATTGATATGAGATATCAAATCAACATATGGGTACATGTTAGAGAACGATGTACTGGACAGACCCACCATGAGAATGCAACATGGATAGTTATATGATCGTCATATGCAATTCTCATAGTGATAATAATGTATGTAATCCTTACGACTTGTGATCATCAGAGATCCCAACATAAGGAGTTATGTATCTTGATATCGTCAAACGTTACCCGTAACAGGGTATACTATAAAGGCGACTATTGGATACACTACGAATTATGTAGAGGGATGTTGACTGATCGAGATAGGATTTGTCCCTCCTATATAACAGGAGATGTGTTTGGCCCTTGATCAAGTGAGAACTAAAATGCATGGCCATGCTCGAATGAGTCGATATGAGATATCGAGCTTATTCGTTTATTCTAGTTCTACTTGGGGATCAAGAAATAGAGATTGAATATACGAGTATGACTATTCCATGACTCGTGTTCAATCTAAACACAAAGGACAAAGGGATTAAGTTACATGATTAATATTATCACAAGTTCTACAGGTTATGTCGAGTCATTGACATTCTCGTAATTTGGGTAGCATCGATGTGTTGCTAGATACCGCTCGATGCTTGCGACATAAAATGAGATTTTATGTCACTGCCAACATTACGAGATCCTATCGGGTCGCACAAAAGATTAAATCGAGAAGGGAATTAAATTCATGGGATGAATTAAATAATTAAGAGGAGTCTTAATTAATAATCATAAGGATTAATTAAATCATGGGCTTAAGCCCATGAAGCTTTAAGAAAGCCTTTAATTAATCATATTTAATATGATTGCATGGTGTTTTATTGCAAGACAATTTTCATATCAAAACCCTACACAAGCTAGATAGCTCACGGCCGCCGACTTCAAGAGGAGCTCTCGGTTTCTTGATAACCGAGGAGTGATCTTGTTGTTTTGGTGGTGATCTTCGATTGTGAATCGAGTTAGCTTCGTGTATCGGATTAATAACTTGTCTAGCAACGTGTTATTAATCCATCCCTTCACTCGATCTGATCGTGTGGATACCGTTGAGGCAAAACCAATCGAGTTTTGCTTAGTGACTCGGAGAAGGCGTAGGATGTGGTGCAGCTCCGTGGATTCGGCTTCAAACACGCTACAAGGGTAAGACACTTGTAATTCTCTAATCCGATATGAATCCCTATGTATAGATCGCTGGTTTGTAATCCCAATATTTTATTCCGCTGCGCTGTATGCTCATGGGGTTACTTACAATATACACATGGTTACATGTTGAAATACACCGACACTTGTATATATAGCATATACATACTCAAATGCATCAACACTTTTATATACAGCACATAAAACACACACAAAGCAGTATATACGCACACACTCAGCAGAATACACACACACACGCTGCAAAATACACACACCCGTAGGTGCAACTCACGCCCAGCACACACACATGCACACACAGTACACACACTTGTCTGCACACAGAACACACATGCACACACACTAATCTGCACACAAAACACACACATGCACACACACTGGAACACACACTAGCAAACCCTTCCAAAATGTTAGCAAAAATCAAACCAATCTTCATCAAAAATTCGTGGGATTTCAGGGGAATAACGACTAAGGGACGACGAGGATTACCCACAAAAAAATCGGAAGAAAATCGCTCCAAAATCGGACGAATTCGCGATTTTTATCCGCGCACTTTCTTGTAAGATCCGGAAGCAATCCGTGACGAAACTTCACGTTCTTGGTATGGAAAGAAGCGCCTAGGAGAGACGAAGGCGATGGCGGGTCGGACGCGCCGGAAGGAGCTCGGACGGCGGCGGACGCGCGGTTTGAACGGAGCGGGGTCGAGCAGCAGCGAAGAGGAAAGGGGTTCGGGTTTTCAGTGTGTGTTTTTACACGTTTTAATGTGTGTCCAAAAATGCCAACATAACATATTTATTTTTTTTGTATCCTAACCCGATTTTGTACATCGAAGTGTCGCCGGTGCACTGATATATTATTTAGAGACAACGATTGGGATTTATACACACCCCAAAAACCCAAAAACTTAAATTCTTCATTTTAATTAACTTATCTCTAAAATATTATCGGAGTATATTTTACAACCTCAAATTATTTTATGATTCGATTAACTCGCCAGTTGACCTTCACATGGTCAATTCCACTTCAAATAAATTCTAAAATTAATTATCACTAAAATCCAAATCATATTTAGTCCAACAAATGATTAATAATAATCTGGACATCACAATGATCGTCATACTAGATCTCTAGGCATTAGGTATATGTCTGAGTGGTCTTAGTGCAAGTGGGGGATTTGTTGGGATATGCCCTAAGACAAATCATTAGATGATTGTTTTGACATACAATGCTTATGATTTCATGAATGGCAATTCATTATTATATATTATTCTTTTAACTGTGCAATGTGAATTAATATATATGTTAATGTCCTTAGAATAATATTGTATTATTCTTAAAGATGTCCCTAGTCAAGTATTATCATGAATAGGGATAATGATAATACGTAGAGACTAGTATGTGTTGATTGATGAATTGTTCATTGATATGAGATATCAAATCAACACATGGGTACATGTTAGAGAACGATGTACTGGACAGACCCACCATGAGAATGCAACATGGATAGTTATATGATCGTCATATGCAATTCTCATAGTGATAATAATGTATGTAATCCTTACGACTTGTGATCATCAGAGATCCCAACATAAGGAGTTATGTATCTTGATATCGTCAAACGTTACCCGTAACAGGGTAATCTATAAAGGCGACTATTGGATACACTACGAATTATGTAGAGGGATGTTGACTGATCGAGATAGGATTTGTCCCTCCTATATAACAGGAGATGTGTTTGGCCCTTGATCAAGTGAGAACTAAAATGCATGGCCATGCTCGAATGAGTCGATATGAGATATCGAGCTTATTCGTTTATTCTAGTTCTACTTGGGGATCAAGAAATAAAGATTGGATATATGAGTATGACTATTCCATGACTCGTGTTCAATCTAAACACAAAGGACAAAGGGATTAAGTTACATGGTTAATATTATCACAAGTTCTAAAGGTTATGTCGAGTCATTGACATTCTTGTAATTTGGGTAGCCTCGATGTGTTGCTAGACACCGCTCCTTGCTTGTAACGTAAAATGAGATTTTATGTCACTGCCAACATTACAAGATCCTATCGTGTCGCACAAAAGATTAAATCGAGAAGGGAATTTAAATTCATGGGATGAATTAAATAATTAAGAGGAGTCTTAATTAATTATCATAATGATTAAATTAAATCATGGGCTTAAGCCCATGAGGCTTTATGAAAGCCTTTAATTAAATGATATATAATTTGATTGAATGGTGATTAATGGGATTAAGACTTTCATATCATAAAACCTAGCACCAAAAGAGGCTCTCGGCCGCCGCACCATCTTGAGCTCTCGGCCTCTTCATAGCCGTGTGGTTCTTGGTGACTTTGTGCCATCATTTGATTGTGAATCAAGTGTGGTTTTTGGTTCCGGTTTAAGAACTTGTCTAGCAACTTGTTCTTAAACTATCCCCTTTTGTTCGATTTGATCGTGTGGATACCGTTGAGGCAAAACTTGACAAGTTTTGCTAGTGACTCGGAGGAGGCGTTGGACGTGGTGCAGCTCCGTGGAATCTGCTCAAACACGCTACAAGGGTGAGACCTTCGTAAATCCTTTATCCGATATGATAACCTATGTATAGATCCGCGGTTTAGTAATCCAAAATTTATTCTGCTGCGTTGTATGCTCTAAGGATAACTTACACTGCCTCCACCGATCGATCGAGATTTTGTCTCTATCGATCGAGACATCACACTTCGATCGATCGGAACTTTTTCCCGATCGATTGGTGAGCTCGTTTCAAGCCTTGGCCAGGCTCTGCCCCGCTCGATCGATCGGACCCATTTTTCGATTGATCGAGCAGCCTTGTTCCTGCGAGAAACTTCCATGTATGAGCTTCCAACAACACCTAAACTCATATACAACCAAGATCAACCACCCAACACATCATTAAACCACAAAGCAACATGAAAATACATCCCCCAAACATAAACAACATGTTGGACCAAGATCCACCCTTTTAACCCCCAAAACAAGCTACAAACCCAACCAAAACTCAACAAGACTTCACCATAATGAAAGCTTACCACTTGAGCTTTAAGTTTTTAGCAAGAACTCACAAAAAGACCCCATTTTCAAAGCTTTCTCCTCCCCTCTTGTTTCAGAAAAGAAAATGGAAGCTTTTGGATGAATGGAGGGGGTTGTAGGGACATAAAGCTGATAGAGAGGAGTGATGGGATGTAAAGGTGTGTGCAAGTGGCTCCCTTGCCATGTTATGGGATTTAAATGTGTATCAAAACACAAGCATGATGTATAAAATACCCCAACATGATATTTTAAAAGCATTTTACCACAATGCACCAAAATCACCATTAAAATCATGCTTTACCAAAAACTACAAACCAACACATTTAAACCATTATAACACCCAATTTCCCAACATGTATAACATGCACCCTGAAATGCTCTACCGGGTCACGCCTACCATGTGACAAGCATTTTACAAAGATAATTAATCCCAACACATAATCTAATTATCATCATAATATCACATAAACAAAATTAATGCCCAAATTGCAATTAATGATTTTGGGGATATCACAGTGGCTAGAAAGGATGGAGCAGATTTTTGTGGCAGCTCCGTGTGCGAAGTCCGCATGGATCAGATTAGCAGAGTTCCAACTGGCTAAGAAAGCATTGATGTGGTGGAAGACCACAGTGGTAGAGCTAGAGGCTCAGGGACAGGAAAGTAATTGGAAGTTGTTCAGAACTCGGTTTCTGACCCGCTACTTTTCAGCTGCCGCACGACAGGCTAAGGAGGATGAGTTTACCAACTTAAAGCAAGGTACCATGCCAGTATCGGACTATGCTCTTCATTATTGTTCCTTACTCCGATATGTGCCCCATATTGCTTCAAATACCCAAGCAAAGATGAGGAGCTTCAGGAAAGGCTTGAGGCCTGAACTGTATGACAGTGTGGTTACTTATGGCCCTGCTTGCTTTGATGACGCCCTTTCACGGGCCGAGCTAGCTGAACTGGGAATTGGCGCATATCCTGATGCAGTGCCACCTCCAACACCCCCTCAGAAATCCACTTCTGACAATTTGAGGCCGATGGGTGATCAGTTCAAGCCAAGAGGAAACGCATCGGCTTCGAGATTCAGTGGTAAGAGGCCTGAGAATCGTTGGAAAGGAAACCGTAAGAACGATGCCCCATCTGGAAGAGGGCAGTCTCAGGGAGACAGATTCGGGAAGGTCCAGTTGTGATATCCCCGAAATAATTAATTGCAATTTGGGCATTAATTATGTTTAAGTAATTTTGATGGTGATAATTAATAATTGTGTTGGAATTAGTTATCTTGGTGAAATGCTTAGTCACATGGTATGAGTGACCCGGTAGAGCATTTCAGGGTGCATGTATGCACGAGGGGTAATTGGGGGTTATAATGGTTTATATGAGATGGTTTGTGATTAATTGGGATTCATATATTTAATTGTGATTTTGGTGCAATGCTTCAAAATACCATGTTGGGGTATTTTTATAAATCATGATTAATTTTGGGTATGCAAAATTAATTAATCCCCCAAATAACCCAATAATACTGTAAGGACCCCAAGCCCTTAACCCTTGATTAGTGTATTTATCATTATGTGTGGCACATGCTTTCAATAAAATCAATCGGGAAACACAGATGATACTTTACCATTGAATGGCAATTACAAAATTTCTTTAATATTCAACATTAAGATCATCTCTACCAACAAATAGACTCATAGATTCTGCCCATTTCCATCCCCATTACACCACTTTTCACATGGTAGAATTTTATAAAAATTTGGGCAGAGTCTCCCCATAAATAGAGCCATCCCAAAATAAAAACACATCACAATATATAATTCCCGGCCAGGGAAAACACATACTCAACAGAATACAGTAACGCTAAGTAAATTCCCAGCCAGGGAAGACACCACATATAAGACAACATAAATGAATTTCAACACCCACATAATACACTCATGACTCTCATATCATTAGCAATTCTACCCTTAATTGCATGCATAATGGATTAAGTATCGAGGACCCCACATTAATGTTCATTTTCGAGTTGTAGGAGATATACCATGAGGATAAGCTCAAAATCGCCATGTTCTAAAGTTTCTGGACATCGGCGATCGATCGCAAGCTTTGTGCCGATCGATCGCCGATGACAGAGCAAAGTTTAAGGCGGTTATATCATGTGGCGATCGATCGGTACAATGTGGCGATCGATCGCGAGCAACAGAACATTTTGGCAATCGATCGCGAGGTTGTGGCGATCGATCGTGATGGAACAGAATAGAATAGCGATCGATCGGTGAGATGTGGCGATCGATCGCCAAGGGCAGAAACTTGAAAAATGTTATATTTTTGTAGAATTTGATTTTAATGCCTATGATAACATGATATATTATTGGCATTGTTGTAGCACCATCACGGGGGACAGGACAACGAGGCAATTAGCCAGTGACGACTGATTTATCTCGTTTGTGTCGCTTTACAGGTACGTGTTGACGTACGGAGTATAGATATTATGTGATGATGATGTTATGGTTTTGATATCATATGATTTATGTTAGCTTTGTGTCATATGATTGGTAGTATCATATGCATGTACATACATGGATTTCATATGATTGAGATGGATGCCTTGATAGATATGTGTATATGCTTTGGTAAGATCATTGCCTTGATAGATATGCCAAGTTTGGTATATGCTTTGGCTGGGATCGTTGCCACGATAGATATACTACATATGCTTTGGCTTGAGTTGGGATGGATGCCTTGATAGATAAGTGTATATGCTTTGGTAAGATCATTGCCTTGATAGATATGCCAGGATTGGTATATGCTTTGGCTGGGATCGTTGCCACGATAGATATACCACATATGCTTTGGCTTGAGAGATATACGCCTGGTTTGGGTATATGCTCTGGCTATTATCACAGATGAGTACGGTACTATGATATGTGCTGCTAATATGAAGATGTGATGTGGTTCCACTGACATATTGAGCTGAATAGGCATATCATATTGGTCTCGTGATAATAGAGGGTGATTGATGAGACATGTCATGACATAGTTGCATTTGTTGATGCATGAGACAGAGCATTCACATTGGATAGGATTATTATTGCTTTATCATTGATATTGTGTTTTGATATCGCACTGATATCGCACTGAGATAGTTGTTTATCTATACTCACGTTTTGTGAATGTTTCTGTAGGGACTCATAGACGTGGGGAGACGGGATGTGAGTCATTTTCCGCTGCGAGCTGAACCACTGCTTAGGAGTTATCTTGGATTAGGTTGTTACTTGTACATGTGATACATGTGATGTATAGTTGGTAGGTTTTTATAACCTTGTAACCACTTAACTAGTCAAAAACTCGTAATCCGTGCATGTTTTTACTTAATTCAGACTCACGTATGTATGCTTAATTGATACATAATGGATTAAGTATCGAGGACCCCACAAATACCCCCCAACCCCACTACACCCATCACTCTTTCTTTTTCCCAATCCACACCTCCAAACCCTTCCCTTCTTCATTTTCGATTTTTGACAAGAAGTGGAAGAGAAATCCTTCCAAAAGTTTGATTTGTGGAGTTTGTTGGGAAATTTGGAGTCCCCAAGAGGTATGGATACCTCCTTGTTGCTTTTGTTGTGTTTGGATTGGTTTTGTTGTGGATTTGTAAGGTTTTAAAATGGGTTATTTTGGGTTGGTATCATTTTTGGTTGGGTGTTGGATTTTTGTGTTGCTTGAGGTGTATTTTGTTGATTTATTGTGTTCTTATGTTGTTGGGTTGGTGGAAGGAGTATTGGTATTATTTGGGATGGTTTTGGTGTGCATTAATGGTGGAAATCGCGAGTCTGTATGGGGCGATCGATCGCCAACAGGCAGTATCGAAATCGCAGGGTAGGCGATCGATCGCCGCGAAGCAAAAATTGAGGCGATCGATCGCCTCAGCGAAGCGATCGATCGCCAGCAGCAGAATTTTGGAAAATGGATTTTTTTGACGAATTTTTGGTATTCGACTATTATTTGGCTTCTAATATGGGGTTGTGTGATTGTGAAGAACCATCCCAGGTGGCGACGCAACCAAGGAAGTGAAGCCATATCAAATTCCACTTTTGGAAAGGTACGTAGAGGACGTACGAGCACCCAACGGTAAATGTATCTAGTATACTCATTGTTTATGCATTGTGGATGCGAGTATATATGGAATTATGCATTGTGGATGCAAATACATGTTGAATTATGCATGATGATTGTATATGCATATGATGTTTATTGGTGCACATCCCATGAGTCATAGTCATCCCTTGATGATTTTAATGCTTGCCGCTATTTGATTTGGTGCCGCTAAATGTGAAGCGAGGGGTGGGAGCGCTGCATGTCACATTTAAGCGTGGTTATCATAGGAGGTGAGGAAATAATATTTGCCGCTCAATGTGAAGCGAGGGGTGGGAGCGCCGCATGTCCATTGAAGCGAGGTTATTCTATGCCGCCTATATGAAAAGCAAGGGACATTAAAATACATTGTGATGAACAGACTAGGGATTGGTGATTGGTAATTGGTGATAGTGAAAATGGTATTATGTCATGACATGTGTGGACCATTGAATAATATATTTGATTATACTCATGAGTTATGGTACAGGGACAACCAAAAAGGGAGCGTTTAAAATGCATGGGAAAAACAGGAAGTGTTTATTACGGTTTATGCATTTACGCCTTACATTCATATTGTGTTGTATATGAATTATTATATGCTCGTGTTTGGGGGTTGTCCTTGTAGGTACATTTTTGCATGAAAAAGGGGCTAAGGAGGGTTGAGGCGGTGACCTCGTGAAGAACACTTTTGAGAAATGAAGGACATGATTACTTTTGTATAATGTCTACTCTAGGAGTAGTGTAAAGCTATAGTTGATAACATTCACATTTTGATTGGGAATGTAATTAATCCATTGATAGTCCTTATTTTTGGCATGTAATTCTTAAAGCTCATAGTCTCAACACGATCATTTTACTCTGATAATTTATGATAGCTCTAATTATGCCTTTAATCCGTACTTAAGGAACTAGAGTCCTGACATTAGTGGTATCAGAGCAGTGGTTAGAGAACCCGGGAACGAGTGAAGGGTAGCCTTAGCATGATTGGCTAGGTGCTTACATTTGAAGCATGTTTATGAATGTGGTGCATATTGTTGTATATACTGTTATACTAACATGCTTATTATCATTCCTGTTATCTAACGACATAACATATATATATTTGTTTTGGAATTGTTTTTAACCCTTGGTCAGGCAAACCCTTTACCTCCACCAGCTGTAGGCATGGAACCAGTGGCTCAGTTGTTACTACCTGGTGAGATCAGTTTGACTCAGTTTCTGTCTTACCACCCGCCCCGGTTTGAGGGGACAGAATCAGGGGAGGAGGCCGAAGAGTGGCTAGAGAGACTTGAACAGATATTTGTATCTGCTCCTTGTGCTGTTACAGCATGGCTGAGGCTGGCGGAGTTCCAGCTGGCAAATAAACCTTCCATGTGGTTGAAGAGCACGGTAATGGAACTAGAGCACAGGGTGCATTGATCGATTGGACGCTCTTCAGAACCCGGTTTCTGAACCGGTACTTCTCGGCGGCGGCGAGACAGATAAAGGAAGATGAGTTCGCAAACTTGAAACAAGGAAGCATGTCAGTGTCAGACTATGCTATGCACTATTCTTCGTTGCTGAGGTATGTTCCACACATTGCCACCAATGGGCATGCAAAGATGAGAAACTTTCTAAAGGGATTGCGGCCGGATCTTTTTGACCGGGTTATCACCAATAACCCCACTTCTTTTGATGATGCTCTCACAAGAGCAGAACTTGCGGAGATCGGAGTTGGGGCCTATCCTAATGCTGTACCCCCGCATGTGCCACAACAGAGGCAAGCTATTGATAGCTTGAGGCCCCGAGGGGAGTCATTTAAGCCCCGTGGTGCCTCTTCATCCTCACGGTTCAGTGGAAAGAAATCTTTTGGTCGGAAGCAAGAGAACAAGAAGAACAATTGGTCGACCAACCGAGGGCCTATGCAAGGAAATAGATCGGGGGAGTCAAGGTGCGACAATTGTGGAGGGCCACATTCTTCGAATAATTGCCCTGCTTGTTATAGTTGTGGCAAGATGGGCCACATTTCTCGGTATTGCCCCACTCGGGGAGGACAATCATATTTTCAAGGGAACAGGCCAAGATTTGAGGAGAGGACAGTGCACCAGAGGCAGCAGTTTGTGCCTCGACCATAGGGAGGTCAGACAGTGGGACCGCCCCAGGGACAGGTGTATGCACTGACCAGAGAGCAGGCTCAGGCAGCCCCGGAGGAGGTGATCGCCGGTACGTGCCATTTATTTACGTACCCTGCTTTTATATTGATAGATACAGGTGCCTCCCACTCCTTTGTATATGTGGGCTTTGTGGAAAGACACCATATGCGCACGTCTTCTCTACCCACGCCTCTTATGGTCTCGACACCCACTGGAAGAAATGTTGTTGCCGATCAGTTTCTGGCAGATTGCCTCATTTATTTTGAGGACAACGAGTTAAAGGCAGACTTGATTGTATTGGGCATGTCAGACTTTGACTGCATCGTGGGTATTGACATTCTGAACAGATACCAGGCGGTGGTGAATTGTCGGCAGAGAAGAGTGAGGTTCAGATCTGATTTTGGGATTCAGTGGACTTTTTATGGCAATGGTTCTCGTGCAAAGATTCCGTTGATTTCAGCAATCAAGATGACCCAATTGTTGGAACGTGGCCACACGGGCTATCTCATCTATGCCGTGGACACGTCTGGAAAGAATAAAGAACTGAGAGTTGAGGATGTACCTGTAGTAGCAGAGTTTGCTGATGTATTTTCGGAAGAGATTCCAGGATTCCCACCGGCTAGAGAAGTCGAGTTTTGGATTGAGTTATTACCGGGGACGTCCGCTATTTCTCGTGCTCCTTACAAGATGGCACCGGCGGAGTTGAGAGAATTGAAGGAGCAGTTGCAGGATCTCCTTGACAAGGGATATATACGCCCGAGCGTATCGCCATGGGGCGCACCGGTTCTCTTTGTGAAAAAGAAGGATGGCTCGATGCGTTTGTGCATCGATTACCGGCAACTGAATAAAGCCACAGTGAAGAACAAGTATCCTCTCCCAAGGATTGATGATCTGTTTGACTAGTTGCAAGGTACCAGACTTTATAGTAAGATTGATTTGAGATCCGGGTATCACCAGATTCGAGTCAGGGAGGAGGATGTACAAAAGACAGCATTTCGGACTCGGTATGGACACTACGAGTTCTTAGTGATGCCGTTTGGTGTGACGAACGCCCCGGCTGTCTTTATGATCTTGATGAATCGGGTGTTCCAACCCTATTTGGATCAGTTCGTCATTGTATTTATTGATGACATACTCATCTACTCTCGGAGCGAGGAAGAGCATGTGAAACATTTGAGGACAGTACTCCAGATTCTCAGAGATCATCAGTTGTAGGCCAAGCTCAGCAAATGTGAATTTTGGTTGAGCAGTGTAGTATTTCTGGGGCATGTCATATCTAGCAGCGGGATATCTGTGGATCCCAGGAAGATTGAAGTTGTGATGGAGTGGGCTGCACCCACTTCTGTACCTCAGATACGAAGCTTTCTTGGTTTGGCAGGATATTACCGACGTTTCGTCGAGGGTTTTTCAAAGATCGCCAAGCCGTTGACACAGTTGACCCAGAAGGGAGTACCATTCTTTTGGTCAGAAGCTTGTGAGGAGAGCTTCCAGGAGTTGAAGCACCGGTTGACGATGGCACCGGTATTGGTAATTCCTACGGAAAACTCCAGGTTTGTTTTGTATACCGATGCATCACTTCAGGGCCTTGGGTGTGTACTGATGCAAGATAAGCATGTGGTAGCTTATGCATCGAGACAGTTGAAGCCACATAAGGCTAGATACCCCGTCCATGACTTGGAATTGGCGGCTATCATCTTCGCCCTAAAGATTTGGAGGCATTATCTGTATGGTACGTCGTTCACCATATACACGGACCATAAGAGCCTGAAGTTCTTATTCACTCAGGCAGAGCTGAATATGAGGCAGAGAAGATGGATGGACTTGCTTAAGGACTACGATTGTGAGATTGAATACCATCCCGGAAAAGCTAACTTGACAGCAGACGCTTTGAGCCGGAAAGTGAGGAATACTGCTGAGGACGTCATCCATTTGTCAAACATGATGACTTCCTATTGCCATCTGGGCTATGATTTTGACATAGATACATCGCATGTGTATGTATCGACCTTGTTAGCTGAGCCGGATATCTATGAGAACATCAGGAGAGCTCAGAAGTCAGATGATGAGGTTCAAAGATGGTTATCTTTAGTACATCTTGGTCAACCAACGAAATTCAGAGTGGCCGATGACGGATCCTTGAGATTGAGTAACCGTTAAGTGGTTCCGAGTACGCCGGAGTTGCGTAGAGGGATCTTGAAGCGAGCTCATAGTAGCAGACTTAGCATCCACCCAGGAGGGAAGAAGATGTATAAAGATCTACGTGATCAGTTTTGGTGGAAAAGAATGAAATGCGATGTCGTCGCTTTTGTTAAGAGGTGCTTGATCTGCCAGCAGGTTAAGGTAGAGAGACAGAGACCTGGCGGCGAGTTGAAAAGCTTGGAGATACCGAAGTGGAAGTGGGAACACATTTTCATGGACTTCGTGACTCACTTACCGAGGAGTGCTTCGGGTTTTGATGCTATTTGGGTGATTGTGGATCGATTGACTAAGGTAGCTCATTTCATTCCCTATAGCATGACCTTCACCTTTTTTAGGATGGCTCAGTTGTATATTCGAGATGTGGTGAGATTGCATGGGATCCCCATTTCCATAGTGTCGGATCGAGATCCACGATTCACGTCTCATTTTTGGGAGGGTCTTCAGTCAGCCTTGGGAACTGAAGTTAGATTGAGCACCGCATATCATCCTCAGACGGATTGCCAGACCGAGCGTACTATCCAAATGCTCGAGGACATGTTGAGGGCTTGTATATTGGAGTTCGATGCTTCTTGGCAGGATTCAGTAGCCTTGGTAGAGTTCTCTTTTAATAATAGCTACCAAGCGAGCATTCAGATGGCTCCTTTTGAGGCTCTTTATGGCAGACGGTGTAGATCACCCTTGTGTTGGGATGACTTGGACCGCAAATCGGTCGGAGGACCGGAACTGGTTCGGGAAATGGAAGAAAAGATAAAGATGATAAGGCAGAAAATGAAAGCAGCCCAGGACAGACAGGCAGCTTATGCGAATAAACGGCGGAGACCGTTGGAGTTTCAGTTGGGAGATAAGGTCTTCTTGAAGATCTCGCCTTTCAGAGGTGTTGTACGATTTGGGATGCGCGGAAAACTATCTTCGAGGTATGTTGGACCGTACGAGATTTTGCAGCGCATTGGCACCTTAGCTTACCGACTAGCTTTGCCACCTTCCTTGTCTGGCATACATGATGTGTTTCATGTATCGATGCAGCGGAAGTATGAGCCGGATCCGTCGCATGTATTGCATCCTTCTGAGGCTCAGTTAGAATCCGATGTATCTTATGTGGAACGGCCTGTTAGAATTCTGGATCGAGCAGACCGTAGACTTCGGAACAAAGTGATACCTATGATCAAGGTTCAGTGGGATCGCAGGGGTGTCGAGGAGGCTACGTGGGAGACGGAGCGGCATATGGTGCAGCACTACCCGGAACGGTTTTCTGGTATGTTATTTATGTTTAGTTTCTTTTCGGGGTAAGTGCATGTGATTTCGAGGACGAAATCTTATAAGTAGGGGAGTATTGTGATATCCCCGAAATAATTAATTACAATTTGGGCATTAATTATGTTTAAGTAATTTTGATGGTGATAATTAATAATTGTGTTGGCATTAATTATCTTGGTGAAATGCTTAGTCACATGGTAGGAGTGACCCGGTAGAGCATTTCAGGGTGCATGTATGCACGAGGGGTAATTGGGGGTTATAATGGTTTATATGAGATGGTTTGTGATTAATTGGGAATCATATATTTAATTGTGATTTTGGTGCAATGCTTCAAAATACCATGTTGGGGTATTTTTATAAATCATGATTAATTGTGGGTATGCAAAATTAATTAATCCCCAAATAACCCACTAATACCCCCCAACCCCACTACACCCATCACTCTTTCTTTTCCCCAATCCACACCTCCAAACCCTTCCCTTCTTCATTTTCGATTTTTGACAAGAATTGGAAGAGAAATCCTTCCAAAAGTTTGATTTGTGGAGTTTGTTGGGAAATTTGGAGTCCCCGAGAGGTATGGATACCTCCTTGTTGCTTTTGTTGTGTTTGGATTGGTTTTGTTGTGATTTATAAGGTTTTAAAATGGGTTATTTTGGGTTGGTATCATTTTTGGTTGGGTGTTGGATTTTTGTGTTGCTTGAGGTGTATTTTGTTGATTTATTGTGTTCTTATGTTGTTGGGTTGGTGGAAGGAGTATTGGTATGGTTTTGGATGGTTTTGGTGTGCATTAATGGTGGAAATCGCAAGTCTGTATGGGGCGATCGATCGCCTGAAATGGCGCGATCGATCACCGAGAGGCAGTGTCCAAAACGTAAGGCAGGCGATCGATCGCCCCATACAGACTTGCGATTTCCACCATTAATGCACACCAAAACCATCCAAAACCATACCAATACTCCTTCCACCAACCCAACAACATAAGAACACAATAAATCAACAAAATACGTAAGGTAGGCGATCGATCGCCATGTATGGCGCGATCGATCGCCGTGAAGCAAAAATTGAGGCGATCGATAGCCTCAGCGAAGCGATTGATCGCCAGCAGCAGAATTTTGGAAAATGGATTTTTTTGACGAATTTTTGTTATTCGACTATTATTTGGCTTCTAATATGGGGTTGTGTGATTGTGTAAAACCATCCCAGGTGGCGACGCAACCAAGGAAGTGAAGCCATATCAAATTCCACTTTTGGAAAGATACGTAGAGGACGTACGGGCACCCAACGGTACATGTATCTAGTATACTCATTGTTTATGCATTGTGGATGCGAGTATATATGGAATTATACATTGTGGATGCAAATACATGTTGAATTATGCATGATGATTGTATATGCATACGATGGTTATTGGTGCACATCCCATGAGTCATGGTCATCCCTTGATGATTTTAATGCTTGCCGCTATTTGATTTGGTGCCGCTAAATGTGAAGCGAGGGGTGGGAGCGCCGCATGTCACATTTAAGCTTGGTTATCATAGGAGGCGAGGAAAGAATATTTACCGCTCAATGTGAAGCGAGGGGTGGGAGCGCCGCATGTCCATTGAAGCGAGGTTATTCTATGCCGCCTATATGAAAAGCGAGGGGCATTAAAATACATTGTGATGAACAGACTAGGGATTGGTGATTGATAATTGGTGATAGTGAAAATGGTATTATGTCATGACATGTGTGGACCATTGAATAATCTATTTGATTATACTCATCAGTTATGGTACAGGGACAACCAAAAAGGAGCGTTTAAAATGCATGGGAAAAACAGGAAGTGTTTATTACGGTTTATGCATTTACGCCTTACATTCATATTGTGTTGTATATGAATTATTATATGCTCATGTTTGGGGGTTGTCCTTGTAGGTACATTTTGGCATGAAAAAGGGGCTAAGGCGGGTTGAGGCGGCGAGCTCGTGAAGAACACTTTTGAGAAATGAAGGGCATGATTACTTTTGTATAGTGTCTACTCTAGGAGTAGTGTAAAGCTATAGTTGATAACATTCACATTTTGATTGGGAATGTAATTAATCCATTGATAGTCCTTATTTTTGGCATGTAATTCTTAAAGCTCATAGTCTCAACACGATCATTTTGCTCTGATAATTTATGATATCTCTAATTATGCCTTTAATCCGTACTTAAGGAACTAGGGTCCTTACACCAGTGCACTCTTTGTGGGCAACCACATTTGGCGAAAGACTGTGTAGGATGTTATGTTTGTGGTGACAGAGGCCACTTTGCTCGGCAGTGTCCCAACAGGGGAAGACAACAGAATTCTGTGGGGAGGCCTGCGGACAGAGCAGCACAGCACAAACCACCTTTTGCACCAAGGCAGTATGGAGGTCAGCCCATGGGGCCACCTCAGGGGCAGGTTTATGCTTTGACGAGGGAGCAGGCTACAACGGCTCCAGAGGAGGTTATAGCGGGTACGTGCCTTTTATTTACGCACCCTGCTTTTATATTGATAGACACAGGTGCGTCACACTCTTTTGTGTCGACGAGTTTTGTGGAAAGGCACCACATATGCACTTCTCCGTCGCCCATGCCCCTTGTAGTCTCGACACCCGCTGGAAGAAGTATGATTACTGATCTGATTGTCTATGATGGCCTCATCTATTTTGAGGATAATGAGCTAAGGTCAGATTTGATTGTTCTGGGGATGTCAGACTTTGACTGTATTGTAGGCATTGATGTTCTGAATAGGTATCAGGCAGTCGTGAACTGCAGCCAGAGGACTGTCCGATTCAGGTCTGATTTGGGAGTCCAGTGGACGTTCTATGGGGATGGTTCTGGTTCAAAGATCCCGTTGATATCTGCTGTCAAGATGGCACAGTTGTTGGAACGAGGCCACACAGGATATCTGATCTATGCTGTTGATATTACTAGAAAGAAAGAAGACTTGAAAGTCGAGGATGTGCCCGTAGTGGCGGAGTTTCCTGATGTCTTTCCGGAGGAGATTCCCGGATTCCCACCGACGAGAGAGGTCGAGTTTGGGATTGAGTTACTACCGGGGACGTCTGCCATTTCTCGTGCCCCATATAGGATGGCACCAGCAGAGCTAAGGGAGTTAAAGACTCAGTTGCAAGAGCTCCTTGGTAAGGGCTACATACGCCCTAGCGTATCGCCCTGGGGTGCGCCTGTTTTATTTGTTAAGATGAAAGATGGATCGATGCGTCTATGCATTGACTATAGGCAACTGAACAAAGCCACAGTAAAGAATAAGTATCCGCTTCCGAGGATCGATGATTTGTTTGACCAGTTGCAGGGTACGAGGCTCTACAGTAAGATCGATTTGAGGTCGGGGTATCATCAGATTCGGGTAAGGGAAGTTGATGTTCAGAAGACAGCATTCAGGACTAGGTATGGGCACTATGAATTCTTAGTCATGCCTTTTGGGGTGACAAATGCCCCAGCTATCTTTATGAGTCTGATGAACAGAGTATTTCAACCATATTTGGATCGGTTCGTCATAGTTTTCATTGACGATATACTCATCTACTCCTGGACTGAGGAAGAACACGTGGAGCACTTGAGGACAGTACTCCAGATCCTCAGGGATCATCAGTTATATGCAAAGCTTAGCAAGTGCGAGTTCTGGTGGAGCAGCGTAGTATTCTTAGGCCATGTCATATCTAGCAGAGGGATATCTTTGGATCCCAGGAAGATTGAAGCTGTGATGGAGTGGGCTGCACCCACTTCTGTACCTGAGATATGGAGCTTTCTCGGTTTGGCAGGATATTACCGACGTTTCGTCGACGGTTTTTCAAAGATTGCCAAACCCCTGACACAGCTGACTCAGAAAGGAGTCCCCTTCTATTGGACTGAGGCTTGTGAGGAAAGCTTCCAAGAGCTGAAGCGTCGTTTGACTACAGCGCCTGTGTTGGTAATTCCGTCTGATAATAAGAGGTTCGCCTTGTACACGGACGATTCACTGCAGGGTTTGGGCAGTGTATTGATGCAAGATAAGCATGTGGTGGCTTATGCATCGAGGCAGCTGAAGCCACATGAGGCTAGGTACCCAGTGCATGATTTGGAACTGGCGGCCATCATTTTTGCCTTAAAGATTTTGGAGGCATTACTTGTATGGCACGTCTTTCACTATATATACGGACCATAAGAGCCTCAAGTTCTTATTCACTCAGGCAGAGTTGAATATGCGGCAAAGAAGGTGGATGGATTTACTCAAGGACTATGATTGTGAAATTGAATACCATCCAGGTAAAGCAAACTTGATAGCAGACGCCTTAAGTCGGAAGGTGAAGAGTACTGCTGAGGATGCTATGTGTGTGTCGGCTTTGATGACTTCTTACTGCCATCTGGGCTATGATTTCGATGTGGACACGTCGCCTGTGCGAGTGTCGACCTTATTGGCAGAGCCAGACATATTTGAGGCGATCAGGAAGGCCTAGAGGTCAGATGATGAGGTTCAGTGGTGGACATCATTGGTACTTCAGGGTCAGCCATCCAAGTTCCGAGTGGCTGAGGATGATTCCTTGAGACTGGGCAACCGATGGGTAGTCCCAGATACACCAGAGTTGCGTAGAGGAATATTGGAGCGAGCTCACAGTAGTCGGTTCAGTATTCACCCAGGAGGAAGGAAGATGTATAAGGACCTATGCGGTCAATTCTGGTGGAGACGCATGAAGCGTGAGGTGATTACTTTTGTTAAAATATGTTTGATCTGCCAGCAGGTAAATGCAGAGAGACAGAGGCCTAGTGGCGAGCTGAGGAGCTTAGAGGTACCCGAATGGAAGTGGGAGCATATCTCTATGGACTTTGTGACCCACTTGCCAAGGACGGCCTCAGGATTCAATGCGATCTGGGTGATCGTAGATAGGCTGACGAAGACGGCTCATTTCATCCCTTATTGTGTGTCCTTCACATACTTGAAGATGGCCCAGATGTATATACGGGATGTGGTGAGATTGCATGGTATTCCAGTCTCGATAGTGTCTGACAGAGACCCGAGGTTCACTTCACATTTCTGGGAGGGTCTCCAGACAGCTTTGGCACAGAGGTGAGACTGAGTACGGCCTATCACCCTCAGACAGACGGTCAGACGGAGCGTACCATTCAGACGCTCGAGGACATGTTGAGGGCATGTATTTTGGAGTTTGATACTCCATGGCAGGATTCACTAGCACTGGTAGAATTATCCTATAATAATAGCTATCAGGCGAGCATTCAAATGGCTCCTTTTGAAGCTCTTTACGGTAGACGATGTAGGTCACCGCTGTATTGGGAGGACTTGACTAGTAAAGCGGTCGGAGGACCGGATATGATCAGGAATATGGAAGACAAGATAAAGTTGATACGCCAAAAGATGAAAGCGGCCCAGGATAGGCAAACAGGCTATGCCAATAAGCGGCGACGACCGCTGGAATTCCAGTTAGGAGACAAGGTCTTCTTAAAGATCTCGCCCTTCAGGGGTGTGGTTCGGTTTGGTATGCGGGGAAAGTTATCTCCGAGGTATGTTTGGCCATATGAAGTTTTGCAGCGTATCGGTACTTTGGCCTACCGTTTGGTACTACCGCCATCCTTGTCTGGCATACACAATTGTTTTCATGTTTCTATGTTACGGAAGTATGAGCCAGACCCGTCTCATGTCTTACAGCCTAATGAAGTTCAATTAGACTCAGATGTGTCCTACGTGGAATGACCAATCAAGATTCTGGATCGAGAGGATCGCAGATTACGAAGCAAAGTCATACCGATGGTCAAAGTTCAGTGGGATCGCAGGGGTGTCGAGGAGGCTACGTGGGAGATGGAACGGCATATGGTGCAGCACTACCCGGAACTATTCTCTGGTATGTTTTTATGTTTAGTTTCGGTATAGTGATGCATGTGGATTTCGAGGACGAAATCTTATAAGTAGGGGAGTAATGTAATACCCCCGAAATGCCATGTAATTATGTGCTATGATGATGATTTACGATGTGTTTAAGGGAGTTGTAGTACTTTTAAATTAGGGGTTATAATTATGTTATGATGTGGGAGGCATGTTGAGTGTTTTAAAGGATGTATTAATTAAATAAAGATGAAAAATATCGAGTTAGGATATTTTTAATGCATCGTACTAAATACCGTGGCATAATTAAACACCACATGACCACCCCAACCCCCCCCCCCCCCCCAATCAATCAACCCCCACTTGGCTGCCCATCCTCTCAACCCATGCCTCCTTCTCCCCCCACCACTCCACCTCCAACCACTTGCTCCTCTCATTCTTTCCCCTCAAAAACGTCCAGATAAGCTACAGTAGGAGGGGGAAAAAGGCTGGTAAAAAGGTGTCAAAAATCCTTGCAAAAAGAGGAGCAAAAAGAGAGGGGTAAGTTGGTACTATGTTTTTTGGGATTTTTGGTTAAGTTCGGGTTTTGTTGGGCGATTTTTCATGCATGCTAGTATAGGTTTGGATGAAACCTTGGTATGAATGTTTACATGGAAGTATTATGAAGTTCCTAGCATGTTTGTTCGAGCATGTTACATATGCTATGTGTTGGTTTTCTTGTTATGAAAATAAGTGCTCGAAAATCTGGGCAAAACTAGCATGCCATGTTTTCCTGAATTTTTGGATGAGGTTGAAGATTTTGATGATGTTATGATGCATGTTAGCTTAGGTTTTGTTAAACCTTTGATTTGAACACATGCATGGTAGTTTTATGAAGCTTATAACATTTTTGTTCAGGTATATTTTACGCTTTATGAAGTAGAAATGATGGTAGGAAAAGAGGTGCTCGAAAATCTAGGGAAGCCCCGATTTTTCAGAGTGCTCGATCGATCGAAACTTTAGTCCCGATCGATCGAGCGAGGCAGATTGTTTAATGTATGTTTTGAAATTCAGGGACAGATCGATCGAAGGATATACCGATCGATCGGTGAAACTCTTCGATCGATCGATAATTCCTTCCGATCGATCGATCGAGGCAGAGTGTTTGGGCACTGTTTATGCATATTTTCTCGATCGATCGAGACCTTGGGGCCGATCGATCGAGAGAGGCAGAATGTTGAAAAATATGATGATGATTTATTTTGTTAAGTTTATGGTATGAGATTGTATGGAGGCATCTAATATGGTATTATGTGGTTTTGTAGAACCATCCCAGGTACCAGCGCAATCAAGGAGATATAGTTATCTACTTCTCCTCCTTTTAAAAAGGTACGTAAGAGACGTACGGGCATCGGACGGTAAAACACAACTCTACACTATGACTATGCATTTATCGCATGAGCATTTACGATGAAATGATGATGTTTATATGATGTTTATATAATCATACGATGTTTATGATGTGGTAAGATGCAACAGGGTAAGATGCCCATATGGTAAGAGGCCATACGATGTTTATGATGTGGTAAGATGCCACAGGGTAAGATGCCCATATGGTAAGATGTCATACGATATTTATGATATGGTAAGATGCAATACGATAGGGTAAGATGCCAATATGCTTGAATGTGAATCAGGGACAATAAAAAGAAGTTACTGAATAACCAGCAAGTTTACTTAGCTAAGATTTCATGCATTTACTGTTATGTTTTTAGGATGTTAAGTAAAGATGTATATGCTCATGATGTGTTGTCCCTGTAGGTACACTTTTGGACTAAAGGACTGTGGGGCCCTCGTTTACTTAATCCATTATGTATCCATTAAACATACATATGTGAGTCTGAATTAAGTAATATACCATGCACGGATTAAGAGTTCATACTAGTTAAGTTATTTACAAGGTTATCAAAAACCTAACAAACTATACATATCATGTACATAAACAACCTAATTCAAATGAACTCCTAGGCAGTGGTTCCCCTCGCAGCGGAAATCATGACTCACGCTCCCCACGTCTATGAGTCCCTACAGAAACATTCACAACGTGAGTATAGATAACAACTATCTCAGTGCAATATCAAAACACAATATCAATATCAATGATAAAGCACAATAAATCAGATAACGTGAATGTTCTGTATCATGCATCCACAAATGCACTATGTCATGACATGTCTCAACAAGTTCCCTATTATCACGAGTCTCATATGATATGCCTATTCAGCTCAATATGTCAGTGAAACCACATCACATCTTCATATTAGCAGCACATATCATAGTACCATACTCATCTGTGATAATAACCAGAGTATATACCCACACCAGGCGTATATCTCTCAAGCCAAAGCATATGTAGTATATCTTTCGTGGCAACGATCCCAGCCCAAGCATATGCCCCACACTAGCATATCTATCCAGGCACCGATCCCAGTCAAAGCATATGCCCAACACTAGCATATCTATCGTGGCAGTCAAAGCATATACCCCACCAGGTATATCTATCAAGACAATGATCGTACCAAAGCATATACACATATCTATCAAGGCATCCATACCAATCATATGAAATCTATGTATGCACATGCATATGATACTACCAATCATATGACACAACGATAACATAAATCATATGATATTAAAACCATAATAGCATCATCATATCATATCTATACTCCGTACGTCAACACGTACCTGTACTGCGACACAAACGAGATAAAGCAGTTGTCAATAGCTAAGTGCCTCGTTGTCCTGTCCCCTGTGATGGTGCTACAACAATGCCAACAATATATCATGTTATGATAGGCATTAAAATCATATTCCACAAAATATTTTTATTTTTCAAAATATTACCACTGGCGATCGATCGCGATCAACACCGATCGATCGCCAAAACTCTCTGCCCCCTCGCGATCGATCGCAACAACTTGGCGATCGATCGCCACAATGCTCTGTTCATCGCGATCGATCGCGACACTTTCACCGATCGATCGCCATCCAATTTCACCGCCTTAAAATGTTACTGTCATCGGCGATCGATCGCTCACTCGCACCGATCGATCGCCGATGCCCAGAAAAATGAGAGCATGGCGATTTTCAAGCTTATCTCCATGAATCTTCTCCTACACCTCATATTAAACCATGTCAACATGTTTCTTGCAAGACCTAGGAACATATAAACATAAATCTAACATCATAGATTCCAATTCCTAGCATAGAAACATGATATGATTGTACACATGCACACTTGAGCTTTCCCTTCACATATATCAACATGAATGACATAATTCAAGTATATAACTATGAATTTCTTACCAAGATGGTACAATTCCACTTCACACACCCTCCTAGCTCAAGTTACAAGTGAAATCCAAGCTCAAACCAACAACTCCTTGAAAGAAATGGAGAGGAGCTTGTGTAGTGTTTTAGTAGGTGTAAAAGGTGTTGTATGTGATTTCATCCCCTTAATCCACTTGATATAGGATCTTTAATTCCTTAAGTCCCTTGCTATCATACCATTTAAAGGTAATTACATGCTAACTAACATGTACATGCAATGCACTCCAAATTCAAATCCAACTCTAATGCACATGTTGATGCACTTTCAACACTTAATCCATAATTCACATGTTTATAGTATGAATGTATTACACACCATGTTTCATGCCTTCTCATATTTCATTTCATATCTAAATCAATGCATTCTTGGTTCCACTCGAACTCCCATTATCATATCGTCAAGTGATATGATTACACCATAATCATATCACACGTGTATTAAACAAATCGAGGCATTACAATTCTCCCCCACTTATTGAATTTCGTCCTCGAAATTGCCTATACAAAACATGCATATCGAAACACGCAACTCAACTATGATACGATATGAAAATAGGAAACATGATCATATATGCAACACTACAGTATATATGTACCAACCGTATCATAAAACTGTAAAATCATACCAGTAACCAAATCCGGATACCGTTGCATCATATGCTGCTCCGTCTCCCACGTTGCCTCTTCGACACCCCGTCTGTCCCACTGTACCTTTACCATAGGAATCACTTTGTTACGCAACCTGCGTTCAGCTCGATCCAAGATCATAACCGGTCGTTCCTCATACGACACATCTGTATCCAACTGTACATCAGGTAACTGTAATACGTGACTCGGATCTGGTTCATACTTCCTCAACAGTGAAACATGAAAAACATCATGAATACTACTCAAAGCTGGTGGTAGTGCCAAGCGATATGCCAACGTACCAATACGTTGCAACACCTCATACGGACCAACATATCGTGGAGACAATTTTCCACGCTTCCCAAATCGTACTACACCTTTAAAAGGTGAGATTTTCAAGAACACACGGTCACCAACTTGAAATTCAAGTGGTCTACGTCGCTTATTGGCATAAGCAGCCTGTCTATCCTGAGCAGCTTTCAATTTCAATCGTATTACCTTGACTTTCTCTTCCATATCATGAATCATATCCGGTCCATGTAAGGAAGACTGATCCACATCATCCCAATATAATGGCGATCTACATCGTCGCCCATACAATGCCTCAAATGGTGCCATCTGTATACTAGACTGATAACTATTGTTATATGAAAATTCTACTAATGGCAATGACTCTTGCCAAGAAGTATCAAACTCTAATACACAGGCACGCAACATATCCTCAAGCGTCTGTATCGTACGCTCTGTTTGTCCATCTGTCTGAGGATGATATGCTGTACTCAATCGCACTTCAGTTCCCAACGCTGTCTGTAGCCCTTCCCAGAAATGAGAAGTAAATCTCGGATCCCTATCCGATACAATGGAAACTGGAATACCATGTAGCCTCACTACATGTTGAATGTATAACTGTGCCATTCTCAGATATGTATATGTCATACAATATGGCACAAAATGAGATACTTTGGTAAGTCTGTCAACAATTACCCAAATTGCATCGCAACCAGAAGACGTCCGTGGCAAATGAGTCACAAAATCCATCGTGATATGTTCCCATTTCCACTGAGGAATTTCCAAACTATGTAATTCACCTCCTGGTCTCTGTCTTTCCGCTTTCACTTGTTGACAGAGCAAACACCGTTTGACAAAGTTCAATACATCCTGTTTCATACGTTTCCACCAAAATTGGGTACGTAAATCATGGTACATTTTCTTCCCTCCAGGATGTATACTGTATCTACTACAATGAGCACGTTGTAGTAGTTCTTGGCGTAGTCCTAATGACGCAGGTACTATCCAACAGTTTCTGTACTTCAAAGTTCCATCACTTGTTAGTACAAATTGAGATGTTTGTCCTTGATTTATCTTTTCCTTCCAATGTTGTACCTCATCATCACTCCCTTGTGCCGTTCTTATTTTGTCAAAAATGTCAGGTTCAACCAACAATGTTGATACCCGTACCGGCACTGACTCCATATCAAAATCATAACCCAAAGTACAACAAGAAGTCATCAAAGCAGATAAATGAACCATTTCATCAGCCGTATGATGTACTTTCCGACTCAAGGCATCTGCTGTAAGATTAGCTTTTCCTGGATGATAATCAATCTCACAATCATAATCTTTCAACAGATCCATCCATCTCCTTTGTCTCATATTCAACTCCGCTTGAGTGAATAGAAATTTTAAGCTCTTATGATCAGTATATATGGTAAACGACGTACCATATAAATAATGTCGCCATATCTTCAATGCAAAGACAATGGCAGCCAATTCCAGATCATGTACTGGATATCTCATTTCATGTGGCTTCAACTGTCGTGATGCATAAGCCACTACATGTTTGTCCTGCATCAAAACACAACCTAATCCAAGTAATGATGCATCAGTATAAACTGCAAACCTGTCATGCTCAGATGGAATGATCAAGACTGGAGCTGTAGTCAATCGATGTTTTAATTCCTGGAAACTACGCTCACAAGCCTCTGACCATTGAAATGA
Organism: Haberlea rhodopensis; assembly: GCA_907163345.1. Taxonomy (NCBI): domain Eukaryota; kingdom Viridiplantae; phylum Streptophyta; class Magnoliopsida; order Lamiales; family Gesneriaceae; genus Haberlea; species Haberlea rhodopensis. Next base: position 250,503 of record CAJQUN010000295.1, read on the forward strand.
TACTCCCTTCTGTGTCAAATGTGTCAATGGTTTGGCAATCGCTGAAAATCCTTCAACGAATCGTCTATAATAACCTGCCAAACCCAAGAAACTACGAATCTCTGGCACAGAAGTAGGTGCTGACCAATTCAACACTGCTTCCACTTTCTTTGGATCAACTGATATACCTTCCTCTGATATGACATGACCCAAAAATCCAACACTAGTCAACCAAAACTCACACTTACTGAGTTTGGCATACAACTGATGTGTCCTCAACAATTGCAACACCATATGCAAATGTTGAACATGTTCGGCATCACTCCGTGAATAGATCAATATATCATCGATAAAGACAATGACAAATCGATCAAGGTATTCCTGAAACACACGATTCATTAAACTCATAAAGATAGCAGGAGCATTTGTCACTCCAAAAGGCATTACCAGAAACTCATAATGTCCATAACGAGTTCTGAATGCTGTCTTCTGTATATCTCCTTCCCTCACACGTATTTGATGATACCCTGACCTCAAGTCAATCTTAGAATATATCCTTGATCCCTGCAACTGATCAAACAAATCATCAATACGAGGAAGAGGATATTTATTCTTTATTGTTACCTTGTTCAATTGTCGATAGTCAATACACAGTCTCATTGTCCCATCCTTCTTCTTCACAAATAATACCGGAGCACCCCAAGGCGATACACTAGGACGTATGTACCCCTTGTCCAATAAATCTTGCAATTGAGTTTTCAACTCTTTCAATTCAGTTGGTGCCATCCGATAAGGAGCACGTGAAATTGCAGAAGTACCAGGTATCAAATCAATACCAAATTCCACTTCTCGACTCGGTGGGAATCCAGGTATCTCATCTGGAAACACATCCGCATATTCTGCAATCACTGGTATCTCCTCCACTTTCCTTTCTCTTTTCTGTTCTATGACATCAAGGGCATAAATCAAATAACCTTCATGTCCACGTTCCAACAAACGCGACATTCGGATTGCTGATATCAAAGGAATCCTTGCCCTCGATCCCTGGCCATAGAAGTACCATTGAGTTCCAGTATCAGACTGAAATCTCACAACCTTATGACAACAATCCACAACAGACGGATAGCTACTCAAAACATCAATCCCAATAATACAATCAAAATCTGTCATGTCTAACACAATCAGATCAGCTTGTAATCCAAACTCAGTCTCAAACTGAATCTCACAATCAGACACACTCTGACAAGCCATTACAGTAGTTCCCATGGGTGTCGAAACATAAAGAGGCATCAACAGTGGAGACGAGCATATATGATACCGATCAACAAAAGTTTGTGCAACAAAAGAATGTGATGCACCAGTATCAATCAAAAGTAAGGCTGGATAAGTAAACAAAGTACACTTACCCGCTATCACAGCATCAGGAGCTGCCTCTGCTTCCTCCCTGTTTAGTGCATACACCTGAGCCTGAGGTCCTGCCCTCTGTCCGCCACCAGACTGTACTACACTCTGTGGTCTCTGCTGCACTGTATTCTCTGACATGGGTCCTCTCCTCTGTTGTCCGCCCACTTGAGGACAATCACGGATCACATGTCCTGGTTTCCCACAACGGAAACAAACTACTGTATCAAACTGTGGACAATTCTTTTGATAATGTGGCCCTCCACATTTAAAACACTGTAATCCTCGTCCACTACTGCTACTCCTACCTTGGGACTGTCCCTTAGCCCTTCTGTCATCCCCTTTCCTTGGTCCAAACCGTTTCCCACTAAACCTAGATGACGATGCACCACCTCGTGGTGATTTAAAGGAATCTCCTCTAGGTCGCATACTGTCAGATGTAGGTGGTTGGGCTTGTCCAACATCTTTATACACTCCTACAGCAATCTCAGCCATCTCAGCTCGAGTCAAGGCTTCTTCATAAGATGTAGGGTTATTGGACATGACCCTATCAAACAATTCAGGCCTCAACCCTTTCAAAAATTGTCTGATTTTTGCCTTTGTATTGACAGCAATATGTGGCACATAGCGAAGCAAAGAGGAATAGTGCACAGCATAATCAGATACGGTCATGGATCCCTGTCTCAAATTTGTAAATCATCCTCTTTCCTTTGCCTTGCAGCAACGGAGAAATAATGCTCCAGAAACTTTGTTCTAAACACATCCCAGTTCACTGTCTGTCCTTGAGCCCTCAACTCCAGTACTGTGGATTTCCACCACATCATAGCTTTCTTGGCCAACTGATATTCAGCTAAACGTAACCAAGCAGTCTTGGCACACGGTGCTGATACAAATATCTGTTCTATACGTTCCAGCCACTCCTCTGACAGTTCCCCTGACTCAGTCCCCTCAAACCTAGGTGGCTGATAACTCAGAAACTGGGTCAAAGTCAATTCTCCAGGCAACAATACCTGTTCCACTGGCCCTTGTTCAATCGGTGGTGGTGGCACAGGCGCCATCCGTACACTCGCATTGCCACTCATGGCATCCCCAACATCCTCATGTAACCCTCTGTCTGTCATAGCTGTAGATCAAGGGTTAACAATAACAATCATAAAAATATAACATGTTAGAATAACATCATATGCCAACTCCTAACATGCTATTACCATTCGCAAAGTGTTTAGGTAACTCCCTAATACACTTCTTCTACCCATGTTCACCCCGTTCTCGAACCACTGCTCTGATACCACTAATGTGGGGCCCTCGTTTACTTAATCCATTATGTATCCATTAAACATACATATGTGAGTCTGAATTAAGTAATATACCATGCACGGATTAAGAGTTCATACTAGTTAAGTTATTTACAAGGTTATCAAAAACCTAACAAACTATACATATCATGTACATAAACAACCTAATTCAAATGAACTCCTAGGCAGTGGTTCCCCTCGCAGCGGAAATCATGACTCACGCTCCCCACGTCTATGAGTCCCTACAGAAACATTCACAACGTGAGTATAGATAACAACTATCTCAGTGCAATATCAAAACACAATATCAATATCAATGATAAAGCACAATAAATCAGATAACGTGAATGTTCTGTATCATGCATCCACAAATGCACTATGTCATGACATGTTTCAACAAGTTCCCTATTATCACGAGTCTCATATGATATGCCTATTCAGCTCAATATGTCAGTGAAACCAAATCACATCTTCATATTAGCAGCACATATCATAGTACCATACTCATCTGTGATAATAACCAGAGTATATACCCACACCAGGCGTATATCTCTCAAGCCAAAGCATATGTAGTATATCTTTCGTGGCAACGATCCCAGCCCAAGCATATGCCCCACACTAGCATATCTATCCAGGCACCGATCCCAGTCAAAGCATATGCCCAACACTAGCATATCTATCGTGGCAGTCAAAGCATATACCCCACCAGGTATATCTATCAAGACAATGATCGTACCAAAGCATATACACATATCTATCAAGGCATCCATACCAATCATATGAAATCTATGTATGCACATGCATATGATACTACCAATCATATGACACAACGATAACATAAATCATATGATATTAAAACCATAATAGCATCATCATATCATATCTATACTCCGTACGTCAACACGTACATGTACTGCGACACAAACGAGATAAAGCAGTTGTCAATAGCTAAGTGCCTCGTTGTCCTGTCCCCTGTGATGGTGCTACAACAATGCCAACAATATATCATGTTATCATAGGCATTAAAATCAAATTCCACAAAATATTTTTATTTTTCAAAATATTACCACTGGCGATCTATCGCGATCAACACCGATCGATCGCCAAAACTCTCTGCCCCCTCGCGATCGATCGCAACAACTTGGCGATCGATCGCCACAATGCTCTGTTCATCGCGATCGATCGCGACACTTTCACCGATCGATCGCCATCCAATTTCACCGCCTTAAAATGTTACTGTCATCTGCGATCGATCGCTCACTCGCACCGATCGATCGCCGATGCCCAGAAAAATGAGAGCATGGCGATTTTCAAGCTTATCTCCATGAATCTTCTCCTACACCTCATATTAAACCATGTCAACATGTTTCTTGCAAGACCTAGGAACATATAAACATAAATCTAACATCATAGATTCCAATTCCTAGCATAGAAACATGATATGATTGTACACATGCACACTTGAGCTTTCCCTTCACATATATCAACATGAATGACATAATTCAAGTATATAACTATGAATTTCTTACCAAGATGGTACAATTCCACTTCACACACCCTCCTAGCTCAAGTTACAAGTGAAATCCAAGCTCAAACCAACAACTCCTTGAAAGAAATGGAGAGGAGCTTGTGTAGTGTTTTAGTAGGTGTAAAAGGTGTTGTATGTGATTTCATCCCCTTAATCCACTTGATATAGGATCTTTAATTCCTTAAGTCCCTTGCTATCATACCATTTAAAGGTAATTACATGCTAACTAACATGTACATGCAATGCACTCCAAATTCAAATCCAACTCTAATGCACATGTTGATGCACTTTCAACACTTAATCCATAATTCACATGTTTATAGTATGAATGTATTACACACCATGTTTCATGCCTTCTCATATTTCATTTCATATCTAAATCAATGCATTCTTGGTTCCACTCGAACTCCCATTATCATATCGTCAAGTGATATGATTACACCATAATCATATCACACGTGTATTAAACAAATCGAGGCATTACAAGGACTAAGGGTCGGGTTGAGGCAGTGAGCTAAAAGAATACAAAGATGTAAATGATTCAGCTTTTGATTAGTATCTACTCTAGGAGTAGTATAAATCTAAATGTTAACATTCATTATGGGAATGTAATTAATAAGTTTGTTTGAAGTTTGATTTTTGTCCTGTAATATGGTTAGCTCACGTAACAACCGGAACTCTAAAATGTCATTAATGCATGTTTAGTCCTTTTTATGTTATTAATCACTGTCAAGGTAGGAAGACCCTACATTGTTGTTAACCCTCTCTTGCAGTATGGCAGTAAATGTGGAAGTGGGCGATGCGGTAAGTGTTAATGCAAGTGTTGGGCGTACGAATCCCCTACCACCGCCAGCCTTGGGTGAAGAACCTTCCGAACAATGGTTATTACCGGGAGAACTAAGTTTGGCTCAATTTCCGACATACCGGACCCCGATGTTCGAAGGAACTGAGACTGGGGAGATGGCTGAGGAATGGTTGGAGAGAATAGAACAGTTATTTGTGGCAGCTCCTTGTGCTAAGACAGCCTGGATAAGGCTAGCGGAGTTCCAATTGGCCGAGAAGGCACTGATGTGGTGGAAGACCACAGTGATAGAGCAAGAGGCTCAGGGTCAGGAGATCAATTGGAAGCTGTTCAGGACTCGGTTTCTGACCCGCTAATTCTCAGCTGCTGCACGATAAGCACAAAAATGCTGGCACTCGTATACACACATTGGTATACATTCCTATGCCCCAACACCACATACATACTCAATGCACTTGGCTCGGGTATCTCCAATCATACCCATAAGCCTCAAATACAACTGTCAATCCTCAGTTATTCTCAACCCGCGGAGAATATTGATTGACAAACCAACGACTAATGGTGTGATCCCAACATCAACACCACACAAACCAACTCATCGAATCTTCCAAAGATTCCCAATAGGTAGGTATATCAATACCGCCTTCCTCACAAGGGAAGTGTCATGAACCCATGACCCTCCAACCTCAAACCAATAAATACACAATTGGTTCTGAATAGTGCATCCTTGCAACTATTACCAATCCGAAATCCTTATACACAGCGTATACCCAATTAACGATGCTCTGTACTAATACCATAGTACTCTGTATACTCGAGCATCTTCCAGAGACGTCTCCTCGTACGTCTCACCTAAAAATAGAAGGTCATTACTCAGTCCAACACCAGTAATGCTTACCATGGCTGATTCACAATCAACCCTTGATCAACACCAGCTGTCTCCATGACAGTATGTTCCAAATCTCTCCAAGAGATACAATTAATATAGTAGTGTCGTCCCACTAACTATATCCCACAATTTGATCGTGTCCCCCATTGCATTCCATATGCAAGGATTCTCAACCAGAGCCAACAATGACTTGTCGACACTTACGTTGGTACTCCCAACAGAATTGAGCTGTCCCACTACAAGTCCCTCAAAACATTTAACGTATAACGTTCTCGTGAGGCATTCCCTGCCTCAATCCTTATGCCACATAGTGACTACAAGAGTCCACTATAAACCCTCATCATATCATCATACGATTCATGAAACTCGGTTCCAACGAGCAGTATAATGGCTACATCATGCTCATTATAGCATTGCAACAATTCCTGGCTATCAGATCGCTGCCTCCTTAAGTTTACACCAAACCTACCAACGTATCGTACGTTCCACCCCGGTATACCATACCGTACCATCCATTAGAGTAGTGGGTCATTGCCCAATATTTCTCGAACACCAATGCACAACGGACATCCCAGTGTCCTCACTCAACCACAATGCAATCCTACTCCATTAGGATTTATTCCACACCTTCATGTGTGGGTGTGACCATGTCCACCATACGTCACATTGGTATATGCAAGTAGTTTCCTCAATAACTACTCCTACCACCAGTCACTTGGCCATAGCCATCCCAACGAGTATACCCAAAGGCACCACTACTCGTAAAGTATTTACCTCAAATACGTATTACGGTACACTTACCTGTATGGCGCATCCAATAATTCATCGAGCAAACCTGCTCGACATAATAGTCTCTTCAACCGGTGACGCAGATGCCACCTTGTGCCCACCATCGGCACTCAACCGTACGACTAAATGCATATACCTGAATGTATTTTTCATCGTAATGATGACACCCGTCTACATAGAACATCATCTAAGTCATCGTCATCCTGTGACGGTACATGTCAACACATGACATTCGCAATATCATCGTCATCTCGTGACGGTACATATCAATACATGACATCCACAATATCATCGTCAGCCCGTGACGGTATATGTCAATACATGACATCCATAATAACACTAACAAAATAGTAATCTACCATAACTCATCGCTACTAAGATAGCGGCATACCTATACCCATTGCCCAACAACGGTACGCAATCAGCACCCATTGCTCGAAGGCGGCACAATCTCGAGCTACAAAATCAGGGGGTATGAGCCCTCGCTATAGAATCAGCGGAATAGATCATTGCTATAGATATCCGACGGTATGAACCATCGCCATAGAATTAGCGGAATGTACCATCGCCATAAGTACCCGGCGACACGAACCATCGCCATAGAATTAGCGGAATGAACCATCGCTATATATACCCGGCGGCATGAACCATCGCCATAGAACTAGAATTAGCGGAATGAACCATTGCTATATATATACCCGGCGGCATGAACCATCGCCATAGAATTAGCGGAATGAACCATCGCTATATATATACCCGGCGGCATGAACCATCGCCATAGAACTAGCGGAACGTACCATCGCTATATATATCTGGCGGCATGAACCATCGCCATTGAATTAGCGGAATGAACCATCGCTATATATACCCGGCGGCATGAACCATTGCCATAGAACTAGCGGAATGTACCATCGCTATACGTATCCGGCGGCAAGAACCATCGCCTTAGAATTAGCCAACCCCTAGCCTTGTTATAGAAGTGTATTTTAATGCACCTCGCTTGTCATGACCGCGGCACTAATACCCCTCGCTTCGACATATCAGCGGCATCGAATAACCTCGCTTCAAATGTGACATGCGGCATTTACCCTCGCTTCAATATTTAGCGGCAAATATTCTTTCCTCGCTACGATATGACAGCGGCAAGTATTCTATCATCGCTTCAAATGACAGCAACAAAGCATTATGTAATACCCCCGAAATGTTATATGATTATGTGCTACGATGTATTTAAGAGGGTTGTGGTATTTTAAGTGGGGGATTATATTTATGATATGATGATATGGTTTGGGGGGCATATTACGTGTTTTTAATTGTTGTATTGATGTAGTACAATTATAAAATATCAAGGGAAGATATTTTTATACATCGTATGAAATACCGGGACACAATTAAACACCCCAAACCACCCTACATGCAACCACCCCCCTAACCCATGCCAATCAAACTGTTGATAGGCTGACTTCTCACCCCACTTGACTCAATCATTCAGCCGCATCCTTCCATCCCAAATCTCGACCCTTCTCTCCCAAAGAAACACCAGCACTTGCTGAGTAAAAACTTGAGGAGCCTTGCCATTTTCATCCCTTGGAAGCCTCTAAAAAATCGGAGCAAAGAAGGGTACGAAACCATGCTCTGTCTGTGTTTTTAAGCTTATTAGGTTCTTGCTTTTATGTATGGTAAATATGGCATGATAGCTTAGGTTTCTTGAAACCTTCGATTTAAATGATTAAATGGTGTTTTTATGAAGCTCTCAGTATATTTCCTTGAGCATGTTATCTGTTTTATATGAAGGATTAAAGCATGTGAACTAGGGTGTTCGAAAATCTGGGAAGATGTTTCCCCTGTTTTCTGGAAAATGTGGTTTGAGAGTGGTATTGAGGAGGTTATATTATGCATGTTAGATGGGTCTTAGGGTGAACCTTCGATTTGGGTACACGAATGATAAGTTGGTAAAGCCCAGGATATCTTTGTTCAAACATGTTTTATGAATTATGGTATAGTTTTTATGGCATGAAAAGTAGTGCTAAAAAATCTGGGAAAAATCCCGATTTTTCAGAGCTCTCGATCGATCGAGATTTGGTTCCGATCGATCGAGCGAGACAGCGGGTCTAATGTATGTTTTAAAATTGTGATGCCGATCGATCGAAGGATTTCTCGATCGATCGGTGAAGCTTCTCGATCGATCGGTAAAATACTTCGATCGATCGAGCGAGGCAGGAAGCTAAGGCACTGTTAGTGCACAGTGTCTCGATCGATCGAGACTTTGGGCCGATCTGTAATGACCCGACACTTTACATAATCATGCATACGACTCATGGCATATATGAAATCATTCAAATGCATAATTGCATATATTGTGACGCATAATTGCATATATTGACTAGAATTGAAAAATAATAATAATAATAATAATGAAAAGTTGTTAAAATAGTCGAATATATCATCCAAAATTTTATTGTTTACCTTGAAAGTGTCATCACAAAGTTAAAATAATGGTTGGCCTAGCTGATAAAGTTTGGAAGTTAATACAATGTACTTGAATATGTTGACTAGATATAAGGTTGGAAAATGAAACACGTAGATGATGTCTTTACCCCATGTCTGCCTATTGATTAAATTATTAAATTAGATAAGGATTAGAAGAACGAGTATACGTGCTTCTCTTTCAAATCCCCTTTTTCTTACCTGCTCATCATACGAAGAAAACAAAAACAGGAGAAAGTGTTTATGTGCTGATTTCGTAAATCACTCCTTCACCGAGCATCAGGAGATATACTTGATGTAATTTTCGTTTCCTTCTATTGTCTTTCAGCATGACATATTTTTATGGAGATCATAGTATAGTTTTTGTAAGAGGCTTATGTCCTAATCCTGGAATGTTACTCTAACTTCATGCACCAACAGTATAGATGATTTAAACAAATAGCATGGAGAAACATGGAAGGCTTTATTGGAACAATACATTAATTTTCTAATTAGAATATGATTCTTTCATTGATACACGAAATGAGAAGTTGATTATAGTTTAAAAATAAATAAGTAACTGAAGTAATGATATTAATTGAGATAGTAGAATTAGTTTTAGTTTGGCATTATGAGTGACCGAATGAGTTGGACAACTAGCATTGCATTCCAACTATATTGTTTTGGGTATTGAGAGAAAGAAATAGAAGATTTATTACATAGTTTAGTAATTCTTTATCACTATTGTACTTGGTATGAAATGGCATGCATAACATGTAGATAGTGTAATTAATTCATCTCCAATATACGATATTGAGTTTGGTTGTGCATTTGATATGCACTGATAGGTTCTACGTTTGATATCGGCACCAGCAAGGCGACTTAAGTACTTCCTATGAGATAGGAGTATCGCTTGTGAGTATATCCTTATAACTTGGTATTTAACTTTATATAAGTATGTGATTTGTGTTATATAAGTATCCTGAATTGGTGAATGAATTGCGATGAATGCAATATGTTGTGAAAGAACTAAATTGAGTTCTGAAAGGTACATGTTGAGACGTGATGTTATACGTTTTATATGATGTTGTTTACCTTATTATGATTTGATGTTATGCATATGATTATGACATGTGCATTAATAAGAGATTAAAGAACTCTGTTATGGCCACTAATGACCTTGAACCATGTGTTATTTCATTCTGAGTACGGTCAGAATTACAGAATCAAAATAAATATCGATCCCAAGTTAATTAATTGAACTCAAGAGGGGATCTACAGAGTGCCGGTCATATCGTGATCACGGATTGTTCTTGGTATTAGTTGGGTCATAACAGAATAACAATACAGACATACATGTGCATCATTCATTTTATATGAATCATGTGAACTGATGGAAAGCTTGATGATGAATCATGTGAGTATATTCATGTGCTTATGTGGATATGAATTATATGCTTATGTGATTTTAAATACTACGTTATTGAATATGCTCATTGAGTTTGCAACTCACCCAAATGCAAATGTTGTTTTTCAGTTGCTGTAAATAAAAGTTGACTCTACAAAGTGTTTCTACGTATTTTGGAAGTCATGGATCCAAGGTCGGCTGGCTGACTCTCGTCCTTCTCCCTCAGCTCATCATTTGCATATACTGTATAGGTTTTTGGTTGGGTTGTGAGGGGTACAACCTTGGTCATTTTGTGGCATACTGCCTTGTAAATTATATTTTGATACATGTCTTGATTACATGATGTTATGAGATTGAAATTTCCGCTGCCATTAAATATTATGTTATATGTCTCATGTATATGTGGTATATGTGTTATATGTGTAAAGGGTGTCACAGTTGATTTGGTATCAGAGCAAAGGTTAGAGGTTCTGTAGACTGTCATATGTGCATTGTCATTCTCTGGTAAAAAGTTGCATAAGTCATCATTTATGTCATAGGTTTAATGATGAGCAAAGTATTCATGGAGGGGAAGGATCAGCCGAGCCTGAGTCACATTCATCATTTTCACTTCCACCTCATGCACAAAGAATACCAGCTGAGGCATATCGACAGTTTCCACCTGTTTATCCTCCAGAACCACGTGAAAGGAGGTATGATAAATTAAGAAAAATGGGAGCTGTTGATTTTATGGGTACTACTGATCCAGCTGAGGCAGAGACTTGGCTGAAACGTACAGAAAGGATTTTGAATCTGATGAAATGTACACCTGAGGAGAAATTTGATTACACAGTGTCACTTCTTCAGGGTAATGCTTATGATTGGTGGGAGACTATTCCACATAGTACTGATCAGCCATCTATGTTGACATGGGATGATTTTCTGTTGCATTTTAATGATGCTTACCTACCTGAAGTGTATAAGGATCAGAAAGAGAGAGAATTTCTTGATCTGAAACAGTGGAATCGATCAATAGCGGAATATGAGGTACTCTTTAACCAGTTATCTCACTATGCTCCACATATGATAGCCACAGAAAAGAAGAAGTGTAGCAGATTTGAAGCAGGACTTCGATTTACTATTTGTGATCGCCTCACACCTACAGACATGGAATCATTTAGCAAGTTGAAAGCTGCAGTGGTACGTGCTGAAAAGTTGGAAGCTGAATCAAAAGCTTTCCAATTAAATAAAAAGAGACAAAGTGAGGAAGTTGGTGGATTTGGAAGGAAGAAGGGATTTAATGTACCTACACAGAAAAGTTTCCCCAGTGGTTCTAAAGGTGTCAGTTCTAGTGGTGCAACATCTGCTGCTAAAAGTTTTGGTTCTACACCGTCGGTTATGACTTGTGTGCATTGTGGACGAAATCATTATGGACAGTGTCGAATGTTTATAGGAAAATGTTTTCGATGTGGAGAACCTGGACATATAGCAAGGAATTGTTCAAAGCCACATGAAGAACCTACAGTTCAGCAAACCAGGTCAAGTGGTTTTACACCTAACAGAGGCAGAGATCGAGGACGATTTGGTATGGGCAGAGGGACCAGTACAGAGGAGAGTAAAGCCAATAATCAGGCCCGAGTGTTTGCTATGACACAGGAAGAAGCAAATGCAGCACCAGCAGTGATTACCGGTAATTTATCTATTTCTGGTTTAACAACTTATGTTTTATTTGATCCTGGTGCAACACATTCATTCATATCACAATTATTCATGATGCATTTGCATGAAACACCAGTATCATTGGGCTATGATTTATTTGTTCAAACCCCAGTAGGGAGCATGATTGTCATAAATACTGTGTATCAGAATTGTAAAATGTTCATTGGGAATACTGAAATGCATGCTACTTTACTGGTTATGCCGTTAAAGGATTTTGATGTGATTCTGGGTATGGATTGGTTAACTGAATATCATGCTAAATTGGATTGTTTTACCAAAGAAATAGTACTGCAACTTCCTGATCAGTCCCAGATAGTATTTCAAGGAAAAAGAAAAATATTGTCTACACGTGTAATATCTGCATCTACGGCATTCAAATTGGTGAAGGGTGGTTGTGAAGCATATTTAGCTCACATTATAGATAGCAGATTATGTGGTTTGAAACTTGAGGATATTCCAGTGGTTAGAGAATATCCCGATGTATTTCCAGATGATTTACCAGGATTACCCCCAGATCGAGATACTGAGTTTACTATCGAAATACCAGTGGGTACAGCGCCAATTTCTATTTCTCCTTATAGAATGGCACCTATTGAATTAAAAGAATTGAAAACTCAATTACAAGAACTACTGGAGAAAGGATTCATTAGACCGAGTGTTTCACCATGGGGAGCACCGGTATTGTTTGTTAAAAAGAAGGATGGTACTTTAAGGTTATGTATAGACTATCGGCAATTGAATCGAGTGACTATAAAGAATAAATATCCATTGCCTAGAATTGATGATTTATTTGATCAGTTGCAAGATGCTACAGTCTTTTCAAAGATTGATCTGAGATCAGGATATCATCAGTTGAAAATTGTTGAGTCTGATGTGTCAAAAACGGCTTTCAGAACCAGGTATGGCCACTATGAATTTTTGGTATGCCTTTTGGTTTGACTAATGCACCTGCTGCATTTATGGCATTGATGAATGATGTGTTTAGACCTTACCTGGATAGATTTGTGATTGTCTTTATTGATGACATTCTGGTATATTCTAAATCGGCTGAGGAACATGAACAACAATTGAAAATTGTACTACAAACTTTGCGTGAGAAACAGTTGTATGCAAAACTCAGCAAATGTGAATTTTGGTTAGATCAGATTGTCTTTTTGGGACATGTTGTTTGTAGTGATGGTATTAAAGTTGATCCAGTAAAAATTGAAGCAGTAACTAAATGGGAGTGTCCGAAAAATGTTGCAGAAGTTCGTAGTTTTCTTGGTTTAGCCGGGTACTATAGGAGATTTGTTGAAAATTTCTCTCTTATAACAACTCCATTGACAAAATTGTTGCGCAAAGGTATTTTGTTTAAGTGGACAGATGAATGCCAAAAGAGTTTTGACGAATTGAAAGAACGACTCACGACTGCTCCAGTTCTGACAATACCTTCAGGTACTGATGGTTTTGTTATTTATAGTGATGCTTCTTATCAAGGTTTGGGATGTGTTTTGATGCAACATGGTAAAGTTATTGCTTATGCTTCTCGGCAACTTAAGCCATATGAGATGTCTTATCCTACACATGATTTAGAACTTGCTGCAGTTGTTTTTGCATTAAAGATATGGAGACATTACTTGTATGGTACCACATTTCAAATCTTTACCGATCATAAAAGTTGGAAGTATTTATTGAGTCAGAAAGAATTGAATATGCGACAACGAAGATGGCTTGAATTATTGAAAGACTATGATTGCACGATTGAGTATCACCCTGGAAAGGCAAATGTCGTTGCTGATGCGTTGAGCAGAAAATCATATGGTACTGTTTCTTATCTTTCAGTACATTCTGTGCCATATTTGCTAGAATTGAGAAAAATGAATATTGCCTTGAATGTTGATGAGATTGGTATTATCTGTGCTTCACTTTGTATCCGTCCAGTAATGACTGAAAGATTAAAAATGCTCAATTTCGTGATGATAAACTAATTAGTATTGCAGAAAAGGTGAAACAGGGAAATAGTAAAGAATTTGTTATCAATGATGAGGGTACTGTAATGATTCATAATCGACTGTGTGTTCCTAATATGGATAATATAAGGCATGAAATAATGGAGGAAGCACACATTGCACCGTATGCTATGCATCCCGGTAGTACGAAGATGTATCAGACTCTGAGAACCCATTATTGGTGGCCTAGAATGAAGAAGGATGTAGCTGAGTATATATCGAAATGTTTGACATGCCAACAGGTGAAATCTGAACATCAAGCACCAGTTGGGAAATTGCATCCATTACCTATTCCAGTTTGGAAGTGGGAGCGTATAACAATGGATTTTGTTTATGGTTTACCTGTAACACCGAGAAAGAATGATGCAGTTTGGGTGATTGTTGATCGATTGACAAAATCATCTCATTTCTTACCATTTAGATGGGGATCGACACTTGAAAGTTTAGCAAGAAGGTATGTGAATGAAATTATTAGATTACATGGTGTACCTTTATCTATTGTATCAGATAGAGATCCTCGTTTTACATCAAGATTTTGGGGAAGTTTACAAGAAGCTTTGGGTACTAAATTACATTTTAGTACATCATTTCATCCACAAACAAATGGACAATCAGAAAGAACGATTCAAACTTTAGAAGAGATGCTTCGATCGTGTGTTCTTGAGTTTAAAGGTTCATGGGATGATTATATTGCTTTGATGGAATTTGCATATAATAATCAGTATCATAGTAGTATTGGCATGGCACCATATGAAGCCTTATATGGTAGAAAGTGCAGAAGCCTAGTATGCTGGGATGAAGAAGGAATGCGCATAATAGAAGGTCCAGATCTCATTCAAGAGACTGTTGAAAAGATAAAAATTGTGAAAAATTGATTGAAAGCAGCGCTAGATAGACAAAAGAGTTATACTGATCAACATAGACGAGAAATGGATTATCAAATTGGTGAAAAGATATTTCTTCGTGTTTCTCCTTGGAGAGGTATTCTCAGATTTGGAAAGAAAGGAAAATTGAGTCCGCGATACATTGGTCCCTATGAGATTCTTGATACAGTTGGACCGTTAGCTTATCGTCTTGCCTTACCTCCTGAATTGTCTCAGATTCATAATGTGTTCCATGTTAGTATGCTTCGGAGATACAGATCAGATCCATCTCATATTCTGCAAAACGAACCGATTGAAATTTCTGAAAATTTAAGTTATGTTGAAGAACCGGTTGAGGTATTAGAATACAAGGACAAACAGTTACGGAATCGAGCAATTCCTATGGTAAAGGTTCTGTGGAAGAATCATTCTGAACGGGAAGCTACGTGGGAAACAGAGGAACACATGAAAACACAATATCCGTGGTTATTTCCTGATACAGGTATAAATTTCGAGGCCGAAATTTTGTAAGGGGGGAGGAATTGTAATGACCCGACACTTTACATAATCATGCATACGACTCATGGCATATATGAATCATTCAAATGCATAATTGCATATATTGTGACGCATAATTGCATATATTGACTAGAATTGAAAAATAATAATAATAATAATGAAAAGTTGTTAAAATAGTCGAATATATCATCCAAAATTTTATTGTTTACCTTGAAAGTGTCATCACAAAGTTAAAATAATGGTTGGCCTAGCTGATAAAGTTTGGAAGTTAATACAATGTACTTTGAATATGTTGACTAGATATAAGGTTGGAAAATGAAACACGTAGATGATGTCTATACCCCATGTCTGCCTATTGATTAAATTATTAAATTAGATAAGGATTAGAAGAACGAGTATACGTGCTTCTCTTTCAAATCCCCTTTTGCTTACCTGCTCATCATACGAAGAAAACAAAAAACAGGAGAAAGAGTTTATGTGCTGATTTCGTAAATCACTCCTTCACCGAGCATCAGGAGATATACTTGATGTAATTTTCGTTTCCTTCTATTGTCTTTCAGCATGACATAATTTTATGGAGATCATAGTATAGTTTTTGTAAGAGGCTTATGTCCTAATCCTGGAATGTTACTCTAACTTCATGCACCAACAGTATAGATGATTTAAACAAATAGCATGGAGAAACATGGAAGGCTTTATTGGAACAATACATTAATTTTCTAATTAGAATATGATTCTTTCATTGATACACGAAATGAGAAGTTGATTATAGTTTAAAAATAAATAAGTAACTGAAGTAATGATATTAATTGAGATAGTAGAATTAGTTTTAGTTTGGCATTATGAGTGACCGAATGAGTTGGACAACTAGCATTGCATTCCAACTATATTGTTTTGGGTATTGAGAGAAAGAAATAGAAGATTTATTACATAGTTTAGTATTTCTTTATCACTATTGTACTTGGTATGAAATGTGTAGGGTCTTCCTACCTTAATATCATTTAGTACACATAAATTGGACAGAACATGCATTTAAGACCTCTTAAGGGTTCCGGTTGTAGCTTGAGCTAAGGAGATTACAGGCCAAAATAAAGTTTTCAAAAGCTATTTAATTACATTCCCAATAAAGAATGTTAAAGCTATAGATTTACACTACTCCTAGAGTAGAGACTATCAAAATCCTGCTTCCTACGTTCATCATGCTCCCTTTAGCTCACTTCCTCAACCCGACCCTAGGCCCTTGGTCCAAAAGTGTACCTACAGGGATAACACATCATGAGCATTCGTATATTTACTTAACATTATATAAAAGCATACAATAATGCATAACATCTTAGTTAAGTAAAAGTTATTGGTCGTCCTCCGACCTCCTTGGTTATCCCTGACTCTTATTCATATATTGGGGCGTCTTACCCCATTATATGGCATCTTACCATATCATAATCATTGCGTGGCATCTTACCACGTGGGCATCTTACCCAATCATATGGCGTCTTACCATATTATAAACATTGCGTGGCATCTTACCCTGTGGGCATCTTACCCAATCATATGGCGTCTTACCATATCATGACATTGCGTGGCATCTTACCACGAGGGCATCTTACCCAATCATATGCTTTGGGTGGTGTCTTACCACATGGGCGTCTTACCCAATCATACACATCGTATGACCTTATCATAAACTTCGTCATTATAGACGTCCTCATAACATCGTTATCATAAACATCATCTTAAGCATCATCATCGTAACATCATCATAAGCATCATCATCATAACATCGTCATAAGCATCATCATTATAAATATCATCATAGATATCATCATCATAACATCATCTTAAACGTCATCATCGTAAACATCATCTTAAACATCATCATAATATGTAAGGGCATGGTTTACCGTCCGATGCTCGTAAGTCTCTTACGTACCTTAATTCCCAAAAGTGGAGAATTTGGAGAGCTTTATCTCCTGGATGTTGTGGGCACCTGGGATGGTTCTACACAACCATACAAATTGATATTAGAAGCTAAACATAGTCCAATATCCAAAAATCCCACAAAAATATCAAAAATCCACTTTTCTTCAGCTCGCGATCGATCGCCGCCCAGGCGCGATCGATCACGAGATCACACTGGACGAGGGGGCAAAATTTCCTCGATCGCCACTTTTGGCGCGATCGATCGCCAGGCCCACCGATCGATCGCCCAAAAGTGGCGATCGATCGCCAAATGCTTCTGGCTGGTACTGGACGCTCGCGATCGATCGCCAAGGACGGGCGATCGATCGCCGAGTGCTGTACATCGAATTTTCGCCATTAATGCTCATTTTTCAAGCTCATCCTCATGCCACCCAAAACCAAACTTCCATATAACCTCAATAACATCATAACCCACCAAAACCAATCATAAAACACTTCAAAAATCATACCCCAACCATAAACAACACATACCCAAAACAAACCCACATAAAACATCAAAACTTAACCCATTTCAACACCAAACATCATAAAGCTTATAGGAATGGTTCCATACCTCTTGTAGGCTCCAAATCCTAGCAAAGATCACACAAACAAGGTTTTTGTGGAACTTTCCTTCTTCCTTTTTGGTGGATTTCGAAAATGGGGTAGGGTTTGGGGTTGGGAAGTGATTTGGGGGTTTTTAATAAAGTGAAAGGTAAAGGGGTTAAAGTGATGGGTAGGGGATTTAAAAAGGGGGTTTACTTTTTCTTAATTAAAATTGTACCCCAAACTTAACATGATGTATAAAATACCCAACTTGGTATTTTAAAAGCATTTTACAACAATGCTCTAAACTTCATTTAATATCACATCTTCCTCATATTTGATAATTTAACACAATTAATCATGTTAACATCTTAATACCCAACACATAAATCCATCAACACATGATACATCATATAAACATAATTAATGTCCAAGTTACCATTAATTAATTTTGGGGCATCACAAAATGGCATGCTTAACATGTAGATAGTGTAATTAATTCATCTCCAATATACGATATTGAGTTTGGTTGTGCATTTGATATGCACTGATAGGTTCTACGTTTGATATCGGCACCACTAAGGCGACTTAAGCACTTCCTATGAGATAGGAGTATCGCTTGTGAGTATATCCTTATAACTTGGTATTTAACTTTATATAAGTATGTGATTTGTGTTATATAAGTATCCTGAATTGGTGAATGAATTGCGATGAATGCAATATGTTGTGAAAGAACTAAATTGAGTTCTGAAAGGTACATGTTGAGACGTGATGTTATACGTTTTATATGATGTTGTTTACCTTATTATGATTTGATGTTATGCATATGATTATGACATGTGCATTAATATGAGATTAAAGAACTCTGTTATGGCCACTAATGACCTTGAACCATGTGTTATTTCATTCTGAGTACGGTCAGAATTACAGAATCAAAATAAATATCGATCCCGAGTTAATAATTGAACTCAAGAGGGGATCTACAGAGTGCCGGCCATATCGTGATCACGGATTGTTCTTGGTATTAGTTGGGTCATAACAGAATAACAATACAGACATACATGTGCATCATTCATTTTATATGAATCATGTGAACTGATGGAAAGCTTGATGATGAATCATGTGAGTATATTCATGTGCTTATGTGGATATGAATTATATGCTTATGTGATTTTAAATACTACGTTATTGAATATGCTCATTGAGTTTGCAACTCACCCAAATGCAAATGTTGTTTTTCAGTTGCTGTAAATAAAAGTTGACTCTACAAAGTGTTTCTACGTATTTTGGAAGTCATGGATCCAAGGTCGGCTGGCTGACTCTAGTCCTTCTCCCTCAGCTCATCATCTGCATATAGTGTATAGGTTTTTGGTTGGGTTGTGAGTGGTACAACCTTGGTCATTTTGTGGCATACTGCCTTGTAAATTATATTTTGATACATGTCTTGATTACATGATGTTATGAGATTGAAATTTCCGCTGCCATTAAATATTATGTTATATGTCTCATGTATATGTGGTATATGTGTTATATGTGTAAAGGGTGTCACACGATCGATCGAGACAGGCAGAAAGTTGAAAAATATAATAATGTTTTATTTTGTTAAGTTTTTAATGTAAGATGGTTTTGGAGCATCTAAAATGGTATTATGTGGTCTTGTAGAACCATCCCAGGTACCGGCACCATCAAAGAGATAAAGTCTGTTGACTCCTCCTCTTTTTGAAAAGGTACCTAAGAGGCGTACGGGCATCGGACGGTAACACACATCTTTATACTACTACTATGCTTTTATTGCATGAGTATTCATGATGAAATGATGATGTTTATACGATGAGGTTTATACGATGTTTATACGATGATGTTTATACGATGCTTATATGATAATGTTTACATGATGATATTGTGGTAAGGTGCCACGGGGTAAGGTGCCCCACATGGTAAGTAGCCATGCGATGTTATTGTGGTAAGGTGCCACGGGGTAAGGTGCCCCACATGGTAAGTAGCCATGCGATGTTATTGTGGTAAGGTGCCACGGGGTAAGGTGCCCCACATGGTAAGTAGCCATGCGATGTTATTGTGGTAAGGTGCCACGGGGTAAGGTGCCCCACATGGTAAGTAGCCATGCGATGATATTGTGGTAAGGTGCCACGGGGTAAGGTGCCCCATATGCATGATTTTGAATCAGGGACAACAATAAGAAGTTAATGAATAACCAGCATATTTACTTAACCAAGATTTCATGCATTTATTATAATGTTTTTATGTTGTTAAGTGAAATCGTATATGCTTATGATGTGTTGTCCCTGTAGGTACGTTTTTGGACGAAAGGACTAAGGGTCGGGTTGAGGCAGTGAGCTACGAGGGACACATGAATGTATAGGATTCAAGTTATGATTAGTATCTACTCTAGGAGTAGTGTAAATCTAAATGACATTCTTTTGGAATGTAATGAACTATTTTTTGAAGCTTTGTATTTTGGCCTGTAATCCTGTTAGCTCGTGTAACAACCGAAACCTTAAGATGTTACCTTAATGCATGATTAGTCCTTCCTTTGTCTATTAATCACTGTTAAGGTGGGAAGACCCCACATTAGTGGTATCAGAGCAGTGGTTAGATAACTCGGGAATGAGCGAAGGGTAGCCTTAGCAATAAGTTAGCTAGGTGCTTACTTTTGAACATGTTTATATGTATGTTATTTCATAAAGAAGAAGATGTTATGCTAACATGTTCAATTATCTAACGATGAGTTTTATGAACTGCTTTTGGTGTTGTTATTAACCCTTGCGTTGCAGCATGGCAGCAAACATAGAAGTGGGTGACGCCATTAGTGTAAATGCAAGTGCTGGACGTACGAATCCATTGCCACCACCAGCCTTGGGCGAAGAACCCTCTGAACAGCAGTTGCTACGTGGGGAATTGAGCTTGGCTCAGTTTATGATGTATCGACCTCCGATGTTCGAGGGAACTGAATCAGGAGAGAAAGCTGAGGAATGGTTAGAGAGGATCGAACAGATATTTGTGGCAGCGCCTTGTGCAAAGACGGCCTGGATCAGATTAGCAGAATTTCAGCTGTCCAAGAGGGCACTGATGTGGTGGAAAACCACAGTGATTGAGCAAGAGGCTCAGGGACAAGAGGTGAATTGGAAGATGTTCCGAACGCGGTTTCTGAACCGCTATTTCTCAGCCGCTGCAAGACAGGCCAAGGAGGATGAGTTTACCAGTTTAAGACAAGGTACCATGCCTGTATCTGACTATGCTCTACATTACTGTTCCTTACTACGATATGTGCCACACATAGCTGCAAGCACTCAAGCGAAGATGCGGAATTTCATGAAGGGCTTGAGGCCTGAACTGTATGACAGGGTGATCACTTATGGCCCTGCCTATTTTGATGATGCACTCTCACGAGCTGAGCTAGCTGAACTGGGAGTTGGTGCATATCCTGATGCAGTGCCACCTCCAGCACCCCCTCAGA
Source organism: Haberlea rhodopensis (assembly GCA_907163345.1). Classification (NCBI taxonomy): domain Eukaryota; kingdom Viridiplantae; phylum Streptophyta; class Magnoliopsida; order Lamiales; family Gesneriaceae; genus Haberlea; species Haberlea rhodopensis. The sequence continues at coordinate 272,108 of CAJQUN010000295.1, forward strand.
AATCTACTTCTGACCACTTGAAGCCCAGGGGTGATCAGTTTAAGCCTAGGGGGAACACTTCAGCATCGAGATTCAGTGGCAAGAGACCCGAGAATCGATGGAAAGGAAAAGGTAGGAATGATACTCCATCTGGGAGAGGACAGCCTCAGGGAGATAGATCTGGAAGAGCTCGGTGCACTATATGTGGACTATCACACTTGGCGAAGGACTGTGTTGGCTGCTATGTCTGTGGCGACAGAGGCCACTTCGCTCGATAGTGTCCCAATAGGGGAAGACAGCAGAACCCTGCGGGGAGGCCTGCGGACAGAGCGACACCGCACAGACCACCTTTTGCACCGAGGCAGTATGGAGGTCAGCCCACGGGGCCACCTCAGGGTCAGGTGTATGCTTTGACGAGGGAGCAGGCTACAGCGGCTCCGGAGGAAGTTATAGCGGGTACGTGTCTTTTATTTACGCACCCTGCTCTTATATTGATAGACACAGGTGCGTCACACTCTTTTGTGTCGACGAGTTTTGTTGAAAGGCACCACATATGCACTTCTCCGTCCCCCATGCCCCTTATGGTCTCGACCCCTGCTGGAAGAAGTTTGACTACGGATCAGATTGTTTATGATGGCCTCATTTATTTTGAGGATAATGAGTTAAGATCAGATTTGATTGTGCTCGGAATGTCAGACTTCGATTGCATTGTGGGCATCGATGTTCTGAATAAGTATCAGGCAGTGGTAGACTGTAGGCAGAGGACTGTCCGATTTAGATCTGTATTGGGAGTCCAGTGGACATTTTATGGGGATGGTTCCCGTCCGAAGATTCCGTTAATATCTGTTGTCAAGATGGCGCAGTTATTGGAACGAGGTCATACAGGATATCTTATCTATGCTGTTGATATGACGGAAAAGAGGAAGGAATTAAAGGTTGAGGATGTGCCCGTAGTGGCGGAGTTTCCTGATGTCTTCCCGGAGGAGATTCCCGATTCCCCCCGACGAGAGAGGTCGAATTTGGGATTGAGCTGCTACCAGGGACGTCTGCAATTTCTCGTGCCCCGTATAGGATGGCACCAGCAGAGTTAAGGGAGTTAAAGATACAGTTGCAGGAACTCCTTGATAAGGGCTACATACGCCCTAGCGTATCGCCATGGGGTGCGCCTGTCTTATTTGTTAAGAAGAAAGATGGATCGATGCGTCTATGCATTGACTATAGGCAGTTAAACAAAGCTACAGTAAAGAACAAGTATCCACTTCCGAGGATCGATGACTTGTTCGATCAGTTGCAGGGTACGAAGCTCTACAGTAAAATCGATCTGAGGTCGGGGTACCATCAGATTCGAGTAAGAGAAAATGATGTTCAGAAGACGGCTTTCAGGACAAGATATGGGCACTATGAATTCCTGGTTATGCCTTTTGGAGTGACGAATGCCCCAGCTGTCTTCATGAGTTTGATGAACAAGGTATTCCAACCGTATTTGGATCAGTTCGTCATAGTTTTCATTGACGACATGCTTATTTACTCTCGGACTGAAGAAGAGCATGTAAGGCACTTGAGGACAGTGCTTCAGATCCTTAGGGATCATCAGTTATATGCAAAGCTTAGCAAGTGTGAGTTCTGGTTGGACAGCGTGGTATTCTTAGGCCATGTCATATCTAGCCATGGGATATCTATGGATCCCAGGAAGATTGAGGCTGTGATGGAGTGGGCTGCACCCACTTCTGTACCGGAAATACGGAGTTTCCTCGGTTTGGCAGGTTATTACCGACGTTTCGTCGAAGGTTTCTCGAAGATTGCCAAACCTCTGACACAGCTGACTCAGAAAGGAGTCCCCTTCTTTTGGTCTGAGGCTTGTGAGGAAAGCTTCCAAGAGCTGAAGCGTCGTTTGACTACAGCGCCTGTGCTGGTGATTCCGTCTGAGGATAAGAGGTTCGCCTTGTATACGGATGCGTCATTACAGGGCTTGGGCTGTGTCTTGATGCAAGATAAGCATGTGGTGGCTTATGCATCGAGGCAGCTGAAGCCACACAAGGCTAAGTATCCAGTGCATGATTTAGAATTGGCGGCCATCATATTCGCCTTGAAGATCTGGAGGCATTACTTGTATGGCACGTCTTTCACTATATATACGGACCATAAGAGCCTGAAGTTCTTATTCACTCAGGCGGAGTTGAATATGAGACAAAGAAGGTGGATGGATTTGCTCAAAGATTATGATTGTGAAATTGAGTACCATCCGGGTAAAGCAAACTTGATAGCAGACGCCTTAAGTCGGAAGGTGAAGAGTACTGCAGAGGATGTTATGTGTTTGTCGGCCTTGATGACGTCTTATTGCCAACTGGGCTATGATTTCGATGTAGACACGTCGCCTGTACGAGTGTCGACCCTATTGGCGGAGCCAGACATATTTGAGGCGATCAGGAAGGCCCAGAAGTCGGATAGTGAGGTTCAGAGGTGGATATCATTGGTACTTCAGGGTCAGCCATCCAAGTTCAGAGTGGCTGGGGATGATTCTTTGAGAATGGGCAACCGATGGGTAGTCCCAAATACACCAGAACTGCGTAGAGGTATATTGGAGCGAGCCCACTGTAGTCGATTCAGTATCCACCCAGGGGGAAAGAAAATGTACAAAGATCTATGCGATCAATTCTGGTGGAGACGCATGAAGCGAGAAGTAATCGTTTTTGTTAAAAGATGTTTGATCTGCCAGCAGGTAAAAGCAGAGAGGCAGAGGCCTGGTGGAGAGCTGAAAAGCTTAGAAGTGCCTGAATGGAAGTGGGAGCATATATCTATGGACTTCGTGACCCACTTGCCAAGGACGGCCTCAGGATTTGATGCGATCTGGGTGATCGTAGATAGGCTGACGAAGACGGCTCATTTCATCCCTTACAGTATGTCATATACATACTTGAAGATGGCCCAGATATATATACGGGATGTGGTGAGATTGCATGGTATTCCAGTCTCAATAGTGTCTGACAGGGACCCGAGGTTCACTTCACATTTCTGGGAGGGTCTCCAGGCAGCTTTGGGCACAGAGGTGAGACTGAGTACGGCCTATCACCCTCAGACAGACGGCCAAACAGAGCGTACCATTCAGACGCTCGAGGACATGTTGAGGGCATGTGTTTTGGAGTTTGATACTCCGTGGCAGGATTCAGTGTCGCTGGTGGAGTTCTCCTATAATAACAGTTATCAGGCGAGCATTCAAATGGCCCCTTTTGAAGCTCTGTATGGACGACGATGTAGATCACCACTGTATTGGGAGGACTTGACTAGCAAAGCGGTCGGAGGACCGGATATGATCAGAGATATGGAGGGTAAGATAAAGTTGATACGCCTGAAGATGAAAGCGGCCCAGGATAGGCAAGCGGCCTATGCCAATAAGCGGCGACGACCGCTAGAATTCCAGTTAGGAGACAGGGTCTTCTTAAAGATCTCGCCCTTCAGGGGCGTGGTTCGTTTTGGGATGCGGGGAAAGTTATCTCCGAGGTATGTTGGGCCATATGAAGTTTTACAGCGTATCGGTACTTTGGCATATCGATTGGCTCTACCGCCATCCTTGTCTGGCATACACGATGTTTTCCATGTCTCTATGTTACGGAAATATGAGCCAGACCCGTCATATGTCTTACAGCCTACAGAAGTTCAGTTAGACTCAGATATGTCCTACGAAGAACGACCAATCAGAATTCTGGATCGAGAGGATCGATGGTCAAAGTTCAGTGGGATCGTCGGGGTGTCGAGGAGGCTACATGGGAGACGGAACGGCATATGGTGCAGCACTATCCGGAGCTATTCTCTGGTATGTATTTATGTTTAGTTCCGTTATGATGATGCATGTGGATTTCGAGGACGAAATCTTATAAGTAGGGGAGTAATGTAATACCCCCGAAATGTTATATGATTATGTGCTACGATGTATTTAAGAGGGTTGTGGTATTTTAAGTGGGGGATTATATTTATGATATGATGATATGGTTTGGGGGGCATATTACGTGTTTTTAATTGTTGTATTGATGTAGTACAATTATAAAATATCAAGGGAAGATATTTTTATACATCGTATGAAATATCGGGACACAATTAAACACCCCAAACCACCCTATATGCAACCACCCCCCTAACCCATGCCAATCAAACTGTTGATAGGCTGACTTCTCACCCCACTTGGCTCAATCATTCAGCCTCATCCTTCCATCCCAAATCTCGACCCTTCTCTCCCAAAGAAACACCAGCACTTGCTGAGTAAAAACTTGAGGAGCCTTGCCATTTTCATCCCTTGGAAGCCTCTCAAAAATCGGAGCAACGTAGGGTAAGAAACCATGCTCTGTCTGTGTTTTTAAGCTTATTAGGTTCTTGCTTTTATGTATGGTAAATATGGCATGATAGCTTAGGTTTCTTGAAACCTTCGATTTAAATGATTAAATGGTGTTTTTATGAAGCTCTTAGTATTTTTCCTTGAGCATGTTATGTGTTTTATATGAAGGATTAAAGCATGTGAACTAGGGTGTTCGAAAATCTGGGAAGATGTTTCCCCTGTTTTCTGGAAAATGTGGTTTGAGAGTGGTATTGAGGAGGTTATATTATGCATGTTAGATGGGTCTTAGGGTGAACCTTCGATTTGGGTACACGAATGATAAGTTGGTAAAGCCCAGGATATCATTGTTCAAACATGTTTTATGAATTATGGTATAGTTTTTATGGCATGAAAAGTAGTGCTCAAAAATCTGGGAAAAATCCCGATTTTTCAGAGCTCTCGATCGATCAAAGATTTGGTTCCGATCGATCGAGCGAGACAGTGGGTCTAATGTATGTTTTAAAATTGTGATGCCGATCGATCGAAGGATTTCTCGATCGATCGGTGAAGCTTCTCGATCGATCGGTAAAATACTTCGATCGATCGAGCGAGGCAGGAAGCTAAGGCACTGTTAGTGCACAGTGTCTCGATCGATCGAGACTTTGGGCCGATCGATCGAGACAGGCAGAAAGTTGAAAAATATAATAATGTTTTATTTTGTTAAGTTTTTAATGTGAGATGGTTTTGGAGCATCTAAAATGGTATTATGTGGTCTTGTAGAACCATCCCAGGTACCGGCACCATCAAGGAGATAAAGTCTGTTGACTCCTCCTCTTTTTGAAAAGGTACGTAAGAGGCGTACGGGCATCGGACGGTAACACACATCTTTATACTACAACTATGCTTTTATTGCATGAGTATTCATGATGAAATGATGATGTTTATACGATGAGGCTTATACGATGTTTATACGTTGATGTTTATACGATGCTTATATGATAATGTTTACATGATGATATTGTGGTAAGGTGCCACGGGGTAAGGTGCCCCACATGGTAAGTAGCCATGCGATGTTATTGTGGTAAGGTGCCACGGGGTAAGGTGCCCCACATGGTAAGTAGTCATGCGATGTTATTGTGGTAAGGTGCCACGGGGTAAGGTGCCCCACATGGTAAGTAGCCATGCGATGTTATTGTGGTAAGGTGCCACGGGGTAAGGTGCCCCACATGGTAAGTAGCCATGCGATGATATTGTGGTAAGGTGCCACGGGGTAAGGTGCCCCATATGCATGATTTTGAATCAGGGACAACAATAAGAAGTTCATGAATAACTAGCATATTTACTTAACCAAGATTTCATGCATTTATTATAATGTTTTTATGTTGTTAAGTGAAATCGTATATGCTTATGATGTGTTGTCCCTGTAGGTACGCTTTTGGACGAAAGGACTAAGGGTCGGGTTGAGGCAGTGAGCTACGAGGGATACAGGAATGTATAGGATTCAAGTTATGATTAGTATCTACTCTAGGAGTAGTGTAAATCTAAATGACATTCTTTTGGAATGTAATGAACTATTTTTTGAAGCTTTGTATTTTGGCCTGTAATCCTGTTAGCTCGTGTAACAACCGAAACCTTAAGATGTTACCTTAATGCATGATTAGTCCTTCCTTTGTCTAGTAATCACTGTTAAGGTGGGAAGACCCCACACATTAAAATCATCACTCGCATATAACACTGACTCATGGGGTATGCACCAAGCATCCAATCTATACCTGCAACCACAATGCATAATCCAATATGTATACAAAGTACGTGTGAATCACCAATGATCGTCTCGTTATAACAATGTATTTTAATGCACATCGCTAGTCATGACCGCGGCACTAATACCCCTCGCTTCGACATATTAGCGGCATCGAATAACCTCGCTTCAAATGCGACATGCGGAATTTACCATCGCTTCAACATTTAGCGGCAAATATTCTTTCCTCGCTACGATACGACAGCGACAAGTATTCTATCATCGCTTCAAATGACGGCGGCAAAGCATTAAAATCATCACTCGAGTATAACAATGACTATACGTGCTATGCACCAAACATCCAATACGTATATGCAACCACAATGCATAATCCAAGATGTATATAAAATACATGTTACCGTTTGGTGCCCGTCAACCCTAGCCTTAGCCCTTCATGCCAAGACGTACCTAAAGGAATGACCCCACACCATGACCATATAATAATCTATATTCACCACAATATGATTATAATGAGTAAATGCATAAACCATAAATACAAAGTACTTCATGTATTCCAATGCATTTAAAAACGCTACATTTGGTTGTCCCTATTGTCATGCCTCGATATGATGTATACATGTGTTATATGTTTATGGTGTAATTATGATTAATTACAGTACGAGGTGGACTCGTATTCGGGTTAAACCGAGCACGATAAATGATATGTTTGAATGAAACATCATGTAGATATGAAAGAACATGAACATGTGATAGAGGGACTTAACATTATTATGTTATAGTGGAAAAGAGACTTGAAATGCATCACATAGTTGAATCTTAAGATGTCTTGCATTTAACATGAATTTGGGTAGAATATGAGTTGCATGTAATGTGCATTTGAATTTGAGGTGAGGAGGTATAAAGATAGAATCAGATTTGAAAAACACACAACACCTAAACTCACCTACAAATCTCTACACATACTCTCTAGTGTCTCTTGGTGGTGTTGCTTGGTTCTAGCTTGGAAACATGTTCAACATGAAGTATGGGGTAAGGAAAAGTTGCATACTCTACTTTATGTAGTGTAATAACTTAATTATGATGCTTTGTATGCAATTCAAGAAGCATGTGATTTGTTAGAATGAAGATGGAATTCATATGTTATTGAATTCAATGAACTAAGTTATATTGTGATAGAAACATGTTTATATGATGTTAAAGTATGCATATATCAAGTTTTGATGGTGTAACTTGAGGTGTAGGTTGAGAACCATGAAGATAAGCATCAAAAATCGCCATGGTTTTGAAAATCAGTTGTCGACCGATCGATCGCTAGGATCGTACCGATCGATCGGTAGAAACAGGGGAAGTAAGGTGGTTCATGTACCGATCGATCGCTTAAAGCGACCGATCGATCGGTGAAATGCCGTAGCATTTGTAAGAAATTCAGACTTTGGAGCGATCGATCGCTAGCTTCTGACCGACTGATCGCTAGGGTTGAATATTTGGACCGATCGATCGCTAGAGTGATCGATCGATCGGTAGATGTAAAATGTTGTATTTTTGTAGCTTTTGATATTGAAGCCTCTTATAACATGGTATATTGTTCATGTGTTTGTCGCATCATCACAGGGAACGGGGCAAAGAGGCAATTAGCCATCAACGCCTGATTTATTGCTTTTGTTGTCGCATATCAGGTACGTGTTGACGTACGGAGTATAGATATTATGTGATGATGATGTTATGGCTTTGATATCATATGATTTATGTTATCTTTGTGTCATATGATTGGTAGTATCATATGCATGTGCATAAATGAATTTCATATGATTGGGATGGATGCCTTGATAGATATGTGTATATACTTTGGTAAGATCATTGCCTTGATAGATATGCCAGGATTGGTATATGCTTTGGCTGGGATCGTTGCCACGATAGATATACTACATATGCTTTGGCTTGAGAGATATACACCTGGTTTGGGTATATGCTCTGGCTATTATCACAGATGAGTATGGTACTATGATATGTGCTGCTAACATGAAGATGTGATGTGGTTCCACTGACATATTGAGCTGAATAGGCATATCATATGGGGCTCGTGATAATAGGATGATTGTTGAGACATGTCATGACATGGTGCATTTGTTGATGCATATTACAGAGCATTCACATTGGATATGATGTTTATTATGCTTTATCATTGATATTATGTTTTGATATTGCACTAAGATAATGGTTTATCTATACTCACGGTTTGTGAATGTTTTTGTAGGATTTCATAGACGTGGGAAACATGAGTCTTATTCCGCTGCGAGGTGAACCACTGCATAGGAGTTGTACTGGATTAGGTTGTTAATTATACATGTAATGTATATGTGAACAAAGTGGTTTTTGTACTAGTGATTTTGGTACATATGTAACAACCTATTAGTAATAAACTCTTAATCAGTGCATGTAATTACTTAATTCTGACTCACATATGTATGTTAACGTGATACATAATGGATTAAGTAACGAGGACCCCACATTAGTGGTATCAGAGCAGTGGTTCGAGAACAGGATGAAGAAGGGTAGAGGAAGTGAGTTAGGGAGTTACCTAATCACTTAAAGGCATGTGATACTTATGATATAGTGTCTGGGAACATGCTTTGTATTTGTATCTGTTATTGTTAATCCTTGTTTTGCAGGATGATAGTATGATTTGGTATGAATCCTTATGCGTGGCATAAGTGATGTTGTGGGTGTACCCGTGATTGGTATACCGGGTTTCTGTACTATCATTTAGCAGGGGAAACATGATATGTTTCGCGGGAGCTATTCCACTGATTCCGTGGTAATGGTATGTCGGTCGATACAGAATCGGAGGAGTCAGTTGTACAGTGGTTGGAGCGTGAAAAGCAAAGCTTGATATCACCTCCATGTGCAAAGTTAGCCTGCATGAGATTATGTATCAGACCTAAAGATGGACTGGCCGCTGACACATGATGTGTGAATGGAAGTGAAAATACAGATTATTGATCAATGAATCTAGTTCAGGGGCAATTCTTGATATTGCAATCTGTGGTTGCATTGTCAGTTCGACATGTATGGCCTGAATGGGAAGGTAATACTTTGCTCTTGATCTGTGGATAGTATGGTTAACGCAGTGTGTTTACATTGGGAGATGATGCAGACATGAGTTACTTGTAGTACTCAAAGGGTACATGTAACGAATGTGAGATTCGTGTACAATAATAGTATTCTTTATTATTGTATTTCACAGCGGTAATTGGTGATTTGTGAGATCACCGTGGTGATGATTATCTTGTTAGGGTATCATCTGTGTATGATTCTCCGGTGTGTATGTGTGTGTTGAACTCTATGTTTGTTGTCATGGAGTTGACAAGGAACATGAAATTGGGAGAGTTCAATGATAGTGACGCTGAAGCGTATTGATGGAGCGGTACAACCGCAGTAACTGTGAATTATACTGTTCGACTATTATTAGCCTATATCGTTTAAGTCACTCGTGTTTTGGTGACTGGTTAACCGATTGTTTGATCCTGTCTGTGTAGTAGCTTCTTGTGTTCGTTCTTGTTGTATCATATGAATTTGAGCATGGAAGTCTTTCAGATTGAAAGAAAATGAGTACCGGCAGAAATTGCAGTGATGCAATGATTACCGGCAAAGATTGCTGTGATGCCTGCACATGTGATCTTTGTGATGGTTGTACTGGGACATACATGGTGCTATGTGGCCATGTATTATATCTGGTTAGTGTATAGTACAGATGGGAAGGGATATCATTGTTTTGATGTGAACTCCGTCCGAGCTATAAGGTTGTCCGTATGAGACTCTATGTATGTGGTATGTGAGGCAGCCATGGGTGTCTTTGATTGACACGAGATACCTCAAGTGCATACAGTTGTGTATGGGATGTTGTATATGAACATCTAGTTTTGTATTTATGAGGTTGAAATTGGTTGGTCTGCTTTGAACAGAGTGTGGGTATCTGTGTAGTTGCTGAGAGCATTGGATGCTTGTATGGCTTCTGGATATAGAAAAGGATGTCATAATAGACATCGTAAACTGGTTCTTTAGTGAAATTGTGTATGACATCTTGTCATATTCTGGATTATTACATGACAGTAGTGATCTGTACATGTGAGACCAACAGAGATTGGTTGGCAATGTGAATATCCGGTAAACATTGAGTGTGAACATTGTATGATAGCATAGCTTGGTGACTATGATGTATGGTTCACAAGTCTGATGTTGAATGTCCAAGTTATCCAGATTGATAAGGAAGTTTGAGTTTCCTTTGATTGCTTGTACACTACGACTGTAGTACTGATGCAATCAGAGTTTCCATGGTATTGTGATTGTACTATGCGTTTGACATGAAATTCATATATTCTTGAGTCAGGACGGGAGATGTATGACTGATGGGATCATGATTGTGAAATGCCGACCTGGTCATGCGATTAGTTTGCATAATTGATTGGTTTGCATTTTGTGCTCGATAGATGTTGGGTTGATATCTATTGATGGACAGTCTGCGAATATGTTTCATGAGGAAACAGGCCATGTAATGGTGAATGTATGGTTGGTATACTAAACCATGTAATGGTTAATGAATAGTTGGTATGCTAAACCATGTGGTGGTTGATGAATCACAGATGGTTATGAGAAGGCTGAAGAAGCTCACACGTATGAGATAGTGTGATGGGACTTGATTTGTCCATAAAATGAATTCTCGCTTGAGCTTATTCGTACACATATGTGGATGACATTGAAGTTTGTGTCATGTTATAGTGGTACGACCAATATGAGACTGATTTGATCTATACCAGATGGTGAATGATATTTTTGCTATGTAGTTGTACTTGAGTATTCTGCTATGATATCCTTTGATTGTACACGGAAGGTGTACAGTATTGTGAAGGTATCATTGGCACTACTATATGATATGGCAATTCTTTTGGGTCCGATTGCAGAGTCATAGTGCCAGAATGACCATGAGTGGTATGGTAATTTGATTGTCATTCATGTCAATAATAATGTGTGGATTGTGTGATTACAGTTGAGTTGGAATTTGTTACCTTCCATGTATTGTTGGATTGGCTATTCCTTCATGAACCAGAAGTGATAACGATTTGCTGGGAGCAGTCGTGGTTATCAGGAATACATTCCAATAAAGATTCAATGAATAGGGTGAGGTAGACAACTGTTGATTTCGATTATGTACTATATGCGATCATGTAATATATCTGAGTGATATATTCGATCATGAGATATATCTGAGTGATATAGTCTGTCATGTGATATAGCCGGGTGATATCTTCGATTGAGTGATCTATCCAGGTGATATGATAATCCGTATGGATAGGTTCTTGAAGCAGAACGGAATGGGTTATCAGGTACCTGTGATGTGTGGGACTTGTTGGCGTAATCCATGTAGCAAGTGAATTGCACATGAGTGGAAAACGTGTCGGTTGGAAAACGTATTGGTTTCCACTACTACACGATATTTTGTGTTGATCATTACAGGGAGCAGTGAATAGAAAGTAATGAATCGTTATAAAAGCTTGTCATACTCAAGATGGTAGTCTTGGGGGAAATAGTTGATACAAAGAATGACATTTCCAGTACAGGGGTCAGGATAGGGAATATTGAACCACGCAAATGGTGTGGATAGATACTATGAGAACATAGTCATTGGGTGAGATAACCATATAAACATGTGGACATATGTATTGTACATGGCTTTAGTGTACAGTATACATTGATGATATATGAGTGTGATGTGGAGTTCTTCTTGTGATTTGGTCAAGTTCGTGTCCAGTGTTTGTTTTGATATCGATTTGGGTTTTTCTGCACCATATTTGGATCTGCCGTTTCTTCGATCCGGAATTCCCAGCAAATCCCTGACTCCTCGAATACAATGGGACTTGTATCGTGTCCAGTGTTTAATCTAGACTGAGAAGTCTGGCGTGGGAGATTAGTAGGCAAACGATAGATGGATATGTTGTATCTATCACATTGTGTAATTACATACTATAATACAACTTTGTGAAATGTTAGAGCAGAGATGGCTCTGTGCACATTTGGATGTTTAGAATCTAAATATGACAAGGATCGAGGTACTTGGTGTAGAGTATCTTGCTAATTTCGATATTCTGTGTAGGTTTACACAGGAGTACAGACGAATGGTAACATTCTAGACTGTTATACAATGCACAACGCGAGTATGTGTGTTGCTGTGTTTCTACAAGTGTGGTAGAATGTGTATGGAAAAGGTGTATTACCAGGATTTGAACCATTGACTGTATTACTATATGGTGATTAGTTGTCCAAGGAGGGACAAATGTATTAGACATTAGACGAACAGATGCTCCATTTGGGGATTATGTGAATGCAATGAGTTGTATGAGATCAAGTCCATTTGATGGACACTGTTGTGTATAACAGGATATGGATATGTGCCAACATCCGTTATTTCTTGCGTATTCACTGATACTAGTGAAATGTTTGTCTATGGATGGTATTACAACGATGCATACATACTATCTATGCCTGGATAGTGTAGAGTGTTGTGAGCATATGGCTACGTGGACAAAGAGCGAATGGTAACAAGCTGTTATACGAGAACATGAGTATGCAGTAGAATCCAAAGTGCAATGTCTGGTATGTTTTCTTTTGGTTTCTTTTACTGCTGGTCTGGTAAGTATCTGCTAGTTGAGCATGTTGAGTATGTAGCAGATTTACTTTTGATTATTTGTTCCGGCAAATAATGTTGAATTTATAATGCATGTTTGTGCAAAGCTTATGACTTTCTGTATGAGATTCATCTGATATATGAGATTCATATTATGAATATGGAATTTCGAGGACAAAATTCAATGAGTAGGGGAGAAATGTCATGCCTCGATATGATGTATACATGTGTTATATGTTTATGGTGTAATTATGATTAATTACAGTACGAGGTGGACTCGGATTCGGGTTAAACCAAGCAAGATAAATGTTATGTTTGAATGAAACCTCATGTAGATATGAAAGAACATGAACATGTGATAGAGGGACTTAACATTATTATGTTATAGTGGAAAAGAGACTTGAAATGCATCACATAGTTGAATCTTAAGATGTCTTGCATTTAACATGAATTTGGGTAGAATATGAGTTGCATGTAATGTGCATTTGAATTTGAGGTGAGGAGGTTATATAAAGATAGAATCAGATTTGAAAAACACACAACACCTAAACTCACCTACAAATCTCTACACATACTCTCTAGTGTCTCTTGGTGGTGTTGCTTGGTTCTAGCTTGGAAACATGTTCAACATGAAGTATGGGGTAAGGAAAAGTTGCATACTCTACTTTATGTAGTGTAATAACTTAATTATGATGCTTTGTATGCAATTCAAGAAGCATGTGATTTGTTAGAATGAAGATGGAATTCATATGTTATTGAATTCAATGAACTAAGTTATATTCTGATATAAATATGTTTATATGATGTTAAAGTATGCATATATCAAGTTTTGATGGTGTAACTTGAGGTGTAGGTTGAGAACCATGAAGATAAGCATCAAAATCGCCATGGTTTTGAAAATCAGTTGTCGACCGATCGATCGCTACGATCGTACCGATCGATCGGTAGAAACAGGGGAAGTAAGGCGGTTCATGTACCGATTGATCGCTGAAAGCGACCGATCGATCGCTGAAAGCGACCGATCGATCGGTGAAATGCCGTAGCATTTGTAAGAAATTCAGACTTTGGAGCGATCGATCGCTAGCTTCTGACCGACCGATCGCTAGGGTTGAATATTTGGACCGATCGATCGCTAGAGTGACCGATCGATCGGTAGACGTAAAATGTTTTATTTTTGTAGCTTTTGATATTGAAGCCTCTTATAACATGGTATATTGTTCATGTGTTTGTCGCATCATCACAGGGAACGGGGCAAAGAGGCAATTAGCCATCAACGCCTGATTTATTGCTTTTGTTGTCGCATATCAGGTACGTGTTGACGTACGGAGTATAGATATTATGTGATGATGATGTTATGGCTTTGATATCATATGATTTATGTGATGACCAGGGATTATAGGTGTTAATCCCGGAGTATTAATAATCCCTAAAGTGGTTTTACGTGGCGATTTGGAATTTAATCGAGGAGTTGGACTCGTTTATTTGGGCAGTTGGGATCGTTGGACCCAGAGGTTGAGATTGTATTCACATTACGGTGTAAAACCTAAGAGTTGGGTTTTTGATGTGTCTCGGAATCTCGGGTGCTATGTGAGCACCGGTAGGGGATTTTGGAGTTAGAGAGAGAGTTTTTGAAAACAGATGATTTTTAAGGAGTCATGATGTATTTGTGGGGCTATTAATTTTTCGGGGTATTTTGCTATAAATACCAAATGAACCCGAGATTTTAAAATCAAAAATCATTTAAGCCCAAATTTCTTCTCCCTCTCCCGAACGCGATTCCCGTCTGCTACAGCGCTCCCGCCGCTTCAAGCGGTGCGCCCGCCGCCGTCCGGCCGCCGATCGGCGCGTGCGACCTACCCACGGCTTCGTCTCGACGAGGCGCTCCTTTCCCCTCTGCCAATTGAAGATTTCGTCGCGTCTTGGAGTCGAATTTGGCTGGAACGCGTCGATCCCCAAAAGTTAGGGTTCATCGGATTTCGTCCGATTTTGCTTCCGATTTTCGTTGGGTAACCTCCCTTACCCCTTGTTCTTCTTTTTCGTGCATTTCCCTGCTTTATTGGTGATTATGGTTCGAAATTATTTTCGAAATTGTAGGGTTTGATTTCGAAAATTTGGGGGTTTTTGGCAGGGGTATTATTTCGTGCAATTGATCGATTATTGCATGTTTTAAGAGTATTATGATGCTTGATTGAGATCGAATTGAGAAGCTTTGGTTCGAATTTGAAGAATTTTAAGAGTTGGGATTTAAAGGCTTGTTTGGGTTCGAATTTAATGGTTTTGAGTTCGAAAATTTGGAGTTTTTGTCAAGGGATGTTGATTCTTGCTTGGATAGCTTAATTGGCATTTTAGATAAATTATGGTATTTTATTGGGTTCGAAATTGTGAGATTAAGGTTCGATTTTTGTAGGGCATTCTTGAACAAATTTCGATTGTCTCATTTATTTCCTTCCCTGCATGTACCCTGCCCCGGGTCTTTTAAGAGGATAATTGTCGTGTATTGACAATGTTGTGAGGGATATGGGTGTGCTTGAGCATAGGTTGCATGTTCGTAAATAATGGTGAATTGTTTATCGTGTTAGCACATCATTCCTCGGGGCATGGAACTCGAGCAAGGCTTGGCTCGGACTTCGGAGATTTAAGGTACGTGCGACGTACGAGCATTACTATATATATGTGAAATGCATAAGGTATTTTTGATTGCATTGAATGTTTTGCGTATGGTTATACATATATGTTGATATAGCCAAGGAATGACCCAAATCTTGATATCGCCGCTTGTAGCGTGCGTGACATTAGAGTAGGATGACTCTTACATGATATAAGGGGTACTGGGTTTATATGACTATATTATGAGACATTTGAGATGTCTAGGTTTGTAGAATCATGCATTCTTCGTAAGACATTTGAGATGTCTAGGTTCGTAGAATCGTGTATTCATTATGAGACATTTGAGATGTCTAGGTTCATAGACTCATGTTTTCATTATAAGACATATGAGATGTCTAAGTATAATGGAAAGCAAGGTTATGAAATCAATATTAGATATTGATATATCTATATTTGCATATATATGAACTTGGAATCATTCATTATTGATATTGTAAATCAGGCATGCGATGTGTAAATCAATGTGTTGATTTACTGATTTATGAGATTTGATGAGTTTGATGTTGTGAGAACAGGGACAGTACACGGAATCCCGGATGAGGATGTTGCCATCCAGGGAGTATCATTTAAATTCATTAGTATTTACTTGTGTTGTAAATTATGAATTTCATTATTATGATTATGGGATTTTGTGTATTGGTATGCTCACCCCGTTGGGGGCTGTCTCTGTTGGGACAGGTGGACAGGTACATCGATGGCTATGGAGCTGAGCTCGAGCTGTTGATTTGAGGTACTCCTAGGATCGTGGTACCAGGGCTTGATGGAGCACGGTATCGTATAGAGTACCTATATATACACCTGAGGATTTATACATATTCATGATGCTCGCATGTGAGCACGATTATACTTGTATATGGATTGTATATAAAGGCATGAGCCTTTCTCTCTTTCATTTAAGGTTGCATGCAATTAGGTTGAATTGCTAGAATGATATGAGAGTCATTGGTGTATTATGTGGGTGTTGGAACCCACTTTTGTTGACATATGTGTGGTGTCTTCCCTGGCTGGGAATTTACTTGTATTGCTGCTTTCTGTTGAGTATTATGTGTTCCCTGGCCGGGAATTTTGTTATGTGTTGTACTTTTTTTTTTGGGATAGCTCTATTTATGGGGAGACTCTGCCCAAATTTTTATAAAAGTTTACAATGTGAAAAGTGGCACCAAGGGGTTGGTAAAGGGCAAACATATGAGTCTTTCATTGACAGGCAATGATTAAGTATCATCAGAGCTTCCCGATTGACATTTTATAGAAAGCATGTACCACACATAGTGGTTAATACACTAATCAAGGTTTTAAGGGCTTGGGGTCCTTACATTAGTGGTATCAGAGCAGTGGTTGCTCATTGGGGCTGTTAAGGGCCTAGGAAGTTATTGATAGCACATATTTATGCATGATGGCATTAATGTTGTATGACATAACAAATTGTTTATGTGCTCTTATGATATGAAAAGTGGTATTGCTAACCATTGTGGTTGCAGGAATCGTGTGGAACACGATAGGATGACATTTATGGGGATGTATGGCACTCCGTGTGTTATGTGCCAAGGAAGCTGGTTTTAAGAAAATCAGATAAAGGGATATTTCCGAGGTAACATGTATTTTACGTTGTCTTGTTGACACATGATGAATGCAAAGTGGTGCATTGAGGTTATGATATATGTTATTGTGCATTGTTTTTGCATATGCATGTTATGAAATATAAGAGGTGTATTTCTTGAGTCAAAGTTATCTTAGTAAGGATTTTAATGGCTTATGCTAAAGTCCATATGAAGCGATGAAGAGTCCCGCTTATATGGAGTAGCAATGCTAAAGTCCATATGAAGCGATGAAGAGTCCCGCTTATATGGAGTAGCAACGCTAAAGTCCAGTGGAAGCGAGGAAGAATTCCGCTTTCCTGGAGTAGCAAGAAGCATTAAAATGTACTAATGATAAGGGCTCAGGATGAAATAAGGATTTAAGGAAAAAGAATGTCATGACATTGCATATCCATACATTCATATAATGCGTTTTTATTATGTATTGAATGTGGATGCATAGCGTATATGGCTATTGTTGTTAACCCTGATGGTTGCAGGTTACAGGAAATATGGAGTATAAAAAGGAATGATGATTATACATTCCAGGATTCCTGCTTATGACAGTGAGAATTTTTATACTTACGCTTGACCGCTAAAAATGTGGAGCGGGAGGGGGGAGGCTCGCTTGCACATGGAGGCGGGGTATTCCATACGAAGCGAGGATGAGATACTGCTTGTATGAAGAAGCTTATGCTTGTACCGCTAAAAGTGTGGAGCGGGAGGGGATGCTCGCTTGCACATGGAGGCGGGGTATGCCATACGAAGCGAGGATGAGATACCGCTTGTATGAAGAAGCGAGGATGAGATGCCGCTTGTTGGGATGATGATTCATTCCTTTGTGATGACACGGATGATAGCGGTGATGTGTCCCGCTGTGTCGATTTATATTCATTTCTCTATGAGGACACGGTTTATAGCGATGGTTCATTCCGCTATATCTATTGGCGATGGTTCATTCCGCCAGGTGTATTTATAGCGACGGTTCATTCCGCTATATTGATTGGCGACGGTTTATTCCGCCAGGTGTATTGATAGCGATGGTTCATTCCGCTATATTTATTGGCGATGGTTCATTCCACCAGGTGTATTGATAGCGATGGTTCATTCCGCTATATTGATTGGCGATGGTTCATTCCGCCAGGTGTATTTATAGCGATGGTTCATTCCGCTATATCTATTGGCGATGGTTCATTCCGCCAGGTGTATTGATAGCGATGCCTCTTTCCGCTACTATGTGGACGATGATTCATACTCAGGTGTATAGCGAGGTTTCATGCCACTTATTATATGACGAGGTGTCATACCGTCGATTCTATAGCGAGGGATCTTGCCGCTATGTACTCAGCACAGGATTTTTGCCGCCTTCGAGCGATGGGTGCTGATTACGCACTATTATTGAGCGACGGAGACAGGTATGACGCTATATCACTAGCGATGAGGTATGAGATATTGCTATTTTATTAGCTTTATTGTAGCTGGCATGCATTGATATACATGTTTTATTATGCCTATTTTTACTAGCATGATAGTGGATGACATACGCTGATGTACATGTATCGTCACTAGTTGACAATGTTTTAGATGCCATGAGTTGGCATGTGTCGTCACGGGATGACGATGACGATGGTGTAGGAGATGTCTTATTAGACATGCATCATCGTTACGATGATCGATGCGTTGAGTATACGTATTCAGTGGTATGCCTTGGGTGCCAGTACCGAGCACAAGGTGGTGTGTGCGACACCGATGGACGTGACCCTTATACCGAGCGGGTTGCTCGAGGAATGGTTGGATGCGCTGTACATGTGATTGTACCGCAGC
Organism: Haberlea rhodopensis; assembly: GCA_907163345.1. Classification (NCBI taxonomy): domain Eukaryota; kingdom Viridiplantae; phylum Streptophyta; class Magnoliopsida; order Lamiales; family Gesneriaceae; genus Haberlea; species Haberlea rhodopensis. Next base: position 290,899 of record CAJQUN010000295.1, read on the forward strand.
TTACGATTGGGGGATCAGTTTACGAGTGGTGATACCCTTGAGGTATGCTCGTTGGAATGGCTTTTGGCCATGTGATTTGACGACAGGAGTAATCGCGGAGGAAATTACTCGCTTTCTGTCGATGTGACATGTGGTAGACATGATCACACCACCCTTGAGGGTGTAGGATGGGTCCTAAGGGAGTAGGATCAGGTTATGTTAAGTACATAGGGACATTGGAGTGTCCAGGGTGTATCGTCATTGAGGAGTGTTGGATAAAGACCCACTACTCTATTGAGTTTTCTTCCCATAGTATGTTATACCATGTGGAAACGTCCGTCTTGTTGGTAGGTTTGAGGTGAACCTAGAGAGGCAGCGACTGGTTGTCTGCCGCGTGTGTGTAGCACCATGATGGGCTTGCTAGAGCCGTTACACTGCTCGTTGGAACCAAGTTTGGCAAATCGTAAGGTGATGCGATGTGGATAGTGGTGGACTCTAGTAGTCACCACATCGTTTGAGGTTGTGCGTGCCTCACTGAAACGTGTATACGTTTATGTTTAATCTTGGAGACTTGTCTGGGACAGCTCAGGATGTTGGAGTACCAACAGGAGAGTCATCAGGTTGTTATTGACTCAATCTAAAGGAACCCGTGTATTGGGATACAATGGGTGTTATTGTATCCAGTTTTCCGAACGATGGTTCGAGACTTGTGGATCTCGAGTTCGATGGCACTTCCCTTGCGAGGAAGGAGGTAGTATTATACCTATTTGGGAATCTTGAAAGATTCGGTAAGTTGGTGCAAGTGGTGTTGATTTTGGGAATCACACCGTGTATTGTTAATCGTCGATTCTCATCCTCCACTGAGTAAGGAATGACTCAGAATTGACGGTTGTGTTTGGGGCTTAGGGATATGTGGTAGATACCCGAGCCGAGTGCATTGAGTATGCATCCGATATCAGTGCTTAGGCAGGTATACCGGTGAGTATACGGATGCCAGTTATTGATTTCCTCTCTGTTAAGCATAGAGTTATGCTATTTTTGGATGGTTAAATCTCTGATGAGAGATATGGAACACCTTGAGATTGGGAATCTCCATGGCACGATGATTATGAGGAATGATCGTGAAGTTAGTTGACTCCCTTGAGGAGGGATTTTCTTGTGAGGGTTAAGGTACTTCCCTTGTTGGTGTTTTCCTTCGAGTTATGCGACAGCCTTCCCAAGTTTGGATTGTTAAATCCGAGGATTTTCAAGGGATGGCAGGATTTCGGATTGGTTGAGTGTCGCTGACGACACAAGCGTTGAGGATGCAATGGGTTTATTGCATGCCCCTTAAGGAATTTAAACTCTGCGGAGTCTCGGTTGTTATTTATGATCAGAACGTGATTCTTGGAACATCCGGAGGTGGACATCTTGTGAGATGTCTTTTGTTTGAATTTGTGGCCGTGAGTTGCCCAAATTAAGTTGCAATGAGGCGACTACTCCTTCGATGGAGGAAGTTTGAAAGTGGAAACCAGGTTTGATATGTGTACACCGTGGTTGTACTAGTGTTTCCCTCGTAACGATGTATGTTAGACATCGTAAGTCATAGTAAAATATCATTGGATGATATCTACGATAGAATCAAGAGCGATTCGAATCCTTGCAGTTTCAGTTGACTAACTGCTTTTGGACTGTTAGCGTTGAGTTGTGCTGACGCTCTTTGACGTTATGATGGATTTGGAAGTCTATTCCACTCCAGAGTTTGACACGAGGTCAACGTTCTCACGGTTGAGGTGTCATTCAGGATGTGTTCGTACTGTTGTATTAGAACGAAGGATGACTGTCTGATCTACAGTCGTAAGTATCAGTTGTTTCGCAGTCATGAGGGACTGACTTTTGGGATGACCCGCATCGAGGTACGTTTTACCTCTTGGGTGATATGTTGGTTTTGGTATGTCGCTCTGTTTCAGAGTTAGATGAGAGGTAAGTATCCTCGCGTTTATTAATACGATTCTGATATGGTCAGGAATCGAGGTTATGGCTTCATGTTGTTGTGTAGCCTGGGTGTTACGTGATACACCAGTGCTAATTTCGAGGACGAAATTCTTTTAGTGGGGGATATTGTGATGACCAGGGATTATAGGTGTTAATCCCGGAGTATTAATAATCCCTAAAGTGGTTTTACGTGGCGATTTGGAATTTAATCGAGGAGTTGGACTCGTTTATTTGGGCAGTTGGGATCGTTGGACCCAGAGGTTGAGATTGTATTCACATTACGGTGTAAAACCTAAGAGTTGGGTTTTTGATGTGTCTCGGAATCTCGGGTGCTATGTGAGCACCGGTAGGGGATTTTGGAGTTAGAGAGAGAGTTTTTGAAAACAGATGATTTTTAAGGAGTCATGATGTATTTGTGGGGCTATTAATTTTTCGGGGTATTTTTGCTATAAATACCAAATGAACCCGAGATTTTAAAATCAAAAATCATTTAAGCCCAAATTTCTTCTCCCTCTCCCGAACGCGATTCCCGTCTGCTACAGCGCTCCCGCCGCTTCAAGCGGTGCGCCCGCCGCCGTCCGGCCGCCGATCGGCGCGTGCGACCTACCCACGGCTTCGTCTCGACGAGGCGCTCCTTTCCCCTCTGCCAATTGAAGATTTCGTCGCGTCTTGGAGTCGAATTTGGCTGGAACGCGTCGATCCCCAAAAGTTAGGGTTCATCGGATTTCGTCCGATTTTGCTTCCGATTTTCGTTGGGTAACCTCCCTTACCCCTTGTTCTTCTTTTTCGTGCATTTCCCTGCTTTATTGGTGATTATGGTTCGAAATTATTTTCGAAATTGTAGGGTTTGATTTCGAAAATTTGGGGGTTTTTGGCAGGGGTATTATTTCGTGCAATTGATCGATTATTGCATGTTTTAAGAGTATTATGATGCTTGATTGAGATCGAATTGAGAAGCTTTGGTTCGAATTTGAAGAATTTTAAGAGTTGGGATTTAAAGGCTTGTTTGGGTTCGAATTTAATGGTTTTGAGTTCGAAAATTTGGAGTTTTTGTCAAGGGATGTTGATTCTTGCTTGGATAGCTTAATTGGCATTTTAGATAAATTATGGTATTTTATTGGGTTCGAAATTGTGAGATTAAGGTTCGATTTTTGTAGGGCATTCTTGAACAAATTTCGATTGTCTCATTTATTTCCTTCCCTGCATGTACCCTGCCCCGGGTCTTTTAAGAGGATAATTGTCGTGTATTGACAATGTTGTGAGGGATATGGGTGTGCTTGAGCATAGGTTGCATGTTCGTAAATAATGGTGAATTGTTTATCGTGTTAGCACATCATTCCTCGGGGCATGGAACTCGAGCAAGGCTTGGCTCGGACTTCGGAGATTTAAGGTACGTGCGACGTACGAGCATTACTATATATATGTGAAATGCATAAGGTATTTTTGATTGCATTGAATGTTTTGCGTATGGTTATACATATATGTTGATATAGCCAAGGAATGACCCAAATCTTGATATCGCCGCTTGTAGCGTGCGTGACATTAGAGTAGGATGACTCTTACATGATATAAGGGGTACTGGGTTTATATGACTATATTATGAGACATTTGAGATGTCTAGGTTTGTAGAATCATGCATTCTTCGTAAGACATTTGAGATGTCTAGGTTCGTAGAATCGTGTATTCATTATGAGACATTTGAGATGTCTAGGTTCATAGACTCATGTTTTCATTATAAGACATATGAGATGTCTAAGTATAATGGAAAGCAAGGTTATGAAATCAATATTAGATATTGATATATCTATATTTGCATATATATGAACTTGGAATCATTCATTATTGATATTGTAAATCAGGCATGCGATGTGTAAATCAATGTGTTGATTTACTGATTTATGAGATTTGATGAGTTTGATGTTGTGAGAACAGGGACAGTACACGGAATCCCGGATGAGGATGTTGCCATCCAGGGAGTATCATTTAAATTCATTAGTATTTACTTGTGTTGTAAATTATGAATTTCATTATTATGATTATGGGATTTTGTGTATTGGTATGCTCACCCCGTTGGGGGCTGTCTCTGTTGGGACAGGTGGACAGGTACATCGATGGCTATGGAGCTGAGCTCGAGCTGTTGATTTGAGGTACTCCCAGGATCGTGGTACCAGGGCTTGATGGAGCACGGTATCGTATAGAGTACCTATATACACCTGAGGATTTATACATATTCATGATGCTCGCATGTGAGCACGATTATACTTGTATATGGATTGTATATAAAGGCATGAGCCTTTCTCTCTTTCATTTAAGGTTGCATGCAATTAGGTTGAATTGCTAGAATGATATGAGAGTCATTGGTGTATTATGTGGGTGTTGGAACCCACTTTTGTTGACATATGTGTGGTGTCTTCCCTGGCTGGGAATTTACTTGTATTGCTGCTTTCTGTTGAGTATTATGTGTTCCCTGGCCGGGAATTTTGTTATGTGTTGTACTTTTTTTTTTGGGATAGCTCTATTTATGGGGAGACTCTGCCCAAATTTTTATAAAAGTTTACAATGTGAAAAGTGGCACCAAGGGGTTGGTAAAGGGCAAACATATGAGTCTTTCATTGACAGGCAATGATTAAGTATCATCAGAGCTTCCCGATTGACATTTTATAGAAAGCATGTACCACACATAGTGGTTAATACACTAATCAAGGTTTTAAGGGCTTGGGGTCCTTACAATTTATGTTATCTTTGTGTCATATGATTGGTAGTATCATATGCATGTGCATACATGAATTTCATATGATTGGGATGGATGCCTTGATAGATATGTGTATATGCTTTGGTAAGATCATTGCCTTGATAGATATGCTAGGATTGGTATATGCTTTGGCTGGGATCGTTGCCACGATAGATATACTACATATGCTTTGGCTTGAGAGATATACACCTGGTTTGGGTATATGCTCTGGCTATTATCACAGATGAGTATGGTACTATGATATGTGCTGCTAATATGAAGATGTGATGTGGTTCCACTGACATATTGAGCTGAATAGGCATATCATATGGGGCTCGTGATAATAGGGTGATTGTTGAGACATGTCATGACATGGTGCATTTGTTGATGCATATTACAGAGCATTCACATTGGATATGATGTTTATTATGCTTTATCATTGATATTATGTTTTGATATTGCACTAAGATAATGGTTTATCTATACTCACGGTTTGTGAATGTTTCTGTAGGATTTCATAGACGTGGGAATCATGAGTCTTATTCCGTTGCGAGGTGAACCACTGGATAGGAGTTGTACTGGATTAGGTTGTTAATTATACATGTAATGTATATGTGAACAAAGTGGTTTTTGTACTAGTGATTTTGGTACATCTTTAACAACCTATTAGTAAGAAACTCTTAATCAGTGCATGTAATTACTTAGTTCTGACTCACATATGTATGTTAACGTGATACATAATGGATTAAGTAACGAGGACCCCACACCTGTACCCCAACTCATAATCATAATCAATGGATTATATTACGGTTTCATAAATGTCATGACATATAGTTATTCCATCAACATGTTCCTAGGCCCTCAACAGCACCAAAGAGCAAACCACTGCTCTGATACCACTAATGTAAGGACCCTCGTGCCCTTAACCCTCTATTAGTGTATTAACCCACGTATTTAGTGCATACAATCATGTAATCACGGGGAAAACCACATGCAAGTATAGCAAAATATACCATCTATAAAATTTCTTGCATTATAACCACATACTGTTCAAATTCCCCAACTAAGTCCACTTGCATAGCATGCACCCTTATAATACACTAATATGCTCTCAGTTCATTTAGCAATTCCTTATTTAATTGCACGTAACCAATAAATGAGAAGAGAAATGCCCTTGCCTCTTTATACAAACCATATACACATGTAACAGTGCTCACATGCGAGCATCAAATGAGAGAATGTGTATTTAATGTATAATGTACTCTACACGATACCGGTACTGGTACTTCGGTCCTGGAAGCACCTTCGATCCATAACTAGATCTCAACTTGGGAGCTACCGATGTACCCGTTCCACCTGCCCTAACAGAGACAGCACCCACACGGGGTGAGCATACCAACACCATCTATCCAATAATCATAATATCACAGTTCATAATTTACAGAATGTAAATGCCATGAATTTTGAAAGTACTCCTGAATGGTATCATCCTCATCCGGGATCCCCTGTGATGTTCCTGTTCTCAAAATAACCGAAACCATCAAATTCCCAAATGCCAGTTAATCATTACATTGATTAACTAATCCGTTCCCCATGCACCGATACCATAATCAATAAAATCAAATCATTAAACAATGATTACAGATATCCCATATATCTCGCTAATGATTCCATAGTTCTATTTCATCGCTCGCTCCACAATAGCGGCATTTTAACCACACGCACGCTCAACAGCGGCGGCGTCATAACCGATGTTCGCTCAACAGCGACAACATCCAATCATTGCTCACTCAATAACGGCACCATATAATTCCCAATTCATATCAAGTGATTGCAACAACCATATATTATTCATGCACAAGACAATAATATATATATGTATGCTCGTACGTTACACGTACCTTACAATTCCGTAGTCCAAATCAACCTTGCCTTAGTCCCGTAACCCGATGAATTATGAGCTAAAAACAATTAATAATTCACATTACAAGCATGCAACCACGTGTCCAAGCACGTTCACAATCTCCAATTATATCTTCAATCCATGACGAACCATTTTAAAAGACCCCGGGCGAAGCATGCATCGAAAACTCAACACAAAATAATTCCCACAAATCAGGCACTGGCGATCGATCGCTTCAACACAGGCGATCGATCGCCTCTCAAAAATAGGCATGGGCAATCGATTGCTTCATTCCAGGCGATAATCGCCTCTCAATGAAATTTACTACTGCCTCCTGGCGATTGATCGCTTCCTTTGAGGCGGTCGATCGCCTCACTGCTCAAAATGGCCACTGCCCCTTGGCGATCGATCGCTTCATTTGAGGCGGTCGATCGCCTCACTGTTCATCATCTTCAAAATTTTAACAAACGACGCAGCGATTGATCGCCCCTCCCTAGGGATCGATCGCCTCGACCTGTTCCAGCCAAAAATTACATTTTTCGAGTTTAAAAACCCCAATTAAACAATCCCAACACCCAAAATACCATTAATCCACAATATAAACACCATAATCTTCCTTAAACATACCATCCCAAAAATCTTTACAATCCAAAAACTCAAACCCAACCAAACCATAACCAAAGAGCACAATACTACTATCAAATCGAAGATAAAGAAGAGGGGAAGCGTAATACCAAATTATCTTCGAGAAATCCGGCTCCCAAGCCATGCCTCCATCGATTTTGCACCAAGGGAAAAAAGGGAAGGGAAATGGGTTTGGGGAAGGGAAATGGGTTTGGGGAAGGGAAACGATGGTGACAGAGAGAGAAATGAGATCCAAGATGATTGAACACGGAGTCCACTTGGTATACATCATGACTCATTAAAAATCCTTCGTGTTCCATAATTACCTCTCAATCTTAATTTCCATTACCAGCCCCAGCACAAAGTACTCCAGACCCCAGCTCCCACCAAAACCAAATTCCAAGGTTATCACCACGATGAGAATATAATCTCAACCCTTGGATCCACCGACTCCAAATACCAGATTTAAAATCCTCGGGAGTCCCAGTACCGTTCATAATTGCCACCATTAAAATCCTTTAAGGATTAATACCACACCGGGATTTACACCAATAATTCCTGGGCATCACAATTATCCCCCATTAATAAATTTTTGTACTCGAAATTTGCACGGGTGTACTCCACGTATCGCTGAGACCACACAATCCAAACGTATCTACATCAACAAATCATGAACATATCATGGACACCGACCTCGCACCAAATCCTGGAATGGAGTAAATCTCCCAAACCATCACAATCTCAAAAGAACGTCAGCATGCATCGATTAACCACCAAAATGCAGTCAGTCAACCCTAACTGCTAACCAAACGAATCATTCGTGATTCCAACATAGATATCGTCTCAATGATATCTCTACGACTTAGCCCACGATGTTAAACATACATTGTTACCAAGGAAACCACCAGTATACCACATTATACACATACTGAACCCGGTTTCTGCTCTCCAAATCCATCTCCGTCGAGGGAGAGCTGCAACTCGGATCGGCAACACACGGCCACCGGTCAACACAAACACATCTCCAAAGATGCCTACATCCGTGTGTTCCAAGAAATCATATCTCGGTCCGAACATACCATCGAGACTCCACAATGTCTCAAGTTCCCATAGAGAACATGCAAGAAAATCGATTGTATTCTCACCACCCGTGTCAACAACGACACCCAACAAATCCAATCCTGGATATCCCTTGTTTACCCTAGGATTCAACAATCCTAACACAGGGATACTGTCAAATTACCCAGTAATGAATTACCACGATTCCAAATACAACAATCCCTCCACAGAGGAAGTCAACCGGACCACATGATCATTCTTCAGAATACATCGTGTCATTGAGATTACCAATCTCAAGGTACTGCAATCTCTCACCAAAGATTCATTCATCCAAGCATACCAATCCGATGCTCGATAAGCATCAAAATGCTGGCATTCGTATACACACACCGGTATACATGCCTAAGCCCCAACACCACATGTTGTAAAGACCCTGATACCTTAAGTGTAGTTTAAAGGCATAAGTAGAGCTAACATGCATAATCAGAGAATAAAAATTCGTGTTGAGGCCTTGAGCTTTAAGGATTACATGCTAAAATAATTACTTCCAAATGGATTAGTTACATTCCCAGCAAAATGAATGTTAATCTATAGATTTACACTACTCCTAGAGTAGAAACTATACAAAAGAATCCCGACTTCTATATCAAAAACACTCATCACTAGCTCACTGCATCAACCCGTCCTTAGCCCCTTTTTGCCAAAATGTACCTACAAGGACAACCCTCAAATCATGAGCATATAACAATCCATATTCAAGATAATATGATTATAAGGCGTAAATGCATAAACCGTAATTACAAAACACTTCATGTATTCCAATGCATTTTAAACGCTCACTGTTGGTTGTCCCTGTACCATAACTCATGATTATAATCAATAGATTATATTTTGGTTCCACAAATGTCATGACATATAACCATTTCATTATCCCAATCATCAATCCCTAGTCTGTTATAACAGTGTATTTTAATCCACCTCGCTTGTCATGACAGCGGCACTAATACCCCTCGCTTCGACATATTAGCGGCATTGAATAACCTCTCTCAAATGCGACATGTGGCAATATCCTTGCTTCAACATTTTGCGGCAAATATTCTTTCCTCGCTACTATATGACAGCGGCAAGTATTCTATCATCGCTTCAAGTGACAGCGCAAAGCATTAAAACCATCACTCTAATATAACCATGACTCATGGGATGTGCACCAAGTATTCAACATACACATATACTGTGATGTCCCCGAAATGATTAATTACATTTAAGGCATTGATTATGTTCATATGATTAATTATGTGGATAATTGATTTATGTGTTGGGATTAATTGTTGTGTGGAAATGCTTAGTCACATGTGGGCTTGACCCGGTAGAGCATTTCAGGTTTCATGTTAAGCATGTTGGGTAATTGGGCGTTTTAACGGCTTACATGTGTTGGTAGTCGATTATTTGGTGAAACATGCATTTAATTGGAATTTTGGTGCATTGTGGTGAAATGTGTTTAAAATACCATGTTGGGGTATAAAATACATCATGCTAATTGTTGGGGTATTAGTCTAATTAAAAGATTTAACCCTTTACCCCACCACTTTATTTCACTTTATCTCTTTACACTCTAAATCCCCAAATCTCTTCCCAAACCCTCACTTTTCCCCCAATCTCGATTTTGGCTTCAAAGTGCACGAGAAGTTCTTGTAAAAGCTTTATTTTTGTACTTCTTGGTAAGATCTAAGACCTAGGATGTATATATATCATTCCTTGTTGTTCTTGTAGTGTTTGGTTTGAGTTTTGGAAAGTTTTGAAGGGTTTTGAAATGGGTTTGTTTGGGTTGGTATGATTTTTGGTAGGATGTTAGATTTTTGGTGGTTTTATGATGTGTATTGAAGGTTTAAAGTGTTTTAATGTTTTTGAGTTGTTGGTATAAGTGTTGTTGAGGATGGTGAAGGTTTTAATGTGCAAAAATGGTGATTTTCGATGTGCAGAGGCTGGCGATCGATCGCCCGTTTTTGGCGATCGATCGCGAGCCAGCAGTAGGCTCCAGAAGCTTTTGGCTATCGATCACCACTTTTGGGCGATCGATCACCACTTTTGGGCGATCGATCGGTGAGGCTGGCGATCGATCGTGCCAAATGTGGCGATCGATCGCCGAAGGCCAAATTTTTCAGTATCGGGACAGTGTGATCTCGCGATCGATCGGGACATCTTGGCGATTGATCGCGAGACACACAAATGTGTGATTTTGATTATTTTGTGGAATTTTTGGATATTGGACTATAATTAGCTTCTAATATTGATTTGTGTGGTTGTGTAGAACCATCCCAGGTACAAACAACGTCGAGGAGATAAAGTTATACAACTTCTCCACTTTTGAGACTAGGGTACGTAGTGAGACGTACGAGCATCGGACGGTAAAACGTGTCACACCTTTGATTATGTATTTTGTGGATAGTGAATCCTTACATGTGATGGTATATGTGAAATGATTGTGATATACTGTGATAATGGAATCAACTGTTGTGTTTGATTAATGTAGTGGAATTGATGAATGTTCCGGTAGCCTTTATCTCCGAGCGAGGGAGGTACTTGCCGCTGTCATATGAAGCGATGGTAGTATGATATTTGCCGCTGTCATGTCTAAGCGAGGTAACATGCCGCTGTCATTGTCGAAGCGAGGGATATCATATGATGCCGCTATATGTCGAAGCGAGGGGTCCTAAAATTCCGCTGTTGTATTGGGACCGGAACAGTCACAATTCTAGTGATTAATGTGGAATATTGTGGTTATAACTGGAACGTGATATCGAGCATTATATTGTGAACTAATGATTTGTGCATGAGTTTATGAAACAGGAACAACCATGAAATATGCTAATGTGGTAAACCAAGGAGCATATCTATTAATCGTTCCATGCGCTTAATTATTTCATTATGTTGATTTGTGTGAAATGGTGATGTATATGCTCATGGTGAATTGTTCCTGTAGGTACACTTTTGGACCAAAGGGCTGAGGGTCGGGTTGAGACTGTGAGCTAAAAAGGGCATGAAAGAAGATAGGATACATGATTTTTGGATAGTCTCTACTCTAGGAGTAGTGTAATGCTATCGCTTTAACATTCATGATTGGGAATGTAATTAATTAACTGTTGAAGTTTTATTTTGGCCTGTAATTTTATTAGCTCAAAACTACAACCGGAACCCTAAGATGTCTTTAATACATGTTTAGCCCTATTTATGTCTTGATTACACTGTTAAGGTAGAGAGGCCTTACATATACAATCATAACGCATGACTCAACGTGTATTTGCATCCACAATGCACAATTCAATATATACTTGCATCCACAATGCATACAATGAGTATATAAAATACATGTTACCGTTGGGTGCCCGTACGTCTCTCTACGTACCTTTCCAAAATGTAGAATTTGGTAGGACTTTACTTCCTTTGTTGTGTTGCTACCTGGGATAGTTCTACACATTCACACAAACCAATATTAGAACCTGATAATAGTCTGATACAAAAAATCCTACAAAAATAACCAAACATATTTGGCATCTCGCGATCGATCTCCAATATGTCCTGATTGATCGCGAGAAGCCACTGCCTCATCGCCCAAAAATTCCCATTCCGCGATCGATCGCCGAGTTTGTGCCGATCGATCGCGGCTTCGCCGATCGAAGCCGCGATCGATCACGCCAAACTCGCCATCGATCGCGTCAAACTCGCCATCGATCGCGCAAACATTCTAGAGCCTCTGTGGGCTCGCGATCGATCGGGAAAATGCCCCGATCGATCGCGGAAGCCTGTACACGCGATTTTTGGCGCTTTTCCACATTTCATCTTCTCTAATCCATTTTCCTTCAAATCCATCCCCACCATTAACATCAAAACTTCAAAAACCACCAAAATAAACACCAACAATACAATACTACCCATATACAATAAAATCCCTATAAAACAAACATAAACCACATCAAAAATCATCTTCCAACCATTACAACAACAAATCCAAAACCCTACCATATTTTCAAAACGAAACCCTTTTAAAATCCCCAAATCAAACTCATTTCAACACAAATCAAAGTAATAACACAAGGGGGGGGGGGGGGGGGGGGGGGGGTTCATACAACTTTTTGGCTTACAAATTTCACTAAGAAATCAAGCAACCAAGATTTTTTTGAAATCTCTCCTCTTTCTCCTTGTTAAAAACGTGAATGGTGGGTTTTGGGAGGGTTTGAGAGTGATGTTTGATAGAGAGTGATGGGAGAGTGAAAAGAAGGGGTAGTGGGTATAGGGATTAATTAAACATTTCCCGTATTTAGCATGATGTATAAATATCCCAACATGATATTTTAAAAGCATTTTCCAAAAATGCAATAAAATTCAATTAAACATGCTTTACCAACATAATTAACACCCACCCCAAATAAACCATGCGGTAACTCAATTTCCCAACATGCATCTCATGCTCCCTGAAATGCATTACCAGGTCATGCCCACCGCATGACTAAGCATTTCACCATATTAATTAATTCCAACATTAATTTAATTAATAGCATAAATATCACATAAACATAATTATTGCCCAAGTGCATATAATTATTTTGGGGATATCACACATGCATACTCAATGCACTTGGCTCGGGTATCTCCAATCATACCCATAAGCCCCAAATACAACTGTCAATCCTCAGTTATTCTCACCCCGCGGAGAATAGTGATTGACAAACCAGCGACTAATGGTGTGATCCCAACATCAACACCGCACAAACCGACTCATCGAATCTTCCAAAGATTCCCAATAGGTAGGTATATCAATACCGCCTTCCTCACAAGGGAAGTGTCATGATCGCATGACCCTCCAACCTCAAACCACCGTTCGGAAAACCTGGATATATTTTTACCAAATTATATCCCGGAACCAATAAATACACAACTGGTTCTGAATAGTGCATCCTTCCAACTATTACCAATCCGAAATCCGTATACACAGTGTATACCCAATTAACGATGCTCTGTACTAATACCATAGTACTCCATATACTCGAGCATCTCCCAGAGACGTCTCCTCGTACGTCTCACCTGAAAATAGAAAGCCATTACTCAGTCCAACACCAGTAATGCTTACCATGGCTGATTCACAATCAACCCTTGATCAACACCAGCTGTCTCCATGACAGTATGTTCCAAATCTCTCCAAGAGATATCATCAATATAGTAGTGTCGCCCCACTAACTATATCCCACAATTCCAATCGTGTCCCCCATTGCATTCCATACTCAAGCATTCTCAACCAGAGCCAACAATGACTTGTCGACACTCACGTTGGTACTCCCAACAGAATTGAGCTGTCTCACTACAAGTCCCTCAAAACATTTAACGTATAACGTTCTCGTGAGGCATTCCCTGCCTCAATCCTTATGCCACATAGTGACTACAAGAGTCCACTATTGTGATGACCAGGGATTATAGGTGTTAATCCCGTAGTGTTAATAATCCCTAAAGTGGTTTTACGTGGCGATTTGGAATTTAATCGAGGTGTTGGGCCTTCTGGGCTCGTTTATTTGGGCAGTTGGGATCGTTGGATCCAGAGGTTGAGATTGTATTCACATTACGGTGTAAAACCTAAGAGTTGGGTTTTTGATGTGTCTCGGAGTCTCGGGTGCTATGTGAGCACCGGTAGAGGGTTTTGGAGTTAGAGAGAGAGTTTTTGAAAACAGATGATTTTTAAGGAATCACGATGTATTTGTGGGGTTATTAGTTTTTCGGGGTATTTTGCTATAAATACCAGTTGAACCCGAGATATTTCAAAAAAATTCCATTTCAGCCCTCCAATCTCTCTCTCTCTCTCTCCCCCGCCGAACCCGTCTGCCTCCCCTGCCCCCGCCGCTTCAAACGCTTCGCCCGCCGCCGTCCCGCCGCCGTTCGGCGCGTGCGACCTATCACCGGCTTCGTCTCGTCCAGGCGCTCATTTCCCCTCCGTCAATTTGAAGTTTCATCGCGATTTGAAGTCGAATTTTACAGAAGTGCGCCGATCCCCAAATTCTAGGGTTTATCGATTTTGGTCGATTTTCCTTCCGATTTTCGTTGGGTAACCTCCCTACCCCCTTGTTCGTCTTTTTCATGTATTTCCATGCCTTTATTGTTTCGAATTTCCCCAATTTCGTAGGGTTTAATTTTCGAATTATTTGGGGGTTTTTGGCATGGGTGTTGTTTCTTGCAATTGATCGATTATTGCATGTTTTAAGAGTATTATGATGCTTGATTGAGATCGAATTGAAAAGCTTTGGTTCGAATTTGAAGGATTTTAAGGGTTTGAATTTAAGGGCTTGTTTGGATTCGAAATTATGGGGGTTGAGTTCGAAAATGGGGAGTTTTTGTCAAGGGATGTTGATTCTTGCTTGGATAGCTTAATTGACATTTTATAGAAAGCATGTACCACACATAGTGGTTAATACACTAATCAAGGTTTTAAGGGCTTGGGGTCCTTACATTAGTGGTATCAGAGCAGTGGTTGCTCATTGGGGCTGTTAAGGGCCTAGGAAGTTATTGATAGCACATATTTATGCATGATGGCATTAATGTTGTATGACATAACACATTGTTTATGTGCTCTTATGATATGAAAAGTGGTATTGCTAACCATTGTGGTTGCAGGAATCGTGTGGAACACGATAGGATGACATTTATGGGGATGCTCGCTTGCACATGGAGGCGGGGTATTCCATACGAAGCGAGGATGATATACCGCTTGTATGAAGAAGCTTATGCTTGTACCGCTAAAAATGTGGAGCGGGCAGGGATGCTCGCTTGCACATGGAGGCGGGGTATGCCATACGAAGCGAGGATGAGATACCGCTTGTATGAAGAAGCGAGGATGAGATGCCGCTTGTTAGGATGATGATTCATTCCTATGTGATGACACGGATGATAGCGGTGATGTGTCCCGCTGTGTCGATTTATATTCATTTCTCTATGAGGACACGGTTTATAGCGACGGTTCATTCCGCTATATTTATTGGCGATGGTTCATTCCGCCAGGCGTATTTATAGCGACGGTTCATTCCGCTATATCTATTGGCGATGGTTCATTCCGCCAGGTGTATTGATAGCGATGGTTCATTCCGCTATATCTATTGGCGATGGTTCATTCCGCCAGGTGTATTTATAGCGACGGTTCATTCCGCTATATCTATTGGCGATGGTTCATTCCGCCAGGTGTATTGATAGCGATGGTTCATTCCGCTATATCTATTGGCGATGGTTCATTCCGCCAGGTGTATTGATAGCGATGCCTCTTTCCGCTACTATGTGGACGATGATTCATACTCAGGTATATAGCGAGGTTTCATGCCACTTATTATATGACGAGGTGTCATGCCGTCGATTCTATAGCGAGGGATTTTGCCGCTATGTACTCAGCACAGGATTTTGCCGCCTTCGAGCGATGGGTGCTGATTACGCACTATTATTGAGCGACGGAGACAGGTATGACGCTATATTGCTAGCGATGAGGTATGAGATATTGCTATTTTATTAGCTTTATTGTAGCTGGCATGCATTGATATACATGTTTTATTATGCCTATTTTACTAGCATGTTAGTGGATGACATACGCTGAGGTACATGTATCGTCACTAGTTGACAATGTTTTAGATGCCATGAGTTGGCATGTGTCGTCACGGGATGACGATGACGATGGTGTAGGAGATGTCTTATTAGACATGCATCATCGTTACGATGATCGATGCGTTGAGTATACGTATTCAGTGGTATGCCTTGGGTGCCAGTACCGAGCACAAGGTGGTGTGTGCGACACCGATGGACGTGACCCTTATACCGAGCGGGTTGCTCGAGGAATGGTTGGATGCGCTGTACATGTGATTGTACCGCAGCTTACGATTGGGGGATCATATTACGAGTGGTGATACCCTTGAGGTATGCTCGTTGGAGTGGCTTTTGGCCATGTGATTTGACGACAGGAGTAATCATGGAGGAAAGTACTCGCTTTCTGTCGATGTGACATGTGATGGACATGGTCACACCACCCTTGAGGGTGTAGGATGGGTCCTAAGGGAGTAGGATCAGGTTATGTTAAGTACATAGGGACATTGGGTTGTCCAGGGTGTATCGGCATTGAGGAATGTTGGATAAAGACCCACTACTCTATTGAGTTTTCCTCCCATAGTATGTTATACCATGTGGAAACGTCCGTCTTGTTGGTAGGTTTGAGGTAAACCTAAAGAGGCAGAGACTAGGTTGTCTGCCGCGTGTGTGTAGCACCATGATGGGCTTGCTAGAGCCGTTACACTGCTCGTTGGAACCAAGTTTGGCAAATCGTAAGGTGATACGATGAGGATTGTGGTGGACTCTAGTAGTCACCATGTCATTGAGGTTAAGGTTGTTCATGCCTCACTGAAACGTGTATACGTTTATGTTTAATCTTGGAGACTTGTCTGGGACAGCTCAGGATGTTGGAGTACCAACAAGAGAGTCATCAGGTTGTTATTGACTCAATCTAAAGGAACCCGTGTATTGGGATACAATGGGTGTTATTGTATCCAGTTTTTCCGAACGATGATTCGAGACTTGTGGATCTCGAGTTCGATGGCATTTCCCTTGCGAGGAAGGAGGTAGTATTATACCTATTTGGGAATCTTGAAAGATTCGTTAAGTTGGTGCAAGTGGTGTTGATTTTGGGAATCACACCGTGTATTATTAATCGTCGATTATCATCCTCCACTGAGTAAGGAATGACTCAGAATTGACGGTTGTGTTTGGGGCTTAGGGATATGTGGTAGATACCCGAGCCGAGTGCATTGAGTATGCATGCGATATCAGTGCTTAGGCAGGTATACCGGTGAGTATACGGATGCCAGTTATTGATTTCCTCTCTGTTAAGCATAGAGTTATGCTATTTTTTGGATGGTTAAATCTCTGATGAGAGATATGGAACACCTTGAGATTGGGAATCTCCATGGCACGATGATTATGAGGGATAATCGTGAAGTTAGTTGACTCCCTTGAAGAGGGATTTTCTTGTGAGGGTTAAGGTATTTCCCTTGTTGGTGTTTTCCTTCGAGTTATGCGACAGCCTTCCCAAGTTTGGATTGTTAAATCCGAGGATTTTCAAGGGATGGCAGGATTTCGGATTGGTTGAGTGTCGCTGACGACACAAGCGTTGAGGATGCAATGGGTTTATTGCATGCCCCTTAAGAATTTTAAACTCTGCGGAGTCTCGGTTGTTATTTATGATCAGGACGTGATTCTTGGAACATCCGGAGGTGGACATCTTGTGAGATGTCTTTTGTTTGAATTTGTGGCCGTGAGTTGCCCAAATTAAGTTGCAATGAGGCGACTACTCCTTCGATGAAGGAAGTTTGAAAGTGGAAACCAGGTTTGGTATGTGTACACCGTAGTTGTACTAGTGTTTCCCTCGTAACGATGTATGTTAGACATCGAGAGTCTTGGTAAAGATGTCATTGGATGATATCTACGATAGAATCAAGAGCGATTCGAATCCTTGCAGTTTCAGTTGACTAACTGCTTTTGGACTGTTAGCGTTGAGTTGTACTGACGCTCTTTGACGTTATGATGGATTTGGAAGTCTATTCCACTCCAGAGTTTGACACGAGGTCAACGTTCTTACGGTTGAGGTGTCATCGGGACGTGTTCGTACTGTTGTGTTAGAACGAAGGATGACTGTCCGATCTACAGTCGTAAGTATTGGTTGATTTGCAGTCATGAGAGGCTGATTTTTGGGATGACCCGCATCGAGGTACGTTTTACCTCTTGGGTGATATGTTGGTTTTGGTATGTCGCTCTGTTTCAGAGTTAGATGAGAGGTAAGTATCCTCGCGTTTATTAATACGATTCTGATATGGTCAAGAATCGAGGTTCTGGCTTCATGTTGTTGTGTAGCCTGGGTGTTACGTGATACACCAGTGCTAATTTCGAGGACGAAATTCTTTTAGTGGGGGATATTGTGATGACCAGGGATTATAGGTGTTAATCCCGTAGTGTTAATAATCCCTAAAGTGGTTTTACGTGGCGATTTGGAATTTAATCGAGGTGTTGGGCCTTCTGGGCTCGTTTATTTGGGCAGTTGGGATCGTTGGATCCAGAGGTTGAGATTGTATTCACATTACGGTGTAAAACCTAAGAGTTGGGTTTTTGATGTGTCTCGGAGTCTCGGGTGCTATGTGAGCACCGGTAGAGGGTTTTGGAGTTAGAGAGAGAGTTTTTGAAAACAGATGATTTTTAAGGAATCACGATGTATTTGTGGGGTTATTAGTTTTTCGGGGTATTTTGCTATAAATACCAGTTGAACCCGAGATATTTCAAAAAAATTCCATTTCAGCCCTCCAATCTCTCTCTCTCTCTCTCCCCCGCCGAACCCGTCTGCCTCCCCTGCCCCCGCCGCTTCAAACGCTTCGCCCGCCGCCGTCCCGCCGCCGTTCGGCGCGTGCGACCTATCACCGGCTTCGTCTCGTCCAGGCGCTCATTTCCCCTCCGTCAATTTGAAGTTTCATCGCGATTTGAAGTCGAATTTTACAGAAGTGCGCCGATCCCCAAATTCTAGGGTTTATCGATTTTGGTCGATTTTCCTTCCGATTTTCGATTGGCACATCATTCCTCGGGGCATGGAACTCGAGCAAGGTTTGGCTCGGACTTCGGAGATTTAAGGTACGTGCGACGTACGAGCATTACTATATATATGTGAAATGCATAAGGTGTTTTTGATTGCATTGAATGTTTTGCGTATGGTTATACATATATGTTGATATAGCCAAGGAATGACCCAAATCTTGATATCGCCGCTTGTAGCGTGCGTGACACTAGAGTAGGATGACTCTTGCATGATATATGGGGTACTGGGTTTATATGACTATATTATGAGACATTTGAGATGTCTAGGTTTGTAGAATCATGCATTCTTCGTAAGACATTTGAGATGTCTAGGTTCGTAGAATCATGTATTCATTATGAGACATTTGAGATGTCTAGGTTCATAGACTCATGTTTTCATTATAAGACATATGAGATGTCTAAGTATAATGGAAAGCAAGGTTATGAAATCCATATTAGATATTGATATATCTATTTTTGCATGTATATGAACTTGGAATCATTCATTCTTGGTATTTGAGAATCAGGCATGCGATATGTAAATCAATGTGTTGATTTACTGATTTATGAGATTTGATGAGTTTGATGTTGTGAGAACAGGGACAGTACACGGAATCCCGGATGAGGATGTTGCCATCCAGGGAGTATCATTTAAATTCATTAGCATTTACCTTTGTTGTAAATTATGAATTTCATTATTATGATTATGGGATTTTGTGTATTGGTATGCTCACCCCGTTGGGGGCTGTCTCTGTTGGGACAGGTGGACAGGTACATCGATGGCTATGGAGCTGAGCTCGAGCTGTTGATTTGAGGTACTCCCAGGATCGTGGTACCAGGGCTTGATGGAGCACGGTATCGTATAGAGTACCTATATATACACCTGAGGATTTATACATATTCATATTCATGATGCTCGCATGTGAGCACGATTATACTTGTATATGGATTGTATATAAAGGCATGAGCCTTTCTCTCTTTCATTTAAGGTTGCATGCAATTAGGTTGAATTGCTAGAATGATATGAGAGTCATTGGTGTATTATGTGGGTGTTGGAACCCACTTTTGTTGACCTATGTGTGGTGTCTTCCCTGGCTGGGAATCTACTTGTATTACTGCTTTCTGTTGAGTATTATGTGTTCCCTGGCCGGGAATTTTGTTATGTGTTGTACTCTGTTTTGGGATAGCTCTATTTATGGGGAGACTCTGCCCAAATTTTTGTAAAAGTTACAATGTGAAAAGTGGCACCAAGGGGTTGGTAAAGGGCAAACATATGAGTCTTTTATTGACAGGCAATGATTAAGTATCATCAGAGCTTCCCGATTGACATTTTATAGAAAGCATGTACCACACATAGTGGTTAATACACTAATCAAGGTTTTAAGGGCTTGGGGTCCTTACACTATAAACCCTCATCGTATCATCATACGATTCATCAAACTCGGTTCCAACGAGCAGTATAACGGCTACATCAAGCTCATTATAGCATTGCAACAATACCTGGCTAGCAGATCGCTGCCTCCTTAGGTTTACAACAAACCTACCAACGTATCATACGTTCCACCCCGGTATACCATACCGTACCATCCATTAGAGTAGTGGGTCATCGCCCAATATTTCTCTAACACCAATGCACAACGGGCATCCCAATGTCCTTACTCAACCACAATGCAATCCTACTCCATTAGGATTTATTCCACACCTTCATGTGTGGGTGTAACCATGTCCACCATACGTCACATTGGTATATGCAAGTAGTTTCCTCGATAAGTACTCCTACCACCAGTCACTTGGCCATAGCCATCCCAACGAGTATACCCAAAGGCACCACTACTCGTAAAGTATTTACCTCAAATACGTATTGCGGTACATTTCTTCGGATTTTCTTGTCCGTCTTCGATTCCTATTGATCTCTAGTCCATTCCTTGATCTTAATTCATCATTATTAGTTCATTTTCTTCACGCCTAAGTAAATACATGATTAGGTAGCATATGTATCAAATTATTTATCAAAACGTACCAAATCATAGGCAATTAAATGCACCAGCTGTGTTTATTTCTAATCACATCAGACACACTGTGTCTTACGAGCCACCAAAAACTCCACGGGCTAATCACAGCTCCGTCAATCCCTCAACACCTCGATCCAACAAGAATATACCAGTGTAACAAGGATCAAGGCTTAACATGCAATGTATCGATGCTTTATTAAAAATTGTTTGTTAACAAAATGTATTTTATATTTGAGCATCAATATGACCATTCAACCAAACAATTATGTCACATATATATGCCACATAAACAAATAACAACCAATTCACATATTTGTCATATATCACCATATCGTAACATATCTTTGTTGGTTAATGTTTTGTAGGTACCTTGTCTCCTACTTGTTTGTTCACTTCTCGTTATCTAGGCAAGTAAGAGCATTATTACTAATCGAAGTAAGAGCATTATTACTCATCCATTACATATATTGATCAGATAATTCACAGGAAAGATCGTATAACAACCTCCTGGATAGAATCACCCTACTAAGCAAGTTCCCAGAAAGGATGGAGATGCGTGTTTTCTTACCACAAGTGTACGGTGTCAAATTTTATAATATAGTGTATATGAAGTACAGATGTCAATTCCACAGGGATTGATTACGTAATTGAAACAAAGTACTATATTAGAATGTCTCAACTTTATTCAGAAAATTAAATCACGCAGAGTTGTTATAATGAAGAGTTTAACTAAAGTATTCTAGGAGTTTGATTTCACTTGTTCTTCAACTACGCTCGTCATTCATTATTCTCAATATTGTGGGATTTCCTAGTTTATTAGCCATGAATTCTATATTATTATATTACATCTCCTAAGTGTCAAATAGAATTACTCATTTAATAATCATCTTGATATGTCTACCTAAGATAAACTATCAAACAATTTCAAGACTGCCATATTCGTTATATGGCTTTGTTGGAGTATATGCATGTCGACAACATAAATATCCAATGATATGTTTTCCTATGTTCCTATTCACATTCGCCTCTCCCAAGTGATAAATCATAAATAAAAGATCATTCAATCTATGACCAGTAAATTGAATACAATCCAAAGCAAGAAAACACAAATAAACCAAACGGAAAACAATAATAAATTGATCAAATCAAGCAAAGCGTAGTTTCAAAGTAAGCTACATCGTTCTCCTGGAAAATAAAGTTAGTTCATGAATAAATCAAGAAAACATAGACATATTCTTAATAATCATAAAACTATAAAGGAAAAACAAACGAATTGGATCATGACTCTCCATCCTCGACAGTAGCCTTGTCTTCTCCGTCGTCAAAACTTTGTCTTTCATTGAAACCCAACCGCCTCTCTTGAAGTATTCCTCTCTAAAATAGGTCTAAGATATCATAGATGTTGAATAATTAGGTCCAAGACTTGAATTATAGGGGTTGGAGGTTAAAGAAAAAGGGTAGGAATCAAATTGCAAAAGGAAAGCTCGAGTTTCCTTTTTTCAGGACTCTGTAGGCGCCTAGGGCGCTTATGATGAGGAGCCCTAGCACCTACCTGTTTGTCCAACATTTCATTTTTTTCTCACCATAGGCGCCTATGGCCTGCGACAGTGCCGAAAGTGCTACAGTAATTTTTTTTTTTTTTTGCTCTTTCGGGTTATGGTTTGACCTTTGAAACTCCTTTCATTATTAAACCACATTCCAACTTCTTTTAATTCTCTTCCACTTTTATGCCTTTTCACCATCTTTTAGTGATAAAGCATCTCATTCCTTGAATTCCTACAAAACACGAATAAACCGCTTAACTCCGCTCGAATACTAATATAAAAATTAAGTAAAAGAAAACAAAATATAAGTGTAAAAAATGCACTTATCAAATACCCCAAACTTAAAATTTTGCTAGTCCCGAGAAAAATAGAAATAGAAAAAAAACTAAGAAATAAAAAAAGAAGAAAAACAAACTACTGCTCAAGTCATGAAGCGACGTAATTACAAATAGGCCTCAAAGATCAATGGTATAAGATTTAAAGTCAGGTCTGCATATCACACTACCCAAGAGTTATCAAGTGTGTGTACGTGATACCACTTTCATTTAACCATTAACCAAAGCAATATTTACTCACACAATTCAATAGGACTTTGCTTGCATTGTAAGGACTCAACGTGTAATCCCATCAATAATGTACTTATGACATCATATTGTATCAGAGATTCATTATTTAATACCCTCAATACTTATCTGTCTTTTCGGTATAACTTCTATGAAAATTTTTGACAGAGTTTCCCCGTAATTGGGTCTTCCGGGTAAAACATAAAATAACAGTCTAGCAATAACACTTCTCTTCAAACAATGACCAACAACAAATCAACTCCCAAATACTCAATTTCAAAACCTTATTCTCCTCAAAATCAAAAGCACATAAATCAACCCAAATGAAAGGGGAAACTTTGAAATAATTGTACAGGCCATATACATTGCTTAGAGTGCTCACATGCGAGCTATGAATAAATAAGTATAATCTAGTTGAATAATTCATATATCTCCATCTACCAATACTGGTGCAATACTTCCGTACTTAATGCTATCCAATGGAACTCGAGCATATTTTCCAAGGACAATGTATTACCTATTTTACCTATTTTAGCAGAAATAACCTCCACACAGGGTGAACATGTTCCAACACAATAAATATAGTCATATCAACATGTTAACATCACGACGTAATAGAAGGAGAGTTAATGAGAATCTATAAGAGTGCTCCCTGAATCATTTGAACTGTATATGCTTTTTCGCATTATTCCTATTCTCACAATTCCAAAATCCAAAAAAAAAGTATGATATTATTTCCTAAATAATTTAATTGACAAACGATACATTAATTCCACAACAACCAGTGACGTTCCATGTCATCCCGTGACATTCCAATAATTCTATGTCAACCGATGACATTCCATATCATCCTGTGACATTCCAATAATTCACGTCAACTCGTGACGTTCTATGTCATCCCGTCTCAAATAATTCTACGTCAACCTGTGACGTTCCATGTCATCCCGCGACATTTCAATAATTCTACGTCAATACAAGACGTTCCATGTCATCCCATGACATTCCAATAATATTACATCAACCCGTGACGTTCCATGTCAACCTGTGACATTCCAATGATTCAACGTCAACCCGTGACGTTACATGTCAGTCGTGACATTCCAATAGTTCAACGTCAACCTGTGACGTTCTATGTCGACCCATGACATTCCAATAGTTTCACGTCAACACGTGACGTTATATGTCAACTCGTGACATTCCAATAGTTCTACATTTAACAAGGGTTGTCTTTGCTCAATTAATAAACATAAACGTAATATACATACATTACTGATAAGTGTATTTTATACACTTATATTTCTTCTTATTTTGCATGGTTTAGTGCTAGTTTTCGATCAGAATTATGCTTTTAGTTTTGTTTTGTTTTGTTTTGCAGGAATCCAGGTAATTACATGTTTTGTGGACTAAAAGGGTGCAAATGGCGGAAAGAAAGGATGAATTGAAGTCAAAAATCTACACTTATCATCAAAGCATCAGGCGTAATTACGCCTGATTCAGGCGTAAAGACGCCTAAGCCACGGCAAATCATATTTTGAAGGATTTCATGAGGCGTAACTACGCCTCATTTGGGCGTAACTACGCCTAAGCTACGACTTTGGACTTTTATTCAGGCGTAAAGACGCCACTTTGGAGGCGTCATTACGCCACAAGTATTTTGGAAATTTTGGGCTTCTTTCCTTGTTTGATGCACGGGATTTTAAAGAGGAATTTACCAAGGCACAAGGGATTCATTCAGTCATAGACATTAAAAGGAGAGAGGAGGCTAGGGTTGAAGAAGAAGAAGAAAATAACGACCACGGCTCGGAGCAAAAACGTAGAGAACATACGTAGAAGAGCGACCGAGAGCTAGTGAAAGGGGAGAGATCGATTGAGGCGGCGCACATACACTGAAGGGTAGAGATTTTGACGACGGAGAAGACGACGGCGACTACCGGGGACGGAGGGCCATCATCCAATTCGTTTGATTATCTCTTCCTTTATGTTTATGATGATTAAGAACATGTCTATGTGTTTATTTAATGTATTCATGAACTAATTTATTATTCTAGAGTTAGACGGATATTGACTTGAACCTGTGTCGTTGATTATTGATTGAATATATTTTGGTTTTTCGTTTGGTTTATTTGTGATTCCTGATTTAAATGCGTTTGAATTAATTGATCACTAGTTGATTCGTCATATTATTTAGAATCTATCACTCGGGAGAGGGGGTTTTGAATAGGACCGTAGGAATTTACATCGTTGGAAGTTTATATAGTCGGGAGACATATAACTCCAACGAAGCCATAGAACGAATCTAGTACTATTGAAATTGTTTAATAATTTATCTTAGAAGGGCACATCAAGATGATTGTTGAATGATTATTTCTATTTAACACTCGGGAGAGGTAATAGATAACATAGGATTCGTGGTTAATAAATTAGAAGAACACGACATAGTGGATGGTTGAGTGAAGTCGAACCTCTAGAATCCGTTCTCATTGATTTTCTCCACTTAAATATTCATATTGTTATTATTATTATTTTATGTTAGTAGATTAGTTTAATAATATTGCTATCGATTGTCTAAATAAAGTCGAGACTATTCTAATTACAGTACTTGGTGTAACTTAATTTTCAATCCCTGTGGGTTCGACATCCGTACTTTCAAATTCCTATACTAAAACTTGACACCATACACTTGCGGTACGTTTTACACCCATCAAGTTTTTGGCGCCGTTGCCGGGGATTGATTTAATTTTGTTTACTGATACTGTTACCAAGTAGTCTTGATTTTAATTTAGAATTTTATTTTTTGTTTTAATTTTATTTTTTATAATTTTTTTCTTGTGAGGTACTTGGAGATGTTTCATCAGCAAGTTTCCACAAACTTTGCCCAACAACCGTATGAACCATTCTATGCAGCTTGGGACAGATTCAACCACGACTTTTCAAACTACGCTCCTCTTCAATCTATCTACAGTGGATTGGATGCAGACACACAAGAATGGGTATTTAATGGAGCTTTGGCAACTGGTAGTCCCATATATTGTAGAGATGATGACAGGGTGCACCTGTTTAACCATATGGCGAATTTCGATTATCAGTGGCATTATGATCCTTCACTGTAGGGTTGGAGTCACAAATATCCACTAGAGCATCATTAACCTCATTTACACACCAATCATTCAAGCATCAAGCAGAGGATGAGTATAGTTTTGATAAAGTCTCTAAGTTGGAGGATATTTTACGCAAATTCGGGGCATCATTTGAACAAAAGATTGAAAATCACACCAGAAGTAGCATTGAGCAGCAGATAGAGACATTTTTAGCGAGAAGCAAAGAGGTTGAGATGAGATATACTAATCAAGGGGTGACAAATCAGGTGTGGTCACATGATGATGATCATTCAACCAACCAAGTTTGGGAGAGTGATCCTACTCATGCGGAAGATTCAAGGGAATATGAGCATTTTCAAGTGGTTGAGCCTACTGTGGAAGAGTTATCTGATGATTTCCCGTGTCAAGATGAGCCTAGCGTGACGTTGGAAGATGAGCATATTTTTGAAAATAGTGAGGAGCACTCATCGATGGTGATGTCCTATATGCCATATGTGGATCCGTTCTTCCCATCGATGCCAACTTCACCATATTATGATCTCAACGAGATGAAGCCAAGTTTAGAATCTTTCTCCCATGCTTATCATTTTTTGAAGGACGTTGTTGGAGCGACGGGCGTTAATTGTCAGTATCTTGCCAAGCTTGAGGGCATACACAACCAAGACCCATATGTAGTGTCATATGGTACTTACTATGGGCGGAAGCCGCTATTTGATGGTTGCTTCGCATGGTCTGGCTGAAGACTTGAAACAAAGCGCTTCTTGGGAGGCAACCCAAGCCTTATATCCTTTTTAGTTTACTTCAGTTTTTTTTTATTTCAGTATTTTAATTTTTATTAGCAGGTCTTAGTCAGAGCCGCTGATCATTATTTTTCCCATTGTAGGTCTATACTGATGCGGAGGTCCCTATCATCATTTTCTCACCATACCCATGAGCATGAGATGGACGACGATTACTGACGATCGTCGTCGCAGGTTGGTGTGTTGTCCCTTATTTTATACATTGTATGGTAGATTGAGGACAATGCACGATTTTAAGTTTGGGGGGGGGGGGGGGGGGGGGGGGGTGTTTAAACATTGAAGATGTTTTGTTTCCTGGATTCCTATGTGTGTTTTGTGTTGTGTTTTTTTTTTAGTCGTTGATTTTTTTTCTTTTTGTGTCATAAGTCGTGATTTGAAGTAATTTTGAGGCCGATGATGAAGAATTGAGCTTATATGTGAAATTTTAAAATTTTTGTTCACTTTGCTCTTGAGTTTCTCACATTCATGCACTAGAGACCATGACCATTTGACTAATTAAAGTTTATTTGAACGAACACAAGTATGATATAGGCGATTTTTGATAATATTTTGGGCCTTTATTCATTGCTATAAATTTGCCTTAGTAGCCCCTTTGAGCTTAAATGTAAAAGAATGAGGATTGAATTATTGCAATATATTTTATAATCTCATTCAAATTTGTTTCTTATATCACCTTGGTTTTGAGATACTAATTTGAGCACAATTAGTCAAACCATATAAGTTATTTGTGAATTGAGAGTAGTCTAGAACTTGCTTTAGTACCCTTTGAGGCGAAATACGGATGTTATGTGGCTTAGGAAGGATTTAGGCAATTTTTGATTCGTTTGAGCCTTTGAAGCCACCGAAATACATCATTTTATCCCTAGTTACCCCTTTGAGCTTATTGAAAAAAAATGGCATGTGCTTAGGCACATAATAACCCCCATTTGGCATCATTTCAAAATCCACATCAACCACATTGTTGAAAGCTTATACACTATTTCCTACCCTCAAGTGAGTAAGACCCATATTGCACTTTAAAATTTCAAATATCCCCCATGTTCCTAATTGAAAAATAGAAGGGGGATAATAATGAAAAAAGGGCATGGATGCATAGAAAAATGTTGAAGAGGTGAAGAAATAAGTGATTGAAAGAATGAGAAAAATAATAAGGTGAATGGTGAGGCGGATGAGAAAGGAGGGTGAATCCAAAATATGAAAAAAAAATTGATGAATCGTCAATAAGAGAAGTTGAAAATTGAGATGAGAGTGCACAACAATGTCATAATTAACTTACTCTCTTGTTTTGAAATTCCGATCTTTTTATTGAAGCAATGAGCCAAAGCCTAGCGTTACAAGCCTATTAAGACCTATTGACCGAGCCACATTCGTCTACTATACTAGTGGAGAAGGTTACGAATAGTAAGCTTATGGACACTCGAGAAACACTTGTAATGCATATGGTTTTTGAATTCACACACGCACATCTCATTACTTTGATTTTATGCATTGTTCATTGTTTGTCAAAGTTATACTCATTTTTATGAACAATGCAAATGAACCAATACACCTTGCAAAGTCCTATTGATTTGTGTGAGTAAAGATTGCTTTAATGGTTAAATGGAAGTGGTGGCACAAACACTTGAGAACTCTTGAGTAGACTGATATGCATACTTGACTTAAAAATTTTAGACAATTGATCTTCGAGGGCAATTTGCAATTATAACATTTCATGACTTGCGTTAGTAGTGTGTTTTCTTTATCTCTTTTATTTCTTAGTCTTTTTCCATTTCTATTTTGCTCGGGACTAGCAAAAGTTTAAGTTTAGGGGGTTTGATAAGTGTATTTTATACACTTATATTTCTTCTTATTTTGCATGGTTTAGTGCTAGTTTTCGATCAAAATTACGATTTTGGTTTTGTTTTGTTTTGTTTTGCAGGAATCCAGGTAATTACTTGTTTTGTGGACTAAAATGGTGCAAATGGCGGAAAGAAATGATGAATTGAAGTCAAAAATCTACACTTATCATCAAAGCATCAGGCGTAATTACGCCAGATTCAGGCGTAAAGACGCCTAAGCCACGGAAAATCATATTTTGAAGGATTTCATGAGGCGTAACTACGCCTCATTTGGGCGTAACTACGCCTAAGCTATGGCTTTGGACTTTTATTCAGGCGTAAAGACGCCACTTTGGAGGCGTAATTACGCCAGTCACGCGGGAAGCCACACTTTTTGACACATCGACAGGCGTAAAGACACCACTTTGGAGGCGTCATTACGCCACAAGTATTTTGGAAATTTTGGGCTTCTTTCCTTGTTTGATGCACGGGATTTTAAAGAGGAATTTACCAAGGCACAAGGGATTCATTCAGTCATAGACATTAAAAAGGAGAGAGGAGGCTAGGGTTGAAGAAGAAGAAAATAACGACCACGGCTGGGAGCAAAAACGTAGAGAACATACGTAGAAGAGCGATCGAGAGCTAGTGAAAGGGGAGAGATCGATTGAGGCGGCGCACTTACACTGAAGGGTAGAGATTTTGACGACGGAGAAGACGACGACGACTACCGGGGACGGAGGGCCATCATCCAATTCGTTTGATTATCTCTTCCTTTATGTTTATGATGATTAAGAACATGTCTATGTGTTTATTTAATATATTCATGAACTAATTTATTATTCTAGACTTAGACGGATATTGACTTGAACCTGTGTCGTTCATTATTGATTGAATATATTTTGGTTTTTCGTTTGGTTTATTTGTGATTCCTGATTTGAATGCGTTTCAATTAATTGATCACAAGTTGATTCGTCATATTATTTAGAATCTATCACTCGGGAGAGGGGGTTTTGAATAGGACCGTAGGAATTTACATCGTTGGAAGTTTATATAGTCGGGAGACATATAACTCCAACGAAGCCATAGAACCAATCTAGTACTATTGAAATTGTTTAATAATTTATCTTAGGTGGGCGCATCAAGATGATTGTTGAATGATTATTTCTATTTAACACTCGGGAGAGGTAATAGATAACATAGGATTCGTGTTAATAAATTAGAAGAACACGACATAGTGGATGGTTGAGTGAAGTCGAACCTCTAGAATCCGTTCTCATTGATTTTCTCCACTTAAATATTCATATTGCTATTATTATTTTATGTTAGTAGATTAGTTTAATAATATTGCTATCGATTGTCTAAATAAAGTCGAGACTATTCTAATTACAGTACTTGGTGTAATTTAATTTTCAATCCCTGTGGGTTCGACATCCGTACTTTCAAATTCCTATACTAAAACTTGACACCGTACACTTGCGGTACGTTTTACACCCATCAATTACTCATACGTAATTACGTAACTTATTGCCTGAGATACTGTTAGATCACTTTCCTCGGCGCCCTTAGGCTTGTGCATGATCTACATATTCAATTAATCATTTAATATCCATGTGCACATAGTCTCACATTCAAGATCTAGGCAAGATCGATAATAAGGGGAGAGGAAGAAGAAGATTTGGAGTGTGTGTTTATGTGTGTAGTGGTGGGTGATTGTAGTTTAGTCCCTAGACTTTGATCCATTTTATTATTTAACCCAAACTTTATTTATCTTCAATTCAATTCCACCAATCCACACTACCATACTTAAGAATTAATTTTCAACTTTAATAATATCTCACTAATTCAACTCATAATTTCTTTTATCATTTCAATAATTCGCTTAATTCATTTTCAGATATCACATTTCTCCCCTACTAAATGAAATTTTGACCTCGAATCTTAGAACATACTTATCCGCAATGCCAAAATAAACATAGCACACACATATATGTATACGAAGTGTTACAGGTGAAATCATCATACCGTCAAAAATCTTACTGGATCACATATGGTCTATTTAACCAGAGTCCGAACAGGACGCTCCACATATGATACATTCAAATCTACCTTCACCTTCGAAGTTTGCAAAACATGAATATCTAATTTCCACTTTCGTAGTATTTACACATGGAATATTTCAAAATTTCTAAACACCAAAATCGACAAAGACATTCTATAAGTGAAAAATGTCACTTACTGTCGTACTTGTCTTACATTTTCCCATATCTTGAATTAGTTTTGATTCAACTTTGAATTGTATAATTTCAAATAATAGAAATCTAAAACATCACTCAAACAATTCCTTGAAAACACATTAGTCAAATACTCACTTTGTATATAACACATAAACTCCACAAACAATATAGTATTTGACCCATTAGATTCAAGCTTTTACACATATCTATGCAACGGACACTTATTTATCAACCCAACACTATCAAAACTATCATCATATAAGTTCATGATATTCTAACATCATTATTCAACGATATAACATACATACAAATTTATTTATGTCGATGTATCAGACTAACGAAATCTTATTTCGTCATTCTTTCCTTTTACCATCATACCAATACATCATTTCATTATTGTCATTGATTTCAGAGTTAGACAGAGTTCTTAGAAATTCATTTAAATTTCTTACCCCACATATACATATCCAAACACTATATACTAATGGCCATTGTATTTACGTGTTGCCGAATCCCAGTACTAATGATTTCATGCCTTCAACATACTCTTAGCATGATAACAACCAAATCTCATCTAGAGTCAATCTTGTCCCATGATATTACGAACCTCTAATACGAAAGACTAATATTCTCACTTATTAACATTCAATTATTATTCATCATTTAAGATTAGTATTTTCATATCCCAACTATCATGCGTCATGTCTTTATATTTTTAGTAGTCCATCAGTATACATGCTACAATTTATGTTCAATGCTAGATGGTTATCATGTACATATGGTTATCTTAACACTTGTTAATATCATGACAATACAATTTTCACCCTATAAGGTCTCGATAGAAATAGCGAACTCTCAACATTAATCCAATCTCACTTTTACACCATTAGTTTTATGAGTTTTATTTTCAAATCAATTACCCATTGCATTAATCATAAACCATATATTCAGTATCTGTCAATTTCATAATGTTGTATAGTCATCTCGTTTACATTCCTTAAAATTAATTCGTCACACTTGCAACATTTAACACATTCCTACCACTAACAATCTATCATCATCAAAGTATTTTCCATTCTCATGTGTTTTCATCATTATTCTTTTTATATCCTTTTTATTTCCACATCAAATGTCATTCAAAAACATATCAGTCAACATAATATATTATGATCATCTCGTTCAATCCGTCATATGCTCCAACATTGTTTTCATACAGATATAATTTCGTGTATTCTCGAGTTTCAATATCATCAACAATTATTTATTCACAATAAATTCTTTCCTCGAAACTCAACTCAAAAACAATATAGCAATATTAACATTGCATAATTAATCTAATACATGTGCGACCGCAAGGGATCGCAATGCACTTGATCATCATATTATCACATTCATTATATATACTTCATAATGAAGTAACAGTACTCACTTATTCTGAAGTATCAATCTCCCCATATATCGTCAACCAGCTATCATTTAGCATAAAATAAGTACTAGAAACAAGATCATTAGTACTTCTTGATAAGTGTGATTTTTACACTTATTTTACTATGGAATTATGGTGTTTTTGTATGGTTTCCTGGATGATTTTACATTTTTCGAATATATTTATTGATTTCAGGAATCTAGGTCCAAGTGCATAAAAGTGGAGGAAATAAGCTAAAATGAAGAAAAAAGGGCCAAACCGACCGAACACGTCGAAGAAAGGACGAAATCTTAAAAAAAAAAAAATTTGAAGACTGACGATCGATAGGCATTTCACCGCGATCGATCGCGAGAGTCTAGAAGATATTGGAGAGCGATCGCCATTTCACAGCGATCGATCGCGGAAGTGCAGATTTTGAAAAATAATTCCACAATGTTTTGGCAATCGATCGCCAGTACACCGCGATAGATAGCCAGACGCAAAAAAATCAAGATTTTGTTTCCTTGTTGGATAAATTGTGTCCAAAAGTGGGAGAACTCGTCTCCCACTATAAAAGGGATGAGATGCACATTTTTGGGGGACTTTTGGCTCAGATTTCAACCTACAATATCAGCCTCCACCATACTCCATCCCCTACCTTCATTCAAACCATGACAACCATTGAAGAGAAAGCCGGATCGGGAGAGGCGGGATGACGCAGCAGCGCAAGGAGTCAACGCCTAGCGTTATTTTCGTATTTCTAAACTTTGTTCTTCATTATTCTCAGATTTTAATGTTTAGATTGCTGCAAAATGTTTTTATGCATGATTATTTGATGACAATAGTTGACTAAGTTTTGTTGTCAAGACTAGGGGATCCCATATTTTGAACCCATGATTTAAATTAAGTTCATGCTTTTAAGGGGTTGATCACCTTTCTATGCTTTTTTTTTTTATTGTAATTGACTTTACCATATGATATTGCAATACGATATAATAAATTAGGCAATGGGTTTATATTGAGACTGACCAAGTAAAATCGAACACACGTATGATAGCAATAGATTTACCAAAATCGAAGACTAGTATTTTTCATAAATTGTCATACAATATTGAGTGTTAAATAAGTGCATGATCATTGCCTTGTTGCATCTTAATATTAGATTTGTTATATAACCATAGTATAACAAGTGCATTAGGAAAATTCATCACCTTAGAATGTTTGAATTTAAACCTTAACTAATAGGCGAATTGTGGGGAATTACATGGGTGAACCGAAGTCTTGATAATTGTCTCAACTGATTTATATTCTCATCAATACTTGTTTGGGTTGGATATCGAGTCTTTAGTCAATTTAGTTTAATAACCATCATTACTTGACTTTGGTACTTATTCTAGTCCTTGTGGGTTCGACTGACCTTTTCTTAAAATCTACTATACTGAAACTTGACATCGTGCACTTGCGGTATACAAATCCTACATTGGAATTTTCTGTTTAAAAAAAAATAAGCGATCAAGTTTTTGGCGCCGTTGTCGGGGACTATTTTAAAGTAATATCGGACGAGATGACTGTAATTTAACCATTTTTTTTTCTAAGCTTCACTAATGATGTGGTTTGGTTGATTTTTCCAGGTGTTATTTGTTAGTCCATGCTAACCGCTCTATGCTTGATGCAGTATCAGGAGGTACGATCACAGGGAAGACACCTGAGGCGGCCTATGAATTGTTGGAGGAGATGGCTGCCAATAGCTATCATTGGCAATCTGAAAGGAACATGCCGATGAAGCAAGCTGTAATTCATCAAGTGAGCGATGTCACTGCCTTGGCCGCTCAAATTGAGGCACTAAACAAAAGACTAGACAGCATGAGCATGATAGTGATGCAAGCCCAAGTGATTACTAGTGACTTATG
Source organism: Haberlea rhodopensis (assembly GCA_907163345.1). NCBI lineage: Eukaryota > Viridiplantae > Streptophyta > Magnoliopsida > Lamiales > Gesneriaceae > Haberlea > Haberlea rhodopensis. The sequence goes on from CAJQUN010000295.1 coordinate 325,178, forward strand.
CGGAGGCAATCACCCGAGCGTTGAATGCTAAGCAGGTAACCCTTTTGTGCAATCTGTTGAAAGTGCTAATTTTGTAGGGAACCGACCAACACCCAACTACCCCTACCTGTTATATCCCCGAAATAATTATGTGCATTTGGGCATTAATTATGTTTATGTGTAATTATGGTGTTAATTAATTTAGTGTTGAATTAATTAACATGGTGAAATGGTTAGTCATGCGGTGGGCGTGACCTGGTAATGCATTTCATGGTGAATCTGAGGCATGTTGGGAATTTGAGTAATAGCATGGTTCATTTGGGGTGGGTGTTAATTATTTTGGTAAAGCATGTTTAATTGAGCTTTGTGCATTTTTGGAAAATGCTTTTAAAATATCATGTTGGGATATTTTAATACCTCATGCTAATTTTGGGCACTTGTTTTAATTAACCCCTACACCCATTATACCCCATTTCCCTCACTTAACCCCACTCTTTAACAATCACTCACATCCCTCTTTCCCCAAACCCACTTCATCGATTTTTTTGAGGAGAAAAAGGGAGAGAATTTCAAAGCTTGCTTTTGGTTGGATTCTTGGTAGGAAATTGAAGCTTTAAGGGGTATGATTTCTTCCTTATGTTGTATCTAATGATTGGTGTTGTTATGGGTTTGTATTTTGGGGATTTAAAAGGTTTTCATTTTTGGAAATATGGTGTTTTTGGTTGGGTTCTGGAGTATGTTGTTATTGTTGGTTGTTTTAGAGTTATATTGGTGTTTTTGATGTGTTGGGTTGAGGTGTTTTGGGTTAAATGTGGATTGGTAAGGTTTTGTACCAAAAAATGGTGATTTCTCGCGTTTGCAGAGCTCCTCGATCGATTGAGCATGACATCCCGATCGATCGAGCACAACAGAGCTTATGGCTGGGATGAAATGGTCTTCTCGATCGATCGAGAATAACTCCCGATCGATCGAGGCGACTTCTCGATCGATCGGTGAGGGCATCTCGATCGATCGAGACGAGCAGCAAATGTTGGGCCCCGGGTTGATCAGCTCATGATCGATCGAGCGTAAGGGCCGATCGATCGCGAGTCTTGAAAATGTGGTATTTTTGGATTTTGGCTATTTTGATGAGATTTTTGGTAATGGTTTATAAATTGGCTTCTAATATTGGTTTGTGTGATTGTGTAGAACCATCTCAGGTAGCAACACAACCAAGGAGATAAAGTTCTACAACATCTCCACTTTTGGAACAAAGGTACCTAGTGAGACGTACAAGCATCGGACGGTAAAATGTGTTTTTACGTGTTGGGCTATGCATTATGGTTGCATACATACATTGGTTATTCATTATGGTTGCATACATGAGTTTAGTTATGCAATAGGGTTGCATACATGAATTTGGTTATGTGTTATGGTTGCATACACTCACTGGATGCGTTGGTGCATGTGATTGTAAGTCGGGATTATATTCCAGTGATGAAGAGTAATTGCCACTGTCATGGCATAGCGATGATAGAATACTTCCCGCTGTCATACCGTAGCGATGAGAGAATATTTGCCGCTAATATGTAGAAGTGAAGAACACGCCGCTGTCATATTATATCGAGGGATATTATTTGCCGCTGGTATTGTCTAAGCGAGGGGTATTAATGCCGATGTCATGTTTACGCGAGGGGTATTATGCCACTGATATAATAACTCGGGAATTGGATATTGGTATTGATGGAATGGATGCATGTCATGACCTACATTACTGGCATTATAATCTATTGATTATGCTTATGGTACTGGGACAACCAAAGGGAGCTTTTAAGTGCATATATTACAGGAAGTGATTTGTATTTACGGTTATGCATTTTATATCATGATCTTGTTGGTATGATTATGGTTATTATATGCTCATGGTTTGGGGGTTGTTCTTGTAGGTACATTTTGGCATGACGGGCTAAGGAGCGGGTTGATGGTTTGAGCTGGTGAGGAGTGCTATTGGTATAAGATGACAGGATTCTCTTGTATAGTCTCTACTCTAGGAGTAGTGTAAGACTATAGGATTAACATTCATTTAGCTGGGAATGTAATTAATCCTTTTTGAAATTTTATTTTGGCACTGTAATCCTAGTAGCTCAAGGCATCAACACGAACTTCATACTCTGATTTATGCATGCTTAGCTCTATTTATGCCTTTAATCCGCACTTAAGGTATCAGGGACCTTACATTAGTGGTATCAGAGCAGTGGTTAGAGAACCTGGGAATAAGTGAAGGGTAGCCTTAGCAAACTTGTTGGCTAGGTGTTTACTTATGAGCATGTTTATGCATGTGGTGCATATTGGTGTATATAATTGTTATACTAACATGCTTATTGTTATTCATGTTATCTAACGGTGTAACATATGAATTGTTTCTGGTATTGTTGTTAACCCTTGTATTACATCATGGCAGCCAGAAACCTGGAACACCTAAATGAGGAGGTGGGTGATGTGGGGAGTGTGAATGCTAGTATCGCACAGACTAATCCCCTACCACCACCAGTTGTTGGTGTTGAACCTATTGCACATCCATTATTACTTGGAGAATTGAGCCTAACGCACTTTCTGACCTTCCATCCGCCTAGATTTGAAGGGACTGAATTTCAGTTGACAAAGAAGTCTTCCATGTGGTAGAAGACGACAATAATGGAATTAAGGGCTCAAGGCATGTTGGTGGACTGGACTTTATTTAACCCGGTTTCTGAACCGGTACTTTTCTGCTGCTTCTAGGCTAATGAAAGAGGATGAGTTCACCAACTTGAAGCAAGGCAATATGACTGTCTCGGACTATACCATGCATTATGCATCACTGTTCAGGTATGTCCCCCACATTGCTACCAATGGGCATGCCAAGATGCGGCATTTTCTGAAAGGCTTGAGGCTGAAGCTATTTGATCGGGTTATCACCAACAACCCCAACTCTTTTGATGATGCACTTACTAGAGCGGAACTAGCGGAGATAGGAATCGGTGCTTACACGGATGTTGTGCCCCCACAAGTTCCACCACAGAGGCTGGTATCTAATAATCTGAGGCCGCGAGGAGAATCATTTAAACCTCATAGGGCTCCTTCTTCTTCTCGGTTTGGTGGAAGGCTAGTTGATAATCGGAGCGGTAATGCATCTATCAATAGAGGGCAAACTCAAGCAAGTAGGAGCGGAGTAGTGAGATGTAATTTCTGTGGAGGACCGCATCACATGCGTGACTGCACGGCTCGTTACAAATGTGGCAAGATTGGCCACATTTCTTGGTTTTGTCAGAATTGTGATGGTCAGATAGACCTCAGAGGGTACGGGAAGGTTTACCAGTGGGAAAGTGTACCAGACGCAACCGGTGGTGCCTCGACAGTTGGGAGGTCAGGCGATGTGGCCACCTCAAGGACAGGTTTATGCACTGACTAGGGTGCAGGCCGAGGTAGCTCCAGAGGAGGTGATTGCCGGTACGTGCATTTTATTTACATATTCCGCTTTTATTTTGATAGACACAGGTGCTTCGCACTCCTTTGTGTCTGCGGATTTTGTGGAGAGACACCTCATGTGCACGTCTCCGTTACCCATGCCTCTTTTGGTCTCGACACCCACTGGAAAAAATGTTATTGCTGATCGGTTTCTTGCTGGCTGCCTCAATTATTTTGAGGGCAATGAGTTGAAGATGGATTCGATTGTTTTGGGTATGTCAAATTTTGACCGCATTGTGGGCATCGATATACTGAATATATATCAGGTAGTGGTGGATTGCAGACAGAGGACGGTTCATTTCCAATCTGATCAGGGGTTTCAGTGGACTTTCTATGGGAACGGTTCTCCTACGATGATTCCGTTGATATCGGCTATTAAAATGTCACGGTTATTGGAACGTGGACATACGGGCTATCTTATCTATGCCGTGGACATGGCGGAAAAGAAGAAAGAATTGAGGGTTGAGGATGTACCCGTAGTGGCAGAGTTTGCTGATGTATTACCGGAGGAAATTCCAGGGTTCCCGCCGACTAGAGAGGTCGAGTTTGGGGTTGAGTTGCTACCGGGAACGTCCGCTATTTCTCGTGCCCCTTATAGGATGGCATCGGCGTAGTTAAAGGAATTGAAGGAGCAGTTACAGGAACTCCTTGACAAGGGATACATACGCCCTAGCGTATCACTTTGGGGCACACCGTTCTTTTCATAAAGAGGAAGGATGGTTCGATGTGTTTGTGCATCGATTATCGACAACTGAATAAGGCAACGGTAAAGAACATGTACCCTCTTCCACAGATTGACGATCTATTTGATCAGTTGCAGAGTACAAGCTTTATAGCAAGATTGATTTGAGGTCTGGATACCATCAGATACGTGTCAGAGAGGAGGATGTTCAGAAGACAGCATTCTGGACTCGGTATGGGCACTACTAGTTCTTGGTTATGCCGTTCGGTGTGACGAATTCCCCGGCTATCTTTATGAGTCTGATGAAATGGGTGTTCCAACCATATCTTGACCAGTTTGTCATAGTGTTCATTGATGACATACTTATCTATTCTCGCAGTGAGGAAGAGCACGCGAAACACTTGTGGACAGTGCTCCAGATCATCAGAGATAATCAGTTGTTTGCCAAGCTCAGCAAGTGTGAATTCTGGTTGAGCAGCGTGGTGTTTTTGGGGCATGTCACCTCTAGTAGTGGATTATCAGTGGATCCCAGGAAAGTAGAGGCAGTGCTGGAATAGTCTGCACCTACTGTTTTGCCCGAAATACGGAGCTTTCTTGGTTTAGCTGGTTATTACCGACGTTTTGTCGAGGGATTCTCAAAGATTGCTAAGCCTTTGACACAGTTGACTCAAAAGGGAGTACCATTCTGTTGGTCTGAGGCTTGTGAGCAGAGCTTCCAGAAGCTGAAGCACCGGTTGACAACAGCGTCTGTATTGGTGATTCCTACGGAGAACAAGAGGTTTGGTCTATATACTGATGCATCACTACAGGGCTTGGGATGTGTGCTGATGCAAGATAAGCATGTGGTAGCTTATGCATCGAGACAGTTGAAGCCGCATGAGACCAGATATCCAGTCCATGTACGGATCACAAGAGCCTGAAGTTTCTATTCACTCAGGCGGAACTGAACATGAGGCAGAGGAGATGGATGGACTTACTCAAGGAATATGATTGTGAAATAGAGTACCATCCTGGAAAGGAGAACTTGACAGCGTACGCCTTGAGTCGGAAGGTGAAGTATACTGCTGAGGACGCCATGCATTTATCGGCTATGATGACTTCTTACTGTCATCTAGGCTATGATTTTGATGTGGATACATCACCGTACGTGTATCAACCTTATTGGCAGAGCCGGATATTTATGAGAATATCAGGAGAGCTCAGAGGGCAGATGATGAGATTTAGAGATGGTCATCATTGGTAGTCCATTGACAGCCATCGAAGTTCTGAGTGGCTGAGGACGGTTCTTTAAGACTTGGTAACCGTTGGGTAGTCCCGAGTACGCCGGAGTTGCACCGAGGGATCTTACAATGAGCTCATAGCAGCAGACTTAGTATCCACCCAGGCGGGAGAAAGATGTACAAGGATCTATGTGATCAATTTTGGTGGAAACGGATGAAACGAGATGTGATAGCATTCGTTAAGAGATGCTTAATCTGTCAACAGGTGAAGGCAGAAAGGCAGAGGCGTGGTGGCAAGCTGAGGAGCATGGAGATACCGGAATGGAAGTGAGAACACGTATCCATGGACCTTGTGACCCACTTGCCGAGGACTGCTTTGGGGTTTGATGCGATTTGGGTGATCGTGGACAGGCTGACGAAGGTGGCTCATTTCATTCCGTACAGTATGGCATTCACATACTTGAGGATGGCTCAGTTGTATATCCGGGATGTAGTGAGACTGCATGGGATTTTCTATTGTGTCTGACAGAGATCCATGGTTTACATCTCACTTTTGGGGAGGTCTTCAATCGGCAATGGGCACTGAGGTGAGATTGAGCACGGAATATCATCCCCAAACGGACGGCCAGACCGAGCGTACTATACAGACGCTCAAGGACATGTTACAAGCATGTGTATTGGAGTTTGAACCTTCATGGCAGGATTCATTGGCCTTGGTAGAGTTCTCGTACAATAATAGCTATCAGGCGAGCATTCAGATGGCTCCATTCGAGGCTCTATATGGTTGACGTTGCAGGTCACCATTCTACTGGGATGACTTGGATAGTAAATTGGTCGGAGGACCGGAACTGATTCGGGAAATGGAGGAAAAGATAAAGGTAATCCGACAGAAAATAAAAGCAGCCCAGGATAGGCAGACAGTCTATGCAAATAAACGGCGGCGACCGTAGGAATTCCAATTGGGGGATAAGGTCTTTTTGAAGATCTCACCTTTCAAAGGTGTAGTACGGTTTGGAATGCGCGAGAAATTATCTCCGAGGTATGTGGGACCGTTTGAGATCTTGCAGCGCATTGGTACTTTGGCTTACCGCCTAGCCTTACCACCGTCATTGACTGGTATTCATGATGTGTTCCATGTGTCCATGTTGGGGAAGCATGAGCCGATCCGTCACATGTATTGCAGCCTTCAGAGGTGCAGTTAGATTTGGATGTGTCCTACGTGGAACGGCCAATAAGGATTCTGGATAGAACTTATCACAGACTTCAGAACAAGGTGATACCGATGGTCAAGGTTCAGTGGGATCGCAGGGGTGTCGAGGAGGCCACGTGGGAGACGAAGCGACATATGGTGCAGCACTACCCAGATTGGTAAGTGCATGCGATTTCGAGGACGAAATCTTATAAGTAGGGGAGTATTGTGATATCCCCAAAATAATTATGTGCATTTTTGCATTAATTATGTTTATGTTTAATTATGGTGTTAATTAATTTAGTGTTGAATTAATTAACATGGTGAAATGCTTAGTAATGCGGTGGGCGTGACCTAGTAATGCATTTCAGGGTGCATCTGAGGCATGTTGGGAATTTGAGTAATAGCATGGTTCATTTGGGGTGGGTGTTAATTATTTTGGTAAAGCATGTTTAATTGAGCTTTGTGCATTTTTGGAAAATGCTTTTATCATGTTGGGATATTTTAATACCTCATGCTAATTTTGGGCACTTGTTTTAATTAACCCCTACACCCATTATACCCCATTTCCCTCACTTAACCCCACTCTTTAACAATCACTCACATCCCTCTTTCCCCAAACCCACTTCATCGAGTTTTTTGAGGAGAAAAAGGGAGAGAATTTCAAAGCTTGCTTTTGGTTGGATTCTTGGTAGGAAATTGAAGCTTTAAGGGGTATGATTTCTTCCTTATGTTGTATCTAATGATTGGTGTTGTTATGGGTTTGTATTTTGGGGATTTAAAAGGTTTTCATTTTTGGAAATATGGTGTTTTTGGTTGGGTTCTGGAGTATGTTGTTATTGTTGATTGTTTTAGAGTTATATTGGTGTTTTTGATGTGTTGGGTTGAGGTGTTTTGGGTTAAATGTGGATTGGTAAGGTTTTGTACCAAAAAATGGTGATTTCTCGCGTTTGCAGAGCTCCTCGATCGATTGAGCATGACATCCCGATCGATCGAGCACGGCAGAGCTTCTGGCTAGGATGAAATGGTCTTCTCGATTGATCGAGAATAAGTCCCGATCGATCGAGGCAAATTCTCGATCGATCGGTGAGGGCATCTTGATCGATCGAGAAGGGCAGCAAATGTTGGGCGCCGGGTTTATCAGCTCGCAATCGATCGAGCGTAAGGGCCGATCGATCGCGAGTTTTGAAAATGTGGTATTTTTGGATTTTGGCTATTTTGATGGGATTTTTGGTAATGGTTTATAAATTGGCTTCTAATATTGGTTTGTATGATTGTGTAGAACCATCTCAGGTAGCAACACAACCAAGGAGATAAAGTTCTACAACATCTCCACTTTTGGAACAAAGGTAAGTAGTGAGACGTACGGACATCGGACGGTAAAATGTGTTTTTACGTGTTGGGCTATGCATTATGGTTGCATACATACATTGGTTATGTATTATGGTTGCATATATGAGTTTAGTTATGCATTAGGATTGCATACATGAATTTGGTTATGCATTATGTGTAAGGACCCCAAGCCCTTAAAACCTTGATTAGTGTATTAACCACTATGTGTGGTACATGCTTTCTATAAAATGTCAATCGGGAAGCTCTGATGATACTTAATCATTGCCTGTCAATAAAAGACTCATATGTTTGCCCTTTACCAACCCCTTGGTACCACTTTTCACATTGTAAACTTTTACAAAAATTTGGGCAGAGTCTCCCCATAAATAGAGCTATCCCAAAACAGAGTACAACACATAACAAAATTCCCGGCCAGGGAACACATAATACTCAACAGAAAGCAGTAATACAAGTAGATTCCCAGCCAGGGAAGACACCACACATATGTCAACAAAAGTGGGTTCCAACACCCACATAATACACCAATGACTCTCATATCATTCTAGCAATTCAACCTAATTGCATGCAACCTTAAATGAAAGAGAGAAAGGCTCATGCCTTTATATACAATCCATATACAAGTATAATCGTGCTCACATGCGAGCATCATGAATATGAATATGTATAAATCCTCAGGTGTATATATAGGTACTCTATACGATACCGTGCTCCATCAAGCCCTGGTACCACGATCCTGGGAGTACCTCAAATCAACAGCTCGAGCTCAGCTCCATAGCCATCGATGTACCTGTCCACCTGTCCCAACAGAGACAGCCCCCAACGGGGTGAGCATACCAATACACAAAATCCCATAATCATAATAATGAAATTCATAATTTACAACAAAGGTAAATGCTAATGAATTTAAATGATACTCCCTGGATGGCAACATCCTCATCCGGGATTCCGTGTACTGTCCCTGTTCTCACAACATCAAACTCATCAAATCTCATAAATCAGTAAATCAACACATTGATTTACACATCGCATGCCTGATCCTCGAATATCAACATATAGTGATTACAAATTCATTAAACATGCAATTACAGATATCACAATATCTAATACTGATTTCACAACCTTGCTATCAATCACAGATAGCTCAAATGCCTTAGCATTTATTTTACCAATCCTTCATTATACTTAGACATCTCAAGTGTCTTATAATGAATACATGAGTCTACAAACCTAGACATCTCAAATGTCTTATAATGAATACACGATTCTACGAACTTAGACATCTCAAGTGTCTTACGAAGAATACATGATTTTACGATCATTCCCAGGCATCTCAAATGCCCTAACATAATCAAATAAACCCAGTACCCCATATATCATGCAAGAGTCATCCTACTCTAGTGTCACGCACGCTGCAAGCGGCGATATCAAGATTTGGGTCATTCCTTGGCTATATCAACATATATATATAACCATACGCAAAACATTCAATGCAATCAAAAACACCTTATGCATTTCACATATATAGAAATGCTCGTACGTCGCACGTACCTTAAATCTCCGAAGTCCGAGCCAAGCCTTGCTCGAGTTCCATGCCCCGAGGAATGATGTGCTAACACGATAAACAATTCACCATTATTTACGAACATGTAACCTATGCTCAAGCACACCCATATCCCTCACAACATTGTCAATACACGACAATTATCCTCTTAAAAGACCCGGGGCAGGGTACATGCAGGGAAGGAAATAAATGAGACAATCGAAATTTGTTCAAGAATGCCCTACAAAAATCGAACCTCAACCTCACAATTTCGAACCCAATTAAATACCATAACTCATCTAAAATGTCAATTAATCAACCCATAGCATGAATAATCATCCCACATGCCAAACCCCCAAATTTGAAATCCAAATCCCTAAAATTCGAAATCCAAGAAGCATCATAATGCATCTACAACATGAATTTATCAATCCACAACAAGAATCACCACAACCCTTCCAAAACCCCCAAAATTCGAACCCACTTCAAGCATACAATCAAAATTTCGAACCAATCCCACCAACAACAATAATCCGAACAAATCGAACACAAAAATGGCAGGGAATTGCACGAAAATAACGAAAAAGGGGTTAGGAAGATTACCCAAACGAAATCGGAAGAAAAATCGACCAAAATCGATAAACCCTAGAAATTGGGGATCGCCGCTCTTTCTCAAAATTCGACCTCAAATCGCGATGAAACTTTCAATTGGCAGAGGGGAAAGGAGCGCCTCGTCGAGACGAAGCCGTGGGTAGGTCGCACGCGCCGATCGGCGGCCGGACGGCGGCTGGCGGAGCGCCTGAAACGGCGGGGGTGCAGGGGAAAAGCGGGAGGCAGCGCGCGCGGGTGAGGAGAGAAGAAAAGGGGCTGAAATGATATTTTTTTGTAAAATTTTGGGTTTAATTGGTATTTATAGCAAAAATACCCCGAAAACTTAATAGCCCCACAAATACATCATGATTCCTTAAAAATCATCTGTTTTCAAAAACTCTCTCTCTAACTCCAAAATCCCCTACCGGTGCTCACACAGCACCCGAGATTCCGAGACACATCAAAAAACCCAACTCTTAGGTTTTACACCGTAATGTGAATACAATCTCAACCTCTGGATCCAACGATCCCAACTGCCCAAATAAACGAGCCCAGAAGGCCCAACACCTCGATTAAATCCCAAATCGCCACGTAAAACCACTTTAGGGATTATTAATACTCCGGGATTAACACCTATAATCCCTGGTCATCACAATATCCCCCACTAAAAGAATTTCGTCCTCGAAATTAGCACTGGTGTATCACGTAACACCCAGGCTATACAACAACATGAAGCCATAACCTCGATTCCTGACCATATCAGAATCGTCTAAAAAAAAACGCGAGGATACTTACCTCTCATCTCACTCTGAAACAGAGCGACATACCAAAACCAACATATCACCCAAGAGGTAAAACGTACCTCGATGCGGGTCATCCCAAAAGTCAGTCCCTCATGACTGCGAAACAACTGATACTTACGACTGTAGATCAGACAGTCATCCTTCGATCTAATACAACAGTACGAACACATCCTGAATGACACCTCAACCGTAAGAACGTTGACCTCGTGTCAAACTCTGGAGTGGAGTAGACTTCCAAATCCATCATAACGTCAAAGAGCGTCAGCACAACTCAACGCTAACAGTCCAAAAGCAGTTAGTCAACTGAAACTGCAAGGATTCGAATCGCTCCTGATTCTATCGTAGATATCATTCCATGACATCTCTATCAAGACTCACGATGTCTAACATACATCGTTACGAAGGAAACACTAGTACAACCACGGTGTACACATACCAAACCTGGTTTCCACTTTCAAACTTCCTCCATCGAAGGAGTAGTCGCCTCATTGCAACTTAATTTGGGCAACTCACGGCCACAAATTCAAACAAAAGACATCTCACAAGATGTCCACCTCCGGATGTTCCAAGAATCACGTTCTGATCATAAATAACAACCGAGACTCCGCAGAGTTTAAATTTCTTAAGGGGCATGCAATAAACCCATTGCATCCTCAACGCTTGTGTCGTCAGCGACACTCAACCAATCCGAAATCCTGCCATCCCTTGAAAATCCTCGGATTTAATAATCCAAACTTGGGAAGGCTGTCGCATAACTCGAAGGAAAACACCAATAAGGGAAATACCTTAACCCTCACAAGAAAATCCCTCCTCAAGGGAGTCAACTAACTTCACGATTATTCCTCATAAACATCGTGCCATGGAGATTCCCAAATCTCAAGGTGTTCCATATCTCTCATTAGAGATTTAACCATCCAAAAATAGCATAACTCTATGCTTAACAGAGAGGAAATCAATAACTGGCATCCGTATACTCACCGGTATACCTGCCTAAGCACTGATATCGCATGCATACTCAATGCACTCGGCTCGGGTATCTACCACATATCCCTAAGCCCCAAACACAACCGTCAATTCTGAGTCATTCCTTACTCAGTGGAGGATGAAAATCGACGATTAACAATACACGGTGTGATTCCCAAGATCAACACCACTTGCACCAACTTACCGAATCTTTCAAGATTCCCAAATAGGTATAATACTACCTCCTTCCTCGCAAGGGAAATGCCATCGAACTCGAGATCCACAAGTCTCGAACCATCGTTCGGAAAAACTGGATATAATAACACCCATTGTATCCCAATACACGGGTTCCTTTAGATTGAGTCAATAACAACCTGATGACTCTCTTGTTGGTACTCCAACATCCTGAGCTGTCCCAGACAAGTCTCCAAGATTTAAACATAAACGTATACACGTTTCAGCGAGGCATGAACAACCTTAACCTCAATGACATGGTGACTACTAGAGTCCACCACAATCCACATCGTATCACCTTACGATTTGCCAAACTTGGTTCCAACGAGCAGTGTAACGGCTCTAGCAAGCCCATCATGGTGCTACACACACGCGGCAGACAACCTAGTCTCTGCCTCTTTAGGTTTACCTCAAACCTACCAATAAGACGGACGTTTCCACATGGTATAACATACTATGGGAGAAAACTCAATAGAGTAGTGGGTCTTTATCCAACATTCCTCAATGCCGATACACCCTGGACACTCCAATGTCCCTATGTACTTAACATAACCTGATCCTACTCCCTTAGGACCCATCCTACACCCTCAAGGGTGGTGTGACCATGTCCACCACATGTCACATCGACAGAAAGCGAGTACTTTCCTCCATGATTACTCCTGTCGTCAAATCACATGGCCAAAAGCCACTCCAACGAGCATACCTCAAGGGTATCACCACTCGTAATATGATCCCCCAATCGTAAGCTGCGGTACAATCACATGTACAGCGCATCCAACCATTCCTCGAGCAACCCGCTCGGTATAAGGGTCACGTCCATCGGTGTCGCACACACCACCTTGTGCCCAGTACTGGCACCCAAGGCATACTACTGAATACGTATACTCAACGCATCGATCATCGTAACGATGATGCATGTCTAATAAGACATCTCCTACACCATCGTCATCGTCATCCCGTGACGACACATGCCAACTCATGGCATCTAAAACATTGTCAACTAGTGACGATACATGTACATCAGCGTATGTCAATCCACTATCATGCTAGTAAAAATAGGCATAATAAAACATGTATATCAATGCATGCCAGCTACAATAAAGCTAATAAAATAGCAATATCTCATACCTCATCGCTAGTGATATAGCGTCATACCTGTCTCCGTCGCTCAATAATAGTGCGTAATCAGCACCCATCGCTCGAAGGCGGCAAAATCCTGTGCTGAGTACATAGCGGCAAAATCCCTCGCTATAGAATCGACGGCATGACACCTCGTCATATAATAAGTGGCATGAAACCTCGCTATATACCTGAGTATGAATCATCGTCCACATAGTAGCGGAAAGAGGCATCGCTATCAATACACCTGGCGGAATGAACCATCGCCAATAGATATAGCGGAATGAACCATCGCTATAAATACACCTGGCGGAATGAACCATCGCCAATCAATATAGCGGAATGAACCGTCGCTATAAATACACCTGGCGGAATGAACCATCGCCAATAAATATAGCGGAATGAACCGTCGCTATCAATACACCTGGCGGAATGAACCATCGCCAATAGATATAGCGGAATGAACCATCGCTATCAATACACCTGGCGGAATGAACCATCGCCAATAAATATAGCGGAATGAACCATCGCTATAAACCGTGTCCTCATAGAGAAATGAATATAAATCGACACAGCGGGACACATCACCGCTATCATCCGTGTCATCACAAAGGAATGAATCATCATCCTAACAAGCGGCATCTCATCCTCGCTTCTTCATACAAGCGGTATATCATCCTCGCTTCGTATGGAATACCCCGCCTCCATGTGCAAGCGAGCATCCCCGCCCGCTCCACATTTTTAGCGGTCAAGCATAAGTATAAAAATTCTCACTGTCATAAGCAGGACTCCTGGAATGTATAATCATCATTCCTTTTTTATACTCCATATTTCCTGTAACCTGCAACCATCAGGGTTAACAACAATAGCCATATACGCTATGCATCCACATTCAATTCATAATAAAAACACATTATGAGAATGTATGGTTTCACAAATAAATGTCATGATATCCTTCTTTAAATCCTGAGCCCTTATCATTAGTACATTTTAATGCTTCTTGCTACTCCAGGAAAGCGGAATTCTTCCTCGCTTCCACTGGACTTTAGCGTTGCTACTCCATGTAAGCGGAACTCTTCATCGCTTCCAATGGACTTTAGCGTTGCTACTCCATATAAGCGGGACTCTTCATCGCTTCATATGGACTTTAGCATTGCTACTCCATATAAGCGGGACTCTTCATCGCTTCATATGGACTTTAGCATAAGCCATTAAAATCCTTACTAAGATAACTTTGACTCAAGACATGCATATGCAAAAACAATGCACAATAACATATATCATAACCTCAATGCACCACTTTGCATTCATCATATGTCAACAAGACAACGTAAAATACATGTTACCTCGGAAATATCCCTTTATCTGATTTTCTTAAAACCAGCTTCCTTGGCACATAACACACGGAGTGCCAGACATCCCCATAAATGTCATCCTATCGTGTTCCACACGATTCCTGCAACCACAATGGTTAGCAATACCACTTTTCATATCATAAGAGCACATAAACAATGTGTTATGTCATACAACATTAATGCCATCATGCATAAATATGTGCTATCAATAACTTCCTAGGCCCTTAACAGCCCCAATGAGCAACCACTGCTCTGATACCACTAATGTAAGGACCCCAAGCCCTTAAAACCTTGATTAGTGTATTAACCACTATGTGTGGTACATGCTTTCTATAAAATGTCAATCGGGAAGCTCTGATGATACTTAATCATTGCCTGTCAATAAAAGACTCATATGTTTGCCCTTTACCAACCCCTTGGTACCACTTTTCACATTGTAAACTTTTACAAAAATTTGGGCAGAGTCTCCCCATAAATAGAGCTATCCCAAAACAGAGTACAACACATAACAAAATTCCCGGCCAGGGAACACATAATACTCAACAGAAAGCAGTAATACAAGTAGATTCCCAGCCAGGGAAGACACCACACATATGTCAACAAAAGTGGGTTCCAACACCCACATAATACACCAATGACTCTCATATCATTCTAGCAATTCAACCTAATTGCATGCAACCTTAAATGAAAGAGAGAAAGGCTCATGCCTTTATATACAATCCATATACAAGTATAATCGTGCTCACATGCGAGCATCATGAATATGAATATGTATAAATCCTCAGGTGTATATATAGGTACTCTATACGATACCGTGCTCCATCAAGCCCTGGTACCACGATCCTGGGAGTACCTCAAATCAACAGCTCGAGCTCAGCTCCATAGCCATCGATGTACCTGTCCACCTGTCCCAACAGAGACAGCCCCCAACGGGGTGAGCATACCAATACACAAAATCCCATAATCATAATAATGAAATTCATAATTTACAACAAAGGTAAATGCTAATGAATTTAAATGATACTCCCTGGATGGCAACATCCTCATCCGGGATTCCGTGTACTGTCCCTGTTCTCACAACATCAAACTCATCAAATCTCATAAATCAGTAAATCAACACATTGATTTACACATCGCATGCCTGATCCTCGAATATCAACATATAGTGATTACAAATTCATTAAACATGCAATTACAGATATCACAATATCTAATACTGATTTCACAACCTTGCTATCAATCACAGATAGCTCAAATGCCTTAGCATTTATTTTACCAATCCTTCATTATACTTAGACATCTCAAGTGTCTTATAATGAATACATGAGTCTACAAACCTAGACATCTCAAATGTCTTATAATGAATACACGATTCTACGAACTTAGACATCTCAAGTGTCTTACGAAGAATACATGATTTTACGATCATTCCCAGGCATCTCAAATGCCCTAACATAATCAAATAAACCCAGTACCCCATATATCATGCAAGAGTCATCCTACTCTAGTGTCACGCACGCTGCAAGCGGCGATATCAAGATTTGGGTCATTCCTTGGCTATATCAACATATATATAACCATACGCAAAACATTCAATGCAATCAAAAACACCTTATGCATTTCACATATATATAGAAATGCTCGTACGTCGCACGTACCTTAAATCTCCGAAGTCCGAGCCAAGCCTTGCTCGAGTTCCATGCCCCGAGGAATGATGTGCTAACACGATAAACAATTCACCATTATTTACGAACATGTAACCTATGCTCAAGCACACCCATATCCCTCACAACATTGTCAATACACGACAATTATCCTCTTAAAAGACCCGGGGCAGGGTACATGCAGGGAAGGAAATAAATGAGACAATCGAAATTTGTTCAAGAATGCCCTACAAAAATCGAACCTCAACCTCACAATTTCGAACCCAATTAAATACCATAACTCATCTAAAATGTCAATTAATCAACCCATAGCATGAATAATCATCCCACATGCCAAACCCCCAAATTTGAAATCCAAATCCCTAAAATTCGAAATCCAAGAAGCATCATAATGCATCTACAACATGAATTTATCAATCCACAACAAGAATCACCACAACCCTTCCAAAACCCCCAAAATTCGAACCCACTTCAAGCATACAATCAAAATTTCGAACCAATCCCACCAACAACAATAATCCGAACAAATCGAACACAAAAATGGCAGGGAATTGCACGAAAATAACGAAAAAGGGGTTAGGAAGATTACCCAAACGAAATCGGAAGAAAAATCGACCAAAATCGATAAACCCTAGAAATTGGGGATCGCCGCTCTTTCTCAAAATTCGACCTCAAATCGCGATGAAACTTTCAATTGGCAGAGGGGAAAGGAGCGCCTCGTCGAGACGAAGCCGTGGGTAGGTCGCACGCGCCGATCGGCGGCCGGACGGCGGCTGGCGGAGCGCCTGAAACGGCGGGGGTGCAGGGGAAAAGCGGGAGGCAGCGCGCGCGGGTGAGGAGAGAAGAAAAGGGGCTGAAATGATATTTTTTTGTAAAATTTTGGGTTTAATTGGTATTTATAGCAAAAATACCCCGAAAACTTAATAGCCCCACAAATACATCATGATTCCTTAAAAATCATCTGTTTTCAAAAACTCTCTCTCTAACTCCAAAATCCCCTACCGGTGCTCACACAGCACCCGAGATTCCGAGACACATCAAAAAACCCAACTCTTAGGTTTTACACCGTAATGTGAATACAATCTCAACCTCTGGATCCAACGATCCCAACTGCCCAAATAAACGAGCCCAGAAGGCCCAACACCTCGATTAAATCCCAAATCGCCACGTAAAACCACTTTAGGGATTATTAATACTCCGGGATTAACACCTATAATCCCTGGTCATCACATTATGGTTGCATACACTCATTGGATGCATTGGTGCATGTGGTTGTAAGTCGGGATTATATTCCAGTGATGAAGAGTACTTGCCGCCGTCATGGTGTAGCGATGATAGAATACTTGCTGCTGTCATACCGTAGTGATGAGAGAATATTTGCCGCTAATATGTAGAAGCGAAGAACACGCCGTGGTTAGCGAGGGATATTATTTGCCGCTGGTATTGTCTAAGCGAGGGGTATTAATGCCGCTGTCATGTTAACGCGAGGGGTAGTATGCCACTGATATAATAAGACTGTGTAATTGGATATTGGTATTGATGGAATGGATGCATGTCATGACATACATTATTGGCATTATAATCTATTGATTATGCTTATGGTACAGGGACAACCAAAGGGAGCTTTTAAGTGCATATATTATAGGAAGCGATTTGTATTTATGGTTATGCATTTTATATCATGATCTTGTTGGTATGATTATGGTTATTTATGCTCATGGTTTGGGGGTTGTTCCTGTAGGTACATTTTGTCATGACGGGCTAAGGACCGGGTTGATGCAGTGAGCTGGTGAGGAGTGCTATTGGTATAGGATGACAGGATTCTCTTGTATAGTCTCTACTCTAGGAGTAGTGTAAAACTATAGGATTAACATTCATTTAGCTGAGAATGTAATTAATCCTTTTTGGAATTTTATTTGGCACTGTAATCTTAGTAGCTCAAGGCATCAACACGAACTTCATACTCTAATTAATGCATTCTTAGCTTTATTTATGCCTTTAATCCGTACTTAAGGTATCAGGGTCCTTACACTGCCCAAATACATACACTACGGGGTTGAAGAACCATCCACAACCACCATTGGGATATGCACCTAAACCAAGCATGGATGAGCTAATAACCAAATTCATCACATCGACGGAGACTAGATTCCAAAATCACGAGGCATCGATAAAGAATTTGGAAGTACAAGTGTGGTAGTTAGCAACCATCCTAGCCAGGCGAGTGATGTAACTAGAAATGGACACATCTATTAAGTTTAATTATCTACGGTTTGGTATGTTTTGATGGATAAATTGATACATTAACTACCTAATCGTATATGTGTGTAAATGTAGGTGGAATAGAAGAAATCGAGGTAATAACGATTAATACAGACCAAGAAATGCATTGGAGATGACAAGAGATCAAAGTAGACCAAAGAAATTGCATAAAAGTAGACCAAAGAAATTGCATAAAAGTTGACCAAGATAGACGATCCATCACCCAGGAAGCATATGTCGATCGCCTCGAGGTAGAAAGTTTCAGCAACAAAATTATCATGTTAGCAAACAGTTGCCACTTTTTAGCGATCGATCGCTCGCCCGAGAAAAATGAAAAAATAAGCTACCAATCGATCGCCAGCCATTAGAGATCGATCGCCAGTAGAGTTTTGGAAAGTTTGGATTCTTGATTTCTATTCTTCCTACATGGATTCTAACATACTCCATCAACCTGCCTATACATATATGCACGAAACTAAGACCTTTGAATCATTAGGTAGAGTAGGTAGAATAGTTTAGACTACTTTTATAATTTTTCTTTCAATTTTGTTGAAGAACGCTACGAAGATCAAAGCGAAGGCGGGATTGACATCTCGACGAGCGGAGATAGTATTAGTTTTCTTTCCCTTGCATTTATTTATCGTTTTTCTTAGTTATGTTTAGCTAGTTTTTAATTCTTGGTTGAGGAAGACGAATCCTTGGATTTATTTATCTTGGCGAGATTCTTACGCTTTTGTTTATCAATTTTATTGAATATCAATGTTTTCTTATGTTTTGATGATATGATTTGTGTTTGTTTATTGGATTGACAACCTAATAGCTGCATGTAATCTAATGCTAAATTTGATAATTGTTTTGATTAATCGAATTTATAAAGCAACTAAGATTGATAATTACCTGTTGTTGGTGTTATTAAATTCTTAGGGACAACCATTGACTAAATTTATATAAACCACTTGTGTTTATGTTGTTTAGATTCATCACTCACTAGTTTTGAATGGTGTCATGATTTTAATCTTGAATGCATATAGAGATTGATTGATTGATAAAATTTAAATTAGAACGCTTGGACTAATTGATTAGGAATAAGGTGAGGGAGGAATTAGATTTCCAATTGATGAATATTCAAATAAAATTGAATATTTTGTGAATCGATCAAATAGATGATAATATCCAAGGAAGAGTCGACCGATACCAAGAATCGCTTTCATTAGTTTAATCTTTAGTTTTAAGTTAATTAGTATATGTAATGCCTCGATATGACGTCTACATATGTGATATGGTTATGCCGTAATTATAAATAATTACAGTATGATGTGGACTCGGGTTCGGGTTGAACGGAGCAGGACTAGTGACATGCATGAAAACTATTTGGAAATAATGAAATAATGTGCATATGAGAGTGAGTTAATACCATAGACATGCGCTATATGGACTTAACATTGAAATGCATCACATAGTTGGATGTGTCCTACATTTGACATGAATTTGAGGGGATTTGTATCTGAATTTGAGTTGAATTTGGAGGTTAGAATATATATATCTAAAATCAGATTTTAGAACACATACTTCACCTTCCAACACCTAGTAATCTCTACATAAGCACCTCTCAAACCCTTGCTTGCTCTTGTTTCTTTTTCTTGAATTTGAACTTGGAATCAAGGAAACTTGTTGCAACTTAGAAGTTGGCTTTGTGTGGTGAGGATTATGTGCCTTTTTGTACTTGTTTTATGGTGGTGAAAGATGAGTTGGGATTGAGAATTTTCAAGTAATACTTCTTCCATTTATGCATGATAGAATCCATTTATGCATGATAGAAAGAAAGAATTGAGTTGTGATGATATGGAAACATGTTTAACTGAAGGTATATCATACAAATATCATGTTTGAAGGTGAATTTTCGAGTTGTAGGAGATACACCTTGAGGATAAGCTCAAAATCGCGAGCCCTATGACGATCGATCGCCGAAAACAGAGTAAAAATAAGGCGGTGAAATCATATGGTGATCGATCGGTGAAAATATGGCGATCGATTGCGAGTGAACATTAAAGTTGGGTGATCGATCGAGAAGATGTGGCGATCGATCAGGATGGGCAGAACTTCTGGCAATCAATCGGTGTAAAAATTGCGATCGATCGCCAGGGTAAAAGTTTTGAAAAATGTTAGATTTTTGTGGAATTTGTTTTGAAGCCTCTTGTAACATGTTATATTGGTGGTATTGTTGTAGCATCATCACAGGGGACGGGGGCAACGAGGCAATTAGCCATTGACGCCTGATTTATATCTTTGTGTCGCACAACATGTACGTGTTAACGTACGAGTATATGATATGATTGTGATGATGATATGGACATTGTATCATATGAGTTGTGGTATCATATGCATGTACATTCATGATGTTCATATTGTTGAGATGGATGCCACGATAGGTATATAGCATATGCTTTGGCTGAGATCAGTGCCACGATAGGTATGCCAGTGTTCGGTATATGCTTTGGCTGGGATTATTGCCACGATAGGTATGTTGTATATGCTTTGGCATGAGAGGTATACTCCAGTTGAGTATATGCCTTGGTTGGGATTATTGCCACGATAGGTATGCTGTATATGCTTTGGCATGAGAGGTATACTCCGGTTGAGTATATGCTTTGACTGTTATAACGTATGAGGACGATGCTATGATATGTGATGCTAATATGAAGATGTGAGGAGGTTTCACTGACATATTGAGCTGAGATAGGCATATCATATCGGTCTCGTTATAACAGGATGATAAGTGAGACATGTCATGACATATTTGCATTTGATGATGCATGATACAGAACAATCAAAGTTGATGTTTATAGTGCTTTATCGTTTATATTTCTTATTGATATCGCACTGAGATGGTTGTTTATCTATACTCATGTTGTGTGATTGGTTCTGTAGGGACTCATAGACGTGGGAGGACGGGATTGT
The DNA here is from genome assembly GCA_907163345.1 of Haberlea rhodopensis. Taxonomy (NCBI): domain Eukaryota; kingdom Viridiplantae; phylum Streptophyta; class Magnoliopsida; order Lamiales; family Gesneriaceae; genus Haberlea; species Haberlea rhodopensis. Next base: position 346,573 of record CAJQUN010000295.1, read on the forward strand.
GAGTCTTATTCCGCTGCGAGCTGAACCACTGCTTAGGAGTTATATTGATCTTGGTTGTTTTTGTGATGTCCCCGAAATGATTATGTGCAATTGAATATTAATTATGTTATGTGAGGATTATGGTGTTAAATTATTGGTGTTGATTTAATATTAATGGGAAATGCTTAGTCATGCAGTTGTCATGACCTAGTAATGCAATTCAGGGTGCATGTGATGCATGTTGGGAATTTGAGTTATGGCATTATTATTTGGGGTGGGTGTTGTTCGTTTTGGTAAAGCATGTTTAATTGGAATATGGCGTATTTTATTGAATAAATACTATAAAATATCATGTGAGGATATTTTATTACATCATGCTAAATACCGGGACCAAAAACATAACCTATCATTAACCAACCACCCCCCAACCCGTACACTTCCCTGCAGATTCAGAATGCCCATACCCCCATTTGACCCTCCCACCACTCAATCTCTATCACTTCTTTTCCCCAACTTCCTCCCCCCATTTTTCTTCCAGCATTCAGCAAGTATGTAGGAGGAAGAAGGCTGTCATTTCATGGTGTGAAACCTTGCAAAAAGTTGGAGCAAAAAGGGTGAGGAACCGTATCTTGTATTGGTTAAATTTATGGTTGAAGTTAGATAAAGTGTTGGGTAGAAATGGCATGTGTAGTAGCTTTTTGTTGAGTTTATTGTTTTGAGTAGTTACTTGGTACTATTATGGTGTATTTTGTGTGATGAGTTGTTGGGGTATGATGGTTTGTGGTGTGTATTATGGTAGCTTTGGGAGGGTGCTCGAAAATGGTTATTTCTCGCGTTTACAGAGCTGCTCGATCGATCGAGGAGCTTCCTCCGATCGATCGCGCATGGCAGAGGAAATTTTGGAAAGATAATGCTCAGCTCGATCGATCGGTGAGATCACCTCGATCGATCGAGCGAGGCAGCGAGTTGAGCACCAAAGATTATCATCTCCCGATCGATCGAGCTTGAAGTGCCGATCGATCGAGAGGCTTGAAATGTTGAAAAATATGGAATTTTGTAATTTGATGAGATTTTGGTTATGGGACTATGAATTGGTTTTAATATTGGTTTGTGTGTTCGTGTAGAACCATCCCAGGTGGCAACACAACCAAGGAAGTAAAGTCCTACCACATCCTACTTTTGGAAAGGTACGTAGAAGACGTACGGGCACCAAATGGTAAGATGTAATTTATATACGCATTGGGATATGCATTGTTGATGCAAGTATATATTGAAATGTGCATTGTGGATGCAAATACATGTTGATCTATGCGTTATGATTGCATATGTCTATGTTGATTGATTGGTGCACATCCCATGAGTCATGGTTATATTAGAGTGATGATTTTAATGCTTTGCCGATGTCACTTGAAGCGATGATAGAATACTTGCCGCATGTCGCATTTGAGCGAGGTTATTCAATGCCACTAATATGTCGAAGCGAGGGGTATTGGTGCCGCTGTCATGACATGCGAGGTGCATTAAAATACACTGTTATGACAGACTAGGGATTGGTAATTGGTGACATGTCATGACATTTGTAAAACCATTGAATAATCCATTGATTATACTCATGAGTTATTATACAGGGACAACCAAAAAGGGGGCGTTAAAATGCAATTGGGAAACAAGAAGTGTTTTGTATTTACGGTTTCTGCATTTACACTATTTAATCATGCTACGCTTAATATGGATTATTATATGCTCATGATTTGGGGTTGTCCTTGTAGGTACATTTTGGCATAAAAGGGCTAAGGTCGGGTTGACGCAGTGAGCTAGCGAGGTGGGCTTTCGATATAGAAGCTGGGATTCTTTTGTATAGTTTCTACTCTAGGAGTAGTGTAAATCTATAGGATTAACATTCTTTTGTTAGGAATGTAATTAATCCATTTGGAAGTAATTATCTTGGCATGTAACCCTTAAAGCTCAAGGCCTCAACATGAAATTTTTATACTCTGATAATACATTTTAGCTCTACTTATGCCCTTATTTCACACTTAAGGAACCAGGGTCCTTACATTAGTGGTATCAGAGCAGTGGTTAGAGAACCCAGGGATAATCGAAGGGTAGCCTTAGCAACCTGTTGGCTAGGAGTTACATATGAGCATGTTTATGCATATGGTGCATATTGACCCAGTTTCTGAGTTATCAGCCACCTCGTTTTGAGGGTACTGAATCAGGGGAACAAGCAGATGAAAGGTTGGAACGTGTGGAACAGATCTTTATACTAGCACCATGTGGCAAGTCAGCTTGGTTACGTTTGGCTGAGTTCCAGTTGGCAAAGAAAGCAATGATGTGGTGGAAAGCCACATTGATTGAGCTGAGAGCTCAAGGACAGACTGTGGATTGTGATGTATTCAGAACTCATTTTCTTGATCACTATTTCTCTGTGGCTGCGAGGCAGAGAAAAGAGGATTAGTTTACTAATCTGAAACAGGGAACCATGACAGTGTCAAATTATGCTTTGCAGTATTCTTTCTTGTTACGGTATGTACCGCATATCGCTGCAAACACAAAGGCAAATATCAGACAGTTTGTGAAGGGTTTAAGGCTTGAGTTGTTTGATAGGGTGATTTCTAATAACCCTACATCATTTGAGGAAGCGCTGACTAGAGCTGAGATGGCTGAGATTGCAGTTGGAGTATATAAGGATGTAGGACACTCCAACCACCTACATCAGAGAGCATGAGACCCAGAGGGGAACCGTTTAAAGCATCACGAGGAAGTGCTTCTTCTTCTAGATTTGGTGGGAAGCGGTTTGTGATGCTAAAAGGCAATGATCGAGGTGCCAAGGGATAGTCCCAAGGCAGTAGTAGTAGCAGTGGTCGGGGTTTAGAATGTTTTAAGTGTGGGGGACCACATTTTAAACGAGATTGCCCACAACTTGAACTCCGGTTTGTTTTCGATGTGGGAGGGCAGGACACATAATAAGAGATTGTCCTCAAGTTGGAGGACAACAAATGAGAGGGAATATGTCAGAAAGTACAGTGCAACAGAGACCACAGGGTATTCCACAAACTGGTGGAGGACACAGAGCAGGACCACCTCAGGCTCAGGTGTATGCACTAAACAAGGAGCAAGCAGAGGAATCTCCTGATGATGTGATAGCGGGTAATTGTAGTTTATTTACTTATCCCGCTTTACTTTTGATTGATACTGGCGCATCACATTCATTTATTGTACAAGCTTTTGTTTACCGGTATCATATATGCTAGTCTCCACTGTTGATGCCTCTGTATGTCTCAACACCCATGGGAACTACTGTGATGACTTGTCAGAGTGTGTCTGATTGTGTTATTCAGTTTGATACTGAGTATGTGATACAGGCCGATTTGATTGTGCTAGATATGATGGATTTTGATTGTATTCTTGGTATTGATGTGTTGAACAGATATAAAACTGTTGTCGATTGTTGTCAGAAGACAGTGAGATTTCAGTCTGATACTGGAAATCAATGGATCTTCTATGGACAAGGATCACATGCAAAGATTCCATTGATCTCTGCTCTTCGAATGTCCCGCTGGTTAGAACGTGGACATACGGGATTTGTGATTTATGTTGTTGATGTAACAGATAAGAAAGTAGAAAGAAGAGTAGAGGATATACCAGTGGTCGTAGAGTATGCAGATGTATTTCCATATGAGATTCCTGGATTTCCACCAAGTCGAGAAGTGAAATTTGGCATTGAATTGGTACCTGGTACTTCTGCAATTTCACGAGCACCATATCAAATGGCACCATCTGAATTAAGAGAGTTGAAAACTCAATTACAAGATCTATTGGACAAGGGGTACATACATCCTAGTGTATCGCCATGGGGTGCTCCGGTATTGTTTGTCAAGAAAAAGGATGGTTCAATGCGACTGTGCATTGACTATAGACAGTTGAACAAGGTTACCATAAAGAATATATATCCTCTTCCTCGTATTGATGATTTGTTTGATCAGTTATAGGGATCTATGATATATTCTAAGATTGATTTGAGATCTGGTTATCATCAAATCCGTGTGAGAGAAGGAGATGTACAGAAGACAGCATTCAGAACTCGCTACAGACATTATGAGTTCCTAGTGATGCCATTTGGTGTGACGAATGCTCCAGCTGTCTTCATGAGTTTGATGATTCGAGTTTTCCAGGAATATCTTGATCAATTCGTCATTGTGTTTATCGATGATATACTGATCTATTCTCGGAGTGAAAAAGAACATGTCCAACATTTGCATCTGGTATTGCAACTATTGAGAACACATCAATTATATGCCAAACTCAGTAAGTGTGAGTTTTGGTTGACCAGTGTAGGATTTTTGGGACATGTGATATCTAAAGATGGTATATCAGTCGATCCGAAAAAGATAGAAGCGGTGTTGAATTGGTCAGCACCTACTTCTGTGCCAGAAATTCTTAGTTTCTTGGGTTTGGCTGGATACTATCGACGGTTTGTTAAAGGATTTTTAGCAATTGCCAAACCATTAACACAGCTGACACAGAAGGGAGTACCATTTAAATGGTCAAAGGCCTGTGAGCATAGTTTTCAGGAATTGAAACATTGGTTAACTACTACTCCGGTGTTGATTATTCCATCAGAGCATGATAGGTTTGCTCTTTATACTGATGCATCATTACTTGGTTTAGGTTGTGTATTGATGCAGGATAAACATGTGGTGGCTTATGCATCAAGAAAACTAAAGCCACATGAAATGAAATATCCAGTGCATGATCTGGAGTTGGCAGCCATTGTATTTGTGTTGAAGATATGGCGATACTATTTATATGGTACGTCGTTACCATATATACTGATCATAAAAGTTTAAAGTTTTTATTCACTCAAATAGAGTTGAATATGAGGCAAAGGAGATGGATGGATCTCTTAAAGAATTATGATTGTGATATCGAATATCATCCAGGAAAGGCTAATCTCACAACAGATGCCTTAAGTCGAAAAGTATACAACACTGCTGATGATATGATTCATTTGTCAGCCTTGATAACTTCTTGTTGTACATTGGGATATGAATTTGATGTAGAGACAGTGCCAGTAAGGGTATCAACATTGTTGGTTGAACCCGATATCTTTGAGAAAATCAGAACGGTACAAACTACTGATGATGAGGTACAACACTGGAAAGAAAGGATATGTCAAGGACAAACATCTCAATTTGTGATAACAAGTGATGGAAGTTTGAAACATCAAAACTGTTGGGTAGTACCTGCTTCTTTAGGACTACGCCAAGAAATACTACAACGTGCTCATTGTAGTAGGTATAGTATACATCCTGGAGGAAAGAAAATGTACAAAGATTTGCGTACTCAATTTTGGTGGAAACGCATGAAACAGGATGTACTGGACTTTGTGAAACGTTGTTTGACCTGTCAACAAGTAAAAGCAGAACGACAAAGACCAGGAGGTGAATTGATGAGTTTAGAGATTCCTCAATGGAAATGGGAACATGTTACAATGGATTTTGTTACCCATTTGCCACAGACTTCCTCTAGCTTTGATGTGATTTGGGTAGTCGTTGACAGACTAATGAAAGTAGCTCACTTCATACCATACAATATGACGTTTACCTACTTAAAGATGGCTCAGTTATATATTCAACATGTAGTGAGATTACATGGAATACCAGTTTCTATTGTATCGGAAAGAGATCCGAGATTTGATTCTCATTTTTGGGAAGGATTACAGTCAGCACAGGGAACGAAAGTACGATTGAGTACATCGTATCATCCTGAAACAGATGGACAGACAGAGCGTACAATACAGACGCTTGAGGATATGTTACGGGCATGTGTATTAGAGTTTGATAACTCTTGGCAAGAGTCGTTGCAATTGGTGGAATTTTCATAAAATAATAGTTATCAAACTAGTATACAAATGTGATGTTACTAGAAATAGACACATCTATTGCGCTTAATTGTCTACGATTTGGTATGTTTTGATGGATAATTTGATACATATGCTACCTAATCGTATATTGTGTAATTGTAGGTGAAATCAAAGAATTCGAGCTAAAAACGATGTATAAAGACCAAGGAAAGATATGGAGATGATAAGGACTCAAGGTTGATCAAGAAAAAGGCCAAAAGTGTAATTTTGATGAAGAGATCGATCGCATGGAAGGGGAGATCGATCGCCTTTGGACAGAAAGTTGAGCAACAATTTACACGAGTCAGCGATCGATCGCAAGAATGAGGCGATCGATCACCAAACCCTACTGGAACCAAGCGATCGATCGCTACAAAGAGGCGATCGATCGCCCAAAGAGATCTCCCGAAAAAAATAAAGCTAGCGATCGATCGCTAGTCTGAGGCGATCGATCGCTAGACGAGTTTTGGAAATATTGGAAACTTGATTTTTTACCATCTTGGATAGATTTTACCTACAATATCATAATCCACCATCTTTGGACGAAATTGGGGACCTTAAATCAGAGGATTAATCATATTTTGAAGGGAGACCAACATAGTTTAGGCATAAGAATAATTTTACTCTCAATTTTTGAAGAACAACTCGAAGAACGAAGACGGAATTGACAAGCCAGAATCGTGCTTCGCTTTAGTAACTATTTATTTTATCATTAGTTTGATGTTTTCTAGGGTAGATTTTACTGTTTTTGATTTGATTATGCAAGGCTAAACACCTTTGATTCTTGGTTGAAGGAAGACAATACCTTGGTTTTAATGTTTTTCATGAGATTGATGTTCTTATCTTTATTTTTATTGATTATCATGTGTTATTCTGATTTTAATGCCAAGATTGTTGTGTTTTGATTATAATATTGGTCATCTAATAATTTTTACATGCAATCTAATGCTTGGCCTTTGAAGCAACTAAGATTGATAATTGCCTGCTGTTGGTGTTGTTAAATTTTTAGGGAAAACACGTAACTAAATTAAACATAAAAGCTTGGATTATGTTATCTAGGTTCATCATTCTTACTAGAATTGAAAGCTATTGTTAATATTAATCTCAACTGCTGTTGTTTTGATCGATATAATGATACGGGTTAATTTAGAATGCTTGGGCTATTTTAACTAGGCATAAGGTAAGATAAGAGTTGAATCTCTAATGATGAATATTCAAGTAAAAATTACATCTTTTGTGATAATCGATGATTGAATGCATAAATCCAAGGTAAAGTCGACTAAAAACAAAGAATCACTTCTCTCATAATTTTAATCACTTTAGTTTAATTTTGCTTATTAGTTTAATTCATATATTTTGCTTAGTAGTAGTTAATCAAATTCAAAAATCCCCTTTTTACTATTTGTTCGAATAATTGGCACGAAAAATACATAATTCCCTGTGGGATCAATCCCTACTCACGCTACTACATATTTACTACTGTTAACTTGAGAAGGGTTAATTTGGGCGTGCGCGATAAGCGCTACCAAAATGGCATCATTTGAGGTACTGTATGGGCGACGATGTAGATCGCCATTATATTGGGATGATGTCGATCAGTCTTCACTGAATGGACCTAATATAATACGTGAAATGGAAGAGAAAGTGAAACTGATCAGATTGAAAATTGCAAGCTGCTCAGAATAGACAAGCTGCTTATGCCAATAAGCGACGCAGACCACTTGAATTTCAAGTTGGAGACCTCTCACCTTTTAAAGGTGTGGTATGACTTGGTAGACGTGGAAAGTTGTCTCCATGGTATGTTGGTCCTTATGAGGTGTTGCAACGTATTGGTACATTGGCATATCGATTGGCATTACCGCCAGCATTGAGTAGTATCCACGATGTGTTTCATGTTTCACTGTTGAGGAAATATGAACCAGATCCGAGTCATGTATTGCAACCATCTGACGTACAGTTGGATACAGACGTGTCTTATGTAGAATGACCAGTTCATATTTTAGATAGAGCGGAGCGGAACTTGCAAAATAAAGTGATACCAATGGTAAAGATACAGTGGGATCGACGGGGTGTCGAGGAGGCAACGTGGGAGACGGAGCAGCATATGATACAGCAGTATCCTGAGTTATTTTCTGGTATGACTTTACATTTTTATGATACTTTTGGTGAGTATTTACTGCAATGTTACATATATGATTATGCTTTTTTCCTTATTGCAGTAGGCTTGTAAGATTGAGTAGATGTTCATGTTATGTATATGCAATTTCGAGGATGACATTCCATGAGTAGGGGAGAATGTAATGCCTTGATATGACGTCTACATATGTGATATGGTTAAGGCGTACTTATGAATAATTACAGTATGATGTGGACTCGGGTTCGGGTTGAACCGAGCAGGACTAGTGACATGCATGAAAACTAATTGGAAATAATGAAGTAATGTGCATATGAGAGTGAGTTAATACCATAGACATGTGTTATCTGGACTTAACATTGAAATGCATCACATGGTTGGATGTGTCCTACATTTGACATGAATTTGAGGGGATTTGTATCTGAATTTGAGTTGAATTTGGAGGTTGGAATATATATCTAAATTAGATTTTAGAACACATACTTCACCTTCCAACACCTAGTAATCTCTACACAAGCACCTCTCAAACCCTTGCTTGCTCTTGTGTCTTTTTCTTGAATTTGAACTTCGAATCAAGGAAACTTGTTGCAACTTAGAAGTTGGCTTTGTGTGGTGACATTTATTTTCTTTGTGTACTTGTTTTATGGTGGTGAAAGATGAGTTGTGATTGAGGATTTTCAAGTAATACTTCTTCCATTTATGCATGATAGAATCCATTATGCATGATAGAAGAAAAAATTGAGTTGTGATGATGTGGAAACATGTTTAACTCAAGGTATATCATACAAATATCATGTTTGAATGTGAATTTTGGAGTTGTAGGAGATACAGCTTGAGGATAAACTCAAAATCGTCATGTTCTGAAAAATTCGAACATCGGCGATCGATCGCGAGCCCTATGGCTATCGATCGCCGAAAACAGAGTAAAAATAAGGCAGTGAAATCATATGGTGATCGATCGGTGAAAATATGGCGATCGATCGCGAGAGAACAGTAAAGTTGGGCGATCGTTCGAGAAGATGTGGCGATCGATCGTGATGGCCAGAAATTCTAGCGATCAATCGGTGTAAAAATGGCGATCGATCGCCAGGGTAAAAGTTTGGAAAAATGTTAGATTTTTGTGGAATTTGTTTTGAAGCCTCTTGTAACATGTTATATTGGTGATATTGTTGTAGCATCATCACAGGGGACAGGGTAACGAGGTAATTAGCCATTGACGCCTGATTTATATCTTTGTATCGCACAATAGGTACGTGTTAACATACGAGTATATGATATGATTGTGATGATGTTATGAACATCATATGTGTTGTGGTATCATATGCATGTACGTTCATGATGTTCATATTGCTGAGATGGATGCCACGATAGGTATATAGCATATGCTTTGGCTGAGATCAGTGACACGATAGGTATGCCAGTGTTGGGTATATGCTTTGGCTGGGATTATTGCCACGATAGGTATGTTGTATATGCTTTGGCATGAGAGGTATACTCCGGTTGAGTATATGCCTTGGTTGGGATTATTGCCACGATAGGTATGCTGTATATGCTTTGGCATGAGAGGTATACTCCGGTTGAGTATATGCTCTGGCTGTTATAACGTATGAGGACGGTGCTACGATATGTGATGCTAATATGAAGATGTGAGGAGGTTTCACTGACATATTGAGCTGAGATAGGCATATCATATCGGTCTCGTTATAACAGGATGATAAGTGAGACATGTCATGACATATTTGCATTTGATGATGCATGATACAGAACAATCACAGTTGATGTTTATAGTGCTTTATCATTTATATTTCTTATTGATATCGCACTGAGATGGTTGTTTATCTATACTCATGTTGTGTGATTGTTTCTGTGGGGACTCATAGACGTGGGAGGACGGGATTGTGAGTCTTATTCCGCTGCGAGCTGAACCACTGCTTAGGAATTATATTGATCTAGGTTGTTTTGTTGTGCATATGATGTATATTATTACATGGTTTTGTCAACTTGTAACAACCTACATAAGTAAACTCTTAATCAGTGTATGATTTATTTAATTATTACTCACATATGTATAATGAACTGATACATAATGGATTAAGTAACGAGGACCCCATAGTATAATTCACTCACAACCCCATTGTTTTAATTTACTGGTTTGCTTTTGATTTTCATTAACACAAGAATTCACACCTCCTCGTGGGATCGATCCCTACTCACACTGCTACATTGTTATTATCAATCTTGAGGATTGAGAGGGGTTAATTTGGCCGTACACGATAAGCGCTACCAGCGAGCACAAGGCTCATTACCTAGCGACACTGAAAAGAATCCTAAGGAGCAAGTCCGTGCCATAACAATGAGGAGCGGAAATGAGGTTGCTGCAGATACTAATGGAGAGGATGATGCAGATATAGAGCATGAGGACGAGGTTGCTGAGGAAAAGAGGGTTCAACCACGCGACAAAGGTAAGTCCCCGGAGACTAATACACCCATCACACCACCTAAGGTACAAATCCTACTCCCATTTCCCGCTGCATATAAAAGAGCTGAGTTAGATGCTGAATTTGCTAAATTTCTCAATTTGATTAAGAATCTCCATATTGATATGCCATTTATTGATGCTATACGACAAATGTCGAGTTATGCTATGTTTTGAAGGAGATTTTGTCAAATAAGCGCAATTTGGGAGAGCATGAGACTATAAATTTAATTGAGGGGTGTTCTGCTATCATCAAAACGATTCACCTCCAAAGTTAAAAGCTCCAGGGAGTTTTACTATACCTTGCAAAATTAATTCTGAGTCTTTTAATAAATCTTTATGTGATTTGGGTGCAAGTGTAAATCTGATGCCTTTGTCTGTTTATAGGAAGTTGGGTTTAGGAGAGCTCAAACCTGTCAGAGTGTCACTGCATATGGTGAAAAAGTCCATCAAGTACCCTCAAGGATAGTTGAGGATGTGCCGAGCAAAGTCGATAAATTCATTATTCCGTTGGATTTTATAGTGTTAGACATGAAGGAAGATGCCATTCTGTAAGACCCCACACATCTCATGACGACAATAAGGCATTTAGGACGTCATATGTATATATGATGTTTCTCTCTTTAAAATTCTCACTACATGCTCCACATCTAAAGTGTGGTTTTTATAAAAATTTGGGCATAGTATCCCCATAATTTGGACTATCAGAAAAATACATATAAAACACAATACATCAATATCTAATTTCCTAAATCAATTACCAACAACACAATCAATTCCACCATACTCAATGTGTAATTCACATCCTCCTCAAAATTAACATGCATCTATAACACATTAAATGAAGGGGGAAACTCCATAACACTTTAAATCAAGGGGGAACTCCAAGACATGCATACAAACGATATACAGGCACGAGTGCTCACAGACGAGCAACGAGTAATGAATACCAATTTGAATACGTAAGTACATCTGCTATCACTCATAATACGCTCCTGGAAGCAACATCATTCAACTAAGTTCGAGCTTACATTCCAAGACTTCGTAGTACCTATGGTACCTATTTCAACAGAAACAACCCCACACAAGGTGAGCATATGCCAATAGGATAACATAAAGAGTTTCAAAGACACAATTCATAATTGTAAAGGAAATGATACGGTATCTTAAAAAGACATTTCATGTTCGGTTCTTGACATAGTAAGAGATCCCTCAAACTTTCCCTGCTTCATAATTTCACAAGTTATCAAGCTCATTAGCAACGTTTATAACACAATATTCTTTTCCGAATTAAGCGATAATATTACAATAATCCATGATATACCATTCTATAACTAATACTATTACAATACCAACGTGTCCAATATTCAATATGATTATTATTCACTTCTCATACTCATCATGCCTCATATCTTCTATCAATGACCTTTAAACATTATAGTGAATTGTACATAGAATCGTAATTATATAACCACTTGTCATCATACATGCTCGTACATGATTACGTACCTTAAAGTCTGTGTTTATACCATCAAGTCATCATCTTCGTTGTCCGGGGCTCAAGAAGGCTCTACACGAACTCAAAGTTTAAGGTCAATGCATGGTCAATACTTGATGCATATAATCCCTCATTCAATCACCCAGCCATGCCTATAACATCACATAATTCAACTTTCCAATGCAAAAACTAAATTAAACAACTAGTCCAACACCGAAGTGATTCAAACCACGTTATGAAATGAAGAATCCATGTTTATAAGAGATTCTACAATTTATTATTGGTTTAAATTCAACTTTAAACAAATTAAAGATGCATTAAGTTCCATAATTCTTGATTTAGAACTCATTACTAAGATTATTTTAACTTAATAAAGTGACGTAAGTTAACAATACATGCTATGATACCCATGTAAGTAATCCAACAAGCATGGAACGCAGCGGAATAATACAATTTTGAATTACTATAACCGCGGATCTATACATAGGGATTCATATCGAATAAAGGTTTACAAAAGTCTCACCCTTGTAGCATGTTTGAGTAGATTCCACGGAGCAGCACCACGTCCAACGTCTCCTTCGAGTTTGAGGCAAAACTTGTCAAGTTTTGCCTCAACGGTATCCACACGATCAAATCGGGTGAAGGGATAGTCTAAGAACAAGTTGCTAGACTCGTTCTTAGACCGGAACAATAAGCACACTTGATTCACAATCAAAAGATGGCACCCAATCACCCTAGTCTCTCTTCGGTTATGAAGAAGCCGAGAGGAAAAGGTGGTGCGGCCGTGTGCCTTATTTTTAGGTTGGAATGATTTTTAATTGTGTTACCAACAATTAATCATAACCTTGTATTTATATTATAAGATTTAATTAAGGTTTAAGGCTTTCTCAAATCCTCATGGGCCCAAACCCATGATTTAATTAAATCCTTATAATCTTTTAATTAAGACTCTTCTTAATTAATTAATTCATCCAATGAATTTAATTTCCCTTATCGATTTAATCTTTTGTGCGACCCGATAGGATCTTGTAATGTTGGTAGTGACATAAAATCTCATTTTATGTCGCAAGCATTGAGCGGTATCTAGCAACACATCAAGGCTACCCATATTACAAGAATGTCAATGACTCGACATAACCTTTAGTACTTGTGATAATATTAACCATGTAACTTATTCCCTTTGTCCTTTGTGTTTAGATTGAACACGAGTCATGGAATAGTCATACTCGTATATTCAATCTTTATTTCTTGATCCCCAAGTAGAACTAGAATAAACGAATAAGCTCGATATCTCATATCGACTCATTCGAGCATGGCCATGCATTTTAGTTCTCACTTGATCAAGGGCCAAACACATCTCCTGTTATATAGGAGGGACAAATCCTATCTCGATCAGTCAACATCCCTCTACATAATTCGTAGTGTATCCAATAGTCGCCGTTATAGTTTACCCAGTTACGGGTAACGTTTGACAATATCAAGATACATAACTCCTTATGTTGGGATCTCTGATGATCACAAGTCGTAAGGATTACATACATTGTTATCACTATGAGAATTGCATATGACGATCATATAACTATCCATGTTGCATTCTCATGGTGGGTCTGTCCAGTACATCGTTCTCTAACATGTACCCATGTGTTGATTTGATATCTCATATCAATGAACAATTCATCAATCAACACATACTAGTCTCTACGTATTATCATTATCCATATTCATGATAATACTTGACTAGGGACATCTTTAAGAATAATGCAATATTATTCTAAGGACATTAACATATATATTAATTCACATTGCACAGTTAAACGAATAATATATATAATAATGAATTGCCATTCGTAAAATCATAAACATTGTATGTCTTAAACAATCATCTAATGACTTGTCTTAGGGCATATCCCAACAACCCAATCACGCATATATCTCACCATAAACTTTATTCCATGCTATAACACATACTAACATGAATCTAACCCATTTATTCACACACTACACATGCTTCCAAAGTAACACACCTCATACCATAGCCCAACACCCACCAAAATATTACAATGGCTACAAACCATAGAAGTGTGTTCTTTTCACCACCCACTAACAAGGCTTAGACCCACACTTGAATCACATTTAATCATATTAACAAACACCTTCCATGCATGGTTTTTAATCTTCACCTCTTAACCAATAATAATACTAGCCAATGCACAATTCAACAATTCACTTCTAACAATTAATCATTCAACAAAGTGAGTCATAATTAACTTCCAACAACCAATAACATTTCTCATGTTATCCAATTAAATTGTTTGTACTTGCATTTCGTCACATAATCGCCTCAATCCACCACACCAATCCTTTTAACATTCTCCTTTAACAATACTTCATCTAGCCACAAACCACAACATATACCCATAGTTACATGCTGAAATACACACATAAATGTGTATACTTAACACATATAAACTTCAATACATGTAGGAATACATACTTACTTGCATAAACATCATCTACACACACTAATACATGCTGGACACACACGCACATGCAGAACACACACTCACGCACACACTGAGACACACACACACGCGCACAAAACTACACACTCTACAGCACACACACGCCCATCACCATTTAAGGGACATAAATCAACCAAAACCTCATTCCAAGCCAACAAAATCGAACACAATAGCAACCCATCAAAAAATGGTGAAAACCATCAACCCAAAACTCCCTAAAAACACCAAGGAAATGTCAATAAGTGCATGAGGAAGGATAACCTACCCATACTTGCACAGAATCGAGCTTGAGAGGAGAGAAATAGCCCTTGGTGTCAAGGGTTTGGGGCGCCATCGGGTTTGAGGGAAAGGGGTACCATCGAGTTTGGGGGAAAAGGGGTGGGCGATTTTGAGTGCGTGTGTAGGAAGGAAATGTGTGTTTTTATATCTCATCCTTAGCTTTAAGCCAACTTTCTACCTTTACATTTCCCTCTAAATAAAATCCTTACTATTATCTACTAAAAGAATTAAAATGCTTCTTAAAGTTTACTCAAGGTACAAATTCATCCCCAAATTATTTATTTCAAATTTCGGACTAAAATAACATTCTCGAGAATTTGGGAATCTCTTTGAATTTAATTAATACTATAAACTCAACCAAGAATTATTTATCAAACCCGGTTCCAAAATATGATGTCCAATAATTTAAAATCCTTAAATGTTATTTAAATCCACAACTAGATCAAATGAATAATTATCAAATATTCCGGGCATCACACATTCCTAGCAACGGGAAGAGCATTGATTGACGTCCAAGAGGGGAAGTTGATCCTCCGTGTAGGAGAGGTTCAAATCACTTTCAATATGTTTCAAACTTTGACACAACCACACAACAAGCACATGTGTTCCAAAATGAATGTGATTGATACTCTTCCTTTTGATATGATGCTAGGTGATTGCAAGGAGATGTTTGGAAGCCATACTTGGGAACAAAGTGGATAAGACTGTAAGGCCCCAACACTTAACTCGTCTTTTGTTCATTTATGACGTCGTATGTGAATAAATTTTTCATTTTCTTTTCATTCTTTAAAATGAATCATTACATGTTTCCCATGACATAACCAATGTTCAACAATATATGATCATCTCGACCAACAAACAGACTCAGGGGTTTCACCCAATACCATCCCCATTACACCACTTTTGCATTGTGGGTTTTTATAAAAAATTGGGCAGAGTCTCCCCACAAACTGAGCTATCCGGAAATAAAAACTCATCACATAATATGATTCCCGACCAGGGACAACGCAATATTAAACAGAATATAGAAACACAAGTAAATTCCCGGCCAGGGAAGACACCACACTAATAAGACAACAAAAGTGGGTTTCAACACCTTTATACAGTCCGTATACAGATACAAGTGCTCACAGAAGAGCAACGAATAACGGATACACATCCGGATGCATAATTAGTATAAATACCAACCGCTCAACCTCGTATATCGGCTCAATCTCATACTATGCTTCTGGAAGCATCATCCAACAAGGTTCGAGCCTAGCACTCCAAGGCGGCATCGCACCTGTTGTACCTGTTTCAACAGAAACAGCCCCCACACAGGGTGAGCACACTCCAACTCGATATTCAATCACAAATCAACATACGAAATCATAATGCAACAATTTAAATTACTCAAAACTCATAAAATATACTCCCTGTACAATTCCGAATCTGTATAGCTTCCACACACTGTTCCTGTTTCAAACTCACGCACTTCATAATGTCAAGTTTAGTATTGTCACTGAAAATGTAATACTCAACAACACTTATGAATTCAATACAATGACAATATATTATTTATGCTCAAACATAAATAGTTCAACATCAATGTGAACCTGGTTATCCCAATGTAACCCTGGTTATCCCACCATCTCATTCTCGATACTTTCTCATATCACTCATGCCCACGGCATCAATACTCAACTAGTATAATCGGATCACGTACCACTACGTGTCCCCCATAACTCGTATATGAAACTCATTTGTTAAAGTCAAACACTTACCTGAAACATCATATTCAAAATTGCATGTATACATGAATGTATAGATACTAGATATACCTGCTCGTACGTCACAACGTACCTTATAGTAGACAGCATGAACAAGCTATCATCAACGTCCGAAGCCTCCTGTAGAGTCTATATCGAATATCAATTCAATATTAGCTCATAATCCGAGCAATGAACATCCATCAAATAGTTCTACTTTCATTTCCATATCACAAATCAATAACTCAATATTATGAATCAAATCATAATCAATACTTTGGATGCACACATCCTCACATTAATCGTGATATAACATTGGTAATGCAAAACCCCATCATCTCCCACCATCCGCTACATCACACACATGATGCGGGATACACACACCCATACGTGCAAGATCACGCCTAACTCACATAGTAGTTCACTAGACACGCAAGTTCAACAGAGGGAAAGAATGTGCAAGGGTGTATGCATAATAATATCCAATTAGTGTCTAACTAAAACAATCCAAGTAAGACAATTAACATGTTCCACAATTATTCAAACCCACACCGAGGTGATTCAAACCAAGACGTGAGAGAAAGGGTACATGTAGATAAGAGATTCTACCCCTTTAATCCAATTCCCTTAATCCCAACATAAAGTCATTTATTTGAAGAAATTCAACTTTAACAAATTAAAGATGCATTGGATTCCAAATTCTTGATCTAGAACTCACTATAAGATTAGTGACTGAACAAGGTGACATAAATCAATAACACATGCTATGCTATCCAATTGAGCATAAATATCACTATAACACTATTCCATGTTATAATACATACTAGCATGCATCTAACCCACTTATTTTCACACTACACATGCTTCCAATTGAACACATCCCATACCATAGCCCAACATCTACCAAATATCACAATGGCTACAAGCCATAAAAGTTAGTCATTTTCACCCACTAACAAGACTTAGACCCACACTTGAATCACATTTAAGCCTATTAACAAACACATTCCATGCATGATTTTAATCTTCATCTTTTAACCACTAATAATACTAAGTCGAGACTTATTCCACAATTTATTTTCAACGATTAACCATTCAATAAAGTGAGCCCCCACCAACTTCCAACAATCAAAACATTCCCCATGCTATCCCATTTCCAATCACAATACTTCAACACATGAAGGAATACATACATACATACCATTTACACACACAAACACATGCTGGACACACACCCACACGCAGAAACACACACACGCACACACGCTGCTGCACACACTAGCACACACTCGAACAACCCTTCCAAAAATGCCAGCAAAATCGAACCAAAGCTCATCAAAAATTCGTGGGATTTCAGGGGAATAACGACTAAGGGACGACGAGGATTACCCACAAAACAATCGGAAGAAAATCGCTCCAAAATCGGACGAATTCGCGATTTTTATCCGCGCGCTTCCTTGCAAGATCCGGACGCGATCGACGACGAAGCTTCACGATCTTGGTATGGAAAGAAGCGCCTGGGAGAGACGAAGACGGCGGCTGTTCGGACGCGCCGGAAGGAGGCCCGACGACGGCGCGCGCGCGGCTTGAACAACGAGGGGTCGGATGAGCGCGATATACAGCTGAGAAGAAAAGGGTTCGGGTTTTTGTGCGTGTTTTTACACGTTTTAATGTGTGTCCGAAAATGCCAACATAACATATTTATTTTTTTGTATCCTAACCCGGTTTTGTACATCGAAGTGTCGCCGGTGCACTGATATATTATTTAGAGACAACGATTGGGATTTATACACAAACCCAAAACTTAAATTCTTCATTTTAATTAATTCATCTCTAAAATATTATCGGAGTATATTTTACAACCTCAAATTATTTTATGATTCGATTAACTCGCCAGTTGACCTTCACTTGGTCAATTCCACTTCTAATTAATTCTAAAATTAATTATAAATAAAATCCAAATCATATTTAGTCCAACAAATGATTAATAATAATCTGGACATCACAAAGACCAATGACAAAAAGGAGGAGAAAGTGATGATTACATCAAAATCTCACCCAAGAGGAGGTTAAATTTTGTGAGGGAGATATGGTCTTAATGAATAGAGTCAAAATGTGACTGTTTCCATGGAAGTCGGACTCACCATGGGATGAACCTTTCAAAGTATTCTAGCGACACTATAAATTTGAGAGATGACAAAGGAGCATTGTTCATGGTAAAAGAGAAGTGGTTGAGACACTATCACGTGGATAACGAAAGTTCATCCACCACTCCTTGCGACACTTGAGCTTAAATGGTAAAAAATCAATCTTGAAACTATAAATCAAGAACTTTTTCTTATCCATTATCTTAGTTTTTGAATTCTGTTTTGGTTTGTATTTTGTTTTTGTTTTTAATTTTTGGTGAATGACTCCATGCATGTTGTCATGTGTTCCAACAACATACCCATTAGCTGATGAGGAAGTGGACGACGATCACTGACGGTCATCGTCAAGGTTAGTGCTTTTCTTATTTTACATGATTATTACATTGAGGACAATGCAGAAGTTAAGTTTGGGGAAGTGCATTACAGTGTCATGCTTTTTCTATGGAATTGTATCGTTCTTTGAGCACCAAGGAATTTTTTTTTTCTTCTGAAAATGAGTTCAATTATTGAGAAAAGAATGAATCACACTCGTGGTCTCTATTCCATGATGATTTAATCTCACTATGCATGTCGACTTGAGTATTGATGATTGTAAGACTTGTTTGTGAATATCTTATTTTGAGTTAGCATGTCAAATATGATGAATATTTTGAGCACCTTTGAGTCATAATCTTGTGAATTACATTTGGAGAAGTGAAAATCTTTGTGAACTTGATGAATTGTTTAGCATCTTAGAGTAATCTAGAACCTATTTGATGATGACACTTTGAGGTGAAATTTTTAGTTAAAAACTTGAATTGGAAATGATCTAGACGATCTATGGAACGTTTAAGTCTTTCAAGCTTACCATGTATACATCAATCCTTGGTATCCATTGTTGAGCCTAATTGAAAAAGAATGGTGTATGTTTAACATATTATTAGCCCCCATTCAACATTTATTGGCAAACTCATTATACCCACATATATGAGCCTAAATTGAAACTATACCTTTTACCTAAAGGGAGTATAATGAATCTTATTCAGTGCACATGAATTTGTCATATGTTAATGAGCTTATTGTTGAAAAAAATTATGAATGAGAAAAGAAAAGAATAGAAAAACCTTGAGAAAAAGTACTAAAATAAGACACAAAGTGGACAATGCTAGAAAAAGAAGAGAAGCTCATGTGAAAACCATACTCCATCCCCTACCTTCATTCAAACCATCACAACCATTGAAGAGAAAGCCGAACCAAGAGAGCCGGGACGATGCAGCAGTGAAAGGAGTCAATGCCAAGAGTTATTTTTGTATTTTCAAACTTTGTTCTTCATTATTCTCAGATTTTAATCTTTAGATTGTTGCAAAACGTTTTTATGCATTACTATTTGATGATCGTAGTTGGCTAAGTTTTGTTGTCAAGACTAGGGGATCCCATATTTTGAATGTGATATCCCCAAAATAATTAATTGCAAGTTGGGCATTAATTATGTTTATATGATTATTTATGTGATAATTGATTTATGTGTTGGAATTAATTATCATGTTGAAATGCTTAGTCACATGGTAGGCGTGACCCGGGGGTTCATTTCAGGGTGCATGTTGTGCATGTTGGGAAGTTGGGTGTTAGCATGATTTAATTGTAATGGTTGACAATTATTTTGGAAGACATGAATTTATTGGGAGTTTGGTGCATTTTTTGTAAAATGCTTTTAAAATACCATGTTGGGGTATTTTATACATCATTTTAATTAATGGGGGTACAAATTTAATTATAACCCCACTATACCCACCTTACCTTATCCTTCACTTTTCAATCCCCAATTTATGTCCCAACCCTAACCCCTTTCCCCCATTTTCGATTTTGGCTTCAAAGTGGAAGAAAAATCTTTGCAAAAACTCCATTGGTGTGATTCTTGGTAAGATTTGAGGTCTAGGAAGGGTATATATCCTTCCTTGTTGTTTTTGTAAGGATTTATTTTGATTTGGGTTGCTATTTGAGTTTTTGAAATGGGTTTGTTGGGATTGTTATTATTTTGGTTGGGTGTTGGATTTATGATTGTATGAAGGTGTATTTTGAAGGTTATAGTGTTTATATGTTGTTGGTTTGAAGGTTTGAACAGACATCGGCGATCGATCGCCCGTTTCTGGCAATAAATCGCGTGCGGTCAGTAGGCTCCAGTAACGTTTGGCGATCGATCGCCACTTTTGGGCGATCGATCGGCGAGGCTGGCGATCGATCGCGCCAAAAGTGGCCATCGATCGTCGAGTGCAGAAAAATGCACACTCGGGCAGTGGGATCTCGCAATCGATCGGGGCCCTACGGGGATTGTGATGACCTGGGATTATAGATGTTAATCCCGGAGTATTAATAAACCCTAAAGTTTTATGCGTGGCAATTTAGAGTTTAATCGCGGTGTTGGGCCTTTCGGGCTCGTCTATTTGAGTAGTTGGGATCGTTGGATCCCGAGGTTGAGATTGTATTCTCATTTCGGTGAAAAACCTATGAGTTGGGTTTTTAGTGTGACTCGGGATCTGGGGTGCTTTGTGTGGGCACCGGTAGGGGGTTTTGGAGTTAGAGAGAGAATTTTTGAAAACAGATGATTTTTAATGAATCATGATGTATTTGTGGGGCTATTAGTATTTCGGGGTATTTTTGCTATAAATACCAGTTGAACCCGAGATTTTAATTATTGGAACCATTTTCCCCACCTTGCCTCTCTCTCTCCCCGCGCTGTTTTCCCGATCTCCCTCGACCCCCGCCGCTTCAAGGAGTGCGCCCGCGGCCGTCCGGCCGCCATCCGGTGCGTCCGACCCGCCATCAGTTTCGTCTCTTCCAGGCGCACCTTCCATACCAACAATTTGAAGTTTCGTCGAGTATCGCGTTCGGATTTGCCAGAAAAGCGCTAGGGTTCGAAACTGAAATCTGTCCGATTTGGGGCTCGATTTTTGGTACGTTTTTGGGGCTTTTCTTCAGGTGTTTTTGGGGCGTTTTATGCTGTTAATTGGGTCGAAAATTTCGTACTTTGTGGTTCAAAAACTTTGTTGCCATTGGTTCGAATTTTTGGTGTTCTGTTTTTCAAAAATCTTGCTGATTTTTGGATAAATTCTTATGCTTCACATGGTTCAGCTTTTGAGTCTCTTTGGTGATGCATTATGGTTCGAATTTAACGCTGCTTGTGTGGGGTTAGGGTTCGAATTTGGGGGTTTTGGCAGGGAGGTGGTGATTCTTGTTATTGATAGATTAATTCATGTTTTAGATGAATTATGGTGCATAATTGGGTTCGATTTGTGATGTGAAGGTTCGAAAATTTATGGGGAGTTCTTGAACAATTTTCGATATTGTCTCCTTCGTTTTCCCTCCCTGCATGTGCCCTGCCCCGGGTTCTTTAAATGATTAATTGTCGTGTGTTGACAATTTTTCTGAGGGTTATGGGTGCGCTTGAGCATGGGTTGCATGTTCGTAAATAATTGTGAATTATTTATCGTGTTAGCACATCGTTCCTCGGGGCATGAAACTCGAGCAAGGTTTGGCTCGGACTTCGGAGATTTAAGGTACGTGCTGTAAGTAACCCCATGAGCATACAACGCAGCGGAATGAAATTTTGGGATTACAAACCAGCGATCTATACATAGGGATTCATATCGGATTAGAGAATTACAAGTGTCTTACCCTTGTAGCGTGTTTGAAGCCGAATCCACGGAGCTGCACCACGTCCTACGCCTTCTCCGAGTCAATAGCAAAACACGAATGGTTTTGCCTCAACGGTATCCACACGATCGAATCGAACGAAGGGATGGTTTAATAACAAGTTGCTAGACTTGTTATTAATCCTATACACGAAACAAACTCGATTCACAATCAAAACAACCACCAAACCACCAAGAACCCCTCGACTTTGAAGGAGGCCGAGAGCTCTTGTGATGATGCGGCCGTTTTGCTCTTGCTTGTGTAGGGTTTTGAGTGTTATGAATTGTCTTACAATTAATCACCTTGCAATCATATTAAATATAATTAATTAAAGGCTTTCTTAAAGCTTCATGGGCTTAAGCCCATGATTTAATTAATCCTTATGATTATTAATTAAGACTCCTCTTAATTATTTAATTCATCCCATGAATTTAATTTCCCTTCTCGATTTAATCTTTTGTGCGACCCGATAGGATTTCGTAATGTTGGCAGTGACATAAAATCTCATTTTATGTCGCAAGCATCGAGCGGTATCTAGCAACACATCGATGCTACCCAAATTACGAGAATGTCAATGACTCGACATAACCTTTAGAACTTGTGACAATATTAATCATGTAACTTAATCCCTTTGTCCTTTGTGTTTAGATTGAACACGAGTCATGGAATAGTCATACTCGTATATTCAATCTCTATTTCTTGATCCCCAAGTAGAACTAGAATAAACGAATAAGCTCGATATCTCATATCGACTCATTCGAGCATGGCCATGCATTTTAGTTCTCACTTGATCAAGGGCCAAACACATCTCCTGTTATATAGGAGGGACAAATCCTATCTCGATCAGTCAACATCCCTCTACATAATTCGTAGTGTATCCAATAGTCGCCTTTATAGTATACCCTGTTACGGGTAACGTTTGACGATATCAAGATACATAACTCCTTATGTTGGGATCTCTGATGATCACAAGTCGTAAGGATTACATACATTATTATCACTATGAGAATTGCATATGACGATCATATAACTATCCATGTTGCATTCTCATGGTGGGTCTGTTCAGTACATCGTTCTCTAACATGTACCCATATGTTGATTTGATATCTCATATCAATGAACAATTCATCGATCAACATATACTAGTCTCTACGTATTATCATTATCCCATTCACGATAATACTTGACTAGGAACATCTTTAAGAATAATACAATATTATTCTAAGGACATTAACATATATATTAATTCACAATGCACAGTTAAAAGAATAATATATAATAATGAATTGCCATTCATAAATCCATAAACATTGTATGTCTTAAACAATCATCTAATGACTTGTCTTAGGGCATATCCCAACAAATCTCCCACTTGCACTAAGATCACTCAGACATATACCTAATGCCTAGAGATCTAGTATGACGATCATGCTTCTGCTGTGACAGCGGCTTCGTCAATGGGTCAGATACATTATCATCTGTTGGTACTTTGCATATTTTAACATCTCCCCTTTCAACGATTTCTCGAATGAAATGGAAACGCCTAAGTATGTGCTTGGATCTTTGGTGAGATCTTGGTTCCTTAGCCAATGCGATCGCTCCATTGTTGTCACAATAGAGTTCTATCGGATCTTTAATGCTAGGCACCACTCCAAGTTCAGAAATGAACTTCCTCATCCAAACAGCTTCCTTTGCTGCATCCGAGGCAGCAATATACTCAGCTTCCGTTGTAGAATCGGCTACTGTTTCTTGCTTTGAACTCTTCCAGCTCACAGCACCTCCATTCAGGCAATACACATATCCAGATTGCGATCGAAAATCATCTTTGTCGGTTTGGAAGCTCGCATCAGTGTAACCCATTACATTGAGCTCTTCCTCACCTCCATAAATCAAGAATGTATCCTTAGTCCTTCTCAAGTACTTCAGGATGTTCTTGACAGCAATCCAGTGACCTTCACCTGGATCAACTTGATATCTGCTCGTCATGCTCAAAGCATACGATACATCGGGACGAGTACATATCATGGCATACATGATAGATCCAATAGCTGATGCGTATGGAATCTTACTCATGCGTTGTCTCTCATCTGGTGTTGAAGGACACTGTTCCTTCGAGAGATAAATACCATGTGTCATAGGCACGAATCCTTTCTTGGATTCTTGCATGCTAAACCTTTTAAGCACCTTGTCTATGTATGTACTTTGACTTAGACCAAGAAGCCTTCTCGATCTATCTCTATAGATCTTGATTCCTAACACATAGGTAGCTTCTCCTAAGTCTTTCATCGAAAAGCAATTCCCTAGCCAAATCTTTACAGATTGCAAGGCAGGGATATCATTTCCAATAAGAAGTATGTCATCTACATACAACACTAGGAAAATGATTACGCTCCCACTGACCTTCTTGTAGACACAAGGTTCATCTTCATTTTTGATAAAACCAAACTCTTTGATTGCATCATCAAAACGAAGATTCCAACTCCGAGAAGCTTGCTTCAATCCATAAATGGATCGTTGTAGCTTGCATATCTTTCCAGCATCCTTTGGATCGACAAAACCCTCGGGCTGTGTCATGTACACATCCTCGAGCAGATTTCCATTAAGGAAAGCTGTTTTGACATCCATCTGCCAGATTTCATAATCATGAAATGCAGCTATTGCAAGTAAGATCCTTATGGATTTAACCATGGCCACTGGTGAAAAGGTTTCATCATAGTCAATACCATGAATTTGTTTGAATCCTTTTGCAACCAGCCGACCTTTATAGGTTTGTACATTACCATCCATATCGGTCTTTTTCTTGAAAATCCATTTGCACCCTATGGGTCGTACCCCTTCAGGTGGATCAACCAAAGTCCATACTTGGTTTGCATACATGGATTCCATCTCAGATTTCATGGCTTCTTGCCATTTCTCAGAATCATTGCCCATTATAGCTTGTTGATAAGATGACGGCTCATCCTCATCAATAAGTAGTAAGTCACCTTGTTGAGTCACAAGAAATCCATATCTCTCTGGCTCCCGGTGTACTCTTACAGACCTACGCTGGGCTTGTGTCTCTTGAGCAGGTGCTTCTTCCACAACAGTTTGTGGTGCCTGCTCTGTTTCCATCTCAATTTCAGGTTCAGTGTTTTCTTGTGGTTGAACTTCACTAAGTTCTATTTTTCTCCCACTGGTTTTTCTAGAAATAAATTCTCTTTCAAGAAATACACCAGTCCGAGCAACAACTATTTTGTTCTCGGTGGGATAATAGAAATAGTATCCTTTCGTTTCCTTAGGATACCCCACAAATAAACACTTATCAGATTTGGGTCCAAGTTTGTTAGTGGCGTGACGTCTAACGAAAGCCTCACAACCCCAAATCTTCATAAAAGACATACTAGGACGCTTCCCAGTCCATATCTCATATGGTGTCTTTTCCACTGATTTAGATGGAACACGGTTCAGTAAGAAAATCGTTGTTTCTAGAGCGTGTCCCCAAAATGATATCGGAAGATCTGCATGACTCATCATTGATCTAACCATGTCTAACAAGGTTCGATTTCTCCTCTCGGATACACCATTCCATTGTGGAGTATACGGAGGAGTGAGTTGTGGGACTATCCCACACTCCTTTAGATAGTCATGAAACTCTTGGCTTAAGTATTCTCCTCCTCGATCTGATCGAAGGATTTTGATACTTTTGCCAAGTTGGTTTTGTACTTCATTCTTGAAATCTTTGAACTTTTCAAAGGTTTCATGCTTATGTTTCATTAGGTACACATACCCATATCTACTGAGGTCATCAGTAAATGTAACGAAGTATTGAAAACCACCTCTAGCTTGTGTACTTATTGGTCCACATACATCACTATGTATTAGTCCCAATAAAACATTTGCCCTTTCAACATGTCCCTTGAAAGGGGCTTTAGTCATCTTGCCTATTAAACAAGATTCGCATGTTTCATATGATTCAAAATCAAATGAATCTAATACTCCATCCTTATGAAGTTTAGATATGCGGTTCTCGTTTATGTGGCCCAAGCGACAGTGCCAGAGATAAGTCGGATTACAATCATTATTTTTAATCCTTTTAGTATTTATGTTATAGATAGGCATATCAAGATTTAATACATAAAGACCATTCACCATTTGTGCATTAGCATAAAACATATCATTTAAATAAATAGAACAACAATTGTCCTTTATTATAAATGAAAAACCATACTTGTCCAAACAAGAAATAGATATAATGTTTTTAGTAATTGAAGGCACAAAATAACAGTCTTTTAAAATCAACGATAAACCAGAAGGTAAAACTAAATGATAATCTCCTATAGCTAATGCAGCAACTCTTGCTCCATTTCCAACTCGGAGATCAACTTCACCTTTTGCCAATGCCCTACTCCTTTTGAGATCCTGCACATTTACACAAATGTGAGATCCACATCCAGTATCTAATACCCAAGATGAAGAAGTAGATAAATTGACTTCTATAACAAAAATACCTGAAGCGGAAGTCACACTTCCTTTCTTTAGATCCTCCAGATATACTTTGCAGTTTCTTTTCCAATGGCCGGTCTCACCGCAATGGAAACAGTTCCCTTCCTTTGCTATCCCTCCCTTTGGCTTTAGTGCAGAAGACTTTGGCTTAGATTTAGCAAAGACCTTCTTTGCTTTCTTGTTGCCTTTAGTTTTGGCCCTTCCTTTGCCCTTATTCACAATAAGGACATTTTTGGCCTTAGTCTTCTTAGTATTTGCTTCATATGTTCTCAACATGCCAAGCAACTGGGGTAGAGTCTTTTCCATATCAGTCATATTGTAATTTACTACAAATTGACTGAAGCTCTCCGGCAACGATTGCAAGATTACATCAGTGGCCAACTCTTGGTCCAATGGAAAACCTAGCTTATCCAGATTCTCAACGTACCCAATCATCTTGAGCACATGAGTTCCAACTAAGCTTCCTTCTACCATCCTGCACTGGAATAACGCCTTAGAGACGTCATACCTCTCTTGTCTAGCCTGCTGTTGGTACAACTGCTTTAAGTGTTCGATCATATCGAACGCCTCCATTTCCTCATGTTGCTTCTGAAGCTCAGAGTTCATGGTGGCAAGCATGAGGCACCCAACATCAAGTGCGTCACTCTGATGCTTCTTGTAAGCATCTTTTTCAGTTCTAGTAGCCGTTAGGGGAGGTTCCTCAGCGGGTAAGGGTTCCTCTAGGACATATTGTTTCTTTTCTTGTTTGAGGACTATCCTCAAGTTCCTATGCCAGTCTAGGAAATTTGTCCCATTTAATTTGTCCTTCTCAAGGACCGATCGCAGTGATAAAGTGCTAGTAACGTTTGTAGTTGCCATGGATATCTACAATATAAATATGCAAAATAAGTTTATGATTTAAATCATTTAACATGGTCTTATATTAAATGACACTCCCACTATTTTGTTTGAAAAATATCAACCCTCGAAACCTTTAGTGGGCCAAGATCCATATTTCACTTAATCTTGAGTTAGCTTTGGCTAATCGCCCAAGACTCGGTTATTTAGGTAGACAACACTTTGTCAATTACATCACATATAATTCTTGGATAGTTGGACGAACAACACTTTGTTCAATTCATCAAATGAATTATAATCCAACCCATGCCTCTAGGTTCCCAATCCTATTGAGATAACCTAGTTAAGTCGTACCCAATTAAAGTATGACGGATATCACTTTTATCCTTTCGCGCCTTACTAAGATTGCCACGGTGCTTTGCTTTGGCAAACCCACACATGTACAATCGAAGTTATTGACGAGTACTTTTATTTGGAAGGCATCTAAAACTTAATATTTTAGAGGGATTTATTGATCTCATGATTAATTTGATAATTTAAAATATGTCCACTACATATAGTTGTATACATATCTACATATATGTGTAATACTATTATCAAACTAAAACATAAGATAAATCATGCATCAACATACATAATTAAAACGTGACATGGTTATAGCCCCTACTAATGAGTTTCTCAAGCCAATGAGAAACTCCTATGAGTCAACCTAAGGTAACTTCATAAGCACCTTCCTTTGGCTCCAATTTGTGAATGGCCTCCTCATCCCGGCACGATGCTCCATCTTCATTGATCACCATCAATAAAATAAACTACACTATTTTACAAGATATAGAATTCCTCGATTCACATTCGAGGGGAACATAGGGGAGGGATAACATTTAGAATGAAATAGAGAAAGGCACGACACGCAGGTCGTATTATAAATTACAATCATTCACAAATCCTATCTAATAGGTCAAAGGGCTATAACCACGCACCATGCTCAAACAACACATAAAGCATGCATTAACATTTAATTAATTAAATTCTAAACAATTTAAATTTAATTCTAATTAAAACTGTAAAATAATTTTTGAAAAATTATCGTACGCTCGGGACATCACATGCCACGAACTAAAGCGACTAAAACACGAACCACCATGATTCGAACCAAGACCCACGGCTGGACCAATAGTGGGCCTAGGGTTCGAAACCCTAGCCCATGGCCGAGCCACGGTCCATGCGGCGGCTTGGGTGCGGCGCTGCTAGGGTTCAAAACCCTAGCCGCCTTGCACCATCTTGATTCTATCGAGCCAACTTGCACCTTCTCAATACTTTATCGAGCCAAAAGAGTTCAAAACCCTAGATAGTGCGACGGCTTGACCCATGCTCGAGCCAGGGTCCGAACCCTAGCTCTTAGGCGGCGGCCGAGAGGCCAATTTGACTAGGGTTCAAAACCCTAGCCACTTTGTAGCGGCGGCCGAGCCATGGTGACTAGGGTTCGAAACCCTAGCACCTAGGTGGCCTCGGCCGTGAGCCTACACGAGCCATGTTCCGGTTTTTGATCACGAATTATCATATATTTCGATCCGTCAATTATATCATATATATTATCATACGATGATCTTCACAAAATCGATTTTTCCATATCATATATGAAAATACAGTTTTAAATAGCATGCAATATTAATTCTAACATGATTAAACTATTTAACCACATAAATCCGATATGAGCCTTGTACACGGCTCTGATACCACTGTAAGTAACCCCATGAGCATACAACGCAGCGGAATGAAATTTTGGGATTACAAACCAGCGATCTATACATAGGGATTCATATCGGATTAGAGAATTACAAGTGTCTTACCCTTGTAGCGTGTTTGAAGCCGAATCCACGGAGCTGCACCACGTCCTACGCCTTCTCCGAGTCAATAGCAAAACACGAATGGTTTTGCCTCAACGGTATCCACACGATCGAATCGAACGAAGGGATGGTTTAATAACAAGTTGCTAGACTTGTTATTAATCCTATACACGAAACAAACTCGATTCACAATCGAAACAACCACCAAACCACCAAGAACCCCTCGACTTTGAAGGAGGCCGAGAGCTCTTGTGATGATGCGGCCGTTTTGCTCTTGCTTGTGTAGGGTTTTGAGTGTTATGAATTGTCTTACAATTAATCACCTTGCAATCATATTAAATATAATTAATTAAAGGCTTTCTTAAAGCTTCATGGGCTTAAGCCCATGATTTAATTAATCCTTATGATTATTAATTAAGACTCCTCTTAATTATTTAATTCATCCCATGAATTTAATTTCCCTTCTCGATTTAATCTTTTGTGCGACCCGATAGGATTTCGTAATGTTGGCAGTGACATAAAATCTCATTTTATGTCGCAAGCATCGAGCGGTATCTAGCAACACATCGATGCTACCCAAATTACGAGAATGTCAATGACTCGACATAACCTTTAGAACTTGTGACAATATTAATCATGTAACTTAATCCCTTTGTCCTTTGTGTTTAGATTGAACACGAGTCATGGAATAGTCATACTCGTATATTCAATCTCTATTTCTTGATCCCCAAGTAGAACTAGAATAAACGAATAAGCTCGATATCTCATATCGACTCATTCGAGCATGGCCATGCATTTTAGTTCTCACTTGATCAAGGGCCAAACACATCTCCTGTTATATAGGAGGGACAAATCCTATCTCGATCAGTCAACATCCCTCTACATAATTCGTAGTGTATCCAATAGTCGCCTTTATAGTATACCCTGTTACGGGTAACGTTTGACGATATCAAGATACATAACTCCTTATGTTGGGATCTCTGATGATCACAAGTCGTAAGGATTACATACATTATTATCACTATGAGAATTGCATATGACGATCATATAACTATCCATGTTGCATTCTCATGGTGGGTCTGTTCAGTACATCGTTCTCTAACATGTACCCATATGTTGATTTGATATCTCATATCAATGAACAATTCATCGATCAACATATACTAGTCTCTACGTATTATCATTATCCCATTCACGATAATACTTGACTAGGAACATCTTTAAGAATAATACAATATTATTCTAAGGACATTAACATATATATTAATTCACAATGCACAGTTAAAAGAATAATATATAATAATGAATTGCCATTCATAAATCCATAAACATTGTATGTCTTAAACAATCATCTAATGACTTGTCTTAGGGCATATCCCAACACGTGCGACGTACGAGCATTTCTTTATATGAGAGCATTTGTGAAATGCATAATATATTTTGATTGCATTGAATAATTGTGCGTATGGTTATATAAATATGTTGATATACCTAAGGAACGACCAAATCTTAATATCGCCGTCACAAGCGTGCGTGACACTAGAGTAGGATAACTCTTATATGATATATGGGGTACTTGATTTATATGACCATTGTAGGGCATTGAGATGCCTGAGAATGATTGTGGAATCATGAAATTATTGTAGGACATTTGAGATGTCTGAGTATAATGGAAAATTGATAAAATAAATGCTAGGCAATTGAGCTATCTGTGATTGGTAGCAAAGTTGAAAATCAGTATTAGATATTGAGATATCTATATTTGGATGTATAATGAATTTGGAATCATTAATTATTGATATTTGAGAATCAGGCATGCGATGAGTTAAATCAATGTGTTGATTTACTGACTTTAGATTTGTTGAGTTTGATGATTGTGAGAACAGGGACAGTACACGGAATCCCGGATGAGGACGTTGTCATCCAGGGAGTATCATTTAAAATTCATTAGTATTTACTTTTGTTGTAAATTATGAATTTCATTATTGTGATTATGGGATTTTGTGTATTGGATGCTCACCCTGTTGGGGGGCTGTCTCTGTTGGGGCAGGTGAACAGGTACATCGATGGCTTTTGAGCTGAGCTCGAGCTGTTGATTGGATGTACTCCCAGGATCATGGTACCAGGGCTTGATGGAGCACGGTATCGTATAGGGTACTTATATACACCTGGGGATTATATACATATTCATGATGCTCGCATGTGAGCACGATTATACTTGTATATGGGTTGTATATAAAGGCATGAGCCTTTCTCTCTTTCATTTTATATTGCATGCAATTAGTGGTAGAATTGCAAATGATATGAGAGTCAGTGGTGTATTATGTGGGTGTTGAAACCCACTTTTGTCGTCTTATGTGTGGTGTCTTCCCTGGCTGGGAATTTGCTTAGTGTTGTAGTATTCTGTTGAATATTGTGTTTTCCCTGGCCGAGAATTATGTTATGTGATGTGCTTTTGTTTCGGGATAGCTCAATTTATGGGGAGACTCTGCCCAAATTTTTATAAAAGTCCACAAAGTAAAAAAGTGGCGTAATGGGGATGGTAATGGGCGAACTCTATGAGTCTATTTGTTGTTAGGATGATGATCTTATAACATTGCATATTAAAGAAAATTTTGTGATTGCCATTCAATGGTAAATCATCATCTGAGTTTCCCGATTGATTTTTATTGAAAGCATGTGCCACACATAGTGGTTAATACACTAATCAAGGGTTAAGGGCTAGGTGTGAGACCCCGTTATCACATCAAGATATTAAGGTGCAATTTAGAGAACTAAACATACATGTGATTATATCAGAGTAAAGTGCCGTGTTGATTAACCTGAGCTTTAGAGATTACAGTACCAAAAAGTTCCAAAAAGGAAAGACATACTTCCTACAAAGGTACTACATCATAGTCTTACTCTACTCAGTAGAAGCTATACTAAAACTCTATCATGCTAATCCTGTAGCACTCCTTACAGCTCAGCATATCAACCCCGGCCCTGGTTCTCGTCAACAAAAGCACCTACAAAGACAACCCCCAACACATGAGCATAACACAATTCATATTTAACATAATATGAAAGTAAGGCATAAATGCAAATCTTAAACACAAGTCCTTCCTGTATTTCCAGCATTTATATCGCCCATTGGTTGTCCCTGTACCATAATTCATAATAGAAACACATTATATGAATGTATGGATATGCAATGTCATGACATTCCTTTTCCCTTAAATCCTTATTTCATCCTGAGCCCTTATCATTAGTACATTTTAATGCTTCTTGCTACTCCATGTAAGCGGAATTCTTCATCGCTTCCAATGGACTTTAGCGTTGCTACTCCATGTAAGCGGAATTCTTCATCGCTTCCAATGGACTTTAGCGTTGCTACTCCATGTAAGCGGAATTCTTCATCGCTTCCAATGGACTTTAGCGTAAGCCATTAAAATCCTTACTAAGATAACTTTGACTCGTGAAATACACCTCTTATATTTCACAACATACATATGCAAAAACAATGCATAAAAACATGTATCATAATCTTAATGCACCACATTGCATTCATCATGTGTCATAAAGACAAACATAAAGTACATGTTACCGTTGGGATGCCCGTACGTCGCTTACGTACCTTTCAAAAGATAGAGGAGTCAATCGACTTTATCTCCTCGGTTGTGCTGGCACCTGGGATGGTTCTACATAGCCACACAACACAATATTAGGCACCTCATAATAATCCGGAAGCAAAACCAAATAAAAAAAAAAACCAAACAAATCCTTTAATATCATCTCGCGATCGATCGCCCATGAGCCCCGATCGATCGCGAGATGCTACTGCCTCGCATACCAGAAAAATTCAATCCGCGATCGATCGCCACTATATTGGCGATCGATCGCCAAAACTTACTGGAACGTCGCGATCGATCCTGCCTCCTTGGCGATCGATCGCCAACCTTGTTCCTTCGGCGATTTTCCAGAATTGCTTAACACCGATAATCATACCCTTAAATCTAACATG
Organism: Haberlea rhodopensis; assembly: GCA_907163345.1. Classification (NCBI taxonomy): domain Eukaryota; kingdom Viridiplantae; phylum Streptophyta; class Magnoliopsida; order Lamiales; family Gesneriaceae; genus Haberlea; species Haberlea rhodopensis. The sequence continues at coordinate 380,099 of CAJQUN010000295.1, forward strand.
TAGGACAATATACATACCAAGACCATCATGCTAGCATTTGAACTACACTACCCTGAGTGTATTCAAACCAAATATACACCCTTAGCATAAACCTACATGCATAAACATCGATCATTAAAACAAGTACTGGATCAACTTTTTCTGGAAACAGGGCACATTTTCATTTCCAGAATTCTTGAGCACCTCTTTTCATGCTATTAAAACTAACACATATAACATAAACCTTGCTCAACTAAACATGCCATGGGTTTCACAAAACTACCAAGCATGTTTTTACATCAAAGTTTCTCCAATATATAAGCTTATCATGCATGATAACACCTCCTCAAAAACACTCCCAACCCACGTTTTCCAGAAAAACAGAGTAAATCTCTACCCAGATTTTTGAGCACTACTTTTCACAAGCTTAAATCTTCCACATAAAACATACATCATGCTTAAGGAAAATTACAGAGAGACTCATAAAAACACCATGTAAGCATTTAAATCACAGGTTTCAAGAAACATATGCTAACATGCCGTTTTTCACCATGCTCAAAAGTAGAACCAAACCAGTTTTTCCAGAAAGAAACAGGGTAGTTCCTCACCCTACTTTGCCCCGATTTTTGAAGGATTTCCAGGCGATGGAAATGGAAGGGCTCCTCCTAAAATTGCTTAGCAGCTGCTGGATGGTATTTTGGAAGAGGAGGTTCGAAATTTGGAGTGCTGGAAAGGTGTTAAATTATTGAGCCAAGTGGAAGCATGGCCAGCTCATGCTGAGTCAAAGTATGGGTTGGGGGGGGGTGGTTAAGTGTTGGGTGGTTTGATGTGTTATGTTTTGGTCCCGATTTGGCACGATGTACTTAAAATATCCCCACATGATATTTATAGTATTTTCTCAACAAAATACTTCAATTACCCTTTTTGCATGCTTTACCAAAACAACAATACACACCCCAAAAACCCAATACATGTTACATGCACCCTGAAGTAATTCTCCCCAATATAATTCATCCAATCCCATGAATTAACACATTAACATCACAATATAACTTAAATGATTAAAATCACATAATCATTTCGGGGATATCACAATACTCCCCTACTTATAGGATTTCGTCCCGAAATCAAACATGCTACTATCCAGAAATAAAACAGTAAATAAACGCATACCAGAAAACAGTTCTGGATAGTACTGCACCATGTGTCGCTCTGTCTCCCACGTGGCCTCCTCGACACCCCTACGATCCCACTGTACCTTGATCATAGGAATAACCTTGTTCCGAAGTCTGCGGTCTGCTCTATCCAAAATCCTGATAGGCCGCTCCACATAAGAAACATCGGACTCAATCTGAACCTCTGAAGGCTGCAACACATGTGAGGGATCTGGCTCATACTTCCTCAGCATAGACACATGAAAAACGTCGTGTATGCCAGACAGAGAGGGCGGTAAAGCCAACCGGTATGCCAGAGTACCAATACGCTGTAAGATCTCATACGGCCCTACGTACCTCGGGGATAATTTCCCTCGCATCCCAAACCGTACTACGCCTCTGAAGGGTGAGATCTTTAAAAACACTCTGTCGCCTAACTGAAACTCCAACGGTCTACGCCGCTGATTGGCATATGCTGCCTGTCTATCCTGAGCTGCCTTCATCTTTGTTCTGATAACCTTAACTTTCTCTTCCATTTCCTGAATCAACTCAGGTCCTCCAACCGACTTACGGTCCATGTCATCCCAACACAAGGGTGACCTACAACGCCTACCATAGAGGGCCTCGAAAGGAGCCATCTGAATACTTGCCTGGTAGCTGTTGTTGTAAGAAAATTCCACCAAGGCTATCGAGTCCTGCCACGAAGTGTCGAACTCCAGCACACAAGCCCTCAACATATCTTCGAGCGTCTGTATCGTACGCTCGGTCTGTCCGTCCGTCTGGGGATGATAGGCTGTGCTCAACCTCAACTCTGTACCTAGAGCTGTCTGCAGACCCTCCCAAAAGTGAGATGTAAACCGCGGATCTCGATCTGACACAATCGAAACAGGGATCCCGTGCAGTCTCACCACATCTTTGACATATAACTGCGCCATTCTTAAATGCGTGAAGGTCATACAGTAGGGAATGAAATGAGCACTCTTAGTCAACCTGTCCACGACTACCCAGATGGCATCAAAACCCGAAACAGTCCTCGGCAAGTGGGTCACGAAATCCATAGATACGTGCTGCCACTTCCACTCGGGTACTTCTAAACTTCTTAGTTCACCTCCAGGCCTTTGTCTCTCAGCTTTTACTTGCTGACAAATCAAACAACGCTTGACAAAAGAGGTGACATCCTGTTTCATACGCCTCCACCAGAACTGGCTGCGTAGATCCTTATACATCTTTTTCCCACCTGGATGGATACTCATCCTGCTGCAATGAGCTCGCTGTAATATACCTTGGCGTAACTCGGGTGTATCTGGAACCACCCATCTGTCGCCGAGCCTCAGAGAACCGTCATCAGCCACTCTGAATCTCGATGGCTGTCCTGAATGAACCACTAACATCCATCTCTGAACCTCTACATCGGTCCCCTGAGCCTTCCTGATGTGATCAAATATAACAGGCTCAGCTAGCAAGGTCAAAACCTGTACTGGTGAAGAAGATACATCATAATCGAATCCCAATTGGCAGTAGGAGCCAAACATAGCTGACAGAGACATAGCATCCTCTGCTGTGCTCCTCACCTTCCGACTCAAAGCGTCGGCTGTCAAATTTGCTTTTCCCGGGTGATATTCGATTTCACAATCGTAGTCCTTCAGCAGGTCCATCCATCTCCTCTGCCTCATGTTCAGCTCAGCCTGTGTAAACAAGAATTTCAGGCTCTTGTGATCAGTGAAGATGGTAAATGAGGTACCGTATAAGTAGTGTCGCCATATCTTCAAGGCGAACACTATAGCTGCCAACTCCAGATCATGGACTGGATACCTCGTCTCATGTGGCTTCAACTGTCTCGAAGCGTAAGCCACTACATGTTTGTCCTGCATCAGCACGCACCCTAATCCCTGTAGAGATGCATCGGTATAAAGAACAAATCCTTTGTTCTCCTTGGGTATCACTAGAACTGGCGCAGTAGTCAGTCTGTGCTTTAATTCCCGGAAACTCTGCTCACAAGCCTCTGACCAACAAAATGGGACTCCCTTCTGAGTCAGCTGGGTAAGTGGCTTGGCGATCTTTGAGAAACCCTCGACGAAACGTCGATAATAGCCAGCCAGACCAAGAAAACTTCGAATCTCACTGACTGAAGTAGGGGTAGACCAATCCATAACTGCCTCTATCTTCCTCGGGTCTACTGATATCCCCTCTCGGGATATGATATGGCCCAAAAATGCAACACTGTTCAGCCAAAACTCACACTTGCTGAGTTTGGCGTATAACTGATGATCTCTGAGGATCTGGAGTACTATCCTCAGATGATCGGCATGATCCTCCTCATTCCTCGAATAGACTAGGATGTCATCAATAAACACGATCACAAACTGATCGAGGTACTCCTGAAATACTCTGTTCATCAGGCTCATAAAGACTGCAGGTGCATTTGTCACACCGAACGGCATCACCAAGAACTCATAGTGCCCATACCGAGTTCTAAAAGCCGTCTTTTGAACATCACCAGCTCTAACCCGTACCTGGTGATAGCCTGACCTCAAATCTATCTTGGAGTACACCTCCGTACCCTGAAGTTGGTCGAACAGATCATCAATCCTCGGAAGCGGATATCTGTTCTTCACTGTAGCCTTGTTCAGTTGCCTGTAGTCAATGCACAGACGCATTGATCCATCCTTCTTTTTCACAAACAAGACTGGCGCACCCCAAGGCGATACACTAGGGCGGATGTATCCCTTGTCGAGGAGCTCCTGTAACTGTACCTTCAGCTCCCTCAGCTCTGCCGGTGCCATCCTGTATGGGGCACGAGAAATGGCTGATGTCCCTGGCAGCAGCTCAATAGCAAACTCCACATCCCTGACTGGCGGAAATCCCGGAATCTCATCTGGAAACACATCACTGAACTCCGCCACAACTGGAATGTCCTCGGCTCTCACTTCCTTCTCCTCTGAAGCATTCATAGCATAAATAAGGTACCCAGTATGACCACGTTCCAATAACCGCGACATCTTAACCGCCGAGATTACTGGTATCCTTGGACGAGAGCCGTCCCCATAAAAAGTCCACTGGAACCCCTGATCAGACAGAAAACGAACCATCCTCTTTTGGCAATCTACCATAGCTCGGTATCTGCTCAACACATCAATGCCGATAATGCAGTCAAAGTCTGCCATCTCTAACTGAATCAAATCGGCCCTCAGATCATTGCCCTCAAAATAAATGAGGCAATCTGATAACTGTCGATCCGCAATCACATGCTTCCCCGTGGGTGTCGAGACCATGAGAGGCGTGGGTAACAGAGACGAGCACAAATGGTGTCCTTCCACAAAGGCAGTAGATACAAAGGAATGGGAAGCACCTGTATCTATCAATATAAGTGCAGGGTACGTAAGTAAATGACACGTACCAGCAATGACCTCCTCTGGGGCTGCCTCGGCCTGCTCCCTGGTCAGTGCATACACCTGTCCCTGCGGCGGTCCTGTCGTCTGACCTCCCAGGGGTCGTGGTGCAAACTGCTGCCTCTGTGGTGCCCTCCCAGCATCAAACCTTGGCCTATTCGGCCCTGAATCCGTCTGAACTGCCCGATTGGGGCAACCCCGAGCTATGTGGCCCATCTTGCCACAGATATAGCAACCTCGACAGTCACGTAACAAATGCCATCCTCCGCAGTTGGTACACCTGGTTACCTCTGTCCTGTTTCCCTGTGGATGCCCCCGGGTGTTCTGTTTCTGTCCATGAGACTTCTTCCCACTAAACCTGGAAGATGATGAGGCCCCACGAGCCTTAAACTGATCCCCTCGTGGCTTCAGACTATCAGTAGTAGGCCTCTGTGATGGTACAAAAGGGGGTACAGCATCCTTGTATGCGTCTACGGCAATCTCTGCCAACTCTGCCCGTGTCAGGGCGTCGTCAAACGAGCTGGGGTTGTTAGAGATAACCCTATCGAATAGCTCCGGCCTCAGACCTTTCAGAAAGTTCCTCATCTTGGCATGGCTGCTGACAGCAATATGAGGTACATACCTCAGCAGTGAGGAATACTGCATAGCGTAGTCTGCTACGGACATGCTACCCTGCTTCAAACTGTTGAACTCATCTTCCTTCAATTGTCTGGCAGCTGCAGAGAAATACCGGTTAAGGAACCGGGTCCGGAATACAGTCCAGTCAACTGCCATACCTAGAGCTCTCAGCTCCATCACGGTGGTCTTCCACCACATAGCAGGCTTCTTAGCCAGCTGAAACTCTGCTAACCTCAGCCATGCCGTGAGTGCACAAGGTGCAGTCACAAGTATCTGCTCGATACGTTCCAACCATTCCTCAGCTACTTCACCAGACTCAGTCCCCTCAAACATGGGCGGATGGAAACTCAGAAACTGCTTCAAACTGAGCTCCCCTGGCAGTAATATCTGTACACTGGGCTCCACGCCCACAGCAGGTGGTGGTAAGGGGTTCGGCTGAGCAATACTGGCATGTCTACTGTCCATATCTCCTACCTCTTCATTGAGGTCCGCCATGCTGCAACACAATAGTTAACAACAATACCAAAAGCAGTTCATAATATAAGCCGTTAGATAACAAGAGTAAAATATTCAAAGCATGTTAGTATAACACGTATACAACCATATGCATCACATGCATAAGCATGCCTAAATGAATACCTAGCCAACTTGTCTCTAAAGGCTACCCTTCACTCTTCCCTGGTTATCTAACCACTGCTCTGATACCACTAAATGTGAGACCCCGTTATCACATCAAGATATTAAGGTGCAATTTAGAGAACTAAACATACATGTGATTATATCAGAGTAAAGTGCCGTGTTGATTAACCTGAGCTTTAGAGATTACAGTACCAAAAAGTTCCAAAAAGGAAAGACATACTTCCTACAAAGGTACTACATCATAGTCTTACTCTACTCAGTAGAAGCTATACTAAAACTCTATCATGCTAATCCTGTAGCACTCCTTACAGCTCAGCATATCAACCCCGGCCCTGGTTCTCGTCAACAAAAGCACCTACAAAGACAACCCCCAACACATGAGCATAACACAATTCATATTTAACATAATATGAAAGTAAGGCATAAATGCAAATCTTAAACACAAGTCCTTCCTGTATTTCCAGCATTTATATCGCCCATTGGTTGTCCCTGTACCATAATTCATAATAGAAACACATTATATGAATGTATGGATATGCAATGTCATGACATTCCTTTTCCCTTAAATCCTTATTTCATCCTGAGCCCTTATCATTAGTACATTTTAATGCTTCTTGCTACTCCATGTAAGCGGAATTCTTCATCGCTTCCAATGGACTTTAGCGTTGCTACTCCATGTAAGCGGAATTCTTCATCGCTTCCAATGGACTTTAGCGTTGCTACTCCATGTAAGCGGAATTCTTCATCGCTTCCAATGGACTTTAGCGTAAGCCATTAAAATCCTTACTAAGATAACTTTGACTCGTGAAATACACCTCTTATATTTCACAACATACATATGCAAAAACAATGCATAAAAACATGTATCATAATCTTAATGCACCACATTGCATTCATCATGTGTCATAAAGACAAACATAAAGTACATGTTACCGTTGGGATGCCCGTACGTCGCTTACGTACCTTTCAAAAGATAGAGGAGTCAATCGACTTTATCTCCTCGGTTGTGCTGGCACCTGGGATGGTTCTACATAGCCACACAACACAATATTAGGCACCTCATAATAATCCGGAAGCAAAACCAAATAAAAAAAAAACCAAACAAATCCTTTAATATCATCTCGCGATCGATCGCCCATGAGCCCCGATCGATCGCGAGATGCTACTGCCCTCGCATACCAGAAAAATTCAATCCGCGATCGATCGCCACTATATTGGCGATCGATCGCCAAAACTTACTGGAACGTCGCGATCGATCCTGCCTCCTTGGCGATCGATCGCCAACCTTGTTCCTTCGGCGATTTTCCAGAATTGCTTAACACCGATAATCATACCCTTAAATCTAACATGTAGGACAATATACATACCAAGACCATCATGCTAGCATTTGAACTACACTACCCTGAGTGTATTCAAACCAAATATACACCCTTAGCATAAACCTACATGCATAAACATCGATCATTAAAACAAGTACTGGATCAACTTTTTCTGGAAACAGGGCACATTTTCATTTCCAGAATTCTTGAGCACCTCTTTTCATGCTATTAAAACTAACACATATAACATAAACCTTGCTCAACTAAACATGCCATGGGTTTCACAAAACTACCAAGCATGTTTTTACATCAAAGTTTCTCCAATATATAAGCTTATCATGCATGATAACACCTCCTCAAAAACACTCCCAACCCACGTTTTCCAGAAAAACAGAGTAAATCTCTACCCAGATTTTTGAGCACTACTTTTCACAAGCTTAAATCTTCCACATAAAACATACATCATGCTTAAGGAAAATTACAGAGAGACTCATAAAAACACCATGTAAGCATTTAAATCACAGGTTTCAAGAAACATATGCTAACATGCCGTTTTTCACCATGCTCAAAAGTAGAACCAAACCAGTTTTTCCAGAAAGAAACAGGGTAGTTCCTCACCCTACTTTGCCCCGATTTTTGAAGGATTTCCAGGCGATGGAAATGGAAGGGCTCCTCCTAAAATTGCTTAGCAGCTGCTGGATGGTATTTTGGAAGAGGAGGTTCGAAATTTGGAGTGCTGGAAAGGTGTTAAATTATTGAGCCAAGTGGAAGCATGGCCAGCTCATGCTGAGTCAAAGTATGGGTTGGGGGGGGGTGGTTAAGTGTTGGGTGGTTTGATGTGTTATGTTTTGGTCCCGATTTGGCACGATGTACTTAAAATATCCCCACATGATATTTATAGTATTTTCTCAACAAAATACTTCAATTACCCTTTTTGCATGCTTTACCAAAACAACAATACACACCCCAAAAACCCAATACATGTTACATGCACCCTGAAGTAATTCTCCCCAATATAATTCATCCAATCCCATGAATTAACACATTAACATCACAATATAACTTAAATGATTAAAATCACATAATCATTTCGGGGATATCACACTAGGGGTCCTTACATTAGTGGTATCAGAGCAGTGGTTGCTCATTGGGGCTGTTAAGGGCCTAGGAAGTTATTGATAGCACATATTTATGCATGATGACATTAATGTTGTACGACACAACTAGTTGTTTATGTGCTTTTATAATATGAAAAGTGGTATTGCTAACCGTTGTGGTTGCAGGAATCGTGTGCGACGCGATAGGCTGACATTAATGGTAATGTCTGGCACTCCGTATGTTATGCGCCAAGGAATCTGGTTTTTAAGAAAATCAGGTAAAGGGATATTTCTGAGGTAACATGTCTTGGTATACATATTGATATGCAAGTGGTTGCAGATATGTATTGCATGGTTAATACATAGCGTATATGGCTATTGTTGCTAACCATGATGGTTGCAGGTTACAGGAAATATGGAGTATAAAAAGGAATGATGATTATACATTCCAGAAGTCTTGTTTATCACAGTGAGAATTTTTATGCCATACTAAGCGAGGATGAGATACCGCTTGTATGAAGAAGCGAGGATGAGATGCCGCTTGTTGTGATGATTCATTCTTTATATCGCTAAAAATGTGGAGCGGGAGGGGGGAGGCTCGCTTGCACATGGAGGCGGGGTATGCCATACTAAGCGAGGATGAGATACCGCTTGTATGAAGAAGCGAGGATGAGATGCCGCTTGTTAGGATGATGATTCATTCCTTTGTGATGACACGGATGATAGCGGTGATGTATTCCGTTGTGTCGAGGATGATGATTCATTCCTTTGGCATGACACGGATGATAGCGGTGATGTATTCCGCTGTGTCGAGGATGATGATTCATTCCTTTGGGATGACACGGATGATAGCGGTGATGTATTCCGCTGTGTCGAGGATGATGATTCATTCCTTTGTGATGACACGGATGATAGCGGTGATGTATTCCGCTGTGTCAAGGATGATGATTCATTCCTTTGGGATGACACGGATGATAGCGGTGATGTATTCCGTTGTGTCGATTGATGATATATCTCTTTGTGATGATTGGCGATGGTTTATACCGCCGGACATGGATGATAGAGTGATGTAGTCCGTTGTGTCGATTGATGATGATATATCTCTTTGTGATGATTGGCGATGGTTTATACCGCCGGACACGGATGATAGTGGTGATGTATTCCGCTGTGTCGATGGTGATGATTCATTCCTTTATGATGACACGGAGGATAACGATGGTTTATTCCGCTATGTCAGTAATGATGAATCATTCTTCTATGATGATGGGCGATGATTCATACCGCTAGACACATGTATAGCGATGAGGCATTCCGCTGTGTCAGTTGACGATGATTCATGCCGATGGGCATATGTATATATGATGATTTACGATGACTCATTCTTCTATGAGGATTGGCGATGATTCGTGCCGCCGGACATGTTGATAGCGATGCCTTGTTCCGCTATTTTGTGGACGATGATTCATGCTCAAGTGTAGAGCGAGGTTTCATGCCACTTATTATATGACGAGGTATCATGCTGTCGATTCTATAGCGATGGATTGTGCCGCTATATACTCAGCACAGGATTTTGCCGCCTTCGAGCGATGGGTGCTGATTACGCACTATTATCGAGTGACGGAGACAGGTATGCCGCTATCTTGTTAGCGATGAGGTATGGGATATTGCTATTCTATTAGCATTATTGTAGCTGGCATGCGTTGGTATGCATGTTTTATTATGACTATTTTATTAGCATGATGGTGGATGGCATACGTTGATGTACATGGACCGTCACGAGTTGACTAGATTGTTTTGATGTCGTTGTTGACATGTATCGTCACTAGTTGACGATGCCTTCGATGCCATGCGTGGGCATGTGTCGTCACGGGATGACGATGACGATGGTGTAGGAGATGTCTTATTAGACATGCATCATCGTTACGATGAACAATGTGTTGAGTATATGTATTCAGTTGTATGCCTTGGGTGCCAGTGCCGAGCACAAGGTGGTGTTTACGTCACCGATTGATGTGACCCTTATACCGAGCGGGTTGCTCGAGAAATGGATGGATGTGCTGTACTTGTGATTATACCGCAGCATATGCTTGTGGTGATCATATTACGAGTGGTGATACCCTTGAGGTATGCTCGTTGGAATGGGTTTTGGCCATGTAAATTGACGACAGGAGTAATCATGGAGGAAATTACTCGCTTTCCGTCGATGTGACATGTGGTAGACATGGTCACACCACCCTTGAGGGTGTATAATGGGTCCTGAAGGAGTAGGATCAGGTTATGTTAAGTACATAGGGACACTGGAGTGTCCAGGGTGTATCGGCATTAGAGGAACGTTGGGTACAGACCCACTACTCTATTGTTTTCTTTTCCCACGGTATGGTATTGGTAGGTTTGAGGTGAACCTAAAGAGGCAGCGACTAGTTTGTCTGATGCGTGTGTGCAGAACCATGAGGGGCTTGCTAGAGCCGTTATACTGCTCGTTGGAACCAAGTTTGGCAAATCGTAAGGTGATACGATGTGGATTGTGGTGGACTCTTGTAGTCACCACGTCATTTGAGGTTGAGGTTGTGCATGCCTCACTGAAACGTGTATACGTTTATGTTTATTCTTGATGAGACTTGTCTGGGACTGCTCATAATGTTGGAGTACCAACAAGAGAGTCATCAAGTCGTTGTTGACTCGAACTGGGGAATCCGTGTATTTGGGATACAATGGGTGTTATTATATCCAGTTTTTCCGAACGGCGGTTCGAGACTAGTGGATCTCGAGTTCGATGACACTTTCCTTGTGGGAAAGGAGGTAGTATTATACCTATTGGGGAATCTTTGAAAGATTCGGTAAGTTGGTACATGTGATGCCTGCTCACATGCCTCAGACCACAAGAACGGAACACCTTTCTGAGTCAACTGTGTCAACGGCTTAGCAATCTTAGAGAATCTGTGATGACCAGGGATTATAGATGTTAATCCCGGAGTGTTAATAAGCCCTAAAGTTGTTTTACGTGGCGATTTGGAGTTTAATCGCGGTGTTGGGCCTTCTAGGCTCGTTTATTTGGGTAGTTGGGATCGTTGGATCCCGAGGTTGAGATTGTATTCTCATTTGGGTGAAAAACCTAACAGTTGGGTTTTCAGTGTGACTCGTGATCTGGGGTGCTTTGTGTGGGCACCGGTAGGGGGTTTTGGAGTTAGAGAAAGAGTTTTTGAAAACAGATGATTTTTAATGAATCATGATGTATTTGTGAGGCTATTAGTATTTCGGGGTATTTTTGCTATAAATACCAGTTGAACCCGAGATTTTAATTATTGGAACCATTTTCCTCCTCCTCCAGCCCATCTCTCTCTCCCCGTCAGCCATTCCCGTCGCTCCCAACCCCCGCGCGTAAAAGCGCTGCGCCCGCCGCCGTCCGGCCGCCATCCGGCGCGTCCGACCCGCCGTTGGCTTCGTCTCGTCCAGGCGCAGCTTTCCACACCGGCAATTCGAAGTTTCATCGCGATTTGAGTTCGGATTTTACAGAAAAGCGCAGATGCCCAAATTCTAGGGTTCTTCGTTTTTGAGCGATTTTCCTTCCGATCTTCGTTTGGGTAACCTTCCTTACCCCTTTTTCATGCTTCTCATGTAATTCCCTGTATTTTGGTGATGTATGGTTCGAAAATTTACCCTAATTTCGTGAGGTTGGGGTTCGAATTTGGGGGTTTTGGCAGGGAGGTGGTGATTCTTGTTATGGGTCGTTTATTACATGTTTTAGATGTATTATGGTGCTTAGTTTGGGTTCGAATTGTGAGGTTAAGGTTTCGAAAATTTGAGGGTGTTCTTGAACAATTTTCGATAATGTCTCATTCATTTTCCCTCCCTGCATGTGCCGTGCCCCGGGTCTTTTAATGGTTTATTGTCGTGTGTTGACAATATTTTGAATGGATGTGCTTGAGCATGGGTTACATGTTCGTAAATAATTGTGAATTATTTATTGTGTTAGCACATCATTCCTCGGGGCATGGAACCCAAGCAAGGTTTGGCTTGGACTACGAGGATTTAAGGTACGTTTAGCGTACGAGCATGTCTTTAATTTATATCTTTGCAAGTGTGATGCATGATATTATATGATTTGTTATGTGTTTAACGTGAGGAAATACATGTTGCCGCTATGAAGCGAGCAAATGATGAGATGTGGCATTTGATTAGATGTCCAAGATATCTATATTCCATTCCCTATTATTATGAATAAGAACAGAGACGTAAGTTAATCAAGGAGTTGATTAATTGGTAATGGAAGTTAAGGAAATCTCTACATGATATCTAGAATTACGATAATTCTTTGATAAAGAAAATGAAATGAGATGTTGTAAATCTGAAACTGGCTAGGGATAACCAATATGATGATTAACTCCATATTCAGGATTTGATGATTTATCTGTTTTGAGAACAGGGATATTACAGGGGTACGCTAAGATGAGGATGATACCATCCAGGAAGTGTCACATATGTTCCACAATATCTACATTTTTGTAAATTATGTATTATGTCATTATGATTATGAAATTGTGGGATTGGTATGCTCACCCCGTGTGGGGGCTGTCTCTGTTGGGGCAGGTGGACAGGTACATCGATGGCTTTGGAGTTGAGCTCGAGCTGTTGATTGGATTTACTCTCAGGATCGTGGTACCAGGGCTTGATGGAGCACGGTATCGTATATGGTACTTATATACACCTGAGGATTATATATACATTCATGATGCTCGCATGTGAGCACGGTTATACTTGTATATGGGTTGTATATAAAGGCATGAGCCTTTCTCTCTTTCATTCTATGATGCATGCAATTAAGGGTAGAATTGCTAAATGATATGAGAGTCGTTGGTGTATTATGTGGGTATTGAAACCCACTTATGTTGTCTTATGTGTGGTGTCTTCCCTGGCTGGGAATTTACTTCGTGTTCTGTATTCTATTGAGTATTGTGTATTCCCTGGCCGGGAATTATATTATGTGATGTGCTTTAATTTCGGGATAGCTCAATTTATGGGGAAACTCTGCCCAAATTTTTATAAAAGCCCACAATGTAAAAAGTGGTGTAAAGGGGATGGTAATGGGCGAACTTTATGAGTCTATTTGTTGTTAGGATGATGATCTTATAACATTGAGTATTAAAGAAAATTTTGTAATTGCCATTCAATGGTAAAGTATCATTTGAGTTTCCCGAATGATTTTATTGAAAGCATGTGCCACACATAATGATTAATACACTAATCAAGAGTTAAGGGCTTGGGGTCCTTACAGAATCCCTCGACGAAACGTCGGTAATAACCCGCTAAACCAAGGAAGCTCCGGATCTCGGGCACAGATGTAGGCGCAGACCAATCCATCACTGCCTCTACCTTCCTGGGATCCACAAATATCCCATTACTAGAGATCACGTGCCCCAAAAATACCACGCTACTCAACCAAAATTCACACTTGCTGAGCTTGGCGTACAACTGATTGTCCCTAAGAATCTGAAGCACTGCTCTCAAATGATTCTTGTACTCTTCCTCACTCCGAGAGTAGATAAGTATGTCATCAATAAATACTATGACGAATTGATCAAGGTGTGGTTGGAATACTTGGTTCATCAAGCTCATAAAGACAGCCGGGGCGTTTGTCACTCCAAACGGCATGAGCAAAAACTCATAATGACCATAACGAGTCTGGAATGCTGTCTTCTGCACATCTTCTTCTCTAACTCGAATCTGATGGTACCGCGACCTCAAATCAATCTTACTATACAACCTCGTGCCCTGCAACTGATCAAACAAGTCATCGATCCGCGGAAGAGGGTATTTATTCTTCACTGTGGCCTTGTTCAATTGTCTGTAATCAATGCACAGACTCATCGATCCATCTTTATTTTTCACAAATAATACAGGTGCACCCCAAGGCGATACGATGGGGCGTATGTAACCCTTGTCAAGGAGTTCCTGTAGTTGCTCTTTCAACTCCCTTAATTCTGTCGTTGCCATCCTGTAAGGAGCACGAGAAATAACGGGTGTTCCCGGTAGTAATTCAATCTCAAACTCGACTTCCCTAGCCGGTGGGAATCCGGGAATCTCCTCTGCGAACGCATCGACAAATTCCGCGACTACGGTTATATCCTCGACCCTTAACTCTTTCTTCTTATCAGCTACATCAATGGCGTAAATAAGATAACCCATATGCCCACATTCCAATAACTGAGCCATCATGATAGCCGATATCAATGGGATTTTAGAGCGGGAACCATCCCCAAAAAAAGTCCACTGAACCCCCAAATCAGATTTGAACCGAACTGTTCTCTGCCTGCAGTCCACCACTGCCTGATACATGTTCAGTACATCAATACCCACAATGCAGTCAAAGTCTGACAATCCCAGAACAATCAAATCTGACTTCAACTCGTTGCCCTCAAAATAAATGAGGCCGTCAACAACAAACCGATCAGCAATCATACTCTTTCCATTTGGTGTCGAGACTAGAAGAGGCGTGGGCGACGGAGACGTGCATATGCGGTGCCTCTCCACAAAACTCGTCGACATAAAGGAGTATGAAGCACTTGTGTCTATCAAAATAAAAGCAGGGTGTGTAAATAAATGACACGTACCCGCTATCACTTCCTCTGGAGCCGGTGTAGCCTGCTCCCTAGTCAGAGCGTACACTTGCCCTTGAGGTGGCCCCAACGGCTGACCTCCCAATGGTCTCGGTACAAACGGTGGTCGTTGTTGCACTGCCCTGTCTAAAGGACTCCCCATAGTGTTCTGTTGTCCTCCCCGATTAGGACATTCTCGAGAAAAGTGGCGATGCTTACCACATTCAAAACAAGCAGAACACTCTTTCACCGAGTGGGGTCCCCCGCAAAGGAAACATCTAAATCTCCCATGATTACTCGCTTGTGACTGTCCCCTATTTGTCGGGCCATTATTCCCACGGTTTCCCCTTCCACGCACATCAGGCCGTCTACCACTGAATCGGGAAGCTGATGAGTTCCCCCTTGGCTTAAAATGGTCGCCCCTTGGTTTCAAATTTTCTGGGGTTGATCTCTGTGGTGGTGCTGGAGGTGGCGCTACAGTCGGATATGCACCCACTCCCAATTCTGCCAGCTTAGCTCGTGCAAGGGCGTCATCAAAACAAGTAGGGCCATAAGTGATCACCCTATCGTACAATTAAGATCTCAAGCCTTTCATGAAGTGCCTCATCTTCGCTTGAGTGTTTGTGGCGACATGAGGTATATATCTGAGCAAAGAACAGTAGTGAAGAGCATAGTCTGACACCGGCATAGTACCTTGCTTTAGGTTAGTAAATTCATCCCCCTTAGCTTCCCGTGCAGCAGCCGAAAAGTACCCGGGTCAGAAATCGAGTTCTAAACAGCTTCCAGTTTATCTCATGACCTTGAGCCTCCTGTTCTACACCGTGGTCTTCCACCACATTAGTGCCTTCTTGGACAGCTGGAATTCTGCTAACCTTATCCAGGCCAACTTTGCACAAGGAGCCGCCACGAAGATTTGCTCTATCCTTTCTAACCACTCTTCGGCCTGTTCCCCTATCTCAGTTCCTTCAAACATCGGAGGTCGGTATGCAAGGAATTGAGTCAAGCTCAGTTCCCCGGGCAACAACTATTGTTCAGACGGTTCTTCGCCCAAAGCTGGCGGTGGTAGAGGATTTGTACGCCCAGCACTTGCATTAACACTCACTGCGTCCCCTATATCGATATTAGTTGCCATGCTGTAACACAAGGGTTAACAATGACACCAAAAGCAGTTCATATAATACGTCGTTAGATAACATGAGCAACAATAACCAAAACATGTTAGCATAACATTTATATACTCTATATGCACTAAACATGTTTAAAAAGAGCACCTAGCCAACCTATTGCTAAGGCTACCCTTCACTCATTCCGGGTTCTCTAACCACTGCTCTGATACCACTAATGTAAGGCCTCTCTACCTTAACAGTGTAAAAACAATATAAATAGGGCTAACATGCATTAAAGACAGTTTATGGTTCCGGTTGCAGCCTTGAGCTATTAGGATTACAGGCTAAAAATAAAATTCCAAAATTTATTTAATTACATTCCCAATAATGAATGTTGGTACTATAGATTTATACTACTCCTAGAGTAGAGACTATCCAAAATCCTGTATCCTACTTCCTTAATGCTCCTCGTAGCTCACTGCCTCAACCCGACCCATAGCCCTCCAAGTCCAAAAGGTGTACCTATAGGAACAAATCACCATGAGCACATACATCCCTATTCAACAAAATCCAAGCACAATAACATAAATAATTGAATGAGATATAAATGTATGTATGCTCCCTGATTTACCACATTAGCACATTTTCATTGTTGTTCCTGTTTCATAAGCTCATGCACAAAATCATTAGTTCATAATATAATGATCGATACCACGTTCCAGTTATAACCACAATAATCCACATTAATCACTAGAAATGTGACTGTTTCGGTCCTGTTACAACAGCGGAATTTTAGGACCCCTCGCTTCGACATATAGCGGCATCATATGATATCCCTCGCTTCGACAATGACAGCGGCATGTACATCGCTTCGACATGACAGCGGCAAATATCATATTACCATCGCTTTATATGACAGCGGCAAGTACCTCCCTCGCTCGTATATAACAACCACCGGAACAATCAAGCATTTCTAACCACATATATAAACACAACACTTGAGTCCACAATCATAATGCATCACCATTATGTCAATGTATATCAACACATTTCGTAATCCACACTTGTCCACGATATATATGTAGCAAAAAGCATAAGAAGACATTTTACCGTTCGATGCCCGTACGTCTCACTACGTACCTTAGTCTCAAAAGTGGAGAAGTTGAAGAACTTTATCTCCTTGAAGTTGTTGGTACCTGGGATGGTTCTACACAACCATACAAATCAATATTAGAAGCCAATTCATAAACCAATACCAAAAATTCCATCAATTAAGCCAAGAAAATAATTTTCAGCAAAATCGCTCTACCGATCGATCGGTCCAAGCTACCGATCGATCGGTAAACATCCGAATTTAGCTAAGGCCTTTCACCGATCGATCGGTCCAGGACACCGATCGATCGCTAGCCATCCACCGATCGATCGGCCACTTTCACCGATCGATCGGTAAATAGAGAAATATCACCCCTCGCTACGCACTTGCACCGATCGATCGTTGCCCTGCTACCGATCGATCGGTCGCTGCGACATTTTCGGGTAAACTCCATTTTTTGTGCATAAAACTACCCAATAAACCAACACATCTTATACCAACAAACCAAAAACATAAAAACACCTTAAACCTTCAATTTACACCATTAAACAACCCAAAAATCATACACCCAACCAAAAATCATACCAACCCAAAACAAACCAATTTTCAAAACTCAAATAACAACTCAAAACACAACCAATCCTTACAAAAACAACAAGGAATGATCTATACCCTTCCTGGAACTCAAATCTTACCAAGAATCACACAAATGAGACTTTTGCAAAGACTCCTCCTTCTAGCCTTGACAAATTCGAAAATGGGAAGTGGGTTAGGGTTGGGGATGAAATTTGGGGATTTAAGAGTGATGGGTAAAAGTGAAATCAAATGGGGGTATAGTGGGGTTATAAGGGTTAATTAAATTTGTACCCCATTAAATAACATGATGTAAAAATACCCCAACATGGTATTTTAAAAGCATTTTACAAAAATGCACCAAATTCCCAATAAATTCATGCTTTCCAACATAATTGCCAACCAATACAATTAAATCATGCTAACACCCAATTTCCCAACGTGCACAACATGTACCCTGAAATGCACCCCCGGGTCACGCCTACCATGTGACCAAGCATTCCAACAAGATAATTAATTCCAACACATAAATCAATTATCAACATAATTAATCACGTAAACATAATTAATGCCCAAATTGCAATTAATCATTTCGGGGATATCACAACAATACCACGAGTCACGAACAAAGATTTGAACCTTCGTCTCTACGGTATCCACACGATGAAATCAAAAGGGTGTTCAAGAACAAGTTGCTAGACTCGTTCTTAAACCAAAACAAGACTCACGATTCGAAACCGATCAACAACGGCCAAAAACACTATTCACGACGGCGGTGGCCGTGAGGTTCAAGAAGAATGGCAGCGGCCGAGAGCTTGTCTATGGTGGCTACTAGGTTTTGAAATAATTAACACTTAATCATCAAAACCTTAATTAGTTTATTATATATTAGATTTAATTAAAAGGCTTTCAAAAATCCTCATTGGCTCATACCGAATATATTAATTAAATACATATATCTAATATTTGTAATTAAGACTTTTCTTAATTAATTAATTCATCCAATGAATTTTATCTCACCTTATTGATTTAATCTTTTGTGCGACCCGATAGGATCTTGCAATGTTGGCAGTGACATAAAATCTAATTTTATGTCACAAGCAATGAGCTTATCTAGCAAAGCATCAAGGCTACCCAAATTACAAGAATGTCATTGACTCGACATAACCTACGGACTGTGATAATATTAACCATGTAACTTAATCCCTTTGTCCATTATGTTTAGATTGAACACGAGTCATGGAATAGTCATACTCGTATATTCAATCTTTTATTTCTTGATCCCCAAGTAGAACTAGAATAAATGAATAAGCTCGATATCACATATCGACTCATTCGAGCATGGCCATGCATTTTAGTCTTACTTGATCAAGGCCCAAACACTTCTCCTGTTATATAGGAGGGACAAATCCTTTCTTGATCACAACATCCCTCTACATAATTCGTGGTGTATCCAATGATTGTCTTTATAGTTTACCCTGTTACAGGTAACGTTTGACAATATCAAGATACATGACTCCTTATGTTGGGATCTCTGGTGATCTCAAGTCGTAAGGATTACATACATTATTATCACTATGAGAATTGCTTATGACGTTCATATAACTATCCATGTAGCATTCTCATGATGGGTCTGTCCAGTACATCGTTCTCTAACATGTACTCATGTGTTGATTTGATATCTCATATCTATGAACAATTTATCAATCAAAACATACTAATCTCAATGCATTATCATTATCCCGATTCATGATAATACTTGACTAGGGACAATCTTTAAGAACAATACAATATTATTCTAAGGACATTAACTTATATATTAATTCATGTTACACAGATATTCGAATAATATATAATCATGAATTGCCATTAATAAAACCATAATACTTTGTATGTCATAAACAATCATCTAATGAGTTGTCTTAGGGCATATCCCAACAATTTCTAATAACCCTACTTCGTTTGAGGAAGCACTGACTAGAGCCGAGATGGATGAGATTGGAGTTGGAGTTTATAAGAATGTAGAACAATCCCAAAAACCTACATCAGATAGCATGAGACCAAGAGGGGAGCTGTTTAAATCATCACGAGGAGGTGCCTCATCCTCGAGATTGGGTGGTAAGCGATTTGAGACTTGAAAAGGGGCGAACGAGGTGCCAAGGGACAGTCTCAAGGCAGTAGTAGTAGTAGCAGTGGTCGAGGTTTGAAATGTTTTAATTGTGGAGGACCACATTTTAAACGAGATTGCCCACAACTTGCTAGTCCAGTTTGTTTTCGATGTGGGAGGGCGGACACATGATACGAGAGTGTCCTCAAGTTGGAGGACAACCATTTAGAGGAAATGTGTCAGAGAGTACAGTGCAACAGAGACCATGGTTTATACCACGGATTGGTGGGGGACAGAGAGCAGGACCGCCCCAGGTTCAGATGTATGCACTGAACAAGGAGCAAGCAGAGGCAGCTCCTGATGATGTGATAGCGGGTAAGTGTTGTTTATTTACTTATCCAGCTTTTGTGTTGATTGATACTGGTGCATCACATTCATTTATTGCACACGCTTTTGTTGACCGGTATCATATCTCCCCGTCTCAACTGTTGATGCCCTTGTATGTCTAGACACTCAGAGTGTGTCTGATTGTACTATTCAGTTTGATCTGATTATGGAATACATGCCGATTTGATTGTGTTAGATATACTGATTTTGACTGTATTATCTATTGATGTGTTGAGTAGATATCAAACTGTTGTAGATTGTTGTCAGAAGACAGTGAGGTTTCAGTATGAGAGTGGAAACCAGTGGATCTTCTATGGACAGGGATCACGTGCAAAGATTCCTTTGATATCTGCTATTCGAATGTCACGTTTGTTAGAACATGGACATATGGAGTATATGATTTATGCTATGGATTTAGTGGAAAAGGAAGTGGAAAGAAAAGTAGAGGATATACCAGTGGTTGCAGAGTATGCAGATGTATTTCCAGCTGAGATTCCTGGATTTCCACCAAGACGAGAAGTGGAATTTGGCATTGAATTGGTACCTGGTACCTCTGCGATCTCACGAGCACCATATCGTATGGCACCAACTGAACTGAGAGAGTTGAAAAATCAGTTGCAAGATTTATTGGACAAGGGATACATACGTCCTAGTGTATCGCTTTGGGGTGCTCCTCTATTGTTTGTCAAGAAGAAAGATGGGTCGATGCGATTGTGCATTGACTATAGACAGTTGAACAAGGTAACCATAAAGAATAAATATCCTCTTCTTCGTATTGATGATTTATTTGATCAGTTACAGGGATCAATGATCTATTCTAAGATTGATTTGAGATCTGGATATCATCCAATATGTGGGAGGGAAGACGATATACAGAAAACAACATTTAGAACTCGTTATGGACATTATGAGTTTCTGGTTATGCCATTTGGAGTGACTAATGCTCCAGCTGTTTTCATGAGTTTGATGAATCGAGTGTTTCAAGAATATCTTGATCAATTTGTCATTGTCTTTATCGATGATATACTGATCTATTCTCGAAGTGAAACAGAACATGTCCAACATTTGCATCTGGTGTTGCGACTATTGAGAACACATCAATTATACGCCAAACTCAGTAAGTGTGAGTTTTGGTTGAACAGTGTAGGATTTTTGGGGCATGTGATTTCTAGAGATGGTATCTCAGTAGATCCGAGAAAGATAGAAGCGGTATTGAATTGGTCAGCACATACGTCTGTGCCAGAGATTCGTAGTTTCTTAGGTTTGGCAGGATACTACAGACTGTTTGTTGAAGGCTTTTCAAAAATTGCCAAACCATTAACACAACTGACACAGAAGGAGTACCATTTAGATGGTCAGATGCATGTGAACATAGCTTTAAGGATTTAAAACATCGGTTGACAACTACTCCGGTGTTGATTATTCCATCAGAATGTGAAAGATTTGCTCTTTATACAGATGCATCATTACTTGGTTTAGGTTGTGTATTGATGCAGGATAAACATGTTGTGGCTTATGCATCAAGACAACTTGTGATACCCCCGAAATAATTATATGCAAATTGGGCATTAATTTCGATTATGAGATTTTAATGGTGGTGATTAAATTAATTAATGGAATTAATTAATCTTGATGAAATGCTTGGTCACCTGGTAGGAGCGACCCGGTAGAGCATTTCGATGTGCATGTTATTCATGTTGGGTAATTGGGGATTTTGATGGTTTAATTGTACTGGTCTGTGATTAATTGGATGATCATGTTTTATTTGGGATTTTGGTGCATTATGGTAAAATGCCTTTTAAATATCATGTTGGGGTGTTTTATACACCATGGTAAATTGTGGAAGGCAATTGGTTTAATTAAATCATTTATACCCCATTCCCCTTTAATTCCCATTACTTTACAACTTTCCCCAAAACCACCACCAAACCCTTCCTTTTCCCCATTTTCGAAATTGTGCTCAAGGTTGGAGAGAAAACCTTCAAGAAGCTTGCTTTGTGGGTTTTGGTGTGAGTTTTGGAGTCCCCTAGAGGTATGGATACCTCCCCATTGCTTTTATTGTGTTTGGTTTAAGATTGAAATGGTTTTGAAGGGTTTAAAATGGGTTTGGGTTGGATTGTTGTGGTTTTGTTTGGGGGTTGGTTTTATGGTTGTTTTAAGGTGTATTTTGAAGGGTTATGATGTTATTTGAGTTGTTGGTTTGTTGGTTATGTGTTGGAATGGGTTGGAATGATTTTGAGGTGCAAAAATGGAGATTTTTCGGGTTTCAGGGGTCGGCGATCGATCGCCCATTTCAGGCGATCGATCGCGCCCAGGCAGTAGGCGTTGGAAGCTTTTGGCGATCGATCGCCACTCTTGGGCGATCGATCGGCGGGTCTGGCGATCGATCGCGCCAAGTGTGGCGATCGATCGCCGAAGGATGAAAAATTTGGGGCTCGGGCAGTACGTTTGGGCGATCGATCGCCATGATGGGCGATCGATCGCGAAGGTTAAAATATTGGATTTTTGGCCTTTTTTGTGGAATTTTTGATATCGGACTATTATTGGCTCCTAATATTAATTTGTATGAATGTGTAGAACCATCCCAGGTGGGCACACAGCATAGGAGATAAAGTCCACGATAATCTCCACTTTTGGAATCAAGGTACGTAGTGAGACGTACGAGCATCGGACGGTAAAACGTATTTATTACGCTTTGAATTGGTTATGCATTGTGGTTGCATACATGGTCTTGTTTATGCATTTTGGTTGCATATGTGATTGGATGTGCATTACGGTTGCATATATATATATTGTGAGTCGAGATTATATCGTAGTGATGATAGAATACTTGCCGCTGTTATGTCGAAGCGATGATAGAATACTTGCCGCTGTCATATTTAGCGATGAAGAATATTTGCCGCAAATATGTCGAAGCGAAGGATAATGCCGCTGTCATATTGATGCGAGGGATATTATACCGCTAATATGTCGAAGCGAGGGGTATTAATGCCGCTGTCATATAAACGCGAGGGGTATTATGCCACTGATATAATAAGACTGGAAATTGGAAATTGGTATACACGGAATGAGTTCATGTCATGACATGCATATTGGTATTATAATCTTTGATTATTATTGTGATACAGGGACAACCAATGGAGCTTTTAAATATGTTAAACACAGGAAGTGAATTGCATTTATGGTTTATGCATTTAATTGTGATCATATTATTGTGGATATGATTTATATACATGCTCACGGTTTGGGGTTGTTCCTGTAGGTACTTGGGCGGAAGGGGCTAAGGCGGGTGATGCAGTGAGCTAGTGAGGAGTGCTCTTGTTAGCAGGCCAAATCCTTTTGTATAGTATCTGCTCTAGGAGTAGTGTAAAGCTATAGGATTAGTATTCATTGGTTGGGAATGTAACTAATCCCTTTTGAAACTTTATTTGGCACTGTAATTTAATTAACTCAGGGCATCAACTTGACCTTCAAACCTTATTTTGTATGGAAAAATTTAATTATGCCTTTAATCCGCACTTAAGGAACTAGGGTCCTTACATTAGTGGTATCAGAGCAGTGGTTAGAGAACCCGGGATTGAGTGAAGGGTAGCCTTAGCATGGTTAGCTAAGTGTTTACATTTGAGCATGTTTATGCATGTGGCGCATATTGGAGTATGAACTGTTATACTAACATGCTTATTTTCATTCATGTTATCTAACGGCATAACATATATATCTTGTTTTGGAATTGTTGTTAACATTTGTGTTACAGCATGGCTGCTAATGAAGAGGTCGGGGATGTTGGGAGCGTGAATGCTAGTATTGGACAGGCAAATCCCTTACCCCCACCTGCTGTGGGCGTGGAACCGGTTGCCCAGATGCTACTACCAGGGGAACTTAGTCTGACACAGTTCCTGACCTTTCACCCACCGATGTTTGAGGGAACAGAGACTGGAGAAGAAGCCGAAGAGTGGCTGGAAAGATTGGAACAAATATTTGTATCCGCGCCGTGTGCTAGGACGGCTTGGTTAAGACTGGCGGAATTCCAACTGGCCAAGAAGTCTTCCATGTGGTGGAGGACGACTGTTATGGAACTGCGAGCACAAGGCATGGTGATAGACTGGACTCTATTCAGGACTCGGTTTTTGAACCAATACTTTTCAGCTGCGGCAAGGCAATCCAAGGAGGATGAGTTTTCAAATTTGAAACAAGGAAGCATGACGGTTTCGGACTACGCCATGCACTACTCGTCTTTATTGAGGTATGTCCCTCACATTGCCACAAATGGACATGCGAAGATGAGGAATTTCTTGAAGGGGTTAAGACCAGAATTATTTGATCGGGTGATTTCTAACAACCCGACATCCTTTGATGACGCACTTGTGAGGGCAGAGCTGGCAGAGATAGGGGTGAGTGCTTATCCTGATGTTGCACCCCCACCGGTTTCATCTCAAAGATCCACACCTGAAAATCTGAGGCCCCGGGGAGGATCTTTTAAATCAAGAGGAACTTCTTCTTCTTCTTCCCGGTTTAGTGGAAGGCGACCGGATGGCCGGAAACAGGGTGACCGGAGAGGCGGTGCATCCACTTTTGGAGGACCTGGCAGAGCTGGTGAAGTTAAGTGCCACTTTTGTGGAGGGCCGCATCTGATGCGTGACTGTTCTGCTTGTTATATATGTGGCAGGTCGGGCCACATTGCTCGGCGTTGTCCTAATCGGGAGGGACAGACGGACCTCAGGGAAGGCAGAGGAAGGTTTTCTACCGGGACAGTACAGCAGAGGCCACCGGTGGCGCCTCGACATATGGGAGGACAGGCGATGGGACCGCCTCAGGGTCAGGTCTATGCATTGACCAGGGAGCAGGCCGATGCAGCTCCAGAGGAGGTTATAGCTGGTACGTGCCTATTATTTTCATATTCCGCCTTTATTTTGATAGACACAGGTGCTTCGCACTCCTTTGTGTCTGCGGACTTTGTGGCGAGACATCATATGTGCACGTCTCCGTTGCCCACGTCTCTATTGGTCTCGACACCCACCGGAAAGAAAGTTGTTGCGGATCAATTTCTGATGGACTGCCTCATTTATTTTGAGGGCAATGAAGTCAAGGCCGATTTGATTGTTCTGGGTATGTCAGATTTCGACTGCATTGTGGGCATCGACATTCTGAACAGATATCAGGCAGTGGTGGATTGCCGACAGAGGACAGTACGGTTCAGATCTCAGTTAGGAGTTCAGTGGATTTTCTATGGTAATGGTTCTCGTGCGAAGGTTCCGTTGATTTCGGCAATCAAGATGTCTCAATTATTGGAGCGTGGACATACGGGCTATCTCATTTATGCCGTGGATCTGTTGGGAAAGGGCAAGGAGTTAAGAGTCGAGGATATACCAGTTGTAGCAGAATTTGCTGATGTGTTCCCGGAGGAGATTCCAGGATTCCCACCGACTAGGGAAGTCGAGTTTGGGATTGAGTTATTACCGGGGACGTCCGCTATTTCTCGTGCTCCTTACCGCATGGCGCCGGCAGAATTGAGGGAACTGAAGGAACAGTTGCAAGAGCTTCTGGATAAAGGATATATACGCCCTAGCGTATCGCCTTGGGGCGCGCCGGTTCTTTTTGTGAAGAAGAAGGATGGTTCGATGCGTTTGTGCATCGATTATCGGCAACTGAATAAGGCCACGGTAAAGAACAAGTATCCTCTTCCGAGGATTGATGATTTATTTGATCAATTGCAAGGGACGAAGCTATATAGCAAGATTGATTTGAGATCCGGATACCATCAGATACGGGTCAGGGAGGAGGATGTACAGAAAACAGCATTCCGGACTCGGTATGGACACTACGAGTTCCTAGTGATGCCGTTCGGTGTGACGAACGCCCCAGCTGTTTTTATGAGCTTGATGAATCGGGTGTTCCAACCCTACCTGGACCAGTTCGTCATTGTGTTTATTGACGATATACTTATTTATTCCCAGAGCGAGGAAGAGCACGTGAGACATTTGAGGACAGTGCTCCAGATCCTTAGAGATCACCAGTTATACGCCAAGCTCAGTAAGTGTGAGTTTTGGTTGAGCAGTGTGGTATTTCTGGGGCATGTCATATCAAGCAGTGGGATTTCGGTAGACCCCAGAAAGATTGAGGCTGTGATGGAGTGGGCTGCACCCACTTCGGTGCCCGAGATTCGGAGTTTCCTTGGTTTGGCGGGCTATTATCGACGTTTCGTCGAAGGATTTTCTAAGATTGCTAAGCCGCTGACTCAGTTGACTCAGAAAGGAGTACCGTTTTATTGGTCTGAGGCTTGTGAGCAGAGCTTCCAGGAACTGAAGCACCGGTTGACCACAGCACCTGTTCTAGTGATTCCTTCAGAGAATAAGAGGTTTGTTCTGTACACTGATGCGTCACTTCAGGGCTTGGGATGTGTATTGATGCAAGATAAGCACGTGGTAGCTTATGCATCGAGGCAGTTGAAGCCGCATGAGACTAGGTACCCAGTCCACGATCTGGAGTTGGCAGCTATCATTTTTGCTTTGAAGATTTGGAGGCATTATCTGTATGGTACCTCCTTCACCATTTATACAGATCATAAGAGCCTGAAATTCTTGTTTACTCAGGCGGAATTGAACATGCGTCAGAGGAGATGGATGGATCTACTTAAGGATTATGACTGTGAGATAGAGTACCATCCGGGGAAAGCCAATTTGACAGCAGACGCCTTGAGTCGGAAGGTGAGGAATACTGCTGAGGATGTCATGCAATTGTCGGCTATGATGACTTCTTGTTGCCATCTGGGCTATGACTTCGATGCGGACGCATCACCGGTTTGGGTATCGACCTTATTGGCTGAACCAGATATTTATGAGCATATCAGGAGAGCTCAGAGGTCTGATTGTGAGATTCAGAGATGGTCAGCATTGATTCTTCAGGGTCAGCCATCAAAATTCAGAGTGGCTGAGGATGGTTCCCTGAGACTCGGTAACCGATGGGTGGTTCCATGTACGCCGGAATTGCGTAGAGGAATCTTGGAACGGGCTCATAGTAGTCGATTCAGCATCCACCCAGGAGGGAGGAAGATGTATAAGGACTTGTGTGATCAGTTCTGGTGGAAGCGGATGAAGCGAGATGTAATCTCATTTGTCAAGAAGTGTTTGATCTGTCAGCAGGTGAAAGCAGAGAGGCAGCGACCCGGTGGCGAGCTAAGGAGCTTGGAGATACCGGAGTGGAAGTGGGAGCACATATCTATGGACTTTGTAACCCACTTGCCGAGGACTACTTCGGGTTGTGATGCCATTTGGGTGATCATTGACAGGCTGACGAAGGTAGCTCACTTCATTCCCTACAGTATGACGTACACATACTTGAGGATGGCTCAGCTGTATGTCCGGGACATAGTGAGGCTGCATGGGATTCCAGTGTCTATTGTGTCCGACAGAGATCCGCGGTTTACGTCTCATTTCTGGGGAGGTCTTCAGTCAGCTTTGGGTACTGAGGTGAGATTGAGTACGGCATATCATCCCCAGACGGATGGGCAGACAGAGCGTACTATACAGACGCTCGAGGACATGCTACGAGCTTGTGTGTTGGAGTTTGATGCCTCTTGGCAAGATTCTCTGCCCTTGGTAGAGTTTTCATACAACAACAGCTATCAGGCGAGTATTCAGATGGCGCCGTTTGAGGCTTTGTATGGTAGGCGTTGTAGGTCGCCATTGTACTGGGATGACTTGACCAGTAAAACTGTGGGAGGACCCGAATTGATTCGGGAGATGGAGGATAAGGTAAAGGTTATCCGTCAGAAAATGAAGGCAGCCCAGGACAGGCAGGCAGCCTATGCGAATAAACGGCGGAGACCGTTAGAGTTTCAGACGGGAGACAGGGTCTTTTTAAAGATTTCACCGTTCAGGGGTGTAGTTCGTTTTGGTATGCGTGGTAAACTGTCCCCGAGGTATGTGGGACCGTATGAGATCTTACAGCGCATCGGTACCTTGGCTTACCGTCTGGCACTACCACCGTCGTTGTCTGGTATTCACGACGTGTTTCATGTATCGATGCTACGGAAGTATGAGCCGGATCCGTCTCATGTATTGCAGCCATCTGAGGTTCAGCTAGATTCTGATGTATCTTATGAGGAACGACCAGTCAGAGTTTTGGACAGGGCTGATCGCAGGCTACGGAACAAAGTGATACCAATGGTAAAGATTCAGTGGGATCGCAGAGGTGTCGAAGAGGCCACGTGGGAGACGGAGCGGCATATGATGCAGCACTACCCGGAGTTATTTTCTGGTATGTGAGTTATGTTTGGTTTTGGTTGGGTAAGTGCGTGTGATTTCGAGGGCGAAATCCTATAAGTAGGGGAGTATTGTGATACCCCCGAAATAATTATATGCAAATTGGGCATTAATTTCGATTATGAGATTTTAATGGTGGTGATTAAATTAATTAATGGAATTAATTAATCTTGATGAAATGCTTGGTCACCTGGTAGGAGCGACCCGGTAGAGCATTTCGATGTGCATGTTATTCATGTTGGGTAATTGGGGATTTTGATGGTTTAATTGTACTGGTCTGTGATTAATTGGATGATCATGTTTTATTTGGGATTTTGGTGCATTATGGTAAAATGCCTTTTAAATATCATGTTGGGGTGTTTTATACACCATGGTAAATTGTGGAAGGCAATTGGTTTAATTAAATCATTTATACCCCATTCCCCTTTAATTCCCATTACTTTACAACTTTCCCCAAAACCACCACCAAACCCTTCCTTTTCCCCATTTTCGAAATTGTGCTCAAGGTTGGAGAGAAAACCTTCAAGAAGCTTGCTTTGTGGGTTTTGGTGTGAGTTTTGGAGTCCCCTAGAGGTATGGATACCTCCCCATTGCTTTTATTGTGTTTGGTTTAAGATTGAAATGGTTTTGAAGGGTTTAAAATGGGTTTGGGTTGGATTGTTGTGGTTTTGTTTGGGGGTTGGTTTTATGGTTGTTTTAAGGTGTATTTTGAAGGGTTATGATGTTATTTGAGTTGTTGGTTTGTTGGTTATGTGTTGGAATGGGTTGGAATGATTTTGAGGTGCAAAAATGGAGATTTTTCGGGTTTCAGGGGTCGGCGATCGATCGCCCATTTCAGGCGATCGATCGCGCCCAGGCAGTAGGCGTTGGAAGCTTTTGGCGATCGATCGCCACTCTTGGGCGATCGATCGGCGGGTCTGGCGATCGATCGCGCCAAGTGTGGCGATCGATCGCCGAAGGATGAAAAATTTGGGGCTCGGGCAGTACGTTTGGGCGATCGATCGCCGTGATGGGCGATCGATCGCGAAGGTTAAAATATTGGATTTTTGGCCTTTTTTGTGGAATTTTTGATATCGGACTATTATTGGCTCCTAATATTAATTTGTATGAATGTGTAGAACCATCCCAGGTGGGCACACAGCATAGGAGATAAAGTCCACGATAATCTCCACTTTTGGAATCAAGGTACGTAGTGAGACGTACGAGCATCGGACGGTAAAACGTATTTATTACGCTTTGAATTGGTTATGCATTGTGGTTGCATACATGGTCTTGTTTATGCATTTTGGTTGCATATGTGATTGGATGTGCATTACGGTTGCATATATATATATTGTGAGTCGAGATTATATCGTAGTGATGATAGAATACTTGCCGCTGTTATGTCGAAGCGATGATAGAATACTTGCCGCTGTCATATTTAGCGATGAAGAATATTTGCCGCAAATATGTCGAAGCGAAGGATAATGCCGCTGTCATATTGATGCGAGGGATATTATACCGCTAATATGTCGAAGCGAGGGGTATTAATGCCGCTGTCATATAAACGCGAGGGGTATTATGCCACTGATATAATAAGACTGGAAATTGGAAATTGGTATACACGGAATGAGTTCATGTCATGACATGCATATTGGTATTATAATCTTTGATTATTATTGTGATACAGGGACAACCAATGGAGCTTTTAAATATGTTAAACACAGGAAGTGAATTGCATTTATGGTTTATGCATTTAATTGTGATCATATTATTGTGGATATGATTTATATACATGCTCACGGTTTGGGGTTGTTCCTGTAGGTACTTGGGCGGAAGGGGCTAAGGCGGGTGATGCAGTGAGCTAGTGAGGAGTGCTCTTGTTAGCAGGCCAAATCCTTTTGTATAGTATCTGCTCTAGGAGTAGTGTAAAGCTATAGGATTAGTATTCATTGGTTGGGAATGTAACTAATCCCTTTTGAAACTTTATTTGGCACTGTAATTTAATTAACTCAGGGCATCAACTTGACCTTCAAACCTTATTTTGTATGGAAAAATTTAATTATGCCTTTAATCCGCACTTAAGGAACTAGGGTCCTTACACAACTGAAGCCACATGAAATGAAATATCCAGTACATGATCTAGAATTGGAAGCCATAGTCTTTGCATTGAAGATATGATGACATTATTTATATGGTACGTCCTTTACCATATATACTGATCATAAAAGTTTGAAGTTAATGTTCACTCAGACAGAGTTGAACATGAGACAAAGGAGATGTATGGATCTTTTGAAAGATTATGATTGTGAGATGGAATATCATCCAGGAATGGCCAATCTAACAGCGGATGCCTTAAGTCGAAAGGTACAAAACACTGTTACCGATATGATTCATTAGTCAGCCTTGATGACTTGTTGTTGTACATTGGGATATGAGTTTGATGTAGTGACAGTGCCAATAAGGGTATCAACATTGTTAGTTGAACCTGATATCTTTGAGAAGATCAGAACTGCACAAATCACTGATGATGAAGTACAACACTGGAGAGAAATGATACGTCAAGGACAAACATCTCAGTTTATGATAACAAGTGATGGAAGTTTGAAATATAGAAAATGTTGGGTAGTACCTGCTTCTTTAGGACTACGCCAAGAAATACTACAACGTGCTTATTGTAGTCGATACATTATACATCCTGGACGAAAGAAAATGTACAAAGATTTACGTACCAATTCTGGTGGAAACGCATGAACAATGATGTACTTGACTTTGTGAAATGTTGTTTGATCTGTCAACAAGTAAAAGTAGAAAGACAAAGACCAGGAGGTGAATTGATGAGTTTAGAGATACCTCAATGGAAATGAGAACACATTACAATGGATTTAGTAACCCATTTACCAAGGACTTCTTCTGGCTTTGAGGCGATTTGGGTAGTCGTTGACAGACTAACAAAAGTAGCTTACTTCATACCATACAATATGATGTTTACCTATTTGAGGATGGCTCAGTTATACAGTCAAAGTGTAGAGAGCCTACATGGAATACCAGTTTCAATTGTATCGGACCAAGATCCGAGGCTTGCTTCTCATTTTTGGGAAGGATTATAGTCAGCACTAGGGATGAAAGTGTGATTGAGTACATCTTATCATCCTCAAATAGATGGATAGACAGAGCGTACGATACAGACGCTCGAGGATCTATTACGGGCCTGTGTATTGGAGTTTGATAACTCTTGGCAAGAGTCGTTGCCATTAGTGAAATTTTCGTACAATAATAGTTATCAAACTAGTAACCAGATGGCACCATTTGAGGCACTGTAAGGGCGACGATGTAGATCGCCATTGTATTGGGATGACGTTGATCAGTCTGCACTCCATGGACCAGAGATGCTACGTGAAATGGAGGAGAAATTGAAACTGATCAGATTGAAATTGAAAGATGCTCAGGATAGACAGGCCGCTTATGCCAATAAGCGACGTAGACCACTTGAATTTCAAGTTGGTGACAGAGTGTTCTTGAAAATCTCACCTTTTCGAGGTGTGGTACGATTTGGTATGCGTGGGAAGTTGTCTCCACGATATGTTGGTCCTTATGAGGTGTTGCAACATATTGGTACGTTAGCATATCGATTGGCACTACGACCAGCATTGATTAACATCCACGATGTGTTTCATGTTTCGTTGTTGAGGAAATATGAACCAGATCCGAGTCATGTATTGCAACCGTCTGATGTAGAGTTGGATACAGATGTGTCGTATGTGGAACGACCAGTTAAGATCTTAGATAGAGCTTAGCGGAAATTGCAAAATAAAGTGATACCAATGGTAAAAGTACAGTGGGATAGAAGGGGTGTCGAAGAGGCAACGTGGGAGACGGAGCAGCATATGGTTCAACGGTATCCTGAATTGTTTTCTGATACGTTGGTGCGTTATGTTATATCTTGTTGGTAAATATTCATATGTTGTTATGTTACATATGGTTTTATCTTGTTGTTTATACTGGTGTAAAACATTGCGTATATGTTGATGTTGTGCAGTCATGTTAGTATATGCAATTTCGAGGACGAAATTAAATGAGTAGGGTAGATTTGTAATGCCTCGATATGACTTAAACATGTATTGAATATGATTATGACGTAATTGTGTGATAATTACAGTCTGACATGGACTCGAGTTCGGGTTGAACCGAGTATGATACGAATATGACAAGATATGAGCTTTCATGTTATGTGCAATGGTTATTAGTTGAGACTATATAATCAACTTATGGCTTGACTTAAAGGGGGGTGATACATAGCAAGAATCATATTTATGTTATGTGGAGGACATCACACATAGTTGTCCAACTAGACTAGATGCAGTTTATATGCCTTTCATTTGAATTGGCATTTGAATCTGATATGAATTTCATGTGCCTTTGCATTTCATTTTTTTAAAGCCAAGTATATAAAGCTTATTTCAGCTAGCAAGGCACATAGTACACCTTAGCTCACCTACAAATCTCTACACTCTCCTTGGACTCACTAGAAGGTTTGTCTTGGATTTACACTTGCAAGGACCTTTGTAGATTAAGAGAAAGTGATTTATTTGGTAAGGAGAATATAACTTCATTGTTTTATCATATTAAGAAGTTCTTTGGTTGTGTTTGACTTATGGAACATGAAAGCATGTTATGGTCAATTGTTGCATCAAAGTGTATTTGAATCCAAGAAACGAAGTGTCAAAGTATGCAAACATGTTTATATGATGCTAGAGATTGCATGGACCAAGTTTTAATTGTAGGAAGTGAGGTGTAGGAGAAACACCATGAGGATAAGCTCAAAATCGCCATATTCTGAAACTGTTGTTGTCGAGCGATCAATCGCTAGCTTGTACCGATCGATCGCTGAAATAGGGGAAATGTAAGGCGGTTCATGTAGCGATCGATCGCTGAATACGATTGATCGATCGCTGAATGCGACCGATCGATCGCTCGAATGCCGTAGCTTTTTTACGAAATTCAGATTTAATACCGATCGATCGCTAGCTTTGTACCGATCGATCGCTAGGGTGAGCGATCGATCGCTTGGATTGACCGATCGATCGCAAGACCCAGATTATGAAAATGTTGTATTTTCTTAGTAATGGTTTCATAGCATGGTTGATGAAATTATACATTGTTGGTATTTATGTAGCATCATCACAGGGGACGGGACAACGAGGCGGTTAAACATTGACGCCTGATTTCTATCTTTTGTGTCACATAACAGGTACGTGTTTGTTGGGATATGCCCTAAGACAAGTCATTAGATGATTGTTTAAGACATACAATGTTTATGGATTTATGAATGGCAATTCATTATTATATATTATTCTTTTAACTGTGCATTGTGAATTAATATATATGTTAATGTCCTTAGAATAATATTGTATTATTCTTAAAGATGTCCCTAGTCAAGTATTATCATGAATAGGGATAATGATAATACGTAGAGACTAGTATATGTTGATCGATGAATTGTTCATTGATATGAGATATCAAATCAACATATGGGTACATGTTAGAGAACGATGTACTGAACAGACCCACCATGAGAATGCAACATGGATAGTTATATGATCGTCATATGCAATTCTCATAGTGATAATAATGTATGTAATCCTTACGACTTGTGATCATCAGAGATCCCAACATAAGGAGTTATGTATCTTGATATCGTCAAACGTTACCCGTAACAGGGTATACTATAAAGGCGACTATTGGATACACTACGAATTATGTAGAGGGATGTTGACTGATCGAGATAGGATTTGTCCCTCCTATATAACAGGAGATGTGTTTGGCCCTTGATCAAGTGAGAACTAAAATGCATGGCCATGCTCGAATGAGTCGATATGAGATATCGAGCTTATTCGTTTATTCTAGTTCTACTTGGGGATCAAGAAATAGAGATTGAATATACGAGTATGACTATTCCATGACTCGTGTTCAATCTAAACACAAAGGACAAAGGGATTAAGTTACATGATTAATATTGTCACAAGTTCTAAAGGTTATGTCGAGTCATTGACATTCTCGTAATTTGGGTAGCATCGATGTGTTGCTAGATACCGCTCGATGCTTGTGACATAAAATGAGATTTTATGTCACTGCCAACATTACGAGATCCTATCGGGTCGCACAAAAGATTAAATCGAGAAGGGAAATTAAATTCATGGGATGAATTAAATAATTAAGAGGAGTCTTAATTAATAATCATAAGGATTAATTAAATCATGGGCTTAAGCCCATGAAGCTTTAAGAAAGCCTTTAATTAATCATATTTAATATGATTGCATGGTGTTTTATCGTAAGACAATTTTCATATCAAAAACACAAAACCCTACACAAGCTAGATAGCTCACGGCCGCCGACTTCAAGAGGAGCTCTCGGTTTCTTGATAACTGAGGAGTGATCTTGTTGTTTTGGTGGTGATCTCGATTGTGAATCGAGTTAGCTTCGTGTATCGGATTAATATTGTCTAGCAACGTGTTATTAATCCATCCCTTCACTCGATTTGATCGTGTGGATACCGTTGAGGCAAAACCAATCGAGTTTTGCTTAGTGACTCGGAGAAGGCGTAGGACGTGGTGCAGCTCCGTGGATTCGGCTTCAAACACGCTACAAGGGTAAGACACTTGTAATTCTCTAATCCGATATGATTCCCTATGTATAGATCGCTGGTTTGTAATCCCAAAATTTTATTCCGCTGCGTTGTATGCTCATGGGGTTACTAACAGTGGTATCAGAGCCGTGTACAAGGCTCATATCGGATTTATGTGGTTAAATAGTTTAATCATGGTAGAATTAATATTGCATGCTATTTAAAACTGTATTTTCATATATGATATGGAAAAATCGATTTTGTGAAAATCATCGTATGAATAATATATATGATATAATTGACGGATCGAAATATATGATAATTCGTGATCATAAACCGGAACCTTGGCTTGTGTAGGGCTCACGGCCGACGCCACCTAGGTGCTAGGGTTTCGAACCCTAGTCACCATGGCTCGGCCGCCGCTTCAAATAGGCTAGGGTTTTGAACCCTAGTCACATAAGCCTCTCGGCCGCCGCTTGAGAGTTAGGGTTCGGACCCTGGCTCGAGCATGGGTCAAGCCGTTGCACTATCTAGGGTTTTGAACTCTATTGGCTCGATAAAGTATTGAAAAGGTGCAAGTTGGCTCGATAGAATCAACATGGTGCAAGGCGGCTAGGGTTTGGAACCCTAGCAGCGCCGCACCCAAGCCGCCGCATGGACCATGGCTCGGCCATGGGCTAGGGTTTCGAACCCTAGGCCCACTATTGGTCCAGCCGTGGGTTTTGGTTCGAACCATGGTGGTTCGTGTCTTAGTCGCTTTAGTTCGTGGCATGTGATGTCTCGAGCGTACGATAATTTTTCAAAAATTATATTACAGTTTTAATTAGTTTAAATTGTTTAGAATTTAATTAATTAAATGTTAATGCATGCTTTATGTGTTGTTTGAGCATGGTGCGTGGTTATAGCCCTTTGACCTATTAGATAGGATTTGTGAATGATTGTAATTTATAATACGACCTGCGAGTCGTGCCTTTCTCTATTTTATTCTAAATGTAATCCCTCCCCTATGTTCCCCTCGAATGTGAATCGAGAAATTCTATATCTTGTAAATAGTGTAGTTTTATTTTATTGATGGTGATCAATGAAGATGGAGCATCGTGCCGGGATGAGGAGGCCATTCACAAATTGGAGCCAAAGGAAGGAGCTTATGAAGTTACCTTAGGTTGACTCATAGGAGTTTCTCATTGGCTTGAGAAACTCATTAGTAGGGGCTATAACCATGTCACGTTTTAATTATGTATGTTGATGCATGATTTATCTTATGTTTTAGTTTGATAATAGTATTACACATATATGTAGATATGTATACAACTATATGTAGTGGACATATTTTAAATTATCAAATTAATCATGAGATCAATAAATCCCTCTAAAATATTAAGTTTTAGATGCCTTCCAAATAAAAGTACTCGTCAATAACTTCGATTGTACATGTGTGGGTTTGCCAAAGCAAAGCACCGTGGCAATCTTAGTAAGGCGCGAAAGGATAAAAGTGATATCCGTCATACTTTAATTGGGTACGACTTAACTAGGTTATCTCAATAGGATTGGGAACCTAGAGGCATGGGTTGGATTTTAATTCATTTGATGAATTGAACAAAGTGTTGTTCGTCCAACTATCCAAGAATTATATGTGATATAATTGACAAAGTGTTGTCTACCTAAATAACCGAGTCTTGGGCGATTAGCCAAAGCTAACTCAAGATTAAGTGAAATATGGATCTTGGCCCACTAAAGATTTCGAGGGTTGATATTTTTCAACCAAAATAGTGGGAGTATCATTTAATATAAGACCATGTTAAATGATTTAAATCATAAACTTATTTTGCATATTTATATTGTAGATATCCATGGCAACTAACAACGTTACTAGCACTTTATCACTGCGATCGGTCCTTGAGAAGGACAAATTAAATGGGACGAATTTCCTAGACTGGCATAGGAACTTGAGGATAGTCCTCAAACAAGAAAAGAAACAATATGTCCTAGAGGAACCCTTACTCGCTGAGGAACCTCCCCTAACGGCTACAAGAACCGAAAAAGATGCTTACAAGAAGCATCAGAGTGACGCACTTGATGTTGGGTGCCTCATGCTTGCCACCATGAACTCTGAGCTTCAGAAGCAACATGAGGAAATGGAGGCGTTCGATATGATCGAACACTTAAAGCAGTTGTACCAACAGCAAGCTAGACAAGAGAGGTATGACGTCTCTAAAGCGTTATTCCAGTGCAGGATGGTAGAGGGAAGCTTAGTTGGAACTCATGTGCTCAAGATGATTGGGTACATTGAGAATCTGGACAAGCTAGGTTTTCCATTGGACCAAGAGTTGGCCACCGATGTAATCTTGCAATCGTTGCCGGAGAGCTTCAGTCAATTTGTAGTAAATTACAATATGACTGATATGGAAAAGACTCTGCCCCAGTTGCTTGGTATGTTGAGAACATATGTAGCAAATACTAAGAAGACTAAGGCCACAAATGTCCTTATTGTGAATAAGGGCAAAGGAAGGGCCAAAACTAAAGGCAACAAGAAAGCAAAGAAGGTCTTTGCTAAACCTAGCCAAAGTCTTCTGCACTGAAGCCAAATGGAGGGATAGCAAAGGAAGGGAACTGTTTCCATTGCGGTGAGACCGGCCATTGGAAAAGGAACTGCAAAGTATATCTGGAGGATCTAAAGAAAGGAAGTGTGACTTCCGCTTCAGGTATTTTTGTTATAGAAGTCAATTTATCTACTTCTTCATCATGGGTATTAGATACTAGATGTGGATCTCACATTTGTGTAAATGTGCAGGATCTCAAAAGGAGTAGGACATTGGCAAAAGGTGAAGTTGATCTCCGAGTTGGAAATGGAGCAAGAGTTGCTGCATTAGCTATAGGAGATTATCATTTAGCTTTACCTTCTGGTTTATCACTGATTTTAAAAGACTGTTATTTTGTGCCTTCAATTACTAAAAACATTATTTCTATTTCTTGTTTAGACAAGTATGGTTTTTCATTTATAATAAAGGACAATTGTTGTTCTATTTATTTAAATGATATGTTTTATGCTAGTGCACAAATGGTGAATAGTCTTTATGTATTAAATCTTGATATGCCTATCTATAACATAAATACTAAAAGGATTAAAAATAATGATTGTAATCCGACTTATCTCTGGCACTGTCGCTTGGGCCACATAAACGAGAACCGCATATCTAAACTTCATAAGGATGGAGTATTAGATTCATTTGATTTTGAATCATATGAAACATGCGAATCTTGTTTAATGGGCAAGATGACAAAAGCCCCTTTCAAGGGACATGTTGAAAGGGCAAATGTTTTATTGGGACTAATACATAGTGATGTGTGTGGACCAATAAGTACGCAAGCTAGAGGTGGTTTTCAATACTTCGTTACATTTACTGATGACCTCAGTAGATATGGGTATGTGTACCTAATGAAACATAAACATGAAGCCTTTGAAAAGTTCAAAGATTTCAAGAATGAAGTACAAAACCAACTTGGCAAAAGTATCAAAATCCTTCGATCAGATCGAGGAGGAGAATACTTAAGTCAAGAGTTTCATGACTATCTAAAGGAGTGTGGGATAGTCCCACAACTCACTCCTCCGTATACTCCACAATGGAATGGTGTATCCGAGAGGAGAAATCGAACCTTGTTAGACATGGTTAGATCAATGATGAGTCATGCAGATCTTCCGATATCATTTTGGGGACACGCTCTAGAAACAGCAATTTTCTTACTGAACCGTGTTCCATCTAAATCAGTGGAAAAGACACCATATGAGATATGGACTGGGAAGCGTCCTAGTATGTCTTTTATGAAGATTTGGGGTTGTGAGGCTTTCGTTAGACGTCACGCCACTAACAAACTTGGACCCAAATCTGATAAGTGTTTATTTGTGGGGTATCCTAAGGGAACGAAAGGATACTATTTCTATTATCCCACCGAGAACAAAGTAGTTGTTGCTCGGACTGGTGTATTTCTTGAAAGAGAATTTATTTCTAGAAAAACCAGTGGTAGAAAAATAGAACTTAGTGAAGTTCAACCACAAGAAAACACTGAACCTGAGATTGAGATGGAAACAGAGCAGGCACCACAAGCTGTTGTGGAAGAAGTACCTGCTCAAGAGACACAAGCCCAGCGTATGTCTGTAAGAGAACACCGGGAGCCACAGAGATATGGATTTCTTGTGACTCAACAAGGTGACTTACTACTTATTGATGAGGATGAGCCGTCATCTTATCAACAAGCTATTATGGGCAATGATTCTGAGAAATGGCAAGAGGCCATGAAATCTGAGATGGAATCCATGTATGCAAACCAAGTATGGACTTTGGTTGATCCACCTGAAGGGGTACGACCCATAGGGTGCAAATGGATTTTCAAGAAAAAGACCGATATGGATGGTAACGTACAAACCTATAAAGGTCGGCTGGTTGCAAAAGGATTCAAACAAATTCATGGTATTGACTATGATGAAACCTTTTCACCAGTGGCCATGGTTAAATCCATAAGGATCTTACTTGCAATAGCTGCATTTCATGATTATGAAATCTGGCAGTCAAAACAGCTTTCCTTAATGGAAATCTGCTCGAGGATGTGTACATGACACAGCCCGAGGGTTTTGTCGATCCAAAGGATGCTGGAAAGATATGCAAGCTACAACGATCCATTTATGGATTGAAGCAAGCTTCTCGGAGTTGGAATCTTCGTTTTGATGATGCAATCAAAGAGTTTGGTTTTATCAAAAATGAAGATGAACCTTGTGTCTACAAGAAGGTCAGTGGGAGCGTAATCATTTTCCTAGTGTTGTATGTAGATGACATACTTCTTATTGGAAATGATATCCCTGCCTTGCAATCTGTAAATATTTGGCTAGGGAACTGCTTTTCGATGAAAGACTTAGGAGAAGCCACCTATGTGTTAGGAATCAAGATCTATAGAGATAGATCGAGAAGGCTTCTTGGTCTAAGTCAAAGTACGTACATAGACAAGGTGCTTAAAAGGTTTAGCATGCAAGAATCCAAGAAAGGATTCGTGCCTATGACACATGGTATTTATCTCTCGAAGGAACAGTGTCCTTCAACACCAGATGAGAGACAACGCATGAGTAAGATTCCATACGCGTCAGCTATTGGATCTATCATGTATGCCATGATATGTACTCGTCCCGATGTATCGTATGCTTTGAGCATGACGAGCAGATATCAAGTTGATCCAGGTGAAGGTCACTGGATTGCTGTCAAGAACATCCTGAAGTACTTGAGAAGGACTAAGGATACATTCTTGATTTATGGAGGTGAGGAAGAGCTCAATGTAATGGGTTACACTGATGCTAGCTTCCAAACCGACAAAGATGATTTTCGATCGCAATCTGGATATGTGTATTGCCTAAATGGGGGTGCTGTGAGCTGGAAGAGTTCAAAGCAAGAAACAGTAGCCGATTCTACAACGGAAGCTGAGTATATTGCTGCCTCGGATGCAGCAAAGGAAGCTGTTTGGATGAGGAAGTTCATTTCTGAACTTGGAGTGGTGCCTAGCATTAAAGATCCGATAGAACTCTATTGTGACAACAATGGAGCGATCGCATTGGCTAAGGAACCAAGATCTCACCAAAGATCCAAGCACATACTTAGGCGTTTCCATTTCATTCGAGAAATCGTTGAAAGGGGAGATGTTAAAATATGCAAAGTACCAACAGATGATAATGTATCTGACCCATTGATGAAGCCGCTGTCACAGCAGAAGCATGATCGTCATACTAGATCCCTAGGCATTAGGTATATGTCTGAGTGGTCTTAGTGCAAGTGGGAGATTTGTTGGGATATGCCCTAAGACAAGTCATTAGATGATTGTTTAAGACATACAATGTTTATGGATTTATGAATGGCAATTCATTATTATATATTATTCTTTTAACTGTGCATTGTGAATTAATATATATGTTAATGTCCTTAGAATAATATTGTATTATTCTTAAAGATGTCCCTAGTCAAGTATTATCATGAATAGGGATAATGATAATACGTAGAGACTAGTATATGTTGATCGATGAATTGTTCATTGATCTGAGATATCAAATCAACATATGGGTACATGTTAGAGAACGATGTACTGGACAGACCCACCATGAGAATGCAACATGGATAGTTATATGATCGTCATATGCAATTCTCATAGTGATAATAATGTATACAATCCTTACGACTTGTGATCATCAGAGATCCCAACATAAGGAGTTATGTATCTTGATTCGTCAAACGTTACCCGTAACAGGGTAATCTATAAAGGCGACTATTGGATACACTACGAATTATGTAGAGGGATGTTGACTGATCGAGATAGGATTTGTCCCTCCTATATAACAGGAGATGTGTTTGGCCCTTGATCAAGTGAGAACTAAAATGCATGGCCATGCTCGAATGAGTCGATATGAGATATCGAGCTTATTCGTTTATTCTAGTTCTACTTGGGGATCAAGAAATGAAGATTGAATATACGAGTATGACTATTCCATGACTCGTGTTCAATCTAAACACAAAGGACAAAGGGATTAAGTTACATGGTTAATATGATCACAAGTTCTAAAGGTTATGTCGAGTCATTGACATTCTCGTAATTTGGGTAGCATCGATGTGTTGCTAGATACCGCTCGATGCTTGCGACACAAAATGAGATTTTATGTCACTGCCAACATCACGAGATCCTATCGGGTCGCACAAAAGATTAAATCGAGAAGGGAAATTAAATTCATGGGATGAATTAAATAATTAAGAGGAGTCTTAATTAATAATCATAAGGATTAATTAAATCATGGGCTTAAGCCCATGAAGCTTTAAGAAAGCCTTTAATTAATCATATTTAATATGATTGCATCATGTTTTATTGTAAGACAATTTTCATATCAAAAACACAAAACCCTACACAAGCTAGATAGCTCACGGCCGCCGACTTCAAGAGGAGCTCTCGGTTTCTTGATAACCGAGGAGTGATCTTGTTGTTTTGGTGGTGATCTCGATTGTGAATCGAGTTAGCTTCGTGTATCGGATTAATAACTTGTCTAGCAACGTGTTATTAATCCATCCCTTCACTCGATTTGATCGTGTGGATACCGTTGAGGCAAAACCAATCGAGTTTTGCTTAGTGACTCGGAGAAGGCGTAGGACGTGGTGCAGCTCCGTGGATTCGGCTTCAAACACGCTACAAGGGTAAGACACTTGTAATTCTCTAATCCGATATGATTCCCTATGTATAGATCGCTGGTTTGTAATCCCAAAATTTTATTCCGCTGCGTTGTATGCTCATGGGGTTACTTACAGTGTTGACATACAAGCATTGATGTTATTGTGATGATGATATTGAGATTGTATTATATGATTGATGTTATCATATAGGTATACATTCATGATGATATACATGCATGTTGTTGAGCTTGTTGCCACGATAGGTATGCCAATGATGGGCATATGCTTTGGCATGAGACGTATACTCCGGTTGAGTATATACTTGGACTGCTATAATGTGTGAGGATGAAAATATGATTTGTGCTGCTAATATGAAGATGTGAGGAGGTTGCACTGACATATTGAGCTGAGATAGGCAAATCATATTTGTCCCGTTATAACAGGGTGATAGATGAGATATGTCATGACATATTTGCATTTGATGATGCATGATACATAACAATCACAGTTGATGGTTTTACGATAGTGCTTTATCGTTTTATGTTGCTTATTGATATAGCACTGAGATAGTTGTTCATCTATACTGATGTTGTGTGATTGTTTCTGTAGGGACTCATAGATGTGGAAGGATGGTAGTGTGAGTTGAATTCCGCTGCGAGCTGAACCACTGCATAGGAGTTGTAATTTTTGTTAGGTTGTTTTGCATGTAAATGTGGTGCAAATTCTGTACGGATTTTGTAACTGTTGTAACAACCTACTTAGTAAAACTCAAAATCAGTGTATCATTTTACTTAATCCCGACTCACATATGTATATCATTTGATACACATATAGCTATCACACGTGTATTTGACTTTATCTCTAGATCTCAGTCTGAAATCCACGGCATAAATTACTATATCGTATTACAATTTTATCTCTCGATCTCAATTCCAATAAATAATCATTCAAAGGTGATCATTCCTTCAAAAACATGAATCACAATAAAGTATTAACAAAGATATGTAAGAATCAATCAAAAACCTTAATTTGAATTATGGGTTCATACAAAAGATCCCCTAAGTCTTGACAACAAACTTAGCCAACAATAGTCATCAAATA
Organism: Haberlea rhodopensis; assembly: GCA_907163345.1. Taxonomy (NCBI): domain Eukaryota; kingdom Viridiplantae; phylum Streptophyta; class Magnoliopsida; order Lamiales; family Gesneriaceae; genus Haberlea; species Haberlea rhodopensis. Next base: position 423,306 of record CAJQUN010000295.1, read on the forward strand.
ATAATGCATAAAATTGTTTTGCAACATTCTAAACATCAAAATCTAAGACTAAACGATAAATAAGTTCATAAATACGATAGTAACGATAGGCGTTGACTCCTTGCGTTGCTCCGTCATCCCGTCACTTCCGATGTGTCTTCATCTTCAATGGTGTGATGTATAGATGAAAATTGGTTGATGGAGAGTGATGGAGGCTGATAATCTAGGTTGAAAGATGAGCCAAGAGTCTTATTTTCGTCCAAGACAATTCTGGACCAAGGCGACCGATCTCCCGAACATGCCAATCGATCGCTACTCATAATTTTCAACAATTTGTGATTTCGTCCCTTCTTTTCCGTGTTTGCTCGGTTTGGTCCCTTTTATCATTTTTAGGTTATTTCCTCCACTTTTATGCATTTGGACCTAGATTCTTGAAAATACAAATATATACCAAAATGCGTAATATTGTCCATGAAACATTACAAAAACGCCTCTAACCTTATAGCAAACTAAGTGTAAAAATCACACTTATCATGTAAGGACCCCCATGCCCTTAACCTGCTATTAGTGTATTATCTCATGTATTAGTGCATACAATCATGTAATCAGGGGGAAAACCACATGCAACCATAGCATAATATACCATCAATAAAATTTCTTACATTATCCCATATAATGTTCAAATCCCCATTGCATTCAACCCTTAAGTATTCATCTTATAATACACTAACCTATTCTCAATTCATTTAGCAATCCCTTAATTAATTGCATGCAACACATGAATGAAAAGAGAAAGGCCCTTGCCTTTTTATACAAACCATAAACACATATAGTAGTGCTCACATGCAAGCATCAAATGAGTGTATGTGTATCTAATGTATAAAATACCATAGTCAATACCGGCATTGGTACCTCGATCCTAGAAGTACCTCCAATCCATAGCTCGACCTCTACGCCGGAGCTACGTTGTACCTGTTCCACCTGCCCCAACAGAGACAGCCCCACACGGGGTGAGCATACCAATACCACCGGTCCAATAATCACAATACATAATTTACAGAATATAAAACTGTAATGTAAAAGATACTCCATGTATAGTATCGTTACCACATGGGATCCCCCGTGCTGTTCCTGTTCTCAAAACAACTTAACCATCAAATTCCCAAAAGCCAGTTAATCATTTCATTGATTAACTAAATCCGTTCCCTAAATGCCAATTTCCATAATTAATGAAATCCAATCATTCATAATGTTTATAGATATCACACGTATCTAAACAATGGTTCCACAATCCAATTTCATCGGTTACTTAATAGCAGCGGCATTCATAACCGATGTTCGCTCCATTGGGACGGCATCTCAACCGTTGCTCGCTCCATAGCGGCACCATATAGTTCACAATACATAATGGCAATAACAGTATATCATGCATTTCACACTTGCAATAATATAAAAGGCTATGCTCGTACGTTATACGCACCTTATAATTCCGTAGTTCGAATCCAACATTGTCTTAGTCCCGTTGTAAGGCCTCGCTACCTTAAGTACGGATTAAAGGCATAAGAAGAGCTAAACATTGCATAAATCAGAGTATAATGTTTGGTGTTGATGCCTCGAGCTTAAAGATTACAGTGCCAAAAATAAAATTCCAAAAAGATTAATCACATTCTCAGTAAATGAATGTTAATGCTATACATTTACACTACTCCTAGAGTAGAGACTATACAAAAGAATCATGTCCTTCTATACCGAAAGCACTCCTCACAAACTCACTGCATCAACCCAGTCCTTAGCCCTTCATGCCAAAATGTACCTACTGGAACAACCCCAAACCATGAGCATATAATAATCCATGTTCATCACAATATGATTACAATGAGTAGATGCATAAACAGTAAATACAAAGCACTTCCTGTATTCCAACACATTTGAAATGCTCCCTTTGGTTGTCCCTGTACCATAACTCATAATTATAATCAATGATTATATTATGGTTTCACAAAGGTCATGGCATAAAACCATTCCATCAATACAAATAACCAATCCCTAGTCTTGTCATAACAATGTATTTTAATGCACCTCGCTTGTCATGACCGCGACACTAATACCCCTCTCTTCGACATATCAGCGGCATCGAATAACCTCGCTTTAAATGTGACAGGCGGCATTTACCCTCGCTTCAACATTTTAGCGGCAAATATTCTTTCCTCGCTACGATATAACAGCGGCAAGTATTATATCATCACTTCAAATGACAGCGGCAAAGCATTTAAAATCATCACTCGAACATAACAATGACTCATGTGATGTGCACCAAGCATCAAACATATATGTATGCAACCATAAGACATAATCCAACATGTATATGCAACCACAATGTGAGTAATCCATCAAGCATCTAACGCAGCGGAATATAAATTTTATGGATTACAAGACACCGGATCTATACATAGGGGTTCATATCGGATAAAGGAACAAAAGGTCTCACCCTTGTAGTGTGTTTGAGCAGATTCCACGAAGCAGCACCACTTACAACGCCTCCTTCGAGTCACTAGCAAAACTTATCAAGTTATGCCTCAATGGTATCCACACGATCAAATCGGGAAGGGGATTTAAGAACAAGTTGCTAGACTCGTTCTTAAACCGGAACAATAACCACACACGATTCCAAATCGTATGAAGATGGCCGGAACTAACACAAGATCAAGGCGGCGGCCGAGAGCTTTTAGTGAGAGGTGGTCGAGAGCTTCTAGGATGGTGGCTAGGAAGTGTTGGATTAAAAACAATTAATCACATTGATATCAAATTATATATGATTTAATTAAAAGCTTTCTTAAAGCCTCATGGGCCTAAACCCATGATTTAATTAAATCCTTATAATCATTTAATTAAGACTCTTCTTAATTATTTAATTCATCCCATGAATTTAATTCCCTTATCGATTTAATCTTTTGTGCGACCCGATAGGATCTTGTAATGTTGGCAGTGACATAAAATCTCATTTTACGTTACAAGCAAAGAGCGGTGTCTAGCAACACATCAAGGCTACCCAAATTACAAGAATGTCAATGACTCGACATAACCTTTAGAACTTGTGATAATATTAACCAGGTAACTTAATCCCTTTGTCCTTTGTGTTTAGATTGAACACGAGTCATGGAATAGTCATACTCGTATATTCAATCTTTATTTCTTGATCCCCAAGTAGAACTAGAATAAACGAATAAGCTCGATATCTCATATCGACTCATTCGAGCATGGCCATGTATTTTAGTTCTCACCTGATCAAGGGCCAAACACATCTCCTGTTATATAGGAGGGACAAATCCTATCTCGATCAGTCAACATCCCTCTACATAATTCGTAGTGTATCCAATAGTCGCCTTTATAGTTTACCCTGTTACGGGTAACGTTTGACAATATCAAGATACATAACTCCTTATGTTGGGATCTCTGATGATCACAAGTCGTAAGGATTACAAACATTATTATCACTATGAGAATTGTATATGACAATCATATAACTATCCATGTTGCATTCTCATGGTGGGTCTGTCCAGTACATCGTTCTCTAACATGTACCCATGTGTTGATTTGATATCTCATATCAATGAACAATTCATCAATCAATACATACTAGTCTCTATGTATTATCATTATCCTGATTCATGATAATACTTGACTAGGGACAATGTTTAAGAATAATACAATATTATTTTAAGGACATTAACATATATATTAATTCACATTGCACAGTTAAAAGAATAATATATAATAATGAATTGCCGTTCATTAAATCATAAACATTGTATGTCAAAACAATCATCTAATGACTTGTCTTAGGGCATATCCCAACACACAATGCATAATCCAACATGTATGTGCAACCTCAATGCATAATCCAGTATGTATACAAAATACATGTTACCGTTTGGTGCCTTTATGTCTTCCTACGTACCTTTCCATAATGTAGAATTTGGTAGGACTTTATCTCCTTTGTTGTGGTGCCACTTGGGAAGGTTCTACACAATCACACAATCCAATATTAGAAGCCAAATAATAGTCCAATACCACAAATCTCATCAAAATAACCAAAAACTCATATTTCAGCAACAGTGCTCTACCGATCGATCGGTCCAAGCTACCGACCGATCGGTAAACACCCGAATTTATGATTTTCGCTACGGCTTTGCACCGATCGATCGGTCACTCATACCGATCGATCGGTCACTCATACCGATCGATCGGTAAATACTCAGAAATTTACCCATCGCTACGCACTTGCACCGATCGATCACTACGATGCTACCGATCGATCTGTCGCTGCGAAATTTTCAGAAAAACACCATTTTTAGCTTAAAATCCAAGCTTTAAACATATACAACCCAACCCAACATAAATCTTCACCCCAACACATCATATACCTCAAAACACAACATATTAAACACAAAACCACCACATTCAAAATCAAACCCTTTTTATATCCCTAAAACACAAACCATTCCATTCAAAACATAATAAACAACACAAGGAGGGGTTCATACCACATGAAGCTTCAAAAACTAGCAAGAATCAAGCAACTCAAGCTTCTCCTCTTCCTCCTATTTTTGATCGATGAAGCAATGGGAAATGGGGAAGGGTTTTGTTTAAGAGAGTGATGGGAGAAGTGAGGTGTGATGGGGTATGGTAAAGGGGTTGAAATTAAAACCAAGTCCAATTATTTAGCATGATGTATAAAATATCCCGACATGATATTTTAAAAGCATTTACCAATAAATGCACCATAACTCCAATTAAACATACTTTCCAAAATAATTAATATCCACCCTAAATAATTATGCCAAAACCCAATTTCCACTACATGCATCACATGCACCCTGAAATGTATTACCAGGTCATGCCCACAGCATAGCTGTAGGGCCTTCCTACCTTAACATCATAAGCAAGAAATAATTAGGGCTAAACATGCATTACATACAGCTTAGGGCTCCGGTTATTACGTGAGTTATTAGGATTACAGGCCAAAATAAAACTTCGAGCAAATTAATTACATTCTCAAATGGATGGCGCTATAGAATTATACTACTCCTGGAGTAGAGACTATACCAAATCCTGAATCCTAATTCATAAGGCATCTCGAAGCTCACTTCTTCAACCCTGCCCATAGCCCTCCAAATCCAAATGTGTACCTACAGGAACAACCCACCGTGAGCATATACATCATTACTCAACATCATAGGGTAATGGCATATAATTAAATGCATGAAGTAAATGGGTAACGTATACTTCCTGGTTAATCGTATTAACCCTCTTTGGTTGTCCCTGTTTCATAGTCATGCATATAATCGTTAGTTCTCGGCATAATGATTAAAATCATACTTCACATATATGATCACATCAAAATATGCTATTTAGAAGTGGAACTGTCCCGGTTCTATCATGACAGCGGCATATTTGGCCCCCTCGCTCGACATAACACATCTTATGATACCCATCGCTACGCCTTGATAGCGGATGTATCTCTTTATTCAGCGGATGATACCCATCGCTACGCCTTGATAGCGGATGTATCTCTTTATTCTGCGGATGATACCCATCGCTACGCCTTGATAGCGGATGTACCCCATCGCTCAGCGATGATACCCCTCGCTACACCTTGATAGCGGATGTACCCCATCGCTCAGTTATGTGAGCGGCAAGACCTTCCTCGTTTGCCCATAATAACCACCGGACATTCAACCATTCTTAATAACATAGTTTCATATTCATCATAAACATCATAGCATCTTATAGACATCATTATCTTGTAAACATCATTATCATATAAGCATTATCCTCTTATAGGCATCATCGTCTCCATCATAATCGTTATAATAATGTCATATCATCTTCATTTATCATAACATCATCGTAAGCATCTTGTCATCTTTATTCATCATAAAATCATCTTTATTCATCATAACATCGTCGTAAGTATCTTATCATCTTTATTCATCATGGAATCATCTTCGTTTATCATAACATCATCTTAAACATCTTATCATCTTGATTCATTATCAAGTCATCTTCATCGTGAACTTACTTATCATAACATCATCTTAAACATCTTATCATCTTTATGCATTATACACATTATCGTGGCATCGTAAATTCTTATGCATTCATAGTATGATCATAATATAGGAGTATGGCCTCTTACCATGTGGGCATCTTACCCTGTGGCATCTTACCACATAATAAAATCGTATGGCCTCTTACCATATGGGCATCTTACCCTGTGGCATCTTACCACATAATAAAATCGTATGGCTTCTTACCATATGGGCATCTTGCCCTGTGGCATCTTACCACATAATTTAATCGTATGGCTTCTTACCATATGGGCATCTTGCCCTGTGGCATCTTACCACATAATAAACATCGTATCACATCATCATAAACTTACTTATCATAAACATCATCACCATAACATCATCATCATAAACTTACTTATCATAATCATCATCGTAAGCATCATCATCATAAACATCATCATCATAAACTTATGCAATCAATACATAGTCATAGTTAGGAGGGTGTTACCGTCCGATGCCCGTACGCTTCTTACGTACCTTAATTCCAAAAGTGGAGAAATTGAAGAGCTCTATCTTCTCGATGTTGTTGGCACCTGGGATGGTTCCACACAACCATACAAATCAATATTAGAAGCTAAATAATAGCCTAATACCAAAATTCCATCAATTAAGCCAAGAAAAACATCTTCAGCAAAAACGCTCTACCGATCGATCGGTCATCCTTACCGATCGATCGGTAATTGTTCATAATTTCCATTTTAAGCTACGGCTTTTACCGATCGATCGGTCCAAGATACCGATCGATCGCTAGCCATCCACCGATCGATCGGTAGCTTTCACCGATCGATCGGTAAGTGAAGGAACTTCACCCCTCGCTTCGCACATGCACCGATCGATCGTTGCCCTGCTACCGATCGATCGGTCGCTGCGATTTGTCGAGTAAACTCCATCTTTTTGGTACAAAACTACCAAATATACCAATACATCTTAAACCAAATACATCCCAACAACTTACCACCACAAAACTTCATAAAACCATACCCCAAACCCATACAACACATAAATCAAAACAACCCACATAATCACTTCACAAATCACCCCATTTCCAATCCAAACATCATCAAAACTTTAGGAAGAGTTCCATACCTCTTGAAGACTCCAAATCTTGATAAAAATCACACAAACTCAAGTTTTGTGGAGCTTCCTCCTTCCTCCTTTGAAGGATTTCGAAAATGGGGGTGAGGTTAGGGCTTTGGGATGATTTGGGGATTTTTTTGAGTGGAAAGGGTAAAGTGAGTTGGGTAAGGTGGGGAAAGGGTTAATTAAATTATACCCAAAAATTAACATGATGTATAAATTACCCCAACATGGTATTTTAAAAGCATTTTACAAAAATGCACCGAACTTCATTAAATTCATACTTTCCTCATAATTAAAATCAACACAATTAAATCATGCTAATACTTCATTTTCCACGCACAACTTAATCATCGTAATAATTCATCATATAAACATAATTAATGCTTTAATTGCAATTAATCATTTCGGGGACATCACATTACTCCCCTACTTATAAGATTTCGTCCTCGAAATCGCATGCAGTTACCCCAAAGAAACTAAACATAAATCACATACCAGAGAATAGTTCCGGGTAGTGCTGTACCATATGCCGCTCCGTCTCCCACATAGCCTCCTCGACACCCCGACGATCCCACTGAACTTTAATCATCGGTATAACTTTACTTCGTAATCTGCGATCCTCACGATCCAGAATCCTGACCGGTCGTTCTACGTAGGATACATCTGAGTCCAACTGCACTTCAGTAGGCTGTAAAACATGAGACGGGTCTGGCTCATACTTCCGTAGCATAGAAACGTGGAAAACATCATGAATCCCAGATAAAGACGGCGGTAGAGCCAAACGGTAGGCCAAGTACCGATACGCTGCAATACTTCATATGGACCAACATACCTCGGGGATAACTTCCCCCGCATACCAAGACGAACTACACCCCTGAAGGGTGAGATTTTCAAGAAGACCCTGTCTCCTTCTTGGAATTCCAGCTGTCGTCGCCGCTTATTGGCATAGGCTGCTTGCCTATCCTGGGCCGCTTTCATCTTTTGGCGTATCAACTTTATCTTGTCTTACATATCCTTAATCATATCCGGTCCTCCCACCGCTTTACTAGTCAAGTCCTCCCAATACAGCGGTGACCTACATCGTCGTCCGTAAAGAGCTTCAAAAGGAGTTATTTGAATGCTCGTCTGATAGCTGTTAATATAGGAGAACTCCATCATTGGCACTGAATTTGCCATGGAGTATCAAACTCCTAAACACATGCCCTCGACATGTCCTCGAGCGTCTGAAGGGTACGCTCTGTCTGGCCGTCTGACTGAGGGTGATAAGCTGTACTCAGTCTCACCTCGGTGCCCAAAGCTGTCTGGAGACCCTCCCAGAAATGAGAAGTAAACCTTGGGTCTCTGTCAGACACGATCGAGACTGGAACCCCATGCAACCTCACTACATCCCGCACATATAATTGAGTCATCTTTAGGTACGCAAAAGTCATACAGTAGAGGATGAAGTGAGCTACCTTCGTTAGCCTATCCACGATCACCAGATCGCATCAAATCCAGAGGCCATCCTTGGTAAGTGGGTCACAAAGTCCATAATGATATGCCTCCACTTCCACTTAGGTACCTTCAAGCTCTTCAGCTCGCTACCAGGCCTCTGCCTTTACCTGTTGGCAGATCAAACATCTTTTAACGAAAGCGATCACATCGTGCTTCATGCGTCTCCACCAGAACTGACCACTTAGGTCCTTATACATTTTCCTTCCTCCTGGGTGGATATTGAACCGATTACTATGAGCCCGTTCCGATGTTCCTTTAAGCAACTCCGACGTATCTGGGACTACCCATCGGTTGCCCAGCCTCAAGGAATCATTTCTGTCATTCCGAATTTTGGTGGCTGTCCTCGAAGTACTAGAAACGACCACCTCTGAACCTCATCATCTGACCTCTGGGCTTTCCTAATAGCCTCAAATAAGTCTGGCTCAGCCAACAAGGTCGACACTCTCACCGGCGACGTGTCCACATCAAAATCATAGCTGATAAATTCATGACATCCATCTTCTTTGTCGCCTATTCTGCTCAGCCTGTGTGAACAAAACTTCAGGCTCTTATGGTCCGTGTAGATGGCAAACGACGTACCATGCAAGTAATGCCTCCAAATATTCAAGGCAAATATAATGGCTGCCAGCTCCAAATCATGGACTGGGTACCTAGCCTCATGTGGTTCAACCGCCTCGATGCATAAGCCACCACATGCTTATCTTGCATCAACACACAGTCCAAACCCTGCAGTGATGCAGTCGTGTACATAGGAAACTTCTTATCCTCAGAAGGAATTACCAATATAGGTGTCGTAGTCAAACGACGCTTCAATTCTTGGAAGCTTTCCTCACAAGCTTCGGACCAATAGAACGACACTCCTTTCTGAGTCAGCTGTGTCAGGGGCCTGTCAATCCCTAAGGATCTGGAGTACTGTTCTCAAGTGCTTCACGGGTTCCTCTTCAGTTCGAGAGTAAATGATCATATCGTCAATGAAAACTATGACGCACTGATCAAAATATGGTTGGGGTACCCTGTTCATCAGGCTCATAAAATAGCCGGGGCATTAGTCACCCTAAAAGGCATGACTAAGAATCCGTAGTGCCCATATCTAGTCCTGAAAGCTGTCTTCTGTACATCATCCTCTCGAACTCGAATCTGATGATACCCCGATCTCAGATCGATCTTACTGTAGAGCCTCGTACTCTGCAGCTGATCAAACAAATCATCAATCCCCGGAAGCGGATACTTATTCTTCATCATGGCTTTGTTCAGTTGTCTGAAATCGATGTACAGCCGTATGAACCATCTTTCTTCTTAACAAATAAAACTGGTGCACCCCAGGGCGATACGCTAGGGCGTATATCCCTTGTCAAGTGGCTCCTGCAACTGAACATTTAACTCCCTTAGCTCCGCTGGTGCCATCCTATACGGGGCATGAGAAATGGTAGAAGTCCCTGGTAGTAACTTAATCCCAAACTCGACCTCTCTCGTCGGTGGGAATCCGGGAATCTCTTCCGGAAATACATCAGGAACACCGCCACTACGGGCATATCTTCAACCTTTAACTCTTCCCTCTTTTGAGTAATATCAACAGTATAGATGAGATATCCTTTGTGGTCTCATTCCAATACCTGTGCCATCTTGACAGTAGATATCAACGGAATCTTTGAACGGGAACCATCCCATAGAATATCCATTGGACTCCCATAACAGACTTGACTCGGATAGTCCTTGCCTGCAGTCCACAACTGCCTGATACTTGTTCAGCACATCGATGCCCACAATGCATTCGAAGTCTGACATTCCCAGATCAACCAAGTCTGTCCTCAGCTCGGTACCCTCAAAATAATGAGGCTGTCATAAACCACCTGATCAGTTATTAAACTTCTTCCAGCGGGGGTCGAGAATTCAAGAGGCGTGGGCGACGGAGAAGTGCATATGACATCGCATCACTTACTTCTGCATTTGCTGCTATGCTGCAACACAAGGGTTAACAATGATACCCAAAAGCAGTTCATATAATACATCGTTAGAGAAACAAAACATGTTAGTACAACATCATATACTTCATATGCAACATATGCATAAAACATGTTTAAAAGTAAGCACCTAGCCAACTTATTGCTAAGGCTACCCTTCACTCGTTCCCGGGTTATCTAACCACTGCTCTGATACCACTAATGTAGGGCCTTCCTACCTTAACATCATAAGCAAGAAATAATTAGGGCTAAACATGCATTACATACAGCTTAGGGCTCCGGTTATTACGTGAGTTATTAGGATTACAGGCCAAAATAAAACTTCGAGCAAATTAATTACATTCTCAAATGGATGGCGCTATAGAATTATACTACACCTGGAGTAGAGACTATACCAAATCCTGAATCCTAATTCATAAGGCATCTCGAAGCTCACTTCTTCAACCCTGCCCATAGCCCTCCAAATCCAAATGTGTACCTACAGGAACAACCCACCGTGAGCATATACATCATTACTCAACATCATAGGGTAATGGCATATAATTAAATGCATGAAGTAAATGGGTAACGTATACTTCCTGGTTAATCGTATTAACCCTCTTTGGTTGTCCCTGTTTCATAGTCATGCATATAATCGTTAGTTCTCGGCATAATGATTAAAATCATACTTCACATATATGATCACATCAAACTATGTTATTTAGAAGTGGAACTCTCCCGGTTCTATCATGACAGCGGCACATTTGGCCCCCTCGCTCGACATAACACATCTTATGAAACCCATCGCTACGCCTTGATAGCGGATGTATCTCTTTATTCAGCGGATGATACCCATTGCTACGCCTTGATAGCGGATGTACCCCATCGCTCAGCGGATGATACCCCTCGGTACACCTTGATAGCGGATGTACCCCATCGCTCAGTTATGTGAGCGGCAAGACCTTCCTCGCTTGCCCATAATAACCACCGGACATTCAACCATTCTTAATAACATAGTTTCATATTCATCATAAACATCATAGCATCTTATAGACATCATTATCTTGTAAACATCATTATCATATAAGCATTATCATCTTATAGGCATCATCGTCTCATCATAATCGTTATAATAACGTCATATCATCTTCATTTATCATAACATCATCGTAAGCATCTTGTCATCTTTATTCATCATAAAATCATCTTTATTCATCATAACATCGTCGTAAGTATCTGATCATCTTTATTCATCCTGGAATCATCTTCGTTTATCATAACATCATCTTAAACATCTTATCATCTTGATTCATTATCAAGTCATCTTCATCGTGAACTTACTTATTGTAAGGACCCTAGTTCCTTAAGTGCGGACTAAAGGCGTAATTAAAAAATTTCCATGCATAAACAGAGTATGAAGGTTGTGTCGATGCTCTGAGCTAATAAATTACAGTGCCAAAATAAAGATCCAAAATGGATTAATTACATTCTTAACTATGAATGTTAATCCTATAGTTTTACACTATTCCTAGAGTAGATACTATACAAAAGAATGTGCCTGCTACAAGAGCACTCCGCACTAGCTCACTGCACCAACTCGCCTTAGCCCTTCCGCCCAAAAGTACCTACAGGAACAACCCCAAAACCATGAGCATGTATAAAATCATATACACAACGATATGACAGCAATTCAAATGCATAATTATAAATGTGATTCACTTCCTGTATGTAACACATTTAAAATGCTCCCTTGGGTTATCCCTGTACCAAATGATAATCAGTAGATTATATTATCAACAATGTATGTCATGACATGCACCGATTCCCATATATATATCGTGTTCAATCCCGAGTCTTATTATATCAGTGGCATAATACCTCTCGCGTTATCATGACAGCGGAAATACCCCTCGCTTAAGACAATACCAGCGGCACTAATATCCCTCGCTATAAATATGACAGCGGTCGTGTTCTTCGCTTCATATTAGCGGCAAATATTCTCTCATCGCTACGGTATGACAGCGGCAAGTATTCACATCGCTACGCCACTAGCGGTAAGTATTCTTCATTACTGGAATATAATTCCTGACTCACAATCACATGCAACAATGCATCCAATATACACATGCAACCAAAATGCATGACCAATCATGTATACAATCCATGATGTATAAACATTACCCCATATGCAACCACAATGTATAATCAATTCCATGTGCACAACCATAGTGCATAATCAATACAAAGCGTAATAAATACGTTTTACCGTCCGATGCTCGTACGTCTCACTACGTACCTTGGTTCCAAAAGTGGAGATATTGTGGAACTTTATCTCCTTTGTTGTGTGGCTACCTGGGATGGTTCTACACAATCACATGAATCCATATTAGAAACCCATAATTGAACCATTACCAAAAACATCAATATTTAGAACAAAATCCCAAAATTCACATTTATAAGCCTTCCGATCGATCGGCCCCAAGTCCCGATCGATCGCCAAGTGAAGGAATGCAGGCATCCAAGTACTGCCTCCGCCGATCGATCGAGATTACACACACCGATCGATCGGGACAAAATCTCGATCGATCGGTAAGCTCATTCCTCGCCTTGGGCAGGCACTGCCTTGCTCGATCGATCGGACCCATTTTCCGATCGATCGAGACGCCCTGTTCACGCGAGAAATTTCCTTAAATGAGCTTCCAACCTCACCTATGCACAAGCACAACCAAGAACAACCACCATGCTCAACTTAAATCTATAAAACAACCTTAAAAATGCAAATTCCAAACATAACAAGATGTTGGACCAAGATCCACCCTTAAATCCCCAAAAATAAGCTATAAACCCAATCAAAACTCAACAAAACTCAACCAAGGTGGTAGCTTACCCTTTGAGCTCCAAGTTTCTAGCAAGAAAACACCAAATGAACCCTTTCACTAAGTTTTCCCCTTTCCTTTAGATGTAGAAACGAAAATGGAAAGTATTCTTGCAAGAGATAAGATGGATGGATGAGGTTTTTGGGGCAAAAGCTGATAAGGAGAGGGTGATGTGATGTAAAGGGGGTATGCAAGTGGCTCATGCCATGATATGGTTTTTAAATGTGTATCAAGACACAAGCATGATATAGAAAATACCTCAACATGATATTTTAAAAGCATTTTACCACAATGCATCAAAATCCCTATTAAAATCATGTTTTCCCAAAATAAACACAACCCATATCATTAAAACCATTTTAACACCCAAGATTCCTCACATGTACAACATGTACCCCGAAATGCTCTACCGGGTCACTCCTACCATGTGACGAGCATTATACCAAGATAATTAGTCCCAACACATAATCTAATTATCGCCATAATATCACATAAACATAATTAACGCTTCAAATTGCAATTAATTATTTCGGGGATATCACAATACTCCCCTACTTACAAGATTTCGCCCTCGAAATGGCATACACTTACCCAAAACAAAACTAAACATAAATCACATACCAGAGAATAATTCCGGGTAGTGCTGCACCATATGCTGCTCCGTCTCCCACGTGGCCTCTTCGACACCCCTGCGATCCCACTGTACCTTTACCATATCACTTTGTTCCGAAGCCTGCGATCAGCCCTATCTAGAATCCTGACTGGCCGTTCCTCATAGGATACATCAGAATCTAACTGAACTTGAGAAGGCTGTAATACATGCGACGGATCCGGCTCATATTTCCGTAGCATAGATACATGAAACACGTCGTGAATACCAGACAACGACGGTGGTAGTGCCAAACGGTAAGCTAAGGTACCAATGCGTTGTAAAATCTCATACGGTCCCACATACCTCGGAGACAGTTTACCACGCATGCCAAACCGAACCACACCTCTGAAAGGTGAAATCTTCAAAAAGACCCTGTCTCCCGTCTGAAACTCTAACGGTCTCCGTCGTTTATTCGCATAGGCTGCCTGCCTGTCCTGGGCTGCCTTCATTTTCTGTCGGATAACCTTTACCTTATCCTCCATCTCCCGAATCAATTCGGGTCCTCCCACAGCTTACTAGTCAAGTCATCCCAGTATAATGGCGACCTACAACGCCTACCATACAAAGCCTCAAACGGTGCCATCTGAATACTCGTCTGATAGCTGTTGTTGTATGAAAATTCTACCAAGGGCAAGGAATCTTGCCATGAAGCATCAAACTCCAATACAAGCTCGCAGCATGTCCTCATGCGTCTGAATAGTACGCTCAGTCTGCCCATCCGTCTGGGGATGATATGCCGTACTCAATCTCACCTCAGTACCCAAAGCTGACTGAAGACCTCCCCAGAAATGAGATGTGAACCGTGGGTCCCTGTCTGACACAATAGATACTGGAATCCCATGTAGTCTCACTATGTCCCGGACATACAACTGAGCCATCCTCAAATATGTGTACGTCATACAGTATGGAATGAAGTGAGCTACCTTCGTCAGTCTGTCAATGATCACCCAAATGGCATCACAGCCGAAGTAGTCCTCGGCAGGTGGGTCACAAAGTCCATAGATATGTGTTCCCACTTCCACTCCGGTATCTCTAAGCTCCTTAGCTCGCCACCGGGTCTCTGCCTCTCTGCCTTAACTTGCTGGCAGATCAAACATCTCTTGACAAAAGCGATCACATCACGCTTCATCCGCTTCCACCAGAACTGATCACATAAGTCCTTATACATTTTTCTTCCTCCTGGGTGGATGCTAAATCGGCTACTATGAGCCCGTTCCAAGATTCCTCTACGCAACTCCGGCGTATTTGGAACTACCCATCGGTTACCGAGTCTCAAGGAACCATCCTCAGCCACTCTGAACTTTGATGGCTGCCCTTGAAGTGCCAATGACGACCATCTCTGAATCTCATCATCTGTCCTCTGAGCTCTCCTGATATTCTCATAGATATCTGGCTCAGCTAATAAGGTCGATACCCAAACCGGTGATGCGTCCACATCGAAGTCATAGCCCATATGGCAACAAGAAGTCATCATAGCCGACAAATGCATGACATCCACAGCAGTATTCCTCACCTTCCGACTCAAGGCGTCTGCTGTCAAATTGGCCTTCCCCGGATGGTACTCTATTTCACAGTCATAATCTTTAAGTAGGTCCATCCATCTCCTCTGACGCATATTCAATTCCGCCTGAGTAAACAAGAATTTCAGGCTCTTATGATCTGTATAAATGGTGAAGGAGGTACCATACAGATAATGCCTCCAAATCTTCGGGGCAAATATAATAGCCGCCAACTCCAAATCGTGGACTGGGTACCTAGCCTCATGCGGTTTCAACTACCTTGATGCATAAGCTACCACATGCTTATCTTGCATCAATACACATCCCAAGCCCTGAAGTGACGCGTCAGTATACAGAACAAACCTCTTATTCTCTGAGGGAATTACCAAAATAGGTGCTGTGGTCAACCGGTGCTTCAGTTCCTGGAAGCTCTGCTCACAAGCCTCAGACCAATAAAACGGTATCCCCTTCTGAGTCAATTGAGTCAGTGGCTTAGCAATCTTCGAAAATCCTTCGACGAAGCGTCGATAATAGCCAGCCAAACCAAGGAAACTCCGAATCTCGGGTACAGAAGTGGGTGCAGCCCACTCCATCACAGCCTCAATCTTCCTGGGGTCCACAGAAATCCCACTGCTGGATATGACATGCCCCAGAAATACTACTCTACTCAACAAAAACTCACACTTGCTGAGCTTGGCATATAATTGGTGATCTCTGAGGATCTGGAGCACTGTCCTCAAGTGTTTCACGTGCTCTTCCTCGCTCCTGGAGTAGATGAGTATATCGTCAATAAATACGATGACGAATTGATCCAGATAGGGTTGGAACACCCGATTCATCAAGCTCATAAAGACAGCCGGGGCGTTCGTCACACCAAACGGCATTACTAAGAACTCGTAATGTCCATACCGAGTCCGAAATGCTGTCTTCTGTACATCTTCCTCCCTGACCCGTATCTGGTGGTACCCGGATCTCAGATCAATCTTGCTATAAAGTCTGGTACCTTGCAACTGGTCAAACAGATCATCAATCCTTGGAAGAGGATACTTGTTCTTTACCGTAGCCTTATTCAGTTGCCGGTAATCGATGCACAACCGCATCGAACCATCCTTCTTCTTTACAAAAAGAACTGGTGCGCCCCAAGGCGATACGCTAGGGCGTATATATCCTTTATCAAGGAGTTCCTGCAACTGCTCCTTCAGTTCTCTTAATTCTGCCGGTGCCATTCGGTAAGGGGCACGAGAAATAGCGGATGTCCCCGGTAATAACTTAAACCCAAACTCGACTTCCCTAGTCGGTGGGAATCCTGGAATCTCTTCCGGGAACACATCAGCAAATTCCGCTACTACTGGTATGTCCTCCCCTTTTAACTCCTTGCTTTTTCCCAACAGATCCACGGCATAAATGAGATAGCCCATGTGTCCACGTTCCAATAGTAGGGACATTTTGATTGCTGAGATCAACGGAATCTTCGCACGAGAACCGTTGCCATAGAAAATCCACTGAACTCCCAAATGAGATCTGAACCGTACTGTCCTCTATCGGCAATCCACTACTGCCTGATATCTGTTCAGAATGTCGATGCCCACAATGCAGTCGAAATCTGACATGCTCAGAACAATCAAATCTGCCTTCACCTCATTGCCCTCAAAATAAATGAGGCAGTCCATTAGAAACTGATCCGCAACAACGTTCTTTCCGGTGGGTGTCGAGACCAAGAGAGACGTGGGTAGCGGAGACGTGCACATATGATGTCTCGCCACAAAGGAATGGGAAGCACCTGTGTCTATCAAAATAAAGGCGGAATATGTAAATAATAGGCACGTACCAGCTATAACCTCCTCTGGAGCTGCATCGGCCTGCTCTCTGGTCAATGCATAGACCTGTCCCTGGGGTGGCCCCATCACCTGTCCTCCCCCTTGACGAGGTACCATCGGTGGCCTCTGCTGTACTGTCCCGGTAGAAAACCTCCCTCTGCCTCCTCTCAGATCTACCTGTCCATCACTATTCTGACAAAACCGGGATATGTGGCCCATCTGGCCACATTTATAACAAGCAGTACTGTAAGGACCCCAAGCCCTTAAACCTTGATTAGTGTATTAACCACTATGTGTGGTACATGCTTTCTATAAAATGTCAATCGGGAAGCTCTGATGATACTTAATCATTGCCTATCAATGAAAGACTCATATGTTTGCCCTTTACCAACCCCTTGGTGCCACTTTTCACATTGTAAACTTTTATAAAAATTTGGGCAGAGTCTCCCCATAAATAGAGCTATCCCAAAAAAGAGTACAACACATAACAAAATTCCCGGCCAGGGAACACATAATACTCAACAGAAAGTAGTAATACAAGTAGATTCCCAGCCAGGGAAGACACCACACATATGTCAACAAAAGTGGGTTCCAACACCCACATAATACACCAATGACTCTCATATCATTCTAGCAATTCAACCTAATTGCATGCAACCTTAAATGAAAGAGAGAAAGGCTCATGGCTTTATATACAATCCATATACAAGTATAATCGTGCTCACATGCGAGCATCATGAATATGTATAAATCCTCAGGTGTATATATAGGTACTCTATACGATACCGTGCTCCATCAAGCCCTGGTACCACGATCCTGGGAGTACCTCAAATCAACAGCTCGAGCTCAGCTCCATAGCCATCGATGTACCTGTCCACCTGTCCCAACAGAGACAGCCCCCAACGGGGTGAGCATACCAATACACAAAATCCCATAATCATAATAATGAAATTCATAATTTACAACAAAGGTAAATGCTAATGAATTTAAATGATACTCCCTGGATGGCAACATCCTCATCCGGGATTCCGTGTACTGTCCCTGTTCTCACAACATCAAACTCATCAAATCTCATAAATCAGTAAATCAACACATTGATTTACACATCGCATGCCTGATTTACAATATCAATAATGAATGATTCCAAGTTCATATACATGCAAAAATAGATATATCAATATCTAATATTGATTTCATAACCTTGCTTTCCATTATACTTAGACATCTCATATGTCTTATAATGAAAACATGAGTCTATGAACCTAGACATCTCAAATGTCTCATAATGAATACATGATTCTACGAACCTAGACATCTCAAATGTCTTACGAAGAATGCATGATTCTACAAACCTAGACATCTCAAATGTCTCATAATATAGTCATATAAACCCAGTACCCCTTATATCATGTAAGAGTCATCCTACTCTAATGTCACGCACGCTACGAGCGGCGATATCAAGATTTGGGTCATTCCTTGGCTATATCAACATATATGTATAACCATACGCAAAACATTCAATGCAATCAAAAATACCTTATGCATTTCACATATATATAGTAATGCTCGTACGTCGCACGTACCTTAAATCTCCGAAGTCCGAGCCAAGCCTTGCTCGAGTTCCATGCCCCGAGGAATGATGTGCTAACACGATAAATAATTCACAATTATTTACGAACATGTAACCTATGCTCAAGCACACCCATATCCCTCACAACATTGTCAATACACGACAATTATCCTCTTAAAAGACCCGGGGCAGGGTACATGCAGGGAAGGAAATAAATGAGACAATCGAAATTTGTTCAAGAATGCCCTACAAAAATCGAACCTTAATCTCACAATTTCGAACCCAATAAAATACCATAATTCATCTAAAATGTCAATTAAGCTATCCAAGCAAGAATCAACATCCCTTGACAAAAACCTCCAATTTTCGAACTTAACACCCATAATTTCGAATCCAAACAAGCCCTTAAATTCGAACCCTTAAAAATCCTTCAAATTCGAACCAAAGCTTCTCAATTCGATCTCAATCAAGCATCACAATACTCTTAAAACATGCAATAATCGATCCATTGCACGAATTAACACCCCTGCCAAAAACCCCCAAATTTTCGAAATCAAACCCTACAATTTTCGAAAATTATTTCGAACCAAAATCACCAAAATAAGCAGGGAAATGCACGAAAAAGAAGAACAAGGGGTAAGGGAGATTACCCAACGAAAATCGGAAGCAAAATCGTTCAAAATCGATGAACCCTAACTTTTGGGGATCGACGCCTTTCTGCCAAATTCGACTCCAGGACTTGACGAAACTTCCAATTGGCAGAGGGGAAAGGAGCGCCTCGTCGAGACGAAGCCGTGGGTAGGTCGCACGCGCCGATCGGCGGCCGGACGGCGGCGGACGAAGCTCCTGAAGCGGCGGCAGCTGTAGCAGACGGGATCTCGCGCGCGGGAGAGAGAGAGAGAAGAAATTGGGCTGAAATGGAAATTTATGACAAATTTTGGGTTCAATTGGTATTTATAGCAAAAATACCCCGAAAAATTAATAGCCCCACAAATACATCATGATTCCTTAAAAATCATCTGTTTTCAAAAACTCTCTCTCTAACTCCAAAACCCCCTACCGGTGCTCACACAGCACCCGAGATTCCGAGACACATCAAAAACCCAACTCTTAGGTTTTACACCGTAATGTGAATACAATCTCAACCTCTGGATCCAACGATCCCAACTGCCCAAATAAACGAGCCCAGAAGGCCCAATACCTCAATTAAACTCCAAATCGTCACGTAAAACCACTTTAGGGATTATTAACACTACGGGATTAACACCTATAATCCCTGGTCATCACAAGTACAGTCTCGCATGTGATGCGGTCCTCCACAAAAATGGCACTTCACTACTCCACTCCTATTCACTTGAGTCTGCCCTCTGCTGTTAGGCGCACCGCCCCTCCTGTTATCCATTCTTCTCCCACCAAACCGGGAAGATGAAGAAGAAGCCCCACGAGGTTTAAATGATTCTCCTCGTGGCCTCAGATTATTAGACATTGGCCGCGGCGGTGGGACTTGTGAGGGTGTAACGTCCGGATAGGCGCCGACCCCGATCTCTGCTAGCTCCGCTCTGGTGAGGGCATCATCAAAAGAAGTGGGTTTGTTGGAAATAACCCGATCAAAAAGTTCCGGTCGCAGTCCCTTCATGAAATTCCTCATTTTGGCATGCCCATTGGTGGCAATATGTGGAACATATCTCAGTAACGAAGAGTACTGCGTGGCATAGTCGGACACTGTCATGCTTCCTTGTTTCAAACTTGCAAACTCATCCTCCTTCGTCTGTCTTGCTGCTGCCGAGAAGTACCGGTTCAGAAACCGGGTTCTGAAAAGCGTCCAATCAATCACTGCACCTTGTGCTCTCTGTTCCATTACAGTGCTCCTCCACCACATTAAAGGTTTCTTTGCTAACTGGAACTCCGCTAGCTTCAGCCAAGCTGTAACAGCACAAGGAGCTGATACAAAAATCTGTTCAAGCCTTTCCAGCCACTCCTCAGCCTCCTCTCCGGACTCTGTTCCCTCAAACCGAGGTGGGTGATACGATAGAAACTGAGTCAAGCTAATCTCACCAGGTAGCAATAACTGAACCACTGGTTCCATTCCCACAGCCGGTGGAGGTAGAGGGTTTGTCTGTCCAACACTAGCATTCATGCTCCCCATATCACCGACTTCCTCATTAGCAGCCATGCTGTAACACAAATGTTAACAACAAGTCCAAAGCAATATATGTGTTATGCCGTTAGATAACAGGAATGAGAATAAGCACGTTAGTATAACAGAATATACATCAATATGCACCACATGCATAAACATGCTTCAAATGTAAGCACCTAGCCAACCATGCTAAGGCTACCCTTCACTCGTTCCCGGATTCTCTAACCACTGCTCTGATACCACTAATGTAAGGACCCTAGTTCCTTAAGTGCGGACTAAAGGCGTAATTAAAAAATTTCCATGCATAAACAGAGTATGAAGGTTGTGTCGATGCTCTGAGCTAATAAATTACAGTGCCAAAATAAAGATCCAAAATGGATTAATTACATTCTTAACTATGAATGTTAATCCTATAGTTTTACACTACTCCTAGAGTAGATACTATACAAAAGAATGTGCCTGCTACAAGAGCACTCCGCACTAGCTCACTGCACCAACTCGCCTTAGCCCTTCCGCCCAAAAGTACCTACAGGAACAACCCCAAAACCATGAGCATGTATAAAATCATATACACAACGATATGACAGCAATTCAAATGCATAATTATAAATGTGATTCACTTCCTGTATGTAACACATTTAAAATGCTCCCTTGGGTTATCCCTGTACCAAATGATAATCAGTAGATTAT
Organism: Haberlea rhodopensis; assembly: GCA_907163345.1. NCBI lineage: Eukaryota > Viridiplantae > Streptophyta > Magnoliopsida > Lamiales > Gesneriaceae > Haberlea > Haberlea rhodopensis. The sequence goes on from CAJQUN010000295.1 coordinate 445,177, forward strand.
ATTATCAACAATGATGTCATGACATGCACCGATTCCCATATATATATCGTGTTCAATCCCGAGTCTTATTATATCAGTGGCATAATACCTCTCGCGTTATCATGACAGCGGAAATACCCCTCGCTTAAGACAATACCAGCGGCACTAATATCCCTCGCTATAAATATGACAGCGGTCGTGTTCTTCGCTTCATATTAGCGGCAAATATTCTCTCATCGCTACGGTATGACAGCGGCAAGTATTCACATCGCTACGCCACTAGCGGTAAGTATTCTTCATTACTGGAATATAATTCCTGACTCACAATCACATGCAACAATGCATCCAATATACACATGCAACCAAAATGCATGACCAATCATGTATACAATCCATGATGTATAAACATTACCCCATATGCAACCACAATGTATAATCAATTCCATGTGCACAACCATAGTGCATAATCAATACAAAGCGTAATAAATACGTTTTACCGTCCGATGCTCGTACGTCTCACTACGTACCTTGGTTCCAAAAGTGGAGATATTGTGGAACTTTATCTCCTTTGTTGTGTGGCTACCTGGGATGGTTCTACACAATCACATGAATCCATATTAGAAACCCATAATTGAACCATTACCAAAAACATCAATATTTAGAACAAAATCCCAACATTCACATTTATAAGCCTTCCGATCGATCGGCCCCAAGTCCCGATCGATCGCCAAGTGAAGGAATACAGGCATCCAAGTACTGCCTCCGCCGATCGATCGAGAGTTTATCTCGATCGATCGAGATTACACACACCGATCGATCGGGACAAAATCTCGATCGATTGGTAAGCTCATTCCTCGCCTTGGGCAGGCACTGCCTTGCTCGATCGATCGGACCCATTTTCCGATCGATCGAGACGCCCTGTTCACGCGAGAAATTTCCTTAAATGAGCTTCCAACCTCACCTATGCACAAGCACAACCAAGAACAACCACCATGCTCAACTTAAAGCTATAAAACAACCTTAAAAATGCAACTTCCAAACATAACAAGATGTTGGACCAAGATCCACCCTTAAATCCCCAAAAATAAGCTATAAACCCAATCAAAACTCAACAAAACTCAACCAAGGTGGTAGCTTACCCTTTGAGCTCCAAGTTTCTAGCAAGAAAACACCAAATGAACCCTTTCACTAAGTTTTCCCCTTTCCTTTAGATGTAGAAACGAAAATGGAAAGTATTCTTGCAAGAGATAAGATGGATGGATGAGGTTTTTGGGGCAAAAGCTGATAAGGAGAGGGTGATGTGATGTAAAGGGGGTATGCAAGTGGCTCATACCATGATATGGTTTTTAAATGTGTATCAAGACACAAGCATGATATAGAAAATACCTCAACATGATATTTTAAAAGCATTTTACCACAATGCATCAAAATCCCTATTAAAATCATGTTTTCCCAAAATAAACACAACCCATATCATTAAAACCATTTTAACACCCAAGATTCCTCACATGTACAACATGCACCCCGAAATGCTCTACCGGGTCACTCCTACCATGTGACGAGCATTATACCCAGATAATTAGTCCCAACACATAATCTAATTATCGCCATAATATCACATAAACATAATTAACGCCTCAAATTGCAATTAATTATTTCGGGGATATCACACTTATCATAACATCATCTTAAACATCTTATCATCTTTATGCATTATACACATCATCGTGGCATCGTAAATTCTTATGCATTCATAGTATGATCATAATATAGGAGTATGGCCTCTTACCATGTGGGCATCTTACCCTGTGGCATCTTACCACATAATAAAATCATATGGCCTCTTACCATATGGGCATCTTACCCTTTGGCATCTTACCACATAATAAAATCGTATGGCTTCTTACCATATGGGCATCTTGCCCTGTGGCATCTTACCACATAATAAACATCGTATCACATCATCATAAACTTACTTATCATAAACATCATCATCATAAACTTACTTATCATAATCATCATCGTAAGCATCATCATCATAAACATCATCATCATAAACTTATGCAATCAATACATAGTCATAGTTAGGAGGGTGTTACCGTCCGATGCCCGTACGCTTCTTACGTACCTTAATTTCAAAAGTGGAGAAATTGAAGAGCTCTATCTTCTCGATGTTGTTGGCACCTGGGATGGTTCCACACAACCATACAAATCAATATTAGAAGCTAAATAATAGCCTAATACCAAAAATTCCATCAATTAAGCCAAGAAAAACATCTTCAGCAAAAACGCTCTACCGATCGATCGGTCATCCTTACCGATCGATCGGTAACTGTTCATAATTTCCATTTTAAGCTACGGCTTTTACCGATCGATCGGTCCAAGATACCGATCGATCGCTAGCCATCCACCGATCGATCGGTAGCTTTCACCGATCGATCGGTAAGTGAAGGAACTTCACCCCTCGCTTCGCACATGCACCGATCGATCGTTGCCCTGCTACCGATCTATCGGTCGCTGCGATTTTTCGAGTAAACTCCATCTTTTTGGTACAAAACTACCAAATAAACCAATACATCTTAAACCAAATACATCCCAACAACTTACCACCACAAAAACTTCATAAAACCATACCCCAAACCCATACAACACATAAATCAAAACAACCCACATAATCACTTCACAAATCACCCCATTTCAAATCCAAACATCATCAAAACTTTAGGAAGAGTTCCATACCTCTTGAAGACTCCAAATCTTGATAAAAATCACACAAACTCAAGTTTTGTGGAGCTTCCTCCTTCCTCCTTTGAAGGATTTCGAAAATGGGGGTGAGGTTAGGGCTTTGGGATGATTTGGGGATTTTTTTGAGTGGAAAGGGTAAAGTGAGTTGGGTAAGGTGGGGAAAGGGTTAATTAAATTATACCCAAAATTAACATGATGTATAAATTACCCCAACATGGTATTTTAAAAGCATTTTACAAAAATGCACCGAACTTCATTAAATTCATACTTTCCTCATAATTAAAATAAACACAATTAAATCATGCTAATACTTCATTTTCCACGCACAACTTAATCATCGTAATAATTCATCATATAAACATAATTAATGCTTTAATTGCAATTAATCATTTCGGGGACATCACAATAGCTATACATTTCACCACCATAATTAATTTACACCATAATATTCACATAAACATAATTAATGGCCCAAATGCAAATAATTATTTCAGGGATATAACAATACTCCCCTACTTAGAAGATTTCGTCCTCGAAATCAGCATGCACTTACCAATCCGAAACAAAACATAAATCACACACGAGAAAATAGTTCCGGGTAGTGCTGCACCATATGTCGCTCCGTCTCCCACGTGGCCTCCTCGACAACCCTGCGATCCCATTGAACTTTGACCATCGGTATCACCTTGTTCCGAAGTCTGCGATCAGCTCTATCCAGAATCCTGACTGGCCGTTCCGCGTAGGACATATCAGAATCTAATTGAACCTCTGAAGGCTGCAACACATGTGACGGATCTGGCTCCTGCTTCCGCAACATAGACACATGGAATACCTCATGAATACCAGACAATGACGGTGGAAAGCCAGACGGTAAGCCAAAGTACCAATGCGCTGCAAGATCTCAAACGGCCCAACATATCTCGTAGATAATTTTCCGCGCATTCCAAACCATACCACACCTCTGAAAGGTGAGATCTTCAAAAGACCTTATCCCCCGACTAGAATTCCAACGGTCATCGCCGTTTATTTGCATAGGCTGCCTGCCTATCCTGAGCTGCCTTCATTTTCTGTCGGATTACCTTTATTTTCTCCTCCATCTCCCGGATCAACTCGGGTCCTCGGACCAATTTACTAGCCAAGTCATCCCAGTACAATGGTGACCTACAACGTCGACCATAAAGATCCTCAAATGGAGCCATCTGAATGCTCGCCTGATAGCTATTATTGTACGAGAACTCTACCAAGGCCAGTGAGTCCTGCCATGAAGTATCAAACTCCAATACACATGCCCGTAAAATGTCTTTGAGCGTCTGTAAAGTACGCTCAGGCCGTCCGTTTTAGGATGATATGTCGTGCTCAATCTCACCTCAGTTCCCAAAGCTGACTGAAGACCTCCCCAAAAGTGAGATGGGAACCGCAGGTCTCTATCAGACACAATAGAAACTGGGATCCCGTGCAATCTCACCACATCCCGGATATACAACTGGCCATCCTCAAGTATGTGAATGTCATACTGTACTGAATAAAATGAGCTATCTTCGTCAGCCTATCCACGATCACCCAAATGCATCAAATCCCGAAGCAGTCCTCGGCAAGTGGGTCACGAAGTCCATGGATATGTTTTCCCACTTCCATTCAGGTATCTCTAACCTCTTCAGCTCGCCTCCAGGCCTCTGCCTCTCTGCCTTCACCTGTTGAGAGATCAAGCATCTCTTAACGAATGCTATCACATCTCGTTTCATCCGGTTCCACCAAAATTGGTCACATGGGTCCTTGTACATCTTTCTCCCGCCTGGGTGGATACTAAGTCGGCTGCTATGAGCTCGCTGTAAGATTCCTCGATGCAACTCCGGCGTACTCGGAACTACCCAATGGTTACCAAGTCTCAAAGAACCATCTTCAGCCACACTGAACTTCGATGGTTGTCCAAGAAGTACCAATGCCAACCAACATAGCCGATAAATGTATGACGTCCTCTGCAGTACACTTCACCTTCCGACTCAAGGCGTCTGCTGTCAAGTTCGTCTTTCCAGGATGGTACTCTATCTCGCAATCATAATCCTCGAGCAAGTCCATCCATCTCCTCTGCCTCATATTCAACTCCGCCTGAGTGAATAAAAACTTCAGGCTCTTGTGGTCCGTATAAATGGTAAACGAAGTACCATAAAAGTAGTTCCGCCAAATCTTCAAAGCAAAATGATAGCCGCCAACTCCAAGTCATGAACTTGATATCTGGTCTCATGCGGCTTCAGTTGTCTCGATGCATAAGCTACCACATGCATATCCTGCATCAGCACACATCCCAAACCCTGTAGTGATGCATCAGTACATAGAACAAACCTCTTGTTCTCCGTAGGAATCACCAATACAGGTGTTGTCGTCAACCGGTGCTTTCACTCTTGGAAGATGTGCTCACAAGCCTCAGACCAATAGAATGGTACTACCTTCTGAGTCAGTTGTGTCAAAGGCTTAGCAATTTTCAAGACGCCCTCAACAAAATGTCGATAATATCCGGCTAAACCAAAGAAGCTCTGAATCTCGGGTACAAAAGTAGGTGCAGACCATTCCATCACTGCCTCTACTTTCCTGGGATCCACTGGTATCCCATCGCTAGAGATGACATGCCCCAGAAACACCACACTGTCCAACCAGAATTCACACTTGCTGAGCTTGGCAAATAGCTGATTATCTCTGAGGACCTGGAGCACTGTCCACAAGTGTTTCACGTGCTCCTCCTCACTCCGAGAATAGATAAGTATGCCGTCAATGAACACAATGATGAACTAATCAAGATACGGTTGGAACACCCGACTCACCAGACTCATAAAGACAGCCGGGGCGTTCATCACTCCGAACGGCATAACGAAGAACTCGTAGTGCCCATAACGAGTTCGAAATGCTGTCTTCTGAACATCCTCCTCTCTAACCCGAATCTGATCATAACCAGACCTCAAATCAATCTTGGGATAAAGTTTTGTACCTTGCAATTGATCAAACAAATCGCCAATCCATGGAAGAGGATACTTGTTCTTTACCGTTGCCTTATTCAATTGCTTGTAATCGATGCACAGACTCATCAAACCATCCTCCTTCTTTACAAACAGAAGGTGCACCCCAAGGCGATACGCTAGGGCGTATGTATCCCTTGTCGAGAAGTTCATGTAACTGAACCTTCAGTTTCCTTAACTCCGCTGGTGCCATTCTATAAGGGGCACGAGAAATAGAGGACATTCCCGGTAACAACTCAATTCCAAACTCGACCTCTCTAGTCGGCGGGAACCTTGGAATTTCCTCCGGAAATACATAGGTAAACTCCGCGACTACGGGTATCTCCTCAATCCTCAATTCTTTCTTCTTTTCCGCCATATCCACGGCATAAATAAGATAGCCCGTATGTCCAAGTTCCAATAACCGCGACATTTTAACAGCCGATATCAACGGAATCTTCGGACGAGAACCGTTCCCATAAAAAGTCGACTGCATCCTTTGATCAGATCGGAAATGAATCGTCCTCTGTCAACAGATACACCAGAGTTGCGTAAGGGAATGTTGGAGCGAGCCACAGTAGTCGGTTTACTATCCACCCAGGAGGAAGGAAGATGTACAAGGACTTAGGTGGTTAATTCTGGTGGAGACGTATGAAGCGTGATGTTATGGCCTTGTCAAAAGATGTTTGATCTGCCAGCAGGTAAAGGCAGAAAGGCAGAGGCCTTATGGCGAGCTGAAGAGCTCGGAAGTACCCCCCAATGGAAGTGGGAGCATGTATTTATGTACTTTGTAACCCACTTGCCAAGAGCGGCCTCTGGATTCGTTACGATCTGATGATCGTGGATAGGCTGACGAAGTAGCTCACTTCATCCTTTGTCATGTGTCTTTCACATACCTAAGGATGGCCAATTCTATGTGCGGGATGTAGTGAGGTTGCATAGAGTTCCAGTCTCGATTGTGTCTGACCGAGACCCACGGTTTACTTCACATTTCGGAGAGGGTCTCCAGACGGCTTTAGGCACCAAGGTGAGACTGAGTACTGCCTATCACCCTCAGTCAGACGGCCAGACAGAGCGTACCCTTCAGACGCTCGAGGACATGTTGAGGGCATATGTTTTGGAGTTTGATACTCCGTGGCAAGATTCAGTGCCAATGATGGAGTCCTCCTATAATAACAACTATCAGGCGAGCATTCAAATGGCCCTTTTGAAGCTCTTTACGGACGACGATGTAGGTCACCGCTGTATTGGGAGGACTTGACTAGTAAAGCGGTCGGATGACCGGATATGATTAAGGATATGTAAGACAAGATTAAGTTGATACGCCAAAAGATGAAGGTGACCCAGGATAGGCAAGCAGCCTATGCCAACAAGCGTCGATGACCGCTAGAATTCCAAGTAGAAGACAGAGTCTTCTTGAAAATCTCACCCTCCAGAGGAGTAGTTCGTTTGGGTATGCGGGGAAGTTATCCCCGAGGTATGTTGGGCCATATGAAGTATTGCAGCGTACCAGTACTTTGGCTTACTGTTTAGCTCTACCACCGTCTTTATCTGGGATGTATGATGTTTTCCATGCCTCTATGTTACGGAAGTATGAGCCAGACCCGTCTCATATATTACAGTCTACTGAAGTGCAGTTGGACCCAGGGGTATCCTACGTTGAACGACCGGTCAGAATTCTGGATCGTGAGGATCGCAGACTACGAAGTAAAGTTTTACCGATGGTCAAAGTTCAGTGGGATCGTCGGGGTGTCGAGAAGGCTACGTGGGAGACGGAACGGCACATGATGCAGCATTACCCGGAACTATTTTCTGGTATGATTTATGTTTAGTTTCATTTTGGGTAAGTGCATGCGATTTCGAGGACGAAATCTTATAAGTAGGGGAGTAATGTGATGTCCCCGAAATGAGTAATTACAATTAAAGCATTAATTATGTTTATGTGAATAATTGATTTATGTGTTGAAATTAATTACCACGATGAAATGCTTAGTCACATGATAGGCATGACCCGGGAGGGGAGTTACGTTTCAAGGTGCATGTTATGCATGATAGAAAATTAGGTGTTAACATTATTTAATTGTGTTGATTGTTAATTATGAGGAAAGTATGAATTTAATGAAGTTGGTTGCATTTTTGTAAAATGCTTTTAAAATACCATGTTGGGGTATTTCATACATCATGTTAATTTTTGGGTATAATTTAATTAACCCTTTCCCCCACCTTACCCAACTCACTTTACCCTTTTCACTCTTAAATCCCCAATTACTCTCAAACCCTACCCCTTTACCACATTTTCGAAATCCTTCAAAGGAGGAAGGAGGGAAACTCCACAAAACTTGTGTTTGTGTGATCTTTGTTAAGATTTGGAGTCTTCAAGAGGTATGGAACCCTTCCTTAAGTTTTTATGAAGTTTGGATTTGATATGTGATGATTTTGAAGTGATTTAAGTGGGTTTGGTTGGGTATATGTTGTATGTTGTTGGGGTATGATTTTTGAAGTGTTTTAAGTGGGTTTTAGTGGGTTATGACGTTATTGTTATTGTTGGGAAGTTTGGTATTTACTCAAGGATTATGACTGTGAGATTGAGTACCATCCTGGTAAAGAAAATTTGATAGCAGACGCCTTAAGTCGGAAAGTGAAGAGTACTGCTGAGGATGCTATGTGTTTGTCGGCTTTGATGACTTCTTACTGCCATCTGAGCTATGATTTTGTTGTGGACACGTCGCCGGTGCGAGTGTCAACCTTGTTGGCTTAGCCAGACATATTTGAAACTATCAGGAAAGCCCAGAGGTCGGATGATGAAGTTCAAAGATGGTCATCGATAGTACTTCGAGAACAGCCATCAATGTTTAGAGTGGTTGAGGATGGTTCTCTGAGACTCGGTGACCGATGGGTAGTTCCATGTACGCCAGAGTTGCGTAGAGGAATCTTGGAGCGAGCTCACGGGAGCCGGTTCAGTGTTCACCCACGAGGAAGGAAGATGTATAAGGACCTATGTGGCCAGTTTTGGTGGAGAAGGATGAAGCGTGATGTGATCGCTTTTGTTAAGAGATGTTTGATCTGCCAGCAAGTAAAGGCAGAGCGGCAGAGGCCTGGTGGCGAGCGGAAGAGCTTAGAGGTACCCCAATGGAAGTGGGAACACATATCTATGGACTTCGTGACCCACTTGCCAAGGACGGCCTCCGGATTTGATGCGATCTGGGTGATCGTGGATAGGCTAACGAAGGTAGCTCACTTCATCCCCTACTGTATGACTTTTGCGTACCTAAAGATAACCCAATTATATGTGCGGGATGTGGTGAGGTTGCATGGGGTTCCAGTCTCGATTGTGTCTGACAGAGACCCAAGGTTTACTCCACATTTCTGGGAGGGTCTTCAGACAGCTTTGGGCACAGAAATGATGTTGAGTACAGCTTATCATCCTCAGTCAGACGGCCAGATAGAGCGTACCCTTCAGACGCTCGAGGACATGTCGAGGGCATGTGTTTAGGAGTTTGATACTCCGTGGCAAGATTCAGTGCCAATGATAGAGTTCTCCAATATTAGTAGCTATCAGACGAGCATTCAAATAACTCCTTTTGAAGCTCTTTACGGACGACGATGTAGGTCACCGCTGTATTGGGAGGACTTGACTAGTAAAGCTGTCGGAGGACCAGATATGATTAAGGATATGTAAGAGAAGATAAAGTTGATACGCCAAAAGATGAAAGCGGCCCAGGATAGGCAAGCGGCCTATGCCAATAAGCGGCGACGGCCGCTGGAATTCCAAGTAGGAGACAGGGTCTTCTTGAAAATCTCACCCTTCAGGGGTGTAGTTCGTCTTGGTATGCAGGGGAAGTTACCCCCGAGGTATGTTGGTCCATATGAAGTATTGCAACGCATCGGTACTTTGGCCTACCGTTTGGCTCTACCACCGTCTTTATCTAGGATTCATGATGTTTTTTCCACGTCTCTATGCTACGGAAGTATGTGCCAGACCCGTCTCATGTTTTGCAGCCTACTGAAGTGCAGTTGGACTCAGATGTATCCTGCGTTGGACGACCGGTCAGAATTCTGGATCATGAGGATCGCAGATTACGAAGCAAGATTATACCGATGGTCAAAGTTCAGTGGGATCGTCGGGGTGTCGAGGAGGCTATGTGGGAGACGGAGCGGCATATGGTACAGCACTACCCGGAACTATTCTCTGGTATGTGATTTATGTTTAGTTTCCTTTGGGGTAAGTGCATGCGATTTCGAGGATGAAATCTTATAAGTAGGGGAGTAATGTGATGTCCCCGAAATGATTAATTGCAATTAAAGCATTAATTATGTTTATATGATGAATTATTATGATGATTAAGTTGTGCGTGGAAAATGAAGTGTTAGCATGATTTAATTGTGTTGATTTTAATTATGAGGAAAGTATGAATTTAATGAAGTTGGTTGCATTTTGTAAAAATGCTTTTAAAATACCAAGTTGGGATGTTTTATACATCATGTTAAATTTTGGGTATAATTTAAGTAACCCTTTCCCCACCTTACCCAACTCATTTACCCTTTCCACCCTAAAATCCCCAAATCATCCCAAAGCCCTAACTTCACCCCCCATTTTCGAAATCCTTCAAAGGAGGAAGGAGGAAGCTCCACAAAACTTGAGTTTGTGTGATTTTTATCAAGATTTGGAGTCTTCAAGAGGTATGGAACTCTTCCTAAAGTTTTGATGATGTTTGGATTTGAAATGGTGTGATTTTTGAAGTGATTATGTGGGTTGTTTTGATGTATGTGTTGTATGGGTTTGGGGTATGGTTTTATGAGGTTTTTGTGGTGGTATGTTGTTGGGATGTATTTGGTTTAAGATGTATTGGTTTATTTGGTAGTTTTGTACCAAAAAGATGGAGTTTACTCGAAAAATCGCAGCGACCGATCGATCGGTAGCATGGCAACGATCGATCGGTGCATGTGCGAAGCGAGGGCTGAAGTTTCTTTATTTACCGATCGATCGGTGGAAGTGACCGATCGATCGGTGGATGGCTAACGATCGATCGATATCTTGGACCGATCGATCGGTAAAAGCCGTAGCTTAAAATGGAAATTATGAACAGTTACCGATCGATCGGTAAGGATGACGGATCGATCGGTAGAGCGTTTTTGCTGAAGATGTTTTCTTGGCTTAATTGATGGAATTTTTGGTATTAGGCTATTATTTAGCTTCTAATATTGATTTGTATGGTTGTGTGGAACCATCACAGGTGCCAACAACATCGAGAAGATAGAGCTCTTCAAATTCTCCACCTTTGGAATTAAGGTACGTAAGAAGCGTACGGGCATCGGACGGTAACGCACTCCTAACTCTGACTATGCATTGATTGCATAAGTATTTATGATGATGATGTTTATGATGATGATTGTGATAAATAAATTTAAAATGATGATGTTTGTGAAGATGATATGATAAGTAAGCTTATGATGATGATGTCATGATGATAATGTTTATGATAAGTAAGTTTATGATGATGATGTTAAGATGATGATGTTTATGATAAGTAAGTTTATGATGATGTGATACGATGTTTATTATGTGGTAAGATGCCACAGGGTAAGATGCCCATATGGTAAGAGGCCATGCGATTTTATTACGTGGTAAGATGCCACGGGGTAAGATGCCCATATGGTAAGATGCCATACAATGTTAGTATGTGGTAAGATGCCACGGGGTAAGATGCCCATATGGTAAGAGGCCATACGATGTTATTACGTGGTAAGATGCCACATGATATTATGATATGGTAAGATGCCATACGATAGGGTAAGATACCCACGTGGTAAGATGCCACATGATGTTATGATACGGTAAGATGCCATACAATGGGGTAAGATGCCCATATGCACGAATGTGAATCAGGGTCAACAAAAAGAAACTGACGAATAAACCGCATGTTTACTTAACTATGATTTTGTACATTACTGTTATATTTATAAGATGACGATGCTCATATGATGATGATGTTATAAGATGATGATGCTATATGATGATGATGTTATAAGACGATGATGTTATAAGATGATGATGCTATAAGATGATGATGTTATATGATGATGATGCTATAAGATGATGATGTTATAAAATGATGACGTTATAAGATGATGATGCTATAAGATGATGATGTTATATGATGATGATGTTATAAGATGATGATGCTATAAGATGATGATGTTATATGATGATGATGCTATAAGATGATGATGTTATAAGATGATGATGTTATAAGATGATGATGCTATAAGATGATGATGCTTATAGGATGATGATGCTCTAAGATGATGATGCTTATATGATGATGATATTATAAGATGATGATTTTAATCATTCATGTCAAGAATTAATGATTATATGCATGGCTATGAAACAGGGACAACCAAAGAGGGTTAATGCAATTAACCAGGAAGTATATGTTACCAATTATTTTCATGCATTTATTTATATGCCACTGTCTTATGATGTTAAGTAACGATATACATGCTCATGATGTGTTGTTCCTGTAGGTACACTTTTGGACTAAAGGACTAAGGGCCGGGTTGAGGCAATGAGCTATGAGGAGCATGAAAGATGTTAGGATTCAGGATTTCTGGATAGTCTCTACTCTAGTAGTAGCATAATTCTATCGCTTTAACATTTGTATTGAGAATGTAATCAATTAAGGTTGAAATTTCATTTTTGGCCCGTAATCTTATTAGCTCAAAGTTGCAACCGGAACCCTTAAGAGGTTATGAATGCATGTTTAGTCCATAATACGTGTATAATATGACGTTAAGGTAGGAAGACCCTACATTAGTGGTATCAGAGCCAGGTTAGATAACCCGGGAATGAGCGAAGGGTAGCCTTAGCAATAAGTTGGCTAGGTGCTTACTTTTAAACATGTTTTATGCATATGTTGCATATGAAGTATATGATGTCGTACTAACATGTTTTGTTTCCCTAACGATGTATTATATGAACTGCTTTTGGGTATTGTTGTTAACCCTTGTATTGCAGCCTAGCAGCAAATGCTGATGTAGATGATGCGATTTCAATATGCACTTCTCCATCGCCCATGCCTCTTGTAGTCTCGACACCCGCTGGAAGAAGTTTGATAACTGATCAGGTTGGTTATGACGGCCTCATTTATTTTGAGGGTAACGAGCTGAGGACAGACTTGATTGTTCTGGGAATGTCAGACTTTGATGTGGGCATCGATGTGCTGAACAAGTATCAGGCAGTTGTGGACTGCAGACGAGGACTGTCCGATTCAAGTCTGATATGGGAGTCCAATGGACATTCTATGGGGATGGTTCTCGTTCAAGGATTCCGTTATATCTGCTGTTAAGATGGCACAGATATTGGAATGATACCATAAATGACATCTCATCTATGCTGTTGATATTACTGAAAAGAGGAAAGAGTTAAAGGTTGAGGATGTGCCCATAGTGGCGGTGTCTCCTAATGTATTTCCGGAAGAGATTCCCGGATTCCCACCGACGAGAGAGGTCAAGTTTGGGATTAAGTTACTACCAGGGACGTCTACCATTTCTCGTGCCCTGTATAGGATGGCACCAGCGGAACTAAGGGAGTTAAATGTTCAGTTGCAGGAGCTCCTTGGCAAGGGCTATATACACCTGGGGTGCACCAGTTTTATATGTTAAGAAGAAAGATGGTTCAATGCGGCTGTACATCGATTTCAGACAACTGAACAAAGCCATGATGAGGAATAAGTATCCACTTCCGAGGATTGATGAATTGTTCAATTAGCTGCAAAGTACGAGGCTCTACAGTAAGATCGATCTGAGATCGGGGTATCATCAGATTCGAGTTCGAGAGGATGATGTGCATAAGACAGCTTCCAGGACTAGATGTGGGCATTACGGATTCTTAGTCATGCCCTTGGGGTGACGAATGCCCTAGCTGTTTTATGAGCCTGATGAACAGAATGCCCCAACCATGTTTGGATCAGTTCGTTTTTCATTGACGATGTGCTTATTTACTCTCGGACTGAAGAGGAACACGTAAAGCACTTGAGAACAGTACTCCAGATCCTTAGGGATTGCCAGACCCCTGACACGGCTGACTCAGAGAGGAGTGTCGTTCTTTTGGTCCGAAGCTTGTGAGGAAAGCTTCCAAGAATTGAAGCGTTGTTTGACTACGACACCTATATTGGTAATTCTTTCTGAGAATAAGAGGTTTGCCTTGTACACGAATGCATCTGGCTTGTACATCGAGGTGGTTGAAACCACATGAGGATAGGTACCCAGCCCACGATTTGGAGCTGGCAACCGTTATATTTGCCTTGAAGATTTGGAGGCATTACTTGCATGGTACGTGGTTTGCCATCTACACGGACTATAAGAGCCTGAAGTTTTGTTCACACAGGCTGAGTTGAATAGGCAACAAAGAAGATAGATGGACTATATATGTAAAGCAAATTTGACAGCAGACGCCTTAAGTTGGAAGTGAAGTGTACTGCTGAGGACGCTATGTGTTATCAGCGATGATGACCTCTTGTTGCCATCTGGGCTATGATTTTGATATGGACACGTCGCCGGTGCGAGTGTCGACCTTGTTGGCTGAGCCAGACTTATTTGAGGCTATTAGGAAAGCCCAGAGGTCAGATGATGAGGTTCAGAGGTGGTCGTTCTTAGTACTTCAAGGACAGCCACCAAAGTTCAGAATGGCAGAAAATGATTCCTTGAGGCTGGGCAACCGATGGGTAGTCCCAGATACACCGGAGTTTCTTAAAGGAATATCGGAACGGGCTCATAGTAGTCCGTTCGATATCCACCCAGGAGGAAGGAAAATGTATAAGGACCTAAGTGGTCAGTTCTGGTGGAGACGCATGAAGCACGATGTAATCGCTTTCGTTAAAAGATGTTTGATATGCCAACAGGTAAAGGCAGAGGCCTGGTAGCGAGCTGACGAGCTTGCAGGTACCTAAGTGGAAGTGGAGGCATATCATTATGGACTTTGTGACCCACTTACCAAGGACGGCCTCTGGATTTGATGCGATCTGGGTGATCGTGGATAGGCTAACGAAGGTAGCTCACTTCATCCCCTACTGTATGACTTTTGCGTACCTAAAGATAACCCAATTATATGTGCGGGATGTGGTGAGGTTGCATGGGGTTCCAGTCTCGATTGTGTCTGACAGAGACCCAAGGTTTACTCCACATTTCTGGGAGGGTCTTCAGACAGCTTTGGGCACAGAAATGATGCTGAGTACAGTTTATCACCCTCAGTCAGATGGCCAGATAGAGCGTACCCTTCAGACGCTCGAGGACATGTCGAGGGCATGTGTTTAGGAGTTTGATACTCCGTGGCAAGATTCAGTGCCAATGATAGAGTTCTCCAATATTAGCAGCTATCAGACGAGCATTCAAATAACTCCTTTTGAAGCTCTTTAGGGACGACGATGTAGGTCACCGCTGTATTGGGAGGACTTGACTAGTAAAGCGGTCGGAGGACCGGATATGATTAAGGATATGTAAGAGAAGATAAAGTTGATACGCCAAAAGATGAAAGCGGCCCAGGATAGGCAAGCGGCCTATGCCAATAAGCGGCGACGGCCGCTGGAATTCCAAGTAGGAGACAGGGTCTTCTTGAAAATCTCACCCTTCAGGGGTGTAGTTCATCTTGGTATGCGGGGGAAGTTACCCCCGAGGTATGTTGGTCCATATGAAGTATTGCAGCGTATCGGTACTTTGGCCTACCGTTTGGCTCTACCGCCGTCTTTATCTGGGATTCATGATGTTTTCCACGTCTCTATGCTACGGAAGTATGAGCCAGACCCGTCTCATGTTTTGCAGCCTACTGAAGTGCAGTTGGACTCAGATGTATCCTGCGTTGGACGACCGGTCAGAATTCTGGATCATGAGGATCGCAGATTACGAAGCAAGATTATACCGATGGTCAAAGTTCAGTGGGATCGTCGGGGTGTCGAGGAGGCTATGTGGGAGACGGAGCGGCATATGGTACATGTGATATCCCCGAAATGATTAATTGCAATTTGAGCATTAATTGTGTTTATATGATTAATTATGATGGTAATTAATCGATTATGTGCTGGTTTTATTTCATGTGTGGAAATGCATGGTCACATAGAAAGGATGACCCGGGAGTGCATTTCAGGGTGCATGTTGTGCATGTTGGGGGAAAATGGTTATTAGCATGATTTATTTGCCATGGCTAGCAACTAATTGGAAATCATGAGTTTAATTGATATTTGGTGCATTTTGGATTAATGCTTTTAAAAATATCATGTTGGGGTGTTTTATATACCATGGGTAGCTTTTTAATTAACCCAACCCACTTTATTATATTACCCCAAACCCCCACAACACTCATTCTTACTTTTCACTTTACCAAATCACCACCCAAACCCTTTCCCCTTTCCATTTTCGAGTTGGAGCAAAAAGGTGGGGAGAAATCCTTCCAAAACTTTGATTTGTGGAGTTTATTGGGTGATTTGAGGTCCCCAAGAGGTATGGATGCCTCCATGTTATTTTGTTGTGTTTGGTTTAGTTTTGGAATGGTTTGAATGGTTTAAAATGGGTTTGTTGGGGGTTGGTATTATTTTGGTTGGGTGTTTAATTTATGAGTATATGAGGATGTTTATTGATGGTTTTGAGTGGTTTTGTATGGTTGATGTTGGATTATTTGAGTTTATTTGAGTTGGGGTTGAAGATGGGTGAATAGTGCCCGAAAATCGGGTATGCAGGACTCGGCGATCGATCGGCGCCTTCCGCGATCGATCGCGAGCTGCAGTGCTGAAGACAGTGACTTCAGCGATCGATCGCGAGTTTTGCGCGATCGATCGGCGAGGCCGCGATCGATCGGCGCAAACTCAGCGATCGATCGCGGATTGGAAAATTTTGTTGCTCGAGGCAGTGTGGTCTCGCGATCGATCGGGGCTGTATGGCGATCGATCACGAGACACCAAAAATGGTGTTTTTGGATTTTTTTGTAGGATTTTTGGTATTGGACTATTATTGGGTTCTAATATTGATTTGTGTGAATGTGTAGAACCATCCCAGGTGGCAACACAGCCAAGGAATTGAAGTCCTACCATATCCTACATTTTGGAAAGGTACGTAGAGGACGTACGGGCACCCAACGGTACATGTATCTAATATACTCATTGTTTATGCATTGTGGATGCAAGTATATATGTGATTATGCATTGTGGATGCAAATACATGTTGAATTATGCATGACGATTGTAGATGCATATGATTATTGGTGCACATCCCATGAGTCGTGGTCATCCCTTGATGATTTTAATGCTTGTCGCTATTTGTTTTGGTTCCGCTAAATGTGAAGCGAGGGGTGGGAGCGCCGCATGTCACATTTGAGCGTGGTTATCATATAGGGCGAGGAAAGGATATTTGCCGCTCAATGTGAGGCGAGGGGTGGGAGTACCGCATGTCCATTGAAGCGAGGTTTCTATGCCGCCTATATGTAAATAAGCGAGGGGCATTAAAATACATTGTGATGGACAGACTAGGGAATGGTGACCAGTATTTGATATTGATGAGATGGTATTGTGTCATGACATGTCTAGACCATTAAAAATAATCTATTGATTATACTCATGAGTTATGGTACAGGGACAACCAAACTGGAAGCGTTTTGAAATGCATAGGAAAACAGGAAGTGTTTTAATTGTGTTTTATGCATTTACGCTTTATATTCATATTGTGTTGAATATGGATGATATTATTGCTCATGTTTGGGGGTTGTCCTTGTAGGTACACTTTTAGCATGATAGAAAGGCTAAACGGGTTGAGGTGGTGAGCTTGTGGAGAATTCTTTTGACCCAGGCAGGACAGGATTATTTTTGTATAGTGTCTACTCTAGGAGTAGTGTAAAACTATAGTTGATAACATTCTTTTGATGGGGAATGTAATTAATCCATTGATAGTCCTCATTTTGGCATGTAATTCTTAAAGCTCATAGACTCAACACGATTAATTCACTCTGATCATTTATATTAGCTCTATTTATGCCTTTGATCCGCACTTAAGGATTAGGGTCCTTACAGTACAGCACTACCCGGAACTATTCTCTGGTATGTGATTTATGTTTAGTTTCCTTTGGGGTAAGTGCATGCGATTTCGAGGACGAAATCTTATAAGTAGGGGAGTAATGTGATGTCCCCGAAATGAGTAATTGCAATTAAAGCATTAATTATGTTTATATGATGAATTATTACGATGATTAAGTTGTGCGTGGAAAATGAAGGGTTAGCATGATTTAATTGTGTTGATTTTAATTATGAGGAAAGTAAGAATTTAATGAAGTTGGTTGCATTTTGTAAAAATGCTTTTAAAATACCAAGTTGGGATGTTTTATACATCATGTTAAATTTTGGGTATAATTTAAGTAACCCTTTCCCCACCTTACCCAACTCACTTTACCCTTTCCACCCTAAAATCCCCAAATCATCCCAAAGCCCTAACTTCACCCCCCATTTTCGAAATCCTTCAAAGGAGGAAGGAGGAAGCTCCACAAAACTTGAGTTTGTGTGATTTTTATCAAGATTTGGAGTCTTCAAGAGGTATGGAACTCTTCCTAAAGTTTTGATAATGTTTGGATTTGAAATGGGGTGATTTTTGAAGTGATTATGTGGGTTGTTTTGATGTATGTGTTGTATGGGTTTGGGGTATGGTTTTATGAGGTTTTTGTGGTGGTATGTTGTTGGGATGTATTTGGTTTAAGATGTATTGGTGTATTTGGTAGTTTTGTACCAAAAAGATGGAGTTTACTCGAAATATCGCAGCGGCCGATCGATCGGTAGCAGGGCAACGATCGATCGGTGCATGTACGAAGCGAGGGCTGAAGTTTCTTTATTTACCGATCGATCGGTGGAAGTGACCGATCGATCGGTGGATGGCTAGCGATCGATCGGTATCTTGGACCGATCGATCGGTAAAAGCCGTAGCTTAAAATGGAAATTATGAACATTTACCGATCGATCGGTAAGGATGACCGATCGATCGGTAGAGCGTTTTTGCTGAAGATGTTTTCTTGGATTAATTGATGGAATTTTTGGTAAGGCTATTATTTAGCTTCTAATATTGATTTGTATGGTTGTGCATCCCAGGTGCCAACAACATCGAGAAGATAGAGCTCTTCAATTTCTCCACCTTTGGAATTAAGGTACGTAAGAAGCGTACGGGCATCGGACGGTAACGCACTCCTAACTCTGACTATGCATTGATTGCATAAGTATTTATGATGATGATGTTTATGATGATGATTGTGATAAATAAATTTAAGATGATGATGTTTGTGAAGATGATATGATAAGTAAGCTTATGATGATGATGTCATGATGATAATGTTTTGATAAGTAAGTTTATGATGATGATGTTTATGATAAGTAAGTTTATGATGATGTGATACGATGTTTATTATGTGGTAAGATGCCACAGGGTAAGATGCCCATATGGTAAGAGGCCATGCGATTTTATTACGTGGTAAGATGCCACGGGGTAAGATGCCCATATGGTTAGATGCCATACAATGTTATTATGTGGTAAGATGCCACGGGGTAAGATGCCCATATGGTAAGAGGCCATACGATGTTATTACGTGGTAAGATGCCACATGATATTATGATATGGTAAGATGCCATACGATAGGGTAAGATACCCACGTGGTAAGATGCCACACGATGTTATGATACGGTAAGATGCCATACAATGGGGTAAGATGCCCATATGCACGAATGTGAATCAGGGTCAACAAAAAGAAACTGACGAATAAACCGCATGTTTACTTAACTATGATTTTGTACATTACTGTTATATTTATAAGATGACGATGCTCATATCATGATGATGTTATAAGATGATGATGCTATATGATGATGATGTTATAAGATGATGATGTTATAAGATGATGATGCTATAAGATGATGATGTTATATGATGATGATGCTATAAGATGATGATGTTATAAAATGATGACGTTATAAGATGATGATGCTATAAGATGATGATGTTATATGATGATGATGTTATAAGATGATGATGCTATAAGATGATGATGTTATATGATGATGATGCTATAAGATGATGATGTTATAAGATGATGATGTTATAAGATGATGATGCTATAAGATGATGATGCTTATAGGATGATGATGCTCTAAGATGATGATGCTTATATGATGATGATATTATAAGATGATGATTTTGTTGGGATATGCCCTAAGACAAGTCATTAGATGATTGTTTAAGACATACAATGTTTATGGATTTATGAATGGCAATTCATTATTATATATTACTCTTTTAACTGTGCATTGTGAATTAATATATATGTTAATGTCCTTAGAATAATATTGTATTATTCTTAAAGATGTCCCTAGTCAAGTATTATCATGAATAGGGATAATGATAATACGTAGAGACTAGTATATGTTGATCGATGAATTGTTCATTGATATGAGATATCAAATCAACATATGGGTACATGTTAGAGAACGATGTACTGGACAGACCCACCATGAGAATGCAACATGGATAGTTATATGATCGTCATATGCAATTCTCATAGTGATAATAATGTATACAATCCTTAATACTTGTGATCATCAGAGATCCCAACATAAGGAGTTATGTATCTTGATATCGTCAAACGTTACCCGTAACAGGGTAATCTATAAAGGCGACTATTGGATACACTACGAATTATGTAGAGGGATGTTGACTGATCGAGATAGGATTTGTCCCTCCTATATAACAGGAGATGTGTTTGGCCCTTGATCAAGTGAGAACTAAAATGCATGGCCATGCTCGAATGAGTCGATATGAGATATCGAGCTTATTCGTTTATTCTAGTTCTACTTGGGGATCAAGAAATGAAGATTGAATATACGAGTATGACTATTCCATGACTCGTGTTCAATCTAAACACAAAGGACAAAGGGATTAAGTTACATGATTAATATTATCACAAGTTCTAAAGGTTATGTCGAGTCATTGACATTCTCGTAATTTGGGTAGCATCGATGTGTTGCTAGATACCGCTCGATGCTTGCGACATAAAATGAGATTTTATGTCACTGCCAACATTACGAGATCCTATCGGGTCGCACAAAAGATTAAATCGAGAAGGGAAATTAAATTCATGGGATGAATTAAATAATTAAGAGGAGTCTTAATTAATAATCATAAGGATTAATTAAATCATGGGCTTAAGCCCATGAAGCTTTAAGAAAGCCTTTAATTAATCATATTTAATATGATTGCATGGTGTTTTATTGTAAGACAATTTTCATATCAAAAACACAAAACCCTACACAAGCTAGATAGCTCACGGCCGCCGACTTCAAGAGGAGCTCTCGTTTTCTTGATAACCGAGGAGTGATCTTGTTGTTTTGGTGGTGATCTTCGATTGTGAATCGAGTTAGCTTCGTGTATCGGATTAATAACTTGTCTAGCAACGTGTTATTAATCCATCCCTTCACTCGATCTGATCGTGTGGATACCGTTGAGGCAAAACCAATCGAGTTTTGCTTAGTGACTCGGAGAAGGCGTAGGACGTGGTGCAGCTCCGTGGATTCGGCTTCAAACACGCTACAAGGGTAAGACACTTGTAATTCTCTAATCCGATATGAATCCCTATGTATAGATCGCTGGTTTGTAATCCCAAAATTTTATTCCGCTGCGCTGTATGCTCATGGGGTTACTAACAGTGGTATCAGAGCCGTGTACAAGGCTCATATCGGATTTATGTGGTTAAATAGTTTAATCATGTTAGAATTAATATTGCATTCTATTTAAAACTGTATTTTCATATATGATATGGAAAAATCGATTTTGTGAAAATCATCGTATGATAATATATATGATATAATTGACGGATCGAAATATATGATAATTCGTGATCATAAACCGGAACCTTGGCTTGTGTAGGGCTCACGGCCGACGCCACCTAGGTGCTAGGGTTTCGAACCCTAGTCACCATGGCTCGGCCGCCGCTTCAAATAGGCTAGGGTTTTGAACCCTAGTCACATAAGCCTCTCGGCCGCCGCTTGAGAGTTAGGGTTCGGACCCTGGCTCGAGCATGGGTCAAGCCGTTGCACTATCTAGGGTTTTGAACTCTATTGGCTCGATAAAGTATTGAAAAGGTGCAAGTTGGCTCGATAGAATCAACATGGTGCAAGGCGGCTAGGGTTTGGAACCCTAGCAGCGCCGCACCCAAGCCGCCGCATGGACCATGGCTCGGCCATGGGCTAGGGTTTCGAACCCGAGGCCCACTATTGGTCCAGCCGTGGGTTTTGGTTCGAACCATGGTGGTTCGTGTTTTAGTCGCTTTAGTTCATGGCATGTGATGTCCCGAGCGTACGATAATTTTTCAAAAATTATATTACAGTTTTAATTAAAATTAAATTTAAAATGTTTAGAATTTAATTAATTAAATGTTAATGCATGCTTTATGTGTTGTTTGAGCATGGTGCGTGGTTATAACCCTTTGACCTATTAGATAGGATTTGTGAATGATTGTAATTTATAATACGACCTGCGAGTCGTGCCTTTCTCTATTTTATTCTAAATGTAATCCCTCCCCTATGTTCCCCTCGAATGTGAATCGAGGAATTCTATATCTTGTAAATAGTATAGTTTATTTTATTGATGGTGATCAATGAAGATGGAGCATCGTGCCGGGATGAGGAGGCCATTCACAAATTGGAGCCAAAGGAAGGAGCTTATGAAGTTACCTTAGGTTGACTCATAGGAGTTTCTCGTTGGCTTGAGAAACTCATTAGTAGGGGCTATAACCATGTCACGTTTTAATTATGTATGTTGATGCATGATTTATCTTATGTTTTAGTTTGATAATAGTATTACACATATATGTAGATATGTATACAACTATATGTAGTGGACATATTTTAAATTATCAAATTAATCATGAGATCAATAAATCCCTCTAAAATATTAAGTTTTAGATGCCTTCCAAATAAAAGTACTCGTCAATAACTTCGATTGTACATGTGTGGGTTTGCCAAAGCAAAGCACCGTGGCAATCTTAGTAAGGCGCGAAAGGATAAAAGTGATATCCGTTATACTTTAATTGGGTACGACTTAACTAGGTTATCTCAATAGGATTGGGAACCTAGAGGCATGGGTTGGATCATAATTCATTTGATGAATTGAACAAAGTGTTGTTCGTCCAACTATCCAAGAATTATATGTGATGTAATTGACAAAGTGTTGTCTACCTAAATAACCGAGTCTTGGGCGATTAGCCAAAGCTAACTCAAGATTAGGCGAAATATGGATCTTGGCCCACTAAAAGATTTCGAGGGTTGATATTTTTCAAACAAAATAGTGGGAGTATCATTTAATATAAGACCATGTTAAATGATTTAAATCATAAACTTATTTTGCATATTTATATTGTAGATATCCATGGCAACTAACAACGTTACTAGCACTTTATCACTGCGATCGGTCCTTGAGAAGGACAAATTAAATGGGACGAATTTCCTAGACTGTCATAGGAACTTGAGGATAGTCCTCAAACAAGAAAAGAAACAATATGTCCTAGAGGAACCCTTACTCGCTGAGGAACCTCCCCTAACGGCTACAAGAACCGAAAAAGATGCTTACAAGAAGCATCAGAGTGACGCACTTGATGTTGGGTGCCTCATGCTTGCCACCATGAACTCTGAGCTTCAGAAGCAACATGAGGAAATGGAGGCGTTCGATATGATCGAACACTTAAAGCAGTTGTACCAACAGGAAGCTAGACAAGAGAGGTATGACGTCTCTAAAGCGTTATTCCAGTGCAGGATGGTAGAGGGAAGCTTAGTTGGAACTCATGTGCTCAAGATGATTGGGTACATTGAGAATCTGGACAAGCTAGGTTTTCCATTGGACCAAGAGTTGGCCACCGATGTAATCTTGCAATCGTTGCCGGAGAGCTTCAGTCAATTTGTAGTAAATTACAATATGACTGATATGGAAAAGACTCTGCCCCAGTTGCTTGGTATGTTGAGAACATATGAAGCAAATACTAAGAAGACTAAGGCCACAAATGTCCTTATTGTGAATAAGGGCAAAGGAAGGGCCAAAACTAAAGGCAACAAGAAAGCAAAGAAGGTCTTTGCTAAATCTAAGCCAAAGTCTTCTGCACTAAAGCCAAAGGGAGGGATAGCAAAGGAAGGGAACTGTTTCCATTGCGGTGAGACCGGCCATTGGAAAAGAAACTGCAAAGTATATCTGGAGGATCTAAAGAAAGGAAGTGTGACTTCCGCTTCAGGTATTTTTGTTATAGAAGTCAATTTATCTACTTCTTCATCTTGGGTATTAGATACTGGATGTGGATCTCACATTTGTGTAAATGTGCAGGATCTCAAAAGGAGTAGGACATTGGCAAAATGAAGTTGATCTCCGAGTTGGAAATGGAGCAAGAGTTGCTGCATTAGCTATAGGAGATTATCATTTAGCTTTACCTTCTGGTTTATCACTGATTTTAAAAGACTGTTATTTTGTGCCTTCAATTAAACATTATTTCTATTTCTTGTTTAGACAAGTATGGTTTTTCATTTATAATAAAGGACAATTGTTGTTCTATTTATTTAAATGATATGTTTTATGCTAGTGCACAAATGGTGAATGGTCTTTATGTATTAAATCTTGATATGCCTATCTATAACATAAATACTAAAAGGATTAAAAATAATGATTGTAATCCGACTTATCTCTGGCACTGTCGCTTGGGCCACATAAACGAGAACCGCATATCTAAACTTCATAAGGATGGAGTATTAGATTCATTTGATTTTGAATCATATGAAACATGCGAATCTTGTTTAATGGGCAAGATGACTAAAGCCCCTTTCAAGGGACATGTTGAAAGGGCAAATGTTTTATTGGGACTAATACATAGTGATGTATGTGGACCAATAAGTACGCAAGCTAGAGGTGGTTTTCAATACTTCGTTACATTTACTGATGACCTCAGTAGATATGGGTATGTGTACCTAATGAAACATAAACATGAAACCTTTGAAAAGTTCAAAGATTTCAAGAATGAAGTACAAAACCAACTTGGCAAAAGTATCAAAATCCTTCGATCAGATCGAGGAGGAGAATACTTAAGCCAAGAGTTTCATGACTATCTAAAGGAGTGTGGGATAGTCCCACAACTCACTCCTCCGTATACTCCACAATGGAATGGTGTATCCGAGAGGAGAAATCGAACCTTGTTAGACATGGTTAGATCAATGATGAGTCATGCAGATCTTCCGATATCATTTTGGGGACACGCTCTAGAAACAGCAATTTTCTTACTGAACCGTGTTCCATCTAAATCAGTGGAAAAGACACCATATGAGATATGGACTGGGAAGCGTCCTAGTATGTCTTTTATGAAGATTTGGGGTTGTGAGGCTTTCGTTAGACGTCACGCCACTAACAAACTTGGACCCAAATCTGATAAGTGTTTATTTGTGGGGTATCCTAAGGAAACGAAAGGGTACTATTTCTATTATCCCACCGAGAACAAAGTAGTTGTTGCTCGGACTGGTGTATTTCTTGAAAGAGAATTTATTTCTAGAAAAACCAGTGGGAGAAAAATAGAACTTAGTGAAGTTCAACCACAAGAAAACACTGAACCTGAGATTGAGATGGAAACAGAGCAGGCACCACAAGCTGTTGTGGAAGAAGTACCTGCTCAAGAGACACAAGCCCAGCGTAGGTCTGTAAGAGAACACCGGGAGCCACAGAGATATGGATTTCTTGTGACTCAACAAGGTGACTTACTACTTATTGATGAGGATGAGCCGTCATCTTATCAACAAGCTATTATGGGCAATGATTCTGAGAAATGGCAAGAGGCCATGAAATCTGAGATGGAATCCATGTATGCAAACCAAGTATGGACTTTGGTTGATCCACCTGAAGGGGTACGACCCATAGGGTGCAAATGGATTTTCAAGAAAAAGACCGATATGGATGGTAACGTACAAACCTATAAAGGTCGGCTGGTTGCAAAAGGATTCAAACAAATTCATGGTATTGACTATGATGAAACCTTTTCACCAGTGGCCATGGTTAAATCCATAAGGATCTTACTTGCAATAGCTGCATTTCATGATTATGAAATCTGGCAGATGGATGTCAAAACAGCTTTCCTTAATGGAAATCTGCTCGAGGATGTGTACATGACACAGCCCGAGGGTTTTGTCGATCCAAAGGATGCTGGAAAGATATTCAAGCTACAACGATCCATTTATGGATTGAAGCAAGCTTCTCGGAGTTGGAATGTTCGTTTTGATGATGCAATCAAAGAGTTTGGTTTTATCAAAAATGAAGATGAACCTTGTGTCTACAAGAAGGTCAGTGGGAGCGTAATCATTTTCCTAGTGTTGTATGTAGATGACATACTTCTTATTGGAAATGATATCCCTGCCTTGCAATCTGTAAAGATTTGGCTAGGGAACTGCTTTTCGATGAAAGACTTAGGAGAAGCCACCTATGTGTTAGGAATCAAGATCTATAGAGATAGATCGAGAAGGCTTCTTGGTCTAAGTCAAAGTACGTACATAGACAAGGTGCTTAAAAGGTTTAGCATGCAAGAATCCAAGAAAGGATTCGTGCCTATGACACATGGTATTTATCTCTCGAAGGAACAGTGTCCTTCAACACCAGATGAGAGACAACGCATGAGTAAGATTCCATACGCGTCAGCTATTGGATCTATCATGTATGCCATGATATGTACTCGTCCCGATGTATCGTATGCTTTGAGCATGACGAGCAGATATCAAGTTGATCCAGGTGAAGGTCACTGGATTGCTGTCAAGAATATCCTGAAGTACTTGAGAAGGACTAAGGATACATTCTTGATTTATGGAGGTGAGGAAGAGCTCAATGTAATGGGTTACACTGATGCAAGCTTCCAAACCGACAAAGATGATTTTCGATCGCAATCTGGATATGTGTATTGCCTAAATGGGGGTGCTGTGAGCTGGAAGAGTTCAAAGCAAGAAACAGTAGCCGATTCTACAACGGAAGCTGAGTATATTGCTGCCTCGGATGCAGCAAAGGAAGCTGTTTGGATGAGGAAGTTCATTTCTGAACTTGGAGTGGTCCCTAGCATTAAAGATCCGATAGAACTCTATTGTGACAACAATGGAGCGATCGCATTGGCTAAGGAACCAAGATCTCACCAAAAATCCAAGCACATACTTAGGCGTTTCCATTTCATTCGAGAAATCATTGAAAGGGGAGATGTTAAAATATGCAAAGTACCAACAGATGATAATGTATCTGACCCATTGACGAAGCCGCTGTCACAGCAGAAGCATGATCGTCATACTAGATCCCTAGGCATTAGGTATATGTCTGAGTGGTCTTAGTGCAAGTGGGAGATTTGTTGGGATATGCCCTAAGACAAGTCATTAGATGATTGTTTAAGACATACAATGTTTATGGATTTATTAATGACAATTCATTATTATATATTATTCTTTTAACTGTGCATTGTGAATTAATATATATGTTAATGTCCTTAGAATAATATTGTATTATTCTTAAAGATGTCCCTAGTCAAGTATTATCATGAATAGGGATAATGATAATACGTAGAGACTAGTATATGTTGATCGATGAATTGTTCATTGATATGAGATATCAAATCAACATATGGGTACATGTTAGAGAACGATGTACTGGACAGACCCACCATGAGAATGCAACATGGATAGTTATATGATCGTCATATGCAATTCTCATAGTGATAATAATGTATACAATCCTTACGACTTGTGATCATCAGAGATCCCAACATAAGGAGTTATGTATCTTGATATCGTCAAACGTTACCCGTAACAGGGTAATCTATAAAGGCGACTATTGGATACACTACGAATTATGTAGAGGGATGTTGACTGATCGAGATAGGATTTGTCACTCCTATATAACAGGAGATGTGTTTGGCCCTTGATCAAGTGAGAACTAAAATGCATGGCCATGCTCGAATGAGTCGATATGAGATATCGAGCTTATTCGTTTATTCTAGTTCTACTTGGGGATCAAGAAATGAAGATTGAATATACGAGTATGACTATTCCATGACTCGTGTTCAATCTAAACACAAAGGACAAAGGGATTAAGTTACATGATTAATATTATCACAAGTTCTAAAGGTTATGTCGAGTCATTGACATTCTCGTAATTTGGGTAGCATCGATGTGTTGCTAGATACCGCTCGATGCTTGCGACATAAAATGAGATTTTATGTCACTGCCAACATTACGAGATCCTATCGGGTCGCACAAATGATTAAATCGAGAAGGGAAATTAAATTCATGGGATGAATTAAATAATTAAGAGGAGTCTTAATTAATAATCATAAGGATTAATTAAATCATGGGCTTAAGCCCATGAAGCTTTAAGAAAGCCTTTAATTAATCATATTTAATATGATTGCATGGTGTTTTATTGTAAGACAATTTTCATATCAAAAACACAAAACCCTACACAAGCTAGATAGCTCACGGCCGCCGACTTCAAGAGGAGCTCTCGTTTTCTTGATAACCGAGGAGTGATCTTGTTGTTTTGGTGGTGATCTTCGATTGTGAATCGAGTTAGCTTCGTGTATCGGATTAATAACTTGTCTAGCAACGTGTTATTAATCCATCCCTTCACTCGATCTGATCGTGTGGATACCGTTGAGGCAAAACCAATCGAGTTTTGCTTAGTGACTCGGAGAAGGCGTAGGACGTGGTGCAGCTCCGTGGATTCGGCTTCAAACACGCTACAAGGGTAAGACACTTGTAATTCTCTAATCCGATATGAATCCTATGTATAGATCGCTGGTTTGTAATCCCAAAATTTTATTCCGCTGCGCTGTATGCTCATGGGGTTACTAACAGATTTTAATCATTCATGTCAAGAATTAATGATTATATGCATGGCTATGAAACAGGGACAACCAAAGAGGGTTAATGCAATTAACCAGGAAGTATATGTTACCAATTATTTTCATGCATTTATTTATATGCCACTGTCTTATGATGTTAAGTAACGATATACATGCTCATGATGGGTTGTTCCTGTAGGTACACTTTTGGACTAAAGGACTAAGGGCCGGGTTGAGGCAATGAGCTATGAGGAGCATGAAAGATGTTAGGATTCAGGATTTCTGGATAGTCTCTACTCTAGCAGTAGCATAATTCTATCGTTTTAACATTCGTATTGAGAATGCAATCAATTAAGGTTGAAATTTCATTTTTGGCCCGTAATCTTATTAGCTCAAAGTTGCAACCGGAACCCTTAAGAGGTTATGAATGCATGTTTAGTCCATAATACGTGTATAATATGACGTTAAGGTAGGAAGACCCTACGCAATAAGCGACGGTGACCGCTAGAATTCCAAGTAGGAGACAGGGTCTTCTTGAAATCTCACCCTTCAGAGGTGTAGTTCGTTTTGGTATGCGGGGGAAGTTATCCCCGAGGTATGTTGGTCCATATGAAGTATTGCAGCGTATCGGTACTTTGGCCTACCGCTTGGCTCTACCGCCGTCTCTATCTGGTATTCATGATGTCTTTCACGTCTCTATGTTGCGAAAGTATGAGCCAGATCCGTCTCATGTATTACAGCCTACTGAAGTGCAGTTGGACTCAAATGTATCCTACGTTGAACGACCGGTCATAATTCTGGATCGTGAGGATCGCAGAATACGAAGCAAGATTATACCGATGGTCAAAGTTCAGTGGGATCGTCGGGGTGTCGAGGAGGCTACGTGGGAGACGGAACGGCATATGATGCAGCATTACCCGGAACTATTTTCTGGTATGATTTATGTTTAGTTTCATTTTGGGTAATTGCGTGCGATTTCGAGGACGAAATCTTATAAGTAGGGGAGTAATGTGATGGCCCGAAATTGATTATATGCAATTTTGGCTTTAATGATGGTCATATGATGAATTATGTTGGTAATTGATTTATGTGATGGGTAATGAAGTGTTAACATGATTTAATTGTATTGATTGTCAATTATGAGGAAAGCATGATTTAGTGGAAGTTTAATGCATTTTTGTAAATGCTTTTAAAATACCATGTTGGGGTGTTTTATACATCATGTTAACTTTGTGGTATAATTTTAATATTAACCTTATAACCCCCCTTTTTCCACTATACCCACTTACTTTACCAATCACTTTTGAAATCCCCAATTCATTCCTCAACCCTAACCCACCTCCCATTTTCGAAATTCACCAAGGAAGGAGAAGGAAAGATTCACAAAACCTTTGTTTGTGTGATCTTTGTTAAGATTTGGAGCCTACAAGAGGTATGGAACCCTTCCTAAAGTTTTTATGATGTTTGGTTTTGAAATGGGATGATTTTGAAGTGATTTATGTGGGTTTGTTTTGGGTATATGTTATGCATGTTTGGGGTATGATTTTTGAAGTGTTTTATGTGGGTTTTAGTGGGTTATGACGTTGTTGTTGTTGTAGGAAAGTTTGGGTTCGAATGGTTTATGATAGAGCTTGAAAAATGCTCAAAAATGGTGAAAAATCGCGCACCAGCAGGTGGCGATCGATCGCCTGAAATGAGGCGATCGATCGCCGAAGGCCAGTAACCATTTCGCGTAGTAGGCGATCGATCGCCTCAAATGAAGCGATCGATCGCCGCAAGGCAAAAAGTGAGGCGATAGATCGCCTCAGGTAGCGATCGATCGCCACTGTTTAAAAAGTGGAAAATGATGATTTTTGTTGAATTTTTGGTATTTGGCTATTGTTTAGCTTCTAATATTGTGATATCCCCGAAATGATTATGTGATTTTAATCATTTAAGTTATATTGTGATGTTAATGTGTTAATTCATGGGATTGGATGAATTATATTGGGGAGAATTACTTCAGGGTGCATGTAACATGTATTGGGTTTTTGGGGTGTGTATTGTTGTTTTGGTAAAGCATGCAAAAAGGGTAATTGAAGTATTTTGTTGAGAAAATACTATAAATATCATGTGGGGATATTTTAAGTACATCGTGCCAAATCGGGACCAAAACATAACACATCAAACCACCCAACACTTAACCACCCCCCCAACCCATACTTTGACTCAGCATGAGCTGGCCATGCTTCCACTTGGCTCAATAATTTAACACCTTTCCAGCACTCCAAATTTCGAACCTCCTCTTCCAAAATACCATCCAGCAGCTGCTAAGCAATTTTAGGAGGAGCCCTTCCATTTCCATCGCCTGGAAATCCTTCAAAAATCGGGGCAAAGTAGGGTGAGGAACTACCCTGTTTCTTTCTGGAAAAAACTGGTTTGGTTCTACTTTTGAGCATGGTGAAAAACGGCATGTTAGCATATGTTTCTTGAAACCTGTGATTTAAATGCTTACATGGTGTTTTTATGAGTCTCTCTGTAATTTTCCTTAAGCATGATGTATGTTTTATGTGGAAGATTTAAGCTTGTGAAAAGTAGTGCTCAAAAATCTGGGTAGAGATTTACTCTGTTTTTCTGGAAAACGTGGGTTGGGAGTGTTTTTGAGGAGGTGTTATCATGCATGATAAGCTTATATATTGGAGAAACTTTGATGTAAAAACATGCTTGGTAGTTTTGTGAAACCCATGGCATGTTTAGTTGAGCAAGGTTTATGTTATATGTGTTAGTTTTAATAGCATGAAAAGAGGTGCTCAAGAATTCTGGAAATGAAAATGTGCCCTGTTTCCAGAAAAAGTTGATCCAGTACTTGTTTTAATGATCGATGTTTATGCATGTAGGTTTATGCTAAGGGTGTATATTTGGTTTGAATACACTCAGGGTAGTGTAGTTCAAATGCTAGCATGATGGTCTTGGTATGTATATTGTCCTACATGTTAGATTTAAGGGTATGATTATCGGTGTTAAGCAATTCTGGAAAATCGCCGAAGGAACAAGGTTGGCGATCGATCGCCAAGGAGGCAGGATCGATCGCGACGTTCCAGTAAGTTTTGGCGATCGATCGCCAATATAGTGGCGATCGATCGCGGATTGAATTTTTCTGGTATGCGAGGCAGTAGCATCTCGCGATCGATCGGGGCTCATGGGCGATCGATCGCGAGATGATATTAAAGGATTTGTTTGGTTTTTTTATTTGGTTTTGCTTCCGGATTATTATGAGGTGCCTAATATTGTGTTGTGTGGCTATGTAGAACCATCCCAGGTGCCAGCACAACCGAGGAGATAAAGTCGATTGACTCCTCTATCTTTTGAAAGGTACGTAAGCGACGTACGGGCATCCCAACGGTAACATGTACTTTATGTTTGTCTTTATGACACATGATGAATGCAATGTGGTGCATTAAGATTATGATACATGTTTTTATGCATTGTTTTTGCATATGTATGTTGTGAAATATAAGAGGTGTATTTCACGAGTCAAAGTTATCTTAGTAAGGATTTTAATGGCTTACGCTAAAGTCCATTGGAAGCGATGAAGAATTCCGCTTACATGGAGTAGCAACGCTAAAGTCCATTGGAAGCGATGAAGAATTCCGCTTACATGGAGTAGCAACGCTAAAGTCCATTGGAAGCGATGAAGAATTCCGCTTACATGGAGTAGCAAGAAGCATTAAAATGTACTAATGATAAGGGCTCAGGATGAAATAAGGATTTAAGGGAAAAGGAATGTCATGACATTGCATATCCATACATTCATATAATGTGTTTCTATTATGAATTATGGTACAGGGACAACCAATGGGCGATATAAATGCTGGAAATACAGGAAGGACTTGTGTTTAAGATTTGCATTTATGCCTTACTTTCATATTATGTTAAATATGAATTGTGTTATGCTCATGTGTTGGGGGTTGTCTTTGTAGGTGCTTTTGTTGACGAGAACCAGGGCCGGGGTTGATATGCTGAGCTGTAAGGAGTGCTACAGGATTAGCATGTTAGAGTTTTTGTATAGCTTCTACTGAGTAGAGTAAGACTATGATGTAGTACCTTTGTAGGATGTACGTCTTTCCTTTTGGAACATTTTGGTACTGTAATCTCTAAAGCTCAGGTAAATCAACACGGCACATTACTCTGATATAATCGCATGTATGTTTAGTTCTCTAAATTGCACCTTAATATCTTGATGTGATAACGGGGTCTCACATTTAGTGGTATCAGAGCAGTGGTTAGATAACCAGGGAAGAGTGAAGGGTAGCCTTTAGAGACAAGTTGGCTAGGTATTCATTTAGGCATGCTTATGCATGTGATGCATATGGTTGTATACGTGTTATACTAACATGCTTTGAATATTTTACTCTTGTTATCTAACGGCTTATATTATGAACTGCTTTTGGTATTGTTGTTAACTATTGTGTTGCAGCATGGCGGACCTCAATGAAGAGGTAGGAGATATGGATAGTAGACATGCCAGTATTGCTCAGCCGAACCCCTTACCACCACCTGCTGTGGGCGTGGAGCCCAGTGTACAGATATTACTGCCAGGGGAGCTCAGTTTGAAGCAGTTTCTGAGTTTCCATCCGCCCATGTTTGAGGGGACTGAGTCTGGTGAAGTAGCTGAGGAATGGTTGGAACGTATAGAGCAGATACTTGTGACTGCACCTTGTGCACTCACGGCATGGCTGAGGTTAGCAGAGTTTCAGCTGGCTAAGAAGCCTGCTATGTGGTGGAAGACCACCGTGATGGAGCTGAGAGCTCTAGGTATGGCAGTTGACTGGACTGTATTCCGGACCCGGTTCCTTAACCGGTATTTCTCTGCGGCTGCCAGACAATTGAAGGAAGATGAGTTCAACAGTTTGAAGCAGGGTAGCATGTCCGTAGCAGACTACGCTATGCAGTATTCCTCACTGCTGAGGTATGTACCTCATATTGCTGTCAGCAGCCATGCCAAGATGAGGAACTTTCTGAAAGGTCTGAGGCCGGAGCTATTCGATAGGGTTATCTCTAACAACCCCAGCTCGTTTGACGACGCCCTGACACGGGCAGAGTTGGCAGAGATTGCCGTAGACGCATACAAGGATGCTGTACCCCCTTTTGTACCATCACAGAGGCCTACTACTGATAGTCTGAAGCCACGAGGGGATCAGTTTAAGGCTCGTGGGGCCTCATCATCTTCCAGGTTTAGTGGGAAGAAGTCTCATGGACAGAAACAGAACACCCGGGGGCATCCACAGGGAAACAGGACAGAGGTAACCAGGTGTACCAACTGCGGAGGATGGCATTTGTTACGTGACTGTCGAGGTTGCTATATCTGTGGCAAGATGGGCCACATAGCTCGGGGTTGCCCCAATCGGGCAGTTCAGACGGATTCAGGGCCGAATAGGCCAAGGTTTGATGCTGGGAGGGCACCACAGAGGCAGCAGTTTGCACCACGACCCCTGGGAGGTCAGACGACAGGACCGCCGCAGGGACAGGTGTATGCACTGACCAGGGAGCAGGCCGAGGCAGCCCCAGAGGAGGTCATTGCTGGTACGTGTCATTTACTTACGTACCCTGCACTTATATTGATAGATACAGGTGCTTCCCATTCCTTTGTATCTACTGCCTTTGTGGAAGGACACCATTTGTGCTCGTCTCTGTTACCCACGCCTCTCATGGTCTCGACACCCACGGGGAAGCATGTGATTGCGGATCGACAGTTATCAGATTGCCTCATTTATTTTGAGGGCAATGATCTGAGGGCCGATTTGATTCAGTTAGAGATGGCAGACTTTGACTGCATTATCGGCATTGATGTGTTGAGCAGATACCGAGCTATGGTAGATTGCCAAAAGAGGATGGTTCGTTTTCTGTCTGATCAGGGGTTCCAGTGGACTTTTTATGGGGACGGCTCTCGTCCAAGGATACCAGTAATCTCGGCGGTTAAGATGTCGCGGTTATTGGAACGTGGTCATACTGGGTACCTTATTTATGCTATGAATGCTTCAGAGGAGAAGGAAGTGAGAGCCGAGGACATTCCAGTTGTGGCGGAGTTCAGTGATGTGTTTCCAGATGAGATTCCGGGATTTCCGCCAGTCAGGGATGTGGAGTTTGCTATTGAGCTGCTGCCAGGGACATCAGCCATTTCTCGTGCCCCATACAGGATGGCACCGGCAGAGCTGAGGGAGCTGAAGGTACAGTTACAGGAGCTCCTCGACAAGGGATACATCCGCCCTAGTGTATCGCCTTGGGGTGCGCCAGTCTTGTTTGTGAAAAAGAAGGATGAATCAATGCGTCTGTGCATTGACTACAGGCAACTGAACAAGGCTACAGTGAAGAACAGATATCCGCTTCCGAGGATTGATGATCTGTTCGACCAACTTCAGGGTACGGAGGTGTACTCCAAGATAGATTTGAGGTCAGGCTATCACCAGGTACGGGTTAGAGCTGGTGATGTTCAAAAGACGGCTTTTAGAACTCGGTATGGGCACTATGAGTTCTTGGTGATGCCGTTCGGTGTGACAAATGCACCTGCAGTCTTTATGAGCCTGATGAACAGAGTATTTCAGGAGTACCTCGATCAGTTTGTGATCGTGTTTATTGATGACATCCTAGTCTATTCGAGGAATGAGGAGGATCATGCCGATCATCTGAGGATAGTACTCCAGATCCTCAGAGATCATCAGTTATACGCCAAACTCAGCAAGTGTGAGTTTTGGCTGAACAGTGTTGCATTTTTGGGCCATATCATATCCCGAGAGGGGATATCAGTAGACCCGAGGAAGATAGAGGCAGTTATGGATTGGTCTACCCCTACTTCAGTCAGTGAGATTCGAAGTTTTCTTGGTCTGGCTGGCTATTATCGACGTTTCGTCGAGGGTTTCTCAAAGATCGCCAAGCCACTTACCCAGCTGACTCAGAAGGGAGTCCCATTTTGTTGGTCAGAGGCTTGTGAGCAGAGTTTCCGGGAATTAAAGCACAGACTGACTACTGCGCCAGTTCTAGTGATACCCAAGGAGAACAAAGGATTTGTTCTTTATACCGATGCATCTCTACAGGGATTAGGGTGCGTGCTGATGCAGGACAAACATGTAGTGGCTTACGCTTCGAGACAGTTGAAGCCACATGAGACGAGGTATCCAGTCCATGATCTGGAGTTGGCAGCTATAGTGTTCGCCTTGAAGATATGGCGACACTACTTATACGGTACCTCATTTACCATCTTCACTGATCACAAGAGCCTGAAATTCTTGTTTACACAGGCTGAGCTGAACATGAGGCAGAGGAGATGGATGGACCTGCTGAAGGACTACGATTGTGAAATCGAATATCACCCGGGAAAAGCAAATTTGACAGCCGACGCTTTGAGTCGGAAGGTGAGGAGCACAGCAGAGGATGCTATGTCTCTGTCAGCTATGTTTGGCTCCTACTGCCAATTGGGATTCGATTATGATGTATCTTCTTCGCCAGTACAGGTTTTGACCTTGCTAGCTGAGCCTGTTATATTTGATCACATCAGGAAGGCTCAGGGGACCGATGTAGAGGTTCAGAGATGGATGTTAGTGGTTCATTCAGGACAGCCATCGAGATTCAGAGTGGCTGATGACGGTTCTCTGAGGCTCGGCGACAGATGGGTGGTTCCAGATACACCCGAGTTACGCCAAGGTATATTACAGCGAGCTCATTGCAGCAGGATGAGTATCCATCCAGGTGGGAAAAAGATGTATAAGGATCTACGCAGCCAGTTCTGGTGGAGGCGTATGAAACAGGATGTCACCTCTTTTGTCAAGCGTTGTTTGATTTGTCAGCAAGTAAAAGCTGAGAGACAAAGGCCTGGAGGTGAACTAAGAAGTTTAGAAGTACCCGAGTGGAAGTGGCAGCACGTATCTATGGATTTCGTGACCCACTTGCCGAGGACTGTTTCGGGTTTTGATGCCATCTGGGTAGTCGTGGACAGGTTGACTAAGAGTGCTCATTTCATTCCCTACTGTATGACCTTCACGCATTTAAGAATGGCGCAGTTATATGTCAAAGATGTGGTGAGACTGCACGGGATCCCTGTTTCGATTGTGTCAGATCGAGATCCGCGGTTTACATCTCACTTTTGGGAGGGTCTGCAGACAGCTCTAGGTACAGAGTTGAGGTTGAGCACAGCCTATCATCCCCAGACGGACGGACAGACCGAGCGTACGATACAGACGCTCGAAGATATGTTGAGGGCTTGTGTGCTGGAGTTCGACACTTCGTGGCAGGACTCGATAGCCTTGGTGGAATTTTCTTACAACAACAGCTACCAGGCAAGTATTCAGATGGCTCCTTTCGAGGCCCTCTATGGTAGGCGTTGTAGGTCACCCTTGTGTTGGGATGACATGGACCGTAAGTCGGTTGGAGGACCTGAGTTGATTCAGGAAATGGAAGAGAAAGTTAAGGTTATCAGAACAAAGATGAAGGCAGCTCAGGATAGACAGGCAGCATATGCCAATCAGCGGCGTAGACCGTTGGAGTTTCAGTTAGGCGACAGAGTGTTTTTAAAGATCTCACCCTTCAGAGGCGTAGTACGGTTTGGGATGCGAGGGAAGTTATCCCCGAGGTATGTAGGGCCGTATGAGATCTTACAGCGTATTGGTACTCTGGCGTACCGGTTGGCTTTACCGCCCTCTCTGTCTGGCATACACGACGTTTTTCATGTGTCTATGCTGAGGAAGTATGAGCCAGATCCCTCACATGTGTGGCAGCCTTCAGAGGTTCAGATTGAGTCCGATGTTTCTTATGTGGAGCGGCCTATCAGGATTTTGGATAGAGCAGACCGCAGACTTCGGAACAAGGTTATTCCTATGATCAAGGTACAGTGGGATCGTAGGGGTGTCGAGGAGGCCACGTGGGAGACAGAGCGACACATGGTGCAGTACTATCCAGAACTGTTTTCTGGTATGCGTTTATTTACTGTTTTATTTCTGGATAGTAGCATGTTTGATTTCGGGACGAAATCCTATAAGTAGGGGAGTATTGTGATATCCCCGAAATGATTATGTGATTTTAATCATTTAAGTTATATTGTGATGTTAATGTGTTAATTCATGGGATTGGATGAATTATATTGGGGAGAATTACTTCAGGGTGCATGTAACATGTATTGGGTTTTTGGGGTGTGTATTGTTGTTTTGGTAAAGCATGCAAAAAGGGTAATTGAAGTATTTTGTTGAGAAAATACTATAAATATCATGTGGGGATATTTTAAGTACATCGTGCCAAATCGGGACCAAAACATAACACATCAAACCACCCAACACTTAACCACCCCCCCAACCCATACTTTGACTCAGCATGAGCTGGCCATGCTTCCACTTGGCTCAATAATTTAACACCTTTCCAGCACTCCAAATTTCGAACCTCCTCTTCCAAAATACCATCCAGCAGCTGCTAAGCAATTTTAGGAGGAGCCCTTCCATTTCCATCGCCTGGAAATCCTTCAAAAATCGGGGCAAAGTAGGGTGAGGAACTACCCTGTTTCTTTCTGGAAAAAACTGGTTTGGTTCTACTTTTGAGCATGGTGAAAAACGGCATGTTAGCATATGTTTCTTGAAACCTGTGATTTAAATGCTTACATGGTGTTTTTATGAGTCTCTCTGTAATTTTCCTTAAGCATGATGTATGTTTTATGTGGAAGATTTAAGCTTGTGAAAAGTAGTGCTCAAAAATCTGGGTAGAGATTTACTCTGTTTTTCTGGAAAACGTGGGTTGGGAGTGTTTTTGAGGAGGTGTTATCATGCATGATAAGCTTATATATTGGAGAAACTTTGATGTAAAAACATGCTTGGTAGTTTTGTGAAACCCATGGCATGTTTAGTTGAGCAAGGTTTATGTTATATGTGTTAGTTTTAATAGCATGAAAAGAGGTGCTCAAGAATTCTGGAAATGAAAATGTGCCCTGTTTCCAGAAAAAGTTGATCCAGTACTTGTTTTAATGATCGATGTTTATGCATGTAGGTTTATGCTAAGGGTGTATATTTGGTTTGAATACACTCAGGGTAGTGTAGTTCAAATGCTAGCATGATGGTCTTGGTATGTATATTGTCCTACATGTTAGATTTAAGGGTATGATTATCGGTGTTAAGCAATTCTGGAAAATCGCCGAAGGAACAAGGTTGGCGATCGATCGCCAAGGAGGCAGGATCGATCGCGACGTTCCAGTAAGTTTTGGCGATCGATCGCCAATATAGTGGCGATCGATCGCGGATTGAATTTTTCTGGTATGCGAGGCAGTAGCATCTCGCGATCGATCGGGGCTCATGGGCGATCGATCGCGAGATGATATTAAAGGATTTGTTTGGTTTTTTTATTTGGTTTTGCTTCCGGATTATTATGAGGTGCCTAATATTGTGTTGTGTGGCTATGTAGAACCATCCCAGGTGCCAGCACAACCGAGGAGATAAAGTCGATTGACTCCTCTATCTTTTGAAAGGTACGTAAGCGACGTACGGGCATCCCAACGGTAACATGTACTTTATGTTTGTCTTTATGACACATGATGAATGCAATGTGGTGCATTAAGATTATGATACATGTTTTTATGCATTGTTTTTGCATATGTATGTTGTGAAATATAAGAGGTGTATTTCACGAGTCAAAGTTATCTTAGTAAGGATTTTAATGGCTTACGCTAAAGTCCATTGGAAGCGATGAAGAATTCCGCTTACATGGAGTAGCAACGCTAAAGTCCATTGGAAGCGATGAAGAATTCCGCTTACATGGAGTAGCAACGCTAAAGTCCATTGGAAGCGATGAAGAATTCCGCTTACATGGAGTAGCAAGAAGCATTAAAATGTACTAATGATAAGGGCTCAGGATGAAATAAGGATTTAAGGGAAAAGGAATGTCATGACATTGCATATCCATACATTCATATAATGTGTTTCTATTATGAATTATGGTACAGGGACAACCAATGGGCGATATAAATGCTGGAAATACAGGAAGGACTTGTGTTTAAGATTTGCATTTATGCCTTACTTTCATATTATGTTAAATATGAATTGTGTTATGCTCATGTGTTGGGGGTTGTCTTTGTAGGTGCTTTTGTTGACGAGAACCAGGGCCGGGGTTGATATGCTGAGCTGTAAGGAGTGCTACAGGATTAGCATGTTAGAGTTTTTGTATAGCTTCTACTGAGTAGAGTAAGACTATGATGTAGTACCTTTGTAGGATGTACGTCTTTCCTTTTGGAACATTTTGGTACTGTAATCTCTAAAGCTCAGGTTAATCAACACGGCACATTACTCTGATATAATCGCATGTATGTTTAGTTCTCTAAATTGCACCTTAATATCTTGATGTGATAACGGGGTCTCACAAATATCAATTTGTATGGTTATGTAGAACCATCCCAGGTACCCACAACTTCACGGAGATAAAGTTCTACAACTTCTCCATTTTTGGAATTAAGGTACGTAAGAAGCGTACGGGCATCGGACGGTAACACACTCCTAAACTATGACTATGCATTGATTGCATAATTATTCATGATGTCTATGATGATGATTAAAATAAGTAAGTTTACGATGATGATGTTATGGTAAATGAAGATGATATGACGTTACGATGATGATTATGATAAGATGATGATGTCTATATGACGATGATGTTTATAAGATGACGATGTCTATGATATGATGATGATGATGTATGTTTAACTATGTTATTAAGAATGATTGAATGTCCGGTGGTTATTATGGGCAAGCGAGGAAGGTACTTGCCGCTCACATAACTAGCGAGGGGATACATCCGCTATCAAGGCGTAGCGAGGGGTTTCATATTCCGCTAAGCGAGGAGATACATCCGCTATCAAGGCGTAGCGATGGGTATCACAATTCTGCTTTATGTCGAGCGAGGGGGCCAATTGTGCCGCTGTCATAATAGAACCAGTATAGTCCCATTTCTAATTAACATTGTTGATTTCGAGCATATAAGTGAAGTACGATTTTAATCATTTATGTCAAGAACTA
Organism: Haberlea rhodopensis; assembly: GCA_907163345.1. Classification (NCBI taxonomy): domain Eukaryota; kingdom Viridiplantae; phylum Streptophyta; class Magnoliopsida; order Lamiales; family Gesneriaceae; genus Haberlea; species Haberlea rhodopensis. The sequence goes on from CAJQUN010000295.1 coordinate 485,799, forward strand.
ATGATTACATGCATGATTCTGAAACAGGGACAACCAAAGAGGGTTAATACGATTAACCAGGAAGTATATGTCACCAATTACTCTCATGCATTTATTCATATGCCATTACCTTATGATGTTAAGTAACGACGTATATGCTCATGATGGGTTGTTCCTGTAGGTACACTTTTGGACTAAAGGACTAAGGGCCGGTTGAGGCAGTGAGCTATGAGGAGCATGAAAGAAGTTAGGATACATGATTTTTGGATAGTCTCTACTCTAGGAGTAGTATAATTCTATCGCCTTAACATTCATTTGAGAATGTAATTAATTAAGTTTGAAATTTCATTTTTGGCCTGTAATCTTATTAGATCAAAGCTACAACCGGTGTCCTAAGAGGTTATATATGCATGTTTAGTCCCTAATATGTTATTAAGATGATGTTAAGGTAGGAAGACCCTACAATAATATCATCCAGGAAAAAGTACGAAAAATGGGAAGAAATTACAGCTAAAAACACTTAAAATCTAAGCCTATCAACTCCCCCAAACTTAGACTTGATCGTCCTCGAGCAAGCAATAAGCTCAACAAGAAGAGTTAAACTTAATACTATGCATGAATCATCTTTACAACACACGTAAAAACTCAGAAATCCTACTTACACATCGATAAGTGTCATTCAAAATTCAACAAGAAGCAATTTCTCCTAAGTTAAACAATACATCGCAACATTGGAACGTGCGTGTGTGCTATTGTCAAACATGAATAATGTACATATCTTTAAGATCAAAATGTGCCATAAAAGCTCAAAGTCAAGAATACTTTGAATTACTCTACAAATTTACTATCCAGCACTTCTCCACTAATGTAATTATTCCCTAGACTTTGATCAACAGGTCTTTAAAAGCTTATAGCGTTAGGCCTTTTGGTGTCGGCTCCAAAGAAAAGGTAGGATGAATGCAAAGAAGGGAGTACAATAGAATCAGTTCAACAAATTTTTTTTTTTTTTCGCACACTATTGAGTTTCTCTTCAACTTTTTCTAGCCTTGACCACTTTGGGTCTTATTTAAATTTTTCTTTTCAAGGCTTTTCTCTACATCTTTTCTTTTTCTTTGCTCATTCTTTTGCTCATTTTGAACTCATTTACATATAACAATTCCGTGCAAAGAATGAGATTCATTATACTCCCTTAGGGATGGATAAAAATTTTTCTTTTAGGCTCAAACCAAGGTGGGTATAATGAGTTTGCCAAGATGTCGAATGGGGGTCTAATCATATGCAATGCATATACCATTCTTTTTCAATAAGGCTCAAGAGGGGACACTAAGGAATGATGTATAAAAGGTAGGCTTGAAAGGCACAAACGGTCCAAAGATCGCCTAAATCATCTCCAAGTCAAGTTCCTAATTATAAATTTCGCCTCAAAGTGCTTTCAAATAAATTGTAGCGTTATCTAAGATGCTCAAGACTAATCATTGTTAACACAAGTTTTCACTTTAATCAATACATACTTCACTCAATCATGACTCAAAACGTGCTCAAAATATTCCTCAATTTTGACATATGCTTAACAAAGGATATATATACAAACAAGTTAAACTTTTTCATGACTCCTATCTAAATGAGGATTAATTTCATCATGTATTACCGTTGCAAATCTAATTCCTCATTTCTCAAGAATAACTCAATAAAAATGTTTTTTTTGTTGGTAATGCTCAAGGATGAATCAGTCACACAATCGTGCAGTCATGCAAGTAGAGAAGCAAGACAAGTAGCAGAAGTGCAAAAACAAAAACAATACTGAAAATATAAACAAAACCCCCCCAAACTTAATATGTGCATTGCCCTCAATGTACAAGACAAATAAGCGCAAAGATAAAACACATACCATGACGACGATCGTCACTGATCGTCGTCCTCATCATGCTCCGGAGGGGGAACTGGGTAGTGGTGTTCCTCAGCACACACGGATTCATGCTACAAAACAAAAGAAACAAAATAACAAAATCAATAAAACTAAAATAAAGAAAAAGAAAAAGAAACAAAGGGAATAATAAAGAGTTCTTGATTTGTAGTCCCAAGCTGGACTGTCACTTCCTCGTCTGTCAATTCGCTTGCTCCTTTGGATTCTTTACAGAATCAGTCGGGAGCGTACCTTGCGTCCTTCCCGAAATCAATGTAGCCAACTGCCCTATTTGCACTTCCAAATTCTTAATTGATGCATCTTGATTTTGCATCCTCACCTCCGTCGACGAAATCAACTTGGCCATCAGTTCTTCCATACTCGATTTTTGTGTAAACCCCGCCTCTGGTTATGGGCCAAACACATTCTCCTGGTTTGACCATCTAAGATTTGGGTGGTTCCTCCACCAAGGATTGTAGGAGTTTGAATACGGATTGTTCTGATGCCTGTTACCCACAAAATTCATAGCTTCAATAGATTGGTTAAATTGGTTACCTGTCTGGCACTCGATGCTCGGATGACCGGCTCCACACAAGTCACAGAAGATAGCTTGAGCTTGCATCACTGCTGCTCTCATGCTGTCTATCTTCCTATTCATAGCTTCCAACTGAGCCGAAAGAGCAGTGATCTAGTCCACTTGATGGACTCCTATTGGCTTCTGTGGCGTGTTCCTCTCTGACTGCCACTGGTAGCTGTTGCACGCCATTTCCTCCAATAAATTGTATGCCTCTTCCGGTGTCTTCCTCATTATTGACCCCCCAGATGCTGCATCTATCATCGAACGGTTAGCAGAAAACAAACCATTATAGAAAGTTTGTACCTGCAGCCATATGGGTAGACCATGGTGTGGGCATCTCCTCAACAATTCTTTAAAACGATCCCACGCTTCATATAACGTCTCAGGGTCGAACTGCCCAAATGTCGTGATATCGTTCCACATCTTTGCTGTCTTGGAAGGGGGAAAGTACTTCGATAAAAATGCTTTAGTCATCCCTTCCCATGTTGTTATTGAACCTGCAGGTAGTGAATTCAACCATGATTTAGCCTTGTCTCGTAATGAAAAAGGAAAGAGCCTTAACCTGATGGCGTCATCGGAGACGCCATTATGTTTAAACGTGTCACAAATCTCCAAGAAGTTGGAGATGTGATTGTTCGGATCGTCCGTGGCAGCTCCCCCAAACATTACAAAATGCTGTATCATTTGGATAATCGCCGTCTTGATCTCAAAGTTGTTTGCTTGAATCATCGGCCTTGTGATACTGGATAAAGATCCATGAAATGCCGGTTGTGCAAAGTCCATCATTGATCTTGGGTTCTGTGCTTCATTATTGTCAGCCATTGCTCGAGCTTCTCGTAATCTTCTTAGTAGAGTTCTCTCTATTTCCGGATCAAATGGCTCGAGAATGGGCTCCTCTCTTCTGAGCATGCACTAGAAAAGTTGTTCCTGTACTGAATCAGAGGAGACAACAACAAAAAAAAAAAAATACAAAATTATTAACAAAGATCAACAAAAGAAAGAAAAAAAACAAAAACGCAATAATAAAAAAATTGGCTAAATTACAATTAACTAATCTCGTATGATATTATACAGATTATTCCCCGGCAACGGCGCCAAAAACTTGACCGCTTTTATTTTAAACAGAAAATATGTCAAAGTGTAGTGTGAAGAGATTCTACCGCAAGTGCACGGTTGTCAAGTTTTAGTATAGTGAAATGCAAGTAAAGGTTGTCGAATCCACAGGGACTAATGTATAAGTACCAAATAAGATTAGAGCAATTATATTTAGCCTACGATTAAAGAAGGTGATTAACTAGTGCACACTTAAACTAAGGAACGAAAATTAAACAAGAAACAATAAAATGAATGGGTCCGGATATGCAAAGGTAATTCGCTCGAGAAATTTATCAAGCTCTTCGTTCAACTGTGTTATCTTTAATGATTCATCCGAATAAGCAAATTATCAACCAATTGATTCAAAAGATGAAAGGTTTTCACTGTTATTCAATACACTCTCTCGAGCTGTAAAGAAACTAATATCAAACTAGAACAAGTCACTCTCGTGCACCTTTTTAATAATTCAATATTGCATAAATCGTCAAAACCTCGTTACTCTAAATCTCTCGATTCAAAGTTCTCACGTATGTGATTTCATCTCTCGATCTCAATATTAAACATACATCATGAATTAATAGAGCGTGTTATAACGTTATTTCTCGATCTCGGTTATAACTCTCTGAATCAATCAAAGTTAGCTAGGCTTTGATCTTAACAAGCAATTAATTCATGAACGATAGGAATCAATACACTCAAACACAATTGAATCAATAAATCAAACACAATGATACTAAATCTCAATAAAATAAACTAGATTTAATTCAAATCAAATACATAAGAAGTATAATTGTCTCTCGACCTCAAAAACATCAAATGGAACTGAAAATCAAAGAAATCAAAGTTTAGAAATACGATAAACGGCGGATGAAACCGTGCGTTGCACCGTGATTTCTTCTCTTGCTCCTCCTTGCACTCCGGAATTGGTTGACTCAAGCTCGGACGAAGAACGGAGAAGAAAGGTTTGCTCCGGGATCTCCTTCGGCGGCTAGGCGGCGACTAGGGTTGATTTTCGGTCCAATAATCGAGTCTGGAATCTCTCTTTTTGATATAGGAATGATCCATATTTGTATCCACCGAAAATCAATTCAAAAATGGAAGATAAGATTTTTCCAAATTTGCGTATCGATCGATCGAGATTTTCGTCCGATCGATCGGTGCACTGTTCACGCCAGTCTTTGAAACTTACTGCCTCGCTCGATCGATCAAGATTTTCCTTCCGATCGATCGATCTTTCGATTACTTTGGTGCTGAAGTCTCTGCCTCGATCGATCGGTCCTTTGAATAATTTGATGCTCAACACACTGCCTGGCTCGATCGATCGAGGATTAATCTCGATCGATCGAGACTTCGAAAAATCCAACTTCTTCATTTGATCTATTTTTCGCCTCGATTTCGCCCGTTTTCTTCATTTTAGCTCATTTCTTCCACTTCCGACCTATTTTCCTGAAACAAACAAATAAACACCAAAAAGCATAATATCATCCAGGAAAAAGTACGAAAAATGGGAAGAAATTACAGCTAAAAACACTTAAAATCTAAGCCTATCAATGCTTTTAAAATATCGTGTTGGGATATTTTTTTTACATCAATGCTAATTAATGGGGTACCATGATATTTTAATCCCAACACTTATACCCCCACTTTCCTCTTTAACCCACCACTCTCAATTAAAATCACTCCCAACCCTTTTCCCCAAACCCCATTTTCGATCTTGGCAAGGGAGGAGGAGAGAAAACTTGGCGAAAGCTTGCTTTTGCTTGGTTCTTGCAAGAAATTTGAAGCTTCAAGTGGTATAAACCCTCCTAGTGTTATTCTCAAGTATTTTGATAAGGATAGGGTTTGTGCTTTGGGGATTTAAAATGGGTTTGTTTGATTATATGGTGTTTTTTGTTGGGTTTTGGAGTATGTTGTTGTTGAGGGTTGTTTTGAAGTAATATTGGTGTTTTTGATGTATGGGGTTGAGTTGTTATGGAGTTAATATGGTTTGGTAGGGTTCTGTAGACATTAATGTCGATTTCTCGCATTTAAAGAGCTCCTCGATCGATCGAGCATGACCTTCGATCGATCGAGCACGACAGAGCTTCGGGCAGAATTTTTTTGAAGTCTTCCCGATCGATCGAGAAGAACTACCGATCGATCGAGGCAACTTCCCGATCGATCGGTGAGGACATCTCGATCGATCGAGGCGGACAGCAAATGTTGGGCGCTGTGTTGAGAAGCTCGCGATCGATCGAGCGTAAGGGCCGATCGATCGCGAGTCTTAAAAATGCGGTGTTTTGGATTTTTGGCTATTTTAATGGGATTTTTGGTATTGGTTCATAAATTGGCTTCTAATATTGGTTTGTATGATTGTGTAGAACCATCCCAGGTAGCCACACAACAAAGGAGATAAAGTCCCACGACATCTCCACTTTTGGAAGAAAGGTACGTAGTGAGACGTACGGGCATCGGACGGTAAAACGTATTTTTACGCATTGAATTGGTTATGCTTTATGGTTGCAGACATGGAGTTAATTATGCATTATGGTTGCATACATGGTCTTGGTTATGCATCATGGTTGCATACATGGATTGGATATGCATTATGGTTGCATGTGTATATGGGATGCATTGGTGCATGTGATTGTGAGTCGAGGATATATTCCAGTGATGAAGAATACTTGCCGCCATCATGTCGAAGCGATGATAGAATACTTGATGCTGTCATATTATAGCGATGAAGAATATTTGCCGCAAATATGTCGAAGCGAAGGATAATTCCGCTGTCATAATTACTATTGCGAGGGATCTTATGCCGCTAATATGTCGTTGCGAGGGGTATTAATGCCGCTGTCATGTAAATGCGAGGGGTATTATGCCACTGATATAATAAGACTGGAAATGGCCGTTGGTATACATGTAATGGATGCATGTCATGACATACATATTGGCGTTATAATCTATTGGGTTGATTGTAATACAGGAACAACCAAAGGGAGCATTAAATGTATTAAATACATGAAGTGATTCGTATTTACGGTTTATGCATTTCTAAATTACAATCATATTATTGTGTATATGGTTTGTTACATGCTCATGGTTTTGGGGTTGTTTCTTGTAGGTACTTTTGGGTCGAGGGGCTAAGGCGGGTTGATGAGGTGAGCTTGTGAGGAGTGCTTTTGGTGTAGCAGACATAATTCTTTTGTATTGTAAGGACCCCCGTGCCCTTAACCCGTTATTAGTGTATTAATACATGCCATTAGTGCATACAATCATACATGTAGGGGAAAACTGTGATGTCCTGGGATTATTGGTATTAATCCCGGAGGTTATTAATCTTTTTTTTTTTTTATTGTGGCAATTAGGAATTAATTGTGTTTATATGATTCTTACGGTGATAATTAATTTATGTGTTGGAATTAATTATCTTGGTAAAAATGCTTAGTCACATGGTATGGGTGACCTGGGGTGCATTTCGGGTGCATGTTATGCATGTTGGGAAATTAGGGGTGATTATGGCTTGATGGTGAAATTGATAATTATTTTCGGAAAAGCATGGTTCTAATTGGGATTTTGATGCATTTTGGTAAATGCTTTTAGAATATCATGTTGGGGTGTTTTATACACCATGCTTTTGTTTTAGTTTATATAATTGATTTCCTTATGATATAAGATAGAGCCACTTGCATCCCTTTACATCCCATCCACCTCACATCAACTTTTTGGTCCCTAAACCCCTTCCACTCATCCATAAGCTGCTATTTTCGTTTTGAAACAAGAAGAGGAGGTGAAGGCTTTGAAAAAGGGGTCATTTTGTGATTCCTTGCTAAAAACTTGAAGCTCAAGTGGTAAGCTTTCATTATTGTAAAGTTTTGTTGAGCAGTGGTTGGTTTTAATGTTGTATCTTGGGGTTCAAGGGGTAGATCTTGTTCTATCATTGTTGTTTATGTTGGGAGTTAGGTTTTGTAGTGTTTGGATGGTTTTGGTTGGTTTTATGTTGTAAATTGAAGTGGGTTTGAGTTGTAGGTGATTGGTGTTGAAAGGAACTCATTCTTGGAGGTTTCTCGCGTTTACAGGGCTGCTCGATCGATCCGAAAATATTTTCGATCGATCGAGCATGGCAGAATATGTTTTGTGGCGTTGGAACAGTGGACCGATCGATCGGGATTTTGACCGATCGATCGGAGGGTGGTTCTCGGTCGATCGAGATGAAGTTTCGATCGATCGAGATGGCCAGTATGTTGGTGCCCCTTTTTGTTGTTTCTTGGCTCTTTTTGGGTGTCTTGCATGCTTCGCCCCGGGTTATTTTAAAAGGTTAATTGTCATGGATTGACTATATTTTTGTGGTATTACGCATGCTTAGCCGGGAACTTTTATAATTCGGTTATCGTCATGGATTGACGATACGATTTGGTGTTGTGATTGTACTAGGGCACGTGATTGCATGCCTATATTTAATTGTGAAATATTTATGTGTTTTAGCACATGTTTCTCGGGGCATGGAACTCAAGCCAGGCTTGACATGGACTACAGAATTCTAAGGTACGTATGACGTACGAGCATAGCCTATTATAATGTGGCAACTGAAAAAATGCATGATATGTGATAATTGCATTAAATGGACATTGAAACACATGGTGTGTAATAATCGCATTATATGGACATTGGAATACATGGCGTGTGGTAATTGCATCAAATAGGCATTGAAATGCATGGTACATGATACTTGGTATAAATGGATAGCGATATGCATGGTAAATGGTATTTGTGTCAAATGGTTATACATTGGGAACCATATGGTGCCGCTATTGAGCGCGCAATGAATTGGAATGCTGTCGTCGTAGAGCGACCATCGGTTATGACGCCGCTATTGTTGAGCGTGCGTGTGGTTTAAAATGCCGCTATTGTGGAGCGAGCAATGAAATAGGAATATGGAATCATTGGTTAAATATATGTGAGATCTACGGTCTTTTATATAACAATTTTACCATATTAATTATGGAACTGGCATAATAGGACGGTATTAGTTAATCTACGTGGCGATTAACTGGCTTTGGGAATTTGATGAGTTTGATTGTTTTGAGAACAGGGACAATACAGGGGATTCCGGATGAGGGTATTACCATCCAGGGAGTATCTTTTAAATTATGGCATATATATGTTCTGTATTCGAAATGCAATGTTATGATTATTGGATTGGTGGTATTTGTATGCTCACCCCGTGTGGGGGCTGTCTCTGTTGGGGCAGGTGGTACAGGTGTAGCAGCAGCTTTGGAGTCTAGCTCGGGCTGTTGATTGAAGTACTTCCAGGATCGAGGTACCAGAGCTGGTTGGATATGCACATAGATCCAGAGTTGAGATCGAGCTGTGCTTGGGAGGTACTTCCAGGATTGAAGTGCTAGCAACGGTATCCAGTAGAGTGTTTTATACATTAGATACAAGTATGTTCATTGGGTGCTCTTACGTGAGTACATTTTACGTGTATATGGAATGTATAAATGGGCTACGGCTCTTCTCTATTCATTTATGGTTTGCATGCAATTAAATAAGGAATTGCTAAATGAACTAAGAGCATGTTAGTGTATTATGAGGGTGCATATTACATGAATAATCTTGGTTGGGGAAGTCGAACATTATGTGGATTGAATGCAAGAATTTTCTGGATAGCATATGGTGTTGCACTTGCATATGGTTTTCCCCATGATAGTATGATTATATGCACTAATGGTATGGCTTAATACACTAATAACGGGTTAAGGGCACGGGGGTCCTTACAAAAACCACTTATCATCATGGCCAATCATGCATATTATAAAAATTCTTTACATTATTCCATACAATGTCTAGTTTTTCCCAACCAAGTCCACATACATCTCATGCACCAATATTATACACTAACATGTTCTCAGTTCATCCAGCAATTCAATAAATAATTGCATGCAACACATGAATGAAAAGAGAAAGGCCCTTGCCTTCTTTATACAATCCATATACACGTAATACTGCTCACATGCGAGCATCGAATAAGTATGCGTGTATCTAATTTATAAAGTATCATGCTCAATACCGTCGTTGGTACCTCGATCCTGGAAGCATCTCAAATCCACAGCTCGAGCTCAACTTCAAGCCATTGATGTACCTAATAACCTGCCCCAACAGAGACAGCCCCCACACGGGGTGAGCATACCAATATCCCAAATCCCATAATCACAATAATACAATTCATAATTTACAAAAATGTAAATGCTATGAAATATAAAAGATGCTCCCTGGATGGCATCATCCTCATCCGGGATTCCCTGTACTGTCCCTGTTCTCAAAATAACTGAAACCATCAAATTCCCAAATGCCAGTTAATCGTTACATTGATTAACAAATCAATTTAACACATTCCGATATCATAACAATAATATCAAATCATTAAACAATGATTACAATTATCCCATATATCTCATTTATGGTTCCATAGTTCTATCTCATTGCTCGCTCTACAATAGCGGCATTTCATTCTCACGCATGCTCAACAACAGTGGCGTCATAACCAATGTTCGCTCAAAGGCGACAACATCCCAATCATTGCTCTCTCAAAAGCTGCACCATATAATTCCCAACGTATATATGTCCATTCATAGTGATTACCATAAACCATGCAATTCAATATACCAATATAGCGTACCATGCACTCAACAATTGCAATTACAATAAAGGGCTATGCTCGTACGTCATACGTACCTTATACTTCCGTAGTTCGAGTCCGACCTCGCCAGAGTCCCACGACCCGATGAATTATATGCTACCACATATATAGCTCACAATTAAACACAAGCATGCAACCACGTGCCCAAGCACGTTCATAACCCCCAAACATATCGTCAATCCGTGGCGACTACCAAAATAAAAGCCCCCCGGCTAAGCATGCATAATACCCAAAATATTCCATTTTATAGGTTTAAAAGATAGCCAAAAATCCAACCGAGAATTCCGTTTTAGTAACTTTGGCTCCAACCAATCCATTTTAAAAGTATAGCATTCCCATTGGAATGTAGACATTGCCCCGGAAACGGGCCATTTAAACCTCGATTTCAAAATCCAAACATTTACCAAAATTTCAAAAAATAAAAATTTCATACGGGCGGCGATCGATCGCCATTTTCAGTGGTATTGATCGCCCCTGTCCAGTGGGCAAATTCGTCTTCTCACGATCGATCGCCTATCCTCGCGATCGATCGCCTAAACCACGCGATCGATCGCCTGCACTGTTCGTCGTCACCGATTTTTACAGCTGCACATTGTGATCGATCGCCCCTCCTCGGTGATCGATCGCCACCTGCGATTTTCCGAAAAACTCGAGCTTCCATGGTGTTTTTCACACCCAAAATCAAAACCAACACCCCATACACCTTCAACGCCTCAAATACACCTTTAAAAGTTAATAAAAACTCCAACAACAAACTTTAAGATTTTTACTCAAAATCCACAAATCAAAATCTAACATTAATACCCAACCAAAATCAACAATACTACTACCAAATCGAAGACAATGACAAGGGGAAGGTGAATACCTGATTATCTTCGAGAAAACCGGCTCCCGAGCCAAGCTACCAACGATTTCTCCTCCAAGGGAGAAAAGAGGGAAATGGGGGAAAGGTTGGACGCGCAGAGAGAGAGGGAGAGAGAGAATGGTTCCGTGTCAAATGACGGAATACCAAGTCTACTTGGTATATATAGCCGCAAGGCTCCAAAATACCGACTCCTCCACAAATACATCATGATTCATTAAATATCATCTGTTTTCAAAAATCATCTCTCTAACCTCAATTCCCATTACCAGCCCCAAGTACTCCAGACCCCAGGTTCCACCAAGAACCAAATTCCAAGGTTATCACCACGATGAGAATACAATCTCATCCCTTGGATCCAACGACTCCAAAAACAGGATTTAAAAAATCCCCGGGAGTCCCAAAACCACAATTAAAACACGATTGCCACAGCTAAAATCCATTAAGGATTATTACCACACCGGGATTAGTACCAATAATTCCCGGGTATCACAATTATCCCCCATTAATAAAATTCCGTCCTCGAAATTTGCACGGCGTACTCCGTGTATCGTCAAGACCACACAATCCAAACGGATCTATATCACCGAATCATGAACAATCATGAACGACATTCCAAACACGAGGACACCGACCCCGCACCAAAATCCGGAATGGAGTAAACCTCCCAAACCGTCATAAACTCAAGGAAAGACCTCAGCATTCCCCGATGTTAACCATCTCAAAGCAGTCAGCCAACCATAACTGCTAACCAAACAAATCATTCGTGATTCCAAAATAGATATCGCTCCAAAGATATCTCCAAGACTTAGACACCGATGTTAAACATACATCGTTACCAAAGTGACAATTAGTACACAACAGTGTACCAGAACAACATCCGGTTCCCAATTTCCAAATCCATCTCCAACAGGGGAGTAGTTGCACCACATTGCAACACGGATCGGACAACTCACCGTCACCAATAGTCACAAACACATTTCCAAATATGTCTACATCCGTGTGTTCCAAGAAATCACATCTTGGTCCCAAACACACTATCGAGACTCCACAAGGTCTCAAGTTCTCGAAAGGACATGCAAGAATAATCGATTGCATTCCCGCCACACGTGACAACCACTACACTAAACAAGTCCGAATCCTGGCCATCCCTCGTTTATTCTGGGATTCAACAATCCTAAAACAGGGAGGCTATCAAATCGACCAGCAAGAATTACTATGGTCCCAAAACACGACAATCCCTCACCACGGGAAGTCAAACGGACCTCACGATTATTCCTCAGAATACATCGTGCCATCGACATTACCAATCTCAAGGTGCCACAGTCTCTCACAGAGATTCGCCAAACCAATCGTACTAATCCGATAGTCAACAAGTACCGAAACGCGGGCATTCGTACACACATACATGCCCAAGTACCTACACAACATGCATACTCGAAGTAATAGGCTTGGGTATCTCCAATCATAACCAAAGTCCCAAAACCAACTGTCAATCTTCAGCTATTCTCACCTCGCGGAGAATAATGATTGACAGACCAATGACCAATGGTGTGATTCCAACATCAACACCACACATACCAAAACAACGAATCTCCCAAAAGATTCAACCGGTAGGTATAACAATACTACCTTCCCCACAAGGAAAAAAGTCATGGACTCATAACCCTCCAACCTAGAACCGTCGTTCGAAAAAAAAAACCTGGATATATTTATGCCCAAAATATATCCCAGAACCAAAAATACGTAACTGGTTCAGAATAGTGCATCAACCCACTATTACCAAATTGAAACCTGTATACGCCATGTATACTCAAACTAATGATGCTCTGTACTAATGCCATAGTACTCCACCATCTCGAGCATTACCCCGGAGACGTCTCCTCGAACGTCTCACTGGAAGTACGAAGCCATCACCTAGTCCAACACTAGTAGGGCTTACCCCAGTTGATTCACAATCAACCCTCAACCAATACCAGCTGTCTCCATGAAAGTACAATCCATATCTCTCCGAGTGATAAAATCAATACAGTAGTGTTACCCCACTAGCTATATCCCATAAATCCAATTGTGACTCCCGTTGCATTCCATATGCAAGGATGCTCAACTAGAGCTAACAAAGACTTGTTGACACTCGTGTTGGTACTACCAACAAAATTGAGTTGTCCCAGTACAAGTCCCTCAAGACAATAAACGTATAAACGTTCCCGTGAGGTATTCCCTGCCTCAATCAACATGCCACATAGAGACTACATGAGTCTACCATAAGTCTTCATCGTATCATCATACGATTCACCGAACTTGGTCCCAACGTGCAGTACAATGGCTCCAACAAGCACACTATATCACTGCCACGATATCCGGCTAGCAAAATTGCTGCTTCCATAGGCTTATATCAAGCCTACCCACGTATCCTTCGTTCCATCCCGGTACACCATACAGTAACATCAATTAGAGTAGTGGGTCATCACCCAATATTTCTCTAATACCAATGCACAAAGAACATCCCGGTGTCCTTGCTCAACCACAAAGCAATCCTAATTCCGTAGGATTTATTCCACACCCTCAGGGGTGGGTGTGATCATGTCTACCACATGTTACCTCGGCATGAGTGAGTAGTTTCCTCAACAACTACTCCTGTTACCAGTCACTTGGCCAAAGCCATTCCAACGAGTATACCCAAAGGTACCACTACTCGTAAAATATTTACCTCAAATATGTGATGCGGTACACTTCCTGTACGGCGCACCCAATAATTCATCGAGCGACCTGCTCGGCATAATGGTCTCGTCAACTAGTGACCCAGACACTACCATGTGCTCACCATTGACACTCAGACCATACGACTAAATACACATACATAAATATATTATTCATCGAAACGACGCCACGCGTCTACATAGACATCCACTAAGTCATCGTCATCTCGTGACGGTACCTGTCAACATATGACATTCAAAATAACATCGTCAACTCATGATGGTACATGTCGAAACACGACATTCACAGCCTCATCGTCAAATACATGACGGTATATGTATATCAACGCATATCATCCAAAATAATGTTAATAAAACAGTAATATGTCATACCTCATCGCTAAAAGATAGCGGCATACCTGTCTCCGTTGTCCAACAGTGGTACGCAATCAGCACCCATCGCTCGTAGGTGGTGTAATCCAGTGCTACGCACATAGCGGTATAACCCATCGCTATAGAATCCGCGGCATGATCTCTCGCCATAGAGTCAGCGGCATAAAACATCGCTATAGATACCCGGTGGTATGAACCATCGACAATAGATGTAGCGGAATGTACCATCGCTATATAATACCCGGTGGCATGAACCATCTCCAATAGAATAGCGGAATGAACCATCGCTATATAATACCCGGCGACATGAACCATCGCGAATAGAATAGCGGAATGAACCATCGCTATATAATACCCGGCGGCATGAACCATCGCCAATAGAATAGCGGAATGAACCATCGCTATGAATACCCGGCGGCATAAACCATCGCCAATAGAATAGCGGAATGAACCATCGCTATGAATACCCGGTGGCATAAACCATCGCCAATAGAATAGCGGAATGAACCATCGCTATGAATACCCGGCGGCATAAACCATCGCAAATAGAATAGCGGAATGAACCATCGCTATGAATACCCGGTGGCATGAACCATCGCCAATAGAATAGCCGATCCCTAGTCTTGTTACAGTAGTGTATTTTAATGCACCTCGCTTGTCATGACCGCGGCACTAATACCCCTCGCTTCGACATATCAGCGGCATAGAATAACCTCGCTCAAATGTGACATGTGGCAATACCCTCGCTTCAACTTTTGGCGGCAAATATTCTTTCCTTGCTACGATATGACATCGGCAAGTATTCTATCATCGCGTCAAGTGACAGTGGCAAAGCATTAAAATCATCACTCATCCATAACAACGACTCATGGGATATTCACCAAGCATTCCATCTATACCTGCAACACAATGCATATTCCATATTCCAATATACATCACCATGAGTGTATTTTAATGCACCTCGCTCAAATGTGACATGCGGCAACACCCTCGCTTCAACATTTGGCGGCAAAGCATTAAAATCATCACTCCAATATACATACAACCACAATGAGTGTATTTCAATGCACCTCGCTCAAATGCGACATGCAGCAAAACCCTCGCTTCAACATTTGGCGGCAAAGCATTAAAATCATCACTCTATTGTACACATGCAACCATAATGCATAATCAATGATGTATATAAAACCCAGGTTACCGTTTCGTGTCTTTCAACCCTGGCCTTAGCCCTTCGTGTCATAGTGTCCCTACAGGAACAATCCCAAACCATGAGCATATAATAATCCATATTCACCACAATATGATTATAATGAGTAAATGCATAAACTATGAGTACAAAGCACTTCCTGTATCCCAATGCATTTCAAAATGCTCCATTTGGTTGTCCCTGTGCCACAACTCATAATCATAATCAACAGGTTATATTATGATTCCATAGATGTCATGACATATAATTGTTCCACTATGATCAGTTATCATAAATGCACATAAGCAAAATAGTTATGTCACACAGCACTAACTACCATCATGCATATTATGTGCTACTCTTTTCCATCAATATGACTCTAGGCCCTCAACAGCCCCAAAAGAGCAAACCACTGCTCTGATACCACTAATGTAAGGACCACCATGCCCTTAACCCGTTATTAGTGTATTAATCCATGCCATTAGTGCATACAATCATACATGTAGGGGAAAACCACTTATCATCATGGCCAATCATGCATATTATAAAAATTCTTTACATTATTCAATATATCTAGTTTTTCCCAACCAAGTCCACATACATCTCATGCACCAATATAATACACTAACATGTTTTGAGTTCATCCAGCAATTCAATAAATAATTGCATGCAACACATGAATGAAAAGAGAAAGGCCCTTGCCTTCTTTATACAATCCATATACACGTAATATTGCTCACATGCGAGCATAGAATAAGTATGCGTGTATCAAATGTATAAAGTATCATGCTCAATACCGTTGCTGGTACCTCGATCCTGGAAGCATCTCAAATCCACAGCTCGAGCTCAACTCCAAGCCATCGATGTACCTAATAACCTGCCCCAACAGAGACAGCCCCCACAAGAGGTGAGCATACCAATATCCCAAATCCCATAATCACAATAATACAATTCATAATTTACAAAAATGTAAATGCTATGAAATATAAAAGATGCTCCCTAGATGGCATCATCCTCATCCGGGATTCCCTGTACTGTCCATATTCTCAAAATAACTGAAACCATCAAATTCCCAAATGCCAGTTAATCGTTACATTGATTAACAAATCAATTTACCACATTCCGATATCATAACAATAATATCAAATCATTAAACAATGATTACAATTATCCCATATATCTCATTTATGGTTCCATAGTTCTATCTCAATGCTCGCTATACAATAGCGGCATTTCATTCTCACGCATGCTCAACAGTAGTGGCGTCATAACCGATGTTCGCTCAAAGGCGATAACATCCCAATCATTGCTCGCTCAAAAGCGGTACCATATAATTCCCAACGTATATATGTCCATTCATAGTGATTACCATAAACCTTGCAATTCAATATACAGTTATTACAATATAGCGTACCATGCACTCAACAATTGCAATTACAATAAAGGGCTATGCTCGTACGTCATACGTACCTTATACTTCCGTAGTTCGAGTCCGACCTCGCCAGAGTCCCACAACCCGATGAATTATATGCTAACACATAAATAGCTCACAATTAAACACAAGCATGCAACCACATGCCCAAGCACGTTCATAACCCCCAAACATATCGTCAATCCATGGCGATTACCAAAATAAAAGCCCCCCGGCTAAGCATGCATAATACCCAAAATATTCCATTTTATAGGTTTAAAAGAGAGCCAAAAATCCAACCGAGAATTCCGTTTTATTAACTTTGGCTCCAACCAATCCATTTTAAAAGTATAGCATTCCCATTGGAATGTAGACATTGCCCCGGAAACGGGCAATTTAAACCTCGATTTCAAAATCCCAACATTTACCAAAATTTCAAAAAATAAAATTTTCATACGGGCGGCGATCGATCGCCATTTTCAATGCGATTGATCGCCCCTGTCCAGTGGGCAAAATTGTCTTCTAGCGATCAATCGCCTATCCTCGCGATCGATCGCAGAGCTGCTCGCGATCGATCGCCTAAACCACGCGATCGATCACCTGCACTGTTCATCGTCACCGATTTTTACAGCTGCACGTCGTGATCGATCGCCCCTCCTCGGCGATCGATCGCCACCTGCGATTTTCCAAAAAACTCGAGCTTCCATGGTGTTTTTCACACCCAAAATCAACCAACACCCCATACACCTTCAACACCTCAAATACACATTTAAAACTTAATAAAAACTCCAACAACAAACTTTAAGATTTTTACCCAAAATCCACAAATCCAAATCTAACATTAATACCCAACCAAAATCAACAATACTACTACCAAATCGAAGACAATGACTAGGGGAAGGTGAATACCTGATTATCTTCGAGAAAACCGGCTCCCGAGCCAAGCTACCAACGATTTCTCCTCCAAGGGAGAAAAGAGGGAAACGGGGGAAGGGTTGGACGCGCAGAGAGAGAGGGAGAGAGAGAATGGTTCCGTGTCAAATGACGGAATACCGAGTCCACTTGGTATATATAGCCCCAAGGCTCCAAAATACCGACTCCTCCACAAATACATCATGATTCATTAAATATCATCTGTTTTCAAAAATCATCTCTCTAACCTCAATTCCCATTACCAGCCCCAGTACAAAGTACTCCAGACCCCAGGTTCCACCAAGAACCAAATTCCAAGGTTATCACCACGATGAGAATACAATCTCATCCCTTGGATCCAACGACTCCAAAAACAGGATTTAAAAAATCCTCGGGAGTCCCAAAACCAAAATTAAAACACGATTGCCACAGCTAAAATCCATTAAGGATTATTACCACACCGGGATTAGTAACAATTATTCCCGGGTATCACATGTATAGTCTCTACTCTATGAGTAGTGTAAAGCTATAGGATTAACATTCAATTGGTTGGGAATGTAATTAATCCCTTTTGGAAATTTTATTTTGGCACTGTAATCTTAACAGCTCAAGGCATCAACACGAGCTTTATACTATATAGATGTATGTTAGCTCTATTATGCCTTTAATCCGCACTTAAGGAACTAGGGTCCTTAGAGTATTGGTATGCTCACCCCGTGTGAGGGCTGTCTCTGTTGGGGCAGGTGAATAGGTACATAGATGGCTTTGGAGTTGAGCTCGAGCTATGGATTATAGGTGCTTCGAGGATCGAAGTACCAGTGACGGTATTGAGCATAGTATTTTATACATTTGATACACATAATTGGAGGTTGTGAACGTGCTTGGGCACATGGTTGCATGCTTGTAATTAATTGTGAATTATTTTATGTGTTAGCACATAATTCATCGGGTCACGGGACTAAGACAATGTTGGATTCGAACTACGAAATTATAAGGTACGTATAACATACGAGCATAGCCTTTTATATTATTACAAGTGTGAAATGCATGATATACTGTTATTGCCATGAATGGGTATGTATTGTGAACTATATGGTGCCGCTATGGAGCGAGCAACGGTTGAGATGTCGTCGCTATGGAGCGAACATCGGTTATGAATGTCGTTGTGATGCTCGGGTTTCCTATTAATTTTGTTAAGCGAATTAGATGTGTTTTGCGGATTTGTGACTGCCTTTTCAACTTTATAGTTGAGTGTAATTCTAGGGGTTTAAGTGCAATTACCTTTAGTATACTTTTGTATAAATATTTTGAGGTTGAGGACCTTATTCATATTTAAGTTGTGGGAAGGGTTTATTTGCAAATAGGAGTTGGATTGCTTGGTTGGCATTGGTGTACAAGCACCACCACACAATCACTTTCACCTCACCTCCCTTATCAAAAAAATCGTTTCTTCACTTGGGTAGCTCTCTTGATTTGTTCTCTTGGGTTTTGTTGTTGAAGAAACATTTGGTAATCTTTTGTGTATACTTTAGTAGTGCTTTGATGAACCTTGAAATGTATGTCTTGAAATAACTCTTGTAGGTGAGTTTGAGAACATTAGTGAACTTGATGGGTTTTGATGTTGCAATGGTTCATTGTAGTATTAATGGAAGTAATATTGTGTTTTACCATCATGTTTTTGTTATTGTAGTTGGATTGGGATTTTTAGTTGATGTTGGTGATTGAGGTGTTGAATTTGAAAGCTTTGGTATATAAAAAAAATGGAAGATTTTCGTGTTGCAGAGCTCGCGATCGACCGCAAGCTCTTAGGCGATCGATCGCGAGCAGGCAGTAGAGTTTGGCAACAAATTTTGCAAATCCGCGATCGATCGCTGAGTAGTCGCGATCTCAGCGATCGATCGCGAATGTGTTCTGCCCGAAAAAAATTTAGTTAGCAATTGATCGCGAGCCAGAGGCGATCGATCGCCGAGGACAGAATTTGATTTAAAGTGGCCTCTGTCGCCACAGACATAGCATCCTACGCAGTCTTTTGCCAAATGTGGTTGCCCACAAAGAGTGCACTGAACTCTTCCAGATCTGTCTCCCTGAGACTGTCCTCTCCCGGATGGGGCATCATTCCTACGGTTCCCTTTCCAACGATTCTAAGGCCTCTTGCCACTGAACCTCGAAGTCCTTGTGTTCCCCCTTGGTTTGAACTGATCACCCCTCGGCCTCAAATTGTCAGAAGTAGATTTCTGAGGGGGTGCTGAAGGTGGCACTGCATCAGGATATGCGCCAACTCCCAGTTCGGCTAGCTCGGCTCGTGAAAGTGCATCATCAAAACAGGCAGGGCCATAGGTAATTACCCTGTCATACAGTTCCGGCCTCAAGCCCTTCATGAAGTTCCTCATCTTCGCTTGAGTGCTTGCAGCAATGTGAGGTACATACCGAAGTAAGGAACAGTAATGTTGTGATGTCCTGGGATTATTGGTATTAATCCCGGAGGATTATTAATCTTTAATAGATTTTCTTTTATTGTGGCAATTAGGAATTAATTGTGGTTATATAATTCTTGCGGTGATAATTACTTATCTTGGTAAAAATGCTTAGTCACGTGGTATGGTGACCTGGGGTGCATTTCGGGTTACATGTTGGGATATTGGGTGTTAGAATGATTTAAATGAAATGGGTTGTGTTTATTTGGTAAAACATGATTTTAATAGGGATTTTGATGCATTGTGGTAAAATGCTTCTAAAATATCATGTTAAGGTATTTTATATATCATGCTGGTGTCTTGATACACATTTAAAATCCCATACATGGCAAATGAGCCACTTGCACCTACTTTATATCCCATCACCCCTCTCTATCAATTTGGATGTCCATTCAAACCCCATCCATTATCCAAACCCTTATTTTCGTTTCTGCATCTAGAGAGGAGGGGAAAGCTTTGAAAAAGGGATCTTTTTGTGGTTCTTGCTAAAAACTTGGAGCTCAAATGGTAAGCTTCCACTATGGTAGAGTTTTGTTGAGTTTTGATTGGGTTGTAGCTTGTTTTTGGGGTTAAAAGGGTGGATCTTGGTCCATTATGTTTTTTATGCTTGGGGGATGCATTTTCATGTTGTTTTGTGGTTTAATGATGTGTTGGATGGTTGATCTTGGTTGTATATGAGTTTAGGTGTTGTTGGAAGCTCATACTTGGAAGTTTCTCGCGTTTACAGGGCTGCTCGATCGATCCGAAAATATTTCGATCGATCGAGCATGGCAGAATGGGTTTTGTGGCATTGGAACAGTGGACCGATCGATCGGGATTTTGACCGATCGATCGGAAGGCGGTTCTCGATCGATCGAGATGAAATGTCGATCGATCGAGATGGCCAGTGTGTTGGTGCCTCTTTTTGTTGTTTCTTGGCTCTTTTTGGGTGTCTTGCATGCTTCGCCCCGAGTTATTTTAAAAGGTTAATTGTCATGGATAGACAATATTTTTGGGGTATTATACATGCTTAGCCGGGAACTTTTATAATTTGGTAATCGTCATAGATAGACGATATGTTTGGGAGTGTTGAACGTGCTTGGGCACGTGGTTGCATGCTTATGCTTGATTGTGGGTTGTTTATGTGTTTTAGCACATGTTTCACGGAGCATGGAACTCAAGCCAGGCTTGACATGGACTGCGGAATTCTAAGGTACGTATGACGTACGAGCATGGCCTATTGTAGTGTTGCAACTGTAAAATGCATGGTATATGGTAATTGTAATAAATGGGCATTGAAATGCATGGTTTGTGGTATTTACAATAAATGGGCATTGAAATGCATGGTTTGTGGTATTTACTACGAATGAGTATTGAAATGCACGGTATATGGTATTGGAATAGATGGATATTGAAGTGCACGGTTTATGGTACTTGCAATAATTGGATAGTGAAATGCATGGAATATGGTAACTGTAATAAATAGACATACATTGGAAATAATATGGTACCACTTTCGAGCGAGCAATGATTTGGGATGCGATCGCCGTTGAGCGACCATCGGTTATGACGCCGCTATTGTTGAGCGTGCGCGAGGTTAGTATGTCGCTATTGTGGAGCGAGCAATGAAATATGAATATGGAATAATTGGTTAGATATATGTGATATCTATGGTCTTTTACATTATGTTTTACCATATTGATCATGGAACTGGCATAATAGGACTGTATTAGTTAATCTATGTGGCGATTAACTGTCTTTGGGAATTTGATGAGTTTGGTTATTTTGAGAACAGGGACAATACAGGGGATCCCGGATGAGGGTGTTACCATCCAGGGAGTATCATTTAAATTAAAGCATTTACATTCTGTATTTGAATTACAATGTTATGCTTATTGGATTGGTGGTATTGGTATGCTCACCCCGTGTGGGGGCTGTCTCTGTTGGGGCAGGTAACACAAGTACAGCAGCAGTAGCTTTGGAGTTGAGCTCGGGCTGTTGATTTGAGGTACTTCCATGATCGAGATACCAGAGCTGGTTGAATAAGTATATAGATCCAGTGTTGAGATCGAGCTGTGTTTGGGAGGTGCTTCCAGGATTGAAGTATCAGTAAGGGTATCCGGTAGAGTGTTTTATACATCAGATACACGCTTATCCATTGGGTACTCTTATGTGAGTACATTTTACGTATATATGGAATGTATCAATGGGCTACGGCTTCTCTCTGTTCATTATGGTTGCATGCAATTAATTATGGAATTGCTAAATGAACTAAGAGCATGTTAGTGTATTATGTGGGTGCATGTGTTATGAATAATCTTGGTTGTGGAATCTGAATATTATGTGAATTGAATGCAAGAAATTTTCTGGGTAGCATACGGTGTTGCACTTGCACATGGTTTTCCCCATGATGGTATGATTATATGCACTAATGGTATGGCTTAATACACTAATAACGGGTTAAGGGCACGGGGGTCCTTACATTAGTGGTATCAGAGCAGTGGTTAGCTCTTTGGGGCTGTTGAGGGCCTAGGAACATGTTAATGGGAATGAGAAGCACATACTTATGCATGATTGCTTATGTGCATTTATGATATGTGTTCATAATTGGAATATGCTATTGCTAACCATGGTGGTTGCAGGATCTTATGAGACATGGACTATGCATTACGGTTGCATAGATATACATCGGAGTGATAATTTTAATGCTTTGCCGCTATATGTTGGAGCGAGGTGCATGAAAATACACTCATGGTGATGTTTATGGGAATGCGGGTTATGCATTACGATTGCATGCACGTCGAAGCGATGATGCCGCTGTCGTGCCGAAACAATTATTGGAACACGGGATATGCATTACGGTTGCATGCGTGGCGAGCGATGTGAATATTTGCCGCTAATATGAAGCGAAGAACACGGCCGCTGTCATATTAATAGCGAGGGATATTATTTTCCGCTGGTATTGTCGAAGCGAGGGGTATTTCCGCTGTTATGTAAAGCGAGGGGTATTTTCGCTGTCATGCCGGAACGATGGTAAATGCCGCTGTCGTGTCGAAGCGATGGTAAATGCCGCTGTCACGTCGAAGCGAGGGTACCACCGTCATGTCGAAGCGATGATGCCGCTGTCGGGTCGAAGCGATGATATATGCCGCTGTCACGTCGAAGCGATGACGATGCGATCGGGAACAAAGTACTACATGGGTTTGAGTACCTCTTGAGTCCGCGATTATGCCGGGTATTTTATTGGCGATGGTTCATGCCGCCGGGTATTCTATTGGCGATGGTTCATGCCGCCGGGTATTCTATTGGCGATGGTTCATACCGCCGGGTATTCTATGGCGATGGTTTATGCCGCCAGGTATCATATAGCGATGGTACATTCCGCTACATCTATGGCGATGCTTCATACCGCCGGATACTCTTTGGCGATGTTTTATGCCGCTGACTCTATGGCGAGGGATCATGCCGCTGATTCTATAGCGATGGATTATACCGCTATGTGTGTAGCACTGGATTATGCCGCCTACGAGCGATGGATGCTGCTTGTGTACCGCTGGTGAACGATGGATAAAGGTATTCCGCTATCTTGATAGCGATGAGGTATGGCATATTACTTTTGTTATCATTATTGTGGATATTATGTGTTGTTTTATACCGTCATGTGTTTGACGATGAGATTATGAGTGTCGTGTATCGACGGGTACCGTCATGTGTTTGACGATGTTATTTGGGATGTCTATGTGGACGCGTGGCGTCGTTTTAGTGAATAATACATTCGTGTTTATGAATTTGGTTGTATGGTTGAGTGCCGATGGTGAGCACATGTTAGGATCTGGATCATTAGTTGTCGAGACCTCTTTGCCGAGCAGGTTTGCTCGATGGAGCATTGGATGTATTGTACCGGTGAGAGTACCGCATCATGTTATAGAGGTAAACGTTTGTCGAGCAATGATACCCTTGGGTATGCTCGTTGGGATGGCTAAGGCCAAGTGATTGGTGATAAGAGTAGTCATTGAGGAAACTACTCGCTTGTTGTTGTGATATGTGATAGGCATGAGCACACCCACCGTGAGGGTGTGGAATAAATCCTAATGGAATAGGATTGCATGGTAATTAAGCATGGACGCCAGGTTGTCCATTGTGCTTTGGTGTTTTAGAGATATGACTCTAATGGTTACGGTATGGTATACCGGGATGGAACGTGTGTCACGTTGATAGGTTGGTATGAGCCTATGGGGCCAGCGAATCGCTAACCAGGTATTGTTGCAGTACTTTAGCGTGCTTGTGTTAGCCATTATAATGCTCGTTGGATTCGAGTTTGGTGAATCGTATGGTGATACAATGAGGGTCATGGTAGACTCCTGTAGTCTCTATGTGGCATGGTATTTGAGGTAGGGAATACCTCATGGGGACGTTTATACGTCAAATGTTTGAGAGACTTGCTTTGGGGCAGCTCAATTCTGTTGGGAATGCCAACGTGAGTGTCGTCAAGTCGTGGTTACCTCTGGTTGAGCATCCTTGCATATGGAATGCAACGGGAGTCACAATGGTTTGTGAGATATAGTTAGTGGGGTGACACTACTATATTGATTTTGTCTCTTGGAGAGTTTTGGATTGTACTGTCTTGGAGACAGCTTGCATTGGTTGTGGGTTGATCGTGAATCAACCGGGGTAAGCGCTACTAGTGTCGGGCTATGTGATAGCTTCATACTTCCGGTGAGACGTTCGAGGAAACGTCTCCGGAGAATACTCGAGATTGTGTAGTACTATGGTCTTAGTACAGAGTATCTTTGATGAGTACACATGGCGTATACGGGTTTCGATTTGGTAATAATTGCTTTGATGCACTGTTTTGAACCAATTGAGTATTTCTGGGTTCCGGGATATGTTTCGGTATAAATATATCCAGGTCTTCCGAACGGTGGTTCGAGGATTGGAGGATCATGGATTCATGACTTTTTCCTTGAGAGGAAGGCGGTATTATGATACCTACCGGTTGAATCTTTTGGGGGGGATTCGTTATTTTGGTTCGTGTGGTGGTGATGTTGAAATCACACCCTTTGGTTTTGGTTTGTCAACCATCATTCTCCGTGGGGTGAAAATAATTGAGGTTTGACAGTTGGTTTTGGGATTTGGGTATGTTTGGAGATACCCGAGTCTATTGCTTTGTGTATGCATGTTGTGATTGGTGTTTGGGCATGTATGCCGTGAGTGTATACAAATGCCAACGTTATTTTGTTCATTGTCGAACGCCGGATTGTATGCTTGGTTTGGTGAATCTTCGGTGTGAGATTGTGGAACCTCGAGATCGGTAATCTCGATGGCACGATGCACTCTGATGAACGATCGTGAGGGTTGTTTGACTTCCCCCTGAGGAGGGATTGTCGTGTTTTGAGACCATGGTAGTTCTTGCTGGTTAATTCGATAGCCTCCCTGTTTTGGGATTGTTAAATCCCAGGATAGACAAGGGGTGGCCAGCACTCGGATTTGTTTGGTGTCGTGGTTGACACGCGTGGCGGGGATGCAAATTGATTGTTTTGCGTGACCTCTGTGAAACTTGCGACTTTGTGGAGTCTTGATGGTGTGTCGGGACCAAGATATGATTTCTTGGAACACACCGGTGTAAACATCCTTGGTGATGTGTTTTGTGTGGATCAGTGACCGTGGGTAACCCGGTCCGGATTGCAATTGGTGCAACTACTCCTTTGGAGGAGATGGACTGGGAAGCAGAAACAGAATTTTTCTGTGAGTATACTGTTTATACTAGTGGTTCCCATCATAACGATGCGTGTCAAGCATCGTGGGCAAGTGGTGAATATCATGGAATGATATCTATGTCAGAACCAAGGGAGATTTGGTTGATTTGAAATTGTGGTGGAATGACTTCTAGGACGATTCACATCGAGGTATGTTGTTATCTTATGGGTTTGTGTGGATTTTGACGTTTGCTCTTTTTTAGAACTTGGTGCGAGATTGCTGTTCTCGCAGTTGTTAATTCGATTCTAATGTGATCCAGAATCGGGCTCGTGGTTTTATTTTGGTTGGTGTAGTCTTGGTGTTACGTGGAGTACACCGGTGCAAATTTTGAGGACGAAATTTTATTAGTGGGGGATAATTGTGATGTCCTGGGATTATTGGTATTAATCCTGGAGGATTATTAATCTTTAATAGATTTTCTTTTATTGTGGCAATATTAATTGTGGTTATATAATTCTTGCGGTGATAATTACTTATCTTGGTAAAAATGCTTAGTCACGTGGTATGGGTGACCTGGGGTGCATTTCAGGTTACATGTTGGGATATTGGGTGTTAGAATGATTTAAATGAAATGGGTTGTGTTTATTTGGTAAAACATGATTTTAATAGGGATTTTGATGCATTGTGGTAAAATGCTTCTAAAACATCATGTTAAGGTATTTTATATATCATGCTTGTGTCTTGATACACATTTAAAATCCCATACATGGCAAATGAGCCACTTGCACCTACTTTATATCCCATCACCCCTCTCTATCAATTTGGATGTCCATTCAAACCCCATCCATTATCCAAACCCTTATTTTCGTTTCTGCATCTAGAGAGGAGGGGAAAGCTTTGAAAAAGGGATCTTTTTGTGGTTCTTGCTAAAAACTTGGAGCTCAAATGGTAAGCTTCCACTATGGTAGAGTTTTGTTGAGTTTTGATTGGGTTGTAGCTTGTTTTTGGGGTTAAAAGGGTGGATCTTGGTCCATTATGTTGTTTATGCTTGGGGGATGCATTTTCATGTTGTTTTGTGGTTTAATGATGTGTTGGATGGTTGATCTTGGTTGTATATGAGTTTAGGTGTTGTTGGAAGCTCATACTTGGAAGTTTCTCGCGTTTACAGGGCTGCTCGATCGATCCGAAAATATTTCGATCGATCGAGCATGGCAGAATGGGTTTTGTGGCGTTGGAACAGTGGACCGATCGATCGGGATTTTGACCGATCGATCGGAAGGCGGTTCTCGATCGATCGAGATGAAATGTCGATCGATCGAGATGGCCAGTGTGTTGGTGCCTCTTTTTGTTGTTTCTTGGCTCTTTTTGGGTGTCTTGCATGCTTCGCCCCGGGTTATTTTAAAAGGATAATTGTCATGGATAGACAATATTTTTGGGGTATTATACATGCTTAGCCGGGAACTTTTATAATTTGGTAATCGTCATAGATAGACGATATGTTTGGAAGTTTTGAACGTGCTTGGGCACGTGGTTGCATGCTTATGCTTGATTGTGGGTTGTTTATGTGTTTTAGCACATGTTTCACGGAGCATGGAACTCAATCCAGGCTTGACATGGACTACGGAATTCTAAGGTACGTATGACGTACGAGCATGGCCTATTGTAGTGTTGCAACTGTAAAATGCATGGTATATGGTAATTGTAATAAATGGGCATTGAAATGCATGGTTTGTGGTATTTACAATAAATGGGCATTGAAATGCATGGTTTGTGGTATTTACAACGAATGAGTATTGAAATGCACGGTATATGGTATTGGAATAGATGGATATTGAAGTGCACGGTTTATTGTACTTGCAATAATTGGATAGTGAAATGCATGGAATATGGTAACTGTAATAAATAGGCATACATTGGAAATAATATGGTACCGCTTTCGAGAGAGCAATGATTTGGGATGCGATCGCCGTTGAGCGACCATCGGTTATGACGCCGCTATTGTTGAGCGTGCGCGAGGTTAGTATGTCGCTATTGTGGAGCGAGCAATGAAATATGAACATGGAATTATTGGTTAGATATATGTGATATCTATGGTCTTTTACATTATGTTTTACCATATTGATCATGGAACTGGCATAATAAGACGGTATTAGTTAATCTATGTGGCGATTAACTGTCTTTGGGAATTTGATGAGTTTGGTTATTTTGAGAACAGGGACAATACAGGGGGATCCCGGATGAGGGTGTTACCATCCAGGGAGTATCATTTAAATTATAGCATTTACATTCTGTATTTGAATTACAATGTTATGCTTATTGGATTGGTGGTATTGGTATGCTCACCCCGTGTGGGGGCTGTCTCTGTTGGGGCAGGTAACACAGGTACATCAGCAGTAGCTTTGGAGTTGAGCTCGGGCTGTTGATTTGAGGTACTTCCAGGATCGAGATACCAGAGCTGGTTGAATAAGTATATAGATCCAGTGTTGAGATCGAGCTGTGCTTGGGAGGTGCTTCCAGGATTGAAGTATCAGTAAGGGTATCCGGTAGAGTGTTTTATACATCAGATACACGCTTATCCATTGGGTACTCTTATGTGAGTACATTTTACGTATATATGGAATGTATCAATGGGCTACGGCTTCTCTCTGTTCATTATGGTTGCATGCAATTAATTATGGAATTGCTAAATGAACTAAGAGCATGTTAGTGTATTATGTGGGTGCATGTTATTTGAATAATCTTGGTTGGGGAATCTGAATATTATGTGAATTGAATGCAAGAAATTTTCTGGGTAGCATACGGTGTTGCACTTGCACATGGTTTTCCCCATGATGGTATGATTATATGCACTAATGGTATGGCTTAATACACTAATAACGGGTTAAGGGCACGGGGGTCCTTACAAATGTAGAGCATAATCTGATACATGCATGGTACCTTGCTTGAGGTTGGTAAACTCATCCTCTTTAGCCTGTCTCGCAGCAGCTGAGAAATAACGGGCCAGAAACCGCGTCCTGAACAGTTTCCAATTGATCTCCTGACCCTGAGCCTCTTTCTCTATCACTGTGGTCTTCCACCACATCAGTGCCTTCTTAGCCAGCTGAAATTCCGCTAATATGATCCATGCCGTCTTTGCACAAGGCGCTGCCACAAATATCTGCTCAATCCTCTCTAACCATTCCTCAGCCTTTTCCCCTGTTTCAGTTCCTTCGAACATCGGGGGTCGGTACATCATAAATTGAGCCAAGCTCAACTCCCCGGGTAATAATTGCTGTTCCGAAAGCTCCTCGCCCAAGGCTGGCGGTGGCAGTGGGTTCGTACGCCCAGCACTTGCATTTACACTAATAGCGTCACCCACTTCTATATTCGCTGCCATGCTGCAACACAAAGGTTAACAACAATACCCAAAAGCAGTTCATAAAGTTCATCGTTAGATAATTAAACATGTTAGCATAACATCTTCTACTTCATATGCAACATACATATAAAACATGTTCAAAAGTAAGCACCTAGCTAACTTATTGCTAAGGCTACCCTTCACTCATTCCCGAGTTATCTAACCACTGCTCTGATACCACTAATGTAGGACCTCCCTACCTTAACAGTGTTATAGTGACATAAGAAGGACTAAACATGCATTAAATAACATCTTAAGGTTCCGGTTGTTACATGAGCTAACAGGATTACAGGCCAAAATACAAAACTTCAAAAATAATTCATTACATTCCCAAAAGAATGTTAACATTTACACTACTCCTAGAGTAGATACTAAACAAGACTTGAATCCTATACATTCCTGTGTTCCTCGTAGCTCACTGCCTCAACCCGACCCATAGTCCTTTAGTCCAAAAGTGTACCTACAGGGACAACACATCATGAGCATATACAATCGTACTTAACATCATAAAAACATCACAGTAAATGCATGAAATTTTGGTTAAGTAAATATGCTGGTTATTCATTAACTTCTTTTTGTTGTCCCTGATTCATATTCATGCATATGGACATCTTACCCTGTGGCATCTTACCATATCATAAACATCGTATGGCCTCTTACCATATGTGCATCTTACCCCGTTGAATCTTACCACATAATAACATCGTATGTCCTCTTACCATATGGGCATCTTACCCCGTGGCATCTTACCACATAATAACATCGTATGTCCTCTTACCATATGAGCATCTTACCCCGTGGCATCTTACCACATAATAAATATCATATGGCATCTTACCATATGGGCATCTTACCCTGTGGCATCTTACCACTTCATAATCATCGTATCACATCATTATATAAACATCGTATAAACATCATCATATAAACATCGTATAAACATCATCATTTCATCGTAAATATTCATGCGATAAATGCATAGTCATAGTGTAGAGATGTGTTTTACCGTCCGATGCCCGTACGTCTCTTACGTACCTTTTCAAAAGAAGGAGGAGTCAACAGACTTTATCTCCTTGATGGTGCCGGTACCTGGGATGGTTCTACAAGACCACATAATACCATATTATATGCCTCAATATCATCTCATACCATGAACTTAACAAAATAAATCATCATCTTATTTTTCATCTTTCTGCCTCTATCGATCGATCGACCCCAAGGTCTCGATCGATCGAGAAATCATGCTTAAACAGTGCTCAACATTCTGCCTCGATCGATCGATCGATATATTTTACCGATCGATCGAGGAGCTTCACCGATCGATCGGAAAGTTCTTCGATCGATCGACGCCTTAATTTCAAACCATGCTTTAAACTTTCTGCCTCGCTCGATCGATCGGGACCAAAATCTCGATCGATCAAGAGCTCTGAAAAATCAGGACTTCCTCAGATTTTTGAGCACCCCATTTCATACCATCATTTCTACTTCATAAGGCGTAAAACATGCCTGAACAAAAATGTTATAAGCTTCATAAAACTACCATGCATGTATTCAAATTAAAGGTTTAGCAAAACCTAAGCTAACATGCATCATAACATCATCATAATCTTCATCCTCAACCAACCTATACAGAAAAACAGAGTATGTTCTTCTTTGCCCAGGTTTTCGAGCACATAGATTCATAACCAGAAATCTATCACATAAAACATGTAACATGCTCAAACAAACATGCTAGTAGTTACATAAAACTTCCATGTAATTACTCATACCAAGGTTTCACCCAAACCTACACTTAACATGCGTTAAAAAACAACCCACCAAACCCAAGCTCAAACACAAACCCAGAAAACAGGGTACCCACTTACCCCTCTCTTTTTGCTCCTCTTTTCACAAGGTTTTTGAGTACCTTTACCAAGTTCTTTCTTCCCTTTTTCTCCAGCTTACAGGGACGGTAATGGAGAGGAGAGGAGGAGGGAAAGTGATTGGGAGGTGGAGTGAGGAAGGGAGAAGAAGGTATGGGTTGATGCAAGTGGGGGAGGGGAGGTGGCCGATTAGGGGGTGGTGAGGGTTGGGGTGGTCATGTGGTGTTTAATTGTGTCCCGGTTTTAGTACGATGTATTAAAATATCCTCACTCAATATTTTATAACTTCATTTAATTAATACATCCCTTTAAAACACCCAACATGCCCCCTAAATCATAACATCACCTCATAAATATAACCCCCAATTTTAAATACACCACAACCCTTAAACATATCATAAATCATCATCATGGCACATAATCATATAACATTTCGGGGGTATTACAAGAACTAGCAGAGATTGGAGTTGGTTCTTACACAAATACTATACCCCCACAAGTTCCACCACAGAGACCGGTATTTGATAGTTGAGGCCACGAGGAGAATCATTTAAACCTCGTGGAGCTTTTTCTTCTTCTTCTCGGTTTAGTGGGAAACAGATTAATAACCGGAAGCCGGGAGATCGAAGGGGCCATGCACCGACCAACCGAGGGCCAACACAAGTGAGTAGAACAAAAGAAACAAGATGCGATAATTGTGGAGGACCGCACTTGTCACGTGACTGTTCGGCTTGTTATAGTTGTGGCAAGATGGGCCACATTGCTCGGTATTGCCCCAACCATGGAGGACAATCAGACTTGTAGGGCCTTCCTACCTTGACATCGTCTTAATCACCTATTAGGGACTAAACATGCATTTATAACGTCTTAGGATTTCAGTCGTAGCTTAGAGCTAGTAAAATTATGGGCCGAGAATGAAATTTTAAAAGCTAAATAATTACATTCACAAAATGAATGTTAAGACGATAGAATTATTCTACTCCTAGAGTAGATACTATCCAAAAGTTCTTGCATCCTAACTTCTTCCATGCTTCTCAAAGCTCACTGCCTCAACCCGGCCCTTAGTCCATTAGTCCAAAGGTGTACATACAGGAACAACCCATCATGAGCATATACCTCGTTACTTAATAATCATAAGGAAATGGCATATAAATAAATGCATGAAAGTAATTGATAACATATATTTCCTGGTTAATCGTATTAACCCTCTTTGGTTGTCCCTGTTTCATAGTCATGCATAAAATCATTAGTTCTTGCCATAAATGATTAAACATCATACTTCACATATATGCTCACAACAAACTATGTTAATTAGAAATGGGACTGTCCGGGTTCCATTATGACAGCGGTATAATTGGCCCCCCTCGCTCGACATAACACATCATATGATACCCATCGCTACACCTTGATAGCGGATGTATCTCTTTGTTCAGCGGATGATACCCATCGCTACACCTTGATAGCGGATTTACCCCATCGCTCAGCGGATGATATCCATCGCTACACCTTGATAGCGGATGTACCCCATCGCTCATCAGCGGATGATACCCATCGCTACACCTTGATAGCGGATGTACCCCATCGCTCATTTATGTGAGCGGTAAGACCTTCCTCGCTTGCCCGTAATAACCACCGGACATTCAACCATTCTTAAGAACATAGTTTCATATTCATCATAAACATCATAGCATCTCTTAAACATCATCATCTTGTAAACATCATTATCATATAAGGATTATCATCTTATAGACATCAACGTCATCATAATCGTTATAGTAACGTCATATCATTTTCTTTTATCATAACATCATCGTAAGCATCTTGTCATCTTAATTCATTATAAAGTCATCTTCATCGTGAACTTACTTATCATAACATCATCTTAAACATCTTTTCATTTTTATTCATTATATACATCATCATGGCATCGTAAATTCTTATGCAATCATAGCATGATCAAAATATAGGAGTATGGCCTCTTACCATATGGGTATCTTACCTCGTGACGTCTTACCACATAATAACATCGTATCCCATCATCATAAACTTACTTTTCATAAGCATCGTCATCGTAACATCATCATCATGAACTTACTTAACATGAACATTATCATCATAACATCGTCATCATAATCTTACTTATCAAAATCATCATCATAAACTTCATCATCATAATCATCCTCCTCATAACTTACTTATCATATCATCTTCACAAACATCATCATCTTAATTTATTTATCACAATTATCATCATAAACATCATCATCGTAAACATCATCAAAATATGTAGGGGTATGGTTTACCGTCCGATACTCGTACGTCTCTTACGTACCTTAATTCCAAAAGAAGGAGAAATTGTAGAACTTTATCTCCTTGAAGTCGTGGGTACCTGGGACGGTTCTACATAACCATACAAATTGATATTAGAAGCTAAACAATAGCCCAATACCAAAAATTCAACAAAAATCATCCTTTTTCAACGTTTGAACAGTGGCGATCGATCGCTCAAAACATGGCGATCGATCGCCAAATTTTTCACATAGCGGCGATCGATCGCTTAAAATGAGGCGATCGATCGCCTTGATGCTTATTTGGCTACTGGACGTTGGCGATCGATCGCGCCATTTGAGGCGATCGATAACCTATCCTCATCTTCGCGTACTGCCTCTCGGCGATCGATCGCTGCTTTTGTAGCGATCGATCGCCACTTCCAGTGGCCGCGATTCCACCATTTTTATGTGCATTTTCCAAGCTTATTCTCATACCTTTCAACACCAAACTTCCCAACAATAACAATAACGTCA
Organism: Haberlea rhodopensis; assembly: GCA_907163345.1. Lineage (NCBI taxonomy): Eukaryota > Viridiplantae > Streptophyta > Magnoliopsida > Lamiales > Gesneriaceae > Haberlea > Haberlea rhodopensis. The sequence continues at coordinate 519,708 of CAJQUN010000295.1, forward strand.
TAACCCACTAAAACCCACTTAAAACACTTCAAAAATCATACCCCAACAACATACAACATATACCCAACCAAACCAACTTAAATCACTTCAAAATCATCCCATATCAAATCCAAACTTCATAAAAACTTAAGGAAGGGTTCCATACCTCTTGAAGACTCCAAATCTTAACAAAGATCACACAAACACAAGTTTTGTGGAGTTTCCTCCTTCCTCCTTTGAAGGATTTCGAAAATGTGGTAAAGGGGTAGGGTTTGAGAGTAATTGGGGATTTAAGAGTGAAAAGGGTAAAGTGAGTTGGGTAAGGTGGGGGAAAGGGTTAATTAAATTATACCCAAAAATTAACATGATGTATGAAATACCCCAACATGGTATTTTAAAAGCATTTTACAAAAATGCAACCAACTTCATTAAATTCATACTTTCCTCATAATTAACAATCAACACAATTAAATAATGTTAACACCTAATTTTCTATCATGCATAACATGCACCTTGAAACGTAACTCCCCTCCCGGGTCATGCCTATCATGTGACTAAGCATTTCATCGTGGTAATTAATTTCAACACATAAATCAATTATTCACATAATTAATCACATAAACATAATTAATGCTTTAATTGTAATTACTCATTTCGGGGACATCACATTACTCCCCTACTTATAAGATTTCGTCCTCGAAATCGCATGCACTTACCCAAAATGAAACTAAACATAAATCATACCAGAAAATAGTTCTGGGTAATGCTGCATCATGTGCCGTTCCGTCTCCCACGTAGCCTTCTCGACACCCCGACGATCCCACTGAACTTTGACCATCGGTAAAACTTTACTTCGTAGTCTGCGATCCTCACGATCCAGAATTCTGACCGGTCGTTCAACGTAGGATACCCCTGGGTCCAACTGCACTTCAGTAGACTGTAATATATGAGACGGGTCTGGCTCATACTTCCGTAACATAGAGGCATGGAAAACATCATACATCCCAGATAAAGACGGCGGTAGAGCTAAACAGTAAGCCAAAGTACTGGTACGCTGCAATACTTCATATGGCCCAACATACCTCGGGGATAACTTCCCCGCATACCCAAACGAACTACTCCTCTGGAGGGTGAGATTTTCAAGAAGACTCTGTCTTCTACTTGGAATTCTAGCGGTCATCGCCGCTTGTTGGCATAGGCTGCTTGCCTATCCTGGGTCACCTTCATCTTTTGGCGTATCAACTTAATCTTGTCTTACATATCCTTAATCATATCCGGTCATCCGACCGCTTTACTAGTCAAGTCCTCCCAATACAGCGGTGACCTACATCGTCGTCCGTAAAGAGCTTCAAAAGGGCCATTTGAATGCTCGCCTGATAGTTGTTATTATAGGAGGACTCCATCATTGGCACTGAATCTTGCCACGGAGTATCAAACCCCAAAACATATGCCCTCAACATGTCCTCGAGCGTCTGAAGGGTACGCTCTGTCTGGCCGTCTGACTGAGGGTGATAGGCCGTACTCAGTCTCACCTCGGTGCCTAAAGCCGTCTGGAGACCCTCTCCGAAATGTGAAGTAAACCGTGGGTCTCGGTCAGACACAATCGAGACTGGAACTCTATGCAACCTCACTACATCCCGCACATAGAATTGGCCATCCTTAGGTATGTGAAAGACACATGACAAAGGATGAAGTGAGCTACTTCGTCAGCCTATCCACGATCATCAGATCGTAACGAATCCAGAGGCCGCTCTTGGCAAGTGGGTTACAAAGTCCATAAATACATGCTCCCACTTCCATTGGGGGGTACTTCCGAGCTCTTCAGCTTGCCATAAGGCCTCTGCCTTTCTGCCTTTACCTGCTGGCAGATCAAACATCTTTTGACAAGGCCATAACATCACGCTTCATACGTCTCCACCAGAATTAACCACCTAAGTCCTTGTACATCTTCCTTCCTCCTGGGTGGATAGTAAACCGACTACTGTGGCTCGCTCCAACATTCCCTTACGCAACTCTGGTGTATCTGGGACTACCCACCGGTGGCCCAATCTCAATGAATCATCTTCTGCCACTCTGAACTTTGATGGCCGTCCTTGAAGTACTATAGATGACCATCCTTGAACCTCATCATCCGACCTCTGGCTTTCCTGATAACCTCAAATATATCTGGCTCGGCCAACAAGATTGACACTCGCACCGGCGATGTGTCCACATCAATATCATAGCCCGGACGGCAAGAAGAAGTCATCATCGCTGATAAACACATAGTGTCCTCAGCAGTACTTTTCACTTCCGACTTAAGGTGCCTGCTATTAAGTTGCTTTACCAGGATGGTACTCAATCTTACAGTCAAAATCCTTGAGTAAGTCCATTCATCCTCTTTGTCGCATATTCAACTCAGCCTGTGTGAACAAAACTTCAGGCTCTTATGGTCCGTGTAGATGGTAAACGACGTACCATCCAAGTAATGCCTCCAAATTCCAAGGCAAACATAATGGCTGCCAGCTCCAAATCGTGGACTGGGTACTTAGCCTCATGTGGTTTCAACCGCCTCGATGCATAAGCCAGCACAAGCTTATCTCGCATCAACACATAGCCCAAACCTTGAAGTGATGTATTCGTGTACAAGGCAACCTCTTGTCTTCAGAAGGAATCACCAACCCTGGCACTGTCGTCAGACGACGCTTCAATCCTTGGAAGCTTTTCTCACAAGCTTCGGACCAAAAGAATGGGACTCCTTCCTGAGTCAACCGTGCCAGCGGCTTAGCGATCTTGATATAACATGATCCAAGAATACTACACTGCTCGACCAGAACTCGTACTTACTGAGCTTTGCATACAACTGATGATCCCTAAGGATCTGGAGTACTGTTCTCAAGTGCTTTACATGTTCCTCTTCAGTTCGAGAGTAAATAAGTACATCGTCAATGGAAACTATGACGAACTGATCCAAACATGGTTGGATCACCCTGTTCATCAGGCTCATAAAATAGTTGGGGCATCCGTCAACCCAAAGGGCATGACTAAGAATCCGTAGTGCCCACATAAGGTCCTGGAAGCTGTCTTCTGTACATCGTCCTCTCAAACTCGGATCTGATGATCCCCGATCTCATATCGATCTTACTGTAGAGCCTCGTACTCTGCAGCTGATCAAACAAATCGTCGATCCCCGAAAGCGGATACTTATTCTTCACTATGGCTTTGTTCAGTTGTCTGAAATCGGTGCACAACCGCAACAAACTATCTTTCTTTTCGACAAATTGGACTGGTGCATCCCAAGGCGATATGCTAGGGTGTATATAGTCCTTGCCCAGGAGCTCTTGCAACTGAACATTTAATTCCCTTAACTCCGCTGGTGCCATCCTATACGGGCACGAGAAATGGTAGGCGTCCCTGGTAGTAACTTAATCCCAAACTCGACCTCTCTCGTCGGTGGGAATCCGGGAATCTCTTCCGGAAATGCATCAGGAAACACCGCCACTACGGGCACATCCTCCACCTTTAACTCTTTCCTCTTTCAGTAATAACCACAGTATAGTTGAAATATCCTTTGTGGTCTCGTTCCAATAACTGTGCCATCTTGACAACAGATATTAACGGAATCCTTGAACGAAAAATCATCCCCATAGAATGTCCATCGGACTCCCATATCAGACCTGAATCGGACAGTCCTTGTCTGCAGTCCACAACTGCCTGATACCTGTTCAGAACATCAATGCCTACAAACTGACATCCCCAGAACAATCAAGTCTGTCCTCAGTTCGTTATTCTCAAAATAAATGAGGCCGTCTTAACCAATCTGATCAGTTATCAAACTTCTTCCAGCAGGGGTCGAGACTACAAGAGGCGTGGGCGACGGAGAAGTACATATGTGGTGCCTTTCCACAAAACTTGTTGACATTTGCTGCCATACTGCAAGATAAGGGTTAACAACAATACCCAACAGCAACTCACATAATACATCATTAGAGAAGCGAAACATGTTAGTACCACATCATATACTTCATATTCAACTTATGCACAAAACATGTTTAAAAGTAAGCACCTAGCCAACTTATTGCTAAGGCTACCCTTCACTCATTCCCGAGTTATCTAACCACTGCTCTGATACCACTAATGTAGGGCCTTCCTACCTTGACATCGTCTTAATCACCAATTAAGGACTAAACATGCATTTATAACGTCTTAGGATTTCAGTCGTAGCTTAGAGCTAGTAAAATTATGGGCCGAGAATGAAATTTTAAAAGCTAAATAATTACATTCACAAAATGAATGTTAAGACGATAGAATTATTCTACTCCTAGAGTAGATATTATCCAAAAGTTCTTGCATCCTAACTTCTTCCATGCTTCTCAAAGCTCACTGCCTCAACCCGGCCCTTAGTCCATTAGTCCAAGGGTGTACCTACAGGAACAACCCATCATGAGCATATACATCGTTACTTAATAATCATAAGGAAATGGCATATAAATAAATGCATGAAAGTAATTGATAACATATACTTCCTGGTTAATCGTATTAACCCTCTTTGGTTGTCCCTGTTTCATAGTCATGCATAAAATCATTAGTTCTTGCCATAAATGATTAAACATCATACTTCACATATATGCTCACAACAAACTATGTTAACTAGAAATGGGACTGTCCGGGTTCCATTATGACAGCGGTATAATTGGCCCCCCTCGCTCGACATAACACATCATATGATACCCATCGCTACACCTTGATAGCGGATGTATCTCTTTGTTCAGCGGATGATACCCATCGCTACACCTTGATAGCGGATGTACCCCATCGCTCAGCGGATGATACCCATCGCTACACCTTGATAGCGGATGTACCCCATCGCTCATCAGCGGATGATACCCATCGCTACACCTTGATAGCGGATGTACCCCATCGCTCATTTATGTGAGCGGTAAGACCTTCCTCGCTTGCCCATAATAACCACCGGACATTCAACCATTCTTAAGAACATAGTTTCATATTCATCATAAACATCATAGCATCTCATAAACATCATCATCTTGTAAACATCATTATCATATAAGCATTATCATCTTATAGACATCAACGTCTCATCATAATCGTTATAGTAACGTCATATCATTTTCTTTTATCATAACATCATCGTAAGCATCTTGTCATCTTAATTCATTATAAAGTCATCTTCTTCGTGAACTTACTTATCATAACATCATCTTAAACATCTTATCATTTTTATTCATTATATACATCATCATGGCATCGTAAATTCTTATGCAATCATAGCATGATCAAAATATAGGAGTATGGCCTCTTACCATATGGGTATCTTACCCCGTGGCTTCTTACCACATAATAACATCGTATCCCATCATCATAAACTTACTTTTCATAAGCATCGTCATCGTAACATCATCATCATGAACTTACTTAACATGAACATTATCATCATAACTTCGTCATCATAATCTTACTTTTCAAAATCATCATCATAAACTTCATCATCATAATCATCCTCCTCATAACTTACTTATCATATCATCTTCACAAACATCATCATCTTAATTTATTTATCACAATTATCATCATAAACATCATCATAAACATCATCATCGTAAACATCATCAAAATATGTAAGGGTATGGTTTACCGTCCGATGCTCGTACGTCTCTTACGTACCTTAATTCCAAAAGAAGGAGAAATTGTAGAACTCCAATACCAAAAATTCAACAAAAATCATCCTTTTTCAACTTTTGAACAGTGGCGATCGATCGCTCAAAACATGGCGATCGATCGCCAAATTTTTCACATAGCGGCGATCGATCGCTTAAAATGAGGCGATCGATCGCCTTGATGCTTATTTGGCTACTGGACGTTGGCGATCGATCGCGCCATTTGAGGCAATCGATCGCCTATCCTCATCTTTGCGTACTGCCTCTCGACGATCGATCGCTGCTTTTGTAGCGATCGATCGCCACTTCCAGTGGCCGCGATTCCACCATTTTTATGTGCATTTTCCAAGCTTATTCTCATACCTTTCAATCCATCCATCTTCTTTGTCTCATATTCAGTTCCGCTTGGGTGAATAAGAACTTCAAACTCATATGGTCCGTATAGATGGTAAACGAAGTACCATAGAGATAATGCCGCCAAATCTTCAAGGCAAAATGATGGCCGCCAGTTCCAGATCATGAACTGGGTATCTGGTCTCATGAGGCTTCAACTGCCTTTAAGCATAAGCCACCACGTTCTTCTCCTGCATCAATACACAGCCCAAACCCTGCAATGATGCGTCTGTGTACAAGGCAAACCTCTTCTTCTTAGAAGGAATCACCAACACTGGCGCTGTCGTCAAACGACGCTTCAATTCTTGGAAGCTTTCCTCACAAGCTTCGGACCAAAAGAATGGGACTCCTTTCTGAGTCAGCTGTGTCAGCGGCTTAGCGATCTTAGTAAATCCCTCGACAAAACGTCGGTAATAACCTGCTAAGCCAAGGAAGCTCTGTATCTCGGGTACAGAAGTGGGTGCAGCCCACTCCATCACAGCTTCAACCTTCCTGGCGTCTACAGATATCTCGCTGCTAGATATAACATGACCCAAGAACACTACACTGCTCAACCAGAACTCGCACTTGCTGAGCTTTGCATACAACTGATGCTCCCTAAGGATCTGAAGTACTGTCCTCAAGTGACTTACATGATCTTCTTCGGTCCGGGAGTAAATGAGTATATCGTCAATGAAAACAATGACGAACTGATCCAAATACGGTTGGAACACCTTGTTCATCAGGCTCATAAAAACAGCTGGGGCATTCGTCACTCCAAAAGGCATGACTAGGAATTCATAGTGCCCATATCTAGTCCTGAAGGCTGTCTTCTGAACATCATCTTCTCTTACTCGAATCTGATGGTACCCCGACCTCAGATCGATCTTACTATAGAGCCTCGTACCTTGTAATTGATCAAACAAATCGTCGATCCTCGGAAGTCCATACTTATTCTTCACTGTGGCTTTGTTCAGTTGTCTGTAATCGATGCACAGACGCATCGAACCATCTTTCTTCTTAACAAACAAAATTGGCGCACCCCAGGGCGATACGTTAGGGCGTATATAGCCCTTATCAAGGAGCTCTTGCAACTGAATCTTTAACTCCCTTAGCTCCGCTGGTGCCATCCTATATGGGGCACGAGAAATGGCAGACGTCCCCGGTAGTAACTCAATCCCAAACTCGACCTCTCTCGTCGATGGGAATCCAGGAATCTCTTCCGGAAACACATCAGGATACTCCGCCAACGGGCACATCCTCAACTTTTAATTCTTCCCTCTTCTCAGTAACATCAACAGCATAGATGAGATATCTTGTATGGCCCCGTTCCAACAACTGTGCCATCTTGACAGCAGATATCAACGGGATCTTAGAACGAGAACCATCCCCAAAGAATGTCCACTGGACTCCCATATCAGACCTGAATCGGACAGTCCTTTGCCTGCAGTTCACAACTGCCTGATACCTGTTCAGAACGTCAATGCCTACAATGCAGTCAAAGTCTGACATCCCCAGGACAATCAAATCTGACCTTAGCTCGTTATCCTCAAAATAAATGAGGCCATCATAGATAATCTGATCAGTAATCATACTTCTTCCAGCGGGGGTCGAGACTATAAGAGGCGTGGGCGACGGAGAAGTGCATATGTGGTGCCTTTCCACAAAACTTGTCGACACGAAAGAGTGTGATGCACCTGTGTCGATCAATATAAAACCAGGGTGCGTAAATAAAAAGACACGTACCCACTATAACCTCCTCCGGAGCTTCTGTAGCCTGCTCCCTCGTCAATGCATAGACTTGCCCCTGAGGTGGACCCATGGGTTGACCTCCATACTGCCTCGGTGCAAAAGGTGGCCTGTGCTGTGCTGCTCTGTCCGCAGGCCTCCCTGCAGAGTTCTGTTGCCTTCCCCTATTGGGACACTGCCGAGCAAAGTGACCTTTTTCGCCACAAACATAACATCCTACGCAATCTTTTGTCATATGTGGTTGCCCACAAAGAGAGCACTGGACCATCCCAAACCTGCCTCCCTGAGACTGTCCTCTTCCTGATGGGGTGTCATTCTTACGGTTTCCTTTCCAACGATTCTTGGGCCTCTTACCACTGAATCTCGAAGCCGAAGTATTCCCCCTTGGCTTGAACTGATCACCCCTCGGCCTCAAATTATCAGAAGTGGATTTCTGAGGGGGTGCTGGAGGTGGCACAGCGTCAGGGTATGCACCAACTCCCAGTTCGGCTAACGCAGCCCTAGAAAGTGCCTCGTCAAAGCAAGCAGGGCCATATGATCACCCTGTCATACAGCTCAGGCCTCAAGCCCTTCATGAAGTTCCTCATCTTCTCTTGAGTGCTTGCAGCAATGTGCGGTATATATCTGAGCAAGGAACAGTACTGGAGAGCATAATCTGATACATGCATATTACCTTGCTTGAGGTTAGTGAATTCATCTTCCTTGGCCTGTCGTGCAGCAGCTGAGAAATAGCGGGTCAGAAACCGAGTTCTGAACAGCTTCCAATTAATTTCATGACCTTGAGCCTCTTGCTCTACTACTGTGGTATTCCACCACATCAGCGCCTTCTTGGCCAATTGGAACTCCGCTAGTCTGATCCAGGCTGTCTTAGCACAAGGAGCCGCCACAAATATTTGCTCTATTCTTTCCAACCACTCCTCTGCCTGTTCCCCTGTCTCAGTTCCTTCAAATGTCGGAGGTCGATATGCAAGAAATTGAGTCAAGCTCAGTTCCCCAGGCAACAACTGTTGTTCAGATGGTTCTTCGCCGAAAGCTGGCGGAGGTAGGGGATTCGTACGTCCAGCACTTGCATTAACACTCACAGCATCGTCCACTTCTACATATGCTGCCATACTGCAAGACAAGGGTTACCAATAATACCCAAAAGCAGTTCATATAATACATCGTTAGAGAAACAAAACACGTTAGTCTAACATCATATACTTCATATGCAACTTATACACAAAACATGTTTAAAAGTGAGCATCTAGCTAACTTATTGCTAAGGCTACCCTTCACTCATTCCCGGGTTATCTAACCACTGCTCTGATACCACTAATGTAGGGTCTTCCTACCTTAACATCATCTTAATAACATATTAGGGACTAAACATGCATTTATAACCTCTTAGGACACCGGTTGTAGCTTTGAGCTAATAAGATTACAGGCCAAAAATGAAATTTCAAACTTAATTATTTACATTCTCAAATGAATGTTAAGGCGATAGAATTATACTACTCCTAGAGTAGAGACTATCCAAAAATCCTGTATCCTAACTTCTTTCATGCTCCTCATAGCTCACTGCCTCAACTCGGCCCTTAATCCTTTAGTCCAAAAGTGTACCTACAGGAACAACCCATCATGAGCATATACATCGTTACTTAACATCATAAGGTAATGGCATATAAATAAATGCATGAAAGTAATTGGTGACATATACTTCCTGGTTAATCGTATTAACCCTCTTTGGTTGTCCCTGGTTCATAATCATGCATGTAATCATTAGTTCTTGACATAAATGATTAAAATCGTACTTCACTTATATGCTCAAAATCAACAATGTTAATTAGAAATGGGACTATCCTGGTTCTATTATGACAGCGGCACAGTTGGCCCCCTCGCTCGACATAAAGCGGAATTGTGATACCCCTCGCTACGCCTTGATAGCGGATGTATCTCCTCGCTTAGCGGAATATGATACCCCTCGCTACGCCTTGATAGCGGATGTATCCCCTCGCTAGTTATGTGAGCGGCAAGTACCTTCCTCGCTTGCCCATAATAACCACCGGACATTCAACCATTCTTAATAACATAGTTAAACATACATCATCATCATCATATCATAGACATCGTCATCTTATAAACATCATCGTCATATAGACATCATCATCTTATCATAATCGTCATCGTAACGTCATATCATCTTCATTTACCATAACATCATCATCGTAAACTTACTTATCATAATCATCGTCGTAAACTTACTTATCATAATCATATCATAGACATCATGAATAATTATGCAATCAATGCATAGTCATAGTTTAGGAGTGTGTTACCGTCTGATGCCCGTACGCTTCTTACGTACCTTAATTCCAAAAATGGAGAAGTTGTAGAACTTTATCTCCGTGAAGTTGTGGGTACCTGGGATGGTTCTACATAACCATACAAATTGATATTAGAAGCTAAACAATAGCCAAATACCAAAAATTCAACAAAAATCATCATTTTCCACTTTTTAAACAGTGGCGATCGATCGCTACCTGAGGCGATCGATCGCCTCACTTTTTGCCTTGCGGCGATCGATCGCTTCATTTGAGGCGATCGATCGCCTACTACGCGAAATGGCTACTGGCCTTCGGCGATCGATCGCCTCATTTCAGGCGATCGATCGCCACCTGCTGGTGCGCGATTTTTCACCATTTTTGAGCATTTTTCAAGCTCTATCTTAAACCATTCGAACCCAAACTTTCCTACGACAACAACAACGTCATAACCCACTAAAACCCACATAAAACACTTCAAAAATCATACCCCAAACATGCATAACATATACCCAAAACAAACCCACATAAATCACTTCAAAATCATCAATTTCAAAACCAAACATCAAAAAAACTTTAGGAATGGTTCCATACCTCTTGTAGGCTCCAAATCTTAACAAAGATCACACAAACAAAGGTTTTGTGAAGCTTTCCTTCTCCGTCCTTGGTGAATTTCGAAAATGGAGGTGGGTTAGGGTTGAGGAATGAATTGGGGATTTTAAAAGTGATTGGTAAATTAAGTGGGTATAGTGGAAAAAGGGGGGTTATAAGGTTAATATTAAAATTATACCCCAAAGTTAACATGATGTATAAAACACCCCAACATGGTATTTTAAAAGCATTTACAAAAATGCTTAAACTTCCACTAAATCATGCTTTCCTCATAATTGACAATCAATACAATTAAATCATGTTAACACTTCATTACCCATCACATAAATCAATTACCAACATAATTCATCATATGACCATCATTAAAGCCAAAATTGCATATAATCAATTTCGGGGCATCACAATTATGCTTTTTGGTGTTTATTTGTTTGTTTCAGGAAAATAGGTCGGAAGTGGAAGAAATGAGCTAAAATGAAGAAAACGGGCGAAATCGAGGCGAAAAAGAGATCAAATGAAGAAGTTGGATTTTTCGAAGTCTCGATCGATCGAGATTAATCCTCGATCGATCGAGCCAGGCAGTGTGTTGAGCATCAAATTATTCAAAGGACCGATCGATCGAGATTTTGTCTCGGTCGATCGATCGAGGCAGAGACTTCAACACCAAAGTAATCAAAAGATCGATCGATCGGAAGGAAAATCTCGATCGATTGAGCGAGGCAGTAAGTTTCAAAGACTGACGTGAACAGTGCACCGATCGATCGGACGAAAATCTCGATCGATCGATACGCAAATTTGGAAAAATCTTATCTTCCATTTTTGAATTGATTTTCGGTGGATACAAATATGGATCATTTCCATATCAAAAAGAGAGATTCCAGACTCGATTATTGGACCGAAAATCAACCCTAGCCGCCGCTTAGCCGACGAAGGAGATCCCGGAGCAAACCTTTCTTCTCCGTTCTTCGTCCGAGCTTGAGTCAACCAATTCCGGAGTGCAAGGAGGAGCAAGAGAAGAAATCACGGTGCAACGCACGGATTCATCTGCCGTTTATCGTATTTCTAAACTTTGATTTCTTTGATTTTCAGTTCCATTTGATGTTTTTGAGGTCGAGAGACAATTAAACTTCTTATGTATTTGATTTGAATTAAATCTTGTTTATTTTATTGAGATTTAGTATCATTGTGTTTGATTTATTGATTCAATTGTGTTTGAGTGCATTGATTCCTATTGTTCATGAATTAAATGCTTGTTAAGATCAAAGCCTAGCTAACTTTGATTGATTCAGAGAGTTATAACCGAGATCGAGAGATAACGTTATAGCACGCTCTATTAATTCATGATGTATGTTTAAGATTGAGATCGAGAGATGAAATCACATACGTGAGAACTTTGAATCGAGATATTTAGAGTAACGAGATTTTGACGATTTATGCAATATTGAATTAGTAAATAAGTGCACGAGAGTGACTTGTTCTAGTTTGATATTAGTTTTCTTTACAGCTCGAGAGAGTGTATTGAATAACAGCGAAAACCTTTCACCTTTAGAATCAATTGGTTGATAATTTTCTTATTCAGATGAATCATTAAAGATAACACAGTTGAACGAAGAGCTTGATAAATTTCTTGAGCGAATTACCTTTGCATATCCTATGATGTCCGGGAATTATAGGTGTTAATCCCGGCGTGGTATTAATCCTTGATGGATTTCTACTTGTGGCAATTAAGAATTAATTGTGGTTTGGGTCTCCCGAGGTTGTTAGATTGGGCATTTGGGACCGTTGGATCCAAAGGTATTGTATTCTCATTTTGGGTGGAAAACCAACGGATTAGGTTTTAGTGGGACTTGGCGTCCGGTGTGCCTTATGTTGGGGCCAGTCTGAGGATTTGATGTTGGAGAGAGAGTTTTTGTAAACAGATGATTTTTAATGAATCATGATGTATTTGTGGGGGTATTGGTGTGTTGGTGTATTTTTGCTATATATACCCGTTGGACTCGGGATTCCGTCATTCGGAATCCATTTCTCTCTCTCTCTCTCTCTCTATCGATCCAAACCCTTCTCCCCCATTTCCCTTTTCTCCCTTGGAGGAGAAATCGCGGGTAGCTTGGCTCGGAGGCCGGTTTTCTCGAAGATAATCAGGTATTAATCTTCCCCTCGTCATTGGCTTCGATTTGATAGTAATATGGTAGCTTTTGGTTGAGGTTTGGTTGGCTTGGGTTTTGGGAATTTTTGGTTGAAATCATATGTTGAGTTTTTAAAGTTTTCATTGGCTTTAAATGTTGTATTTGAGGTGTTGGTGGTGTATGGGGTGTTGGATTTGAGTTTGGGTGTGAAAAACACCATGGAAGCTCGAATGTTTCGGAAAATTGCAGGTGGCGATCGATCGCCGAGGTGGGGCGATCGATCGCGACGAGCAGCTGCTAAAAATCGAAGAAGATGAATAGTAGCGGCGATCGATCGCGTGGCTTAGGCGATCGATCGCGAGCAGGTTGGCGATCGATCGCGAGGGGCGATTTTGGCCACTCGATCGATCGCCACCCGAAGATTTGTGTTTTTTTTTCAAATTTTGGAAAATGTCGGGATTTTGGAACCGAGGTTTAAAAGGACCGTTTCCGGGGCAATGTCTACATTCCAATGGGAATGTTATACTTTTAAAATGGATTGGGTGAGGCCAAAGTTTAATAAAATGGGGTTCCCGGTTGAGTCTTTGGCTATCTAGTAAACATATAAAATGGTTTATTTTGGGTATTATGTATGCTTAGCCGGGGGGCTTCTATTTTGGTAATCGTCATGGATTGACGATGGGTTTCGAGGTTACTAACGTGCGTGGGCACGTGATCGCATGCTTATTCTTGATTGTGAGTTGTTTATGTGTTTTAGCACATATTTCTCGAGGTATGGAACTCAACAAGGTTTGGCTTGGACTACGGAGACTTAAGGTACGTACGACGTACGAGCATAGCCTATTTTAGTATTGCAACTGTAAAATGCATGGTGCGTGGAAATTGTACTAAATGGGTATTGGAACACATGGTGTGTGATAATTGCGTTATATGAACATTGAAACATGTGGCATGTGGAAATTGCATCGGATAGGTATTGAAATGCATGGTGTACGAAATTTGCTATAAATGGATAACAATATGCATGGTAAATAGTATTTGCATCAAATGGTTATACATTGGGAACCATACGGTGCCGCTATTGAGCGAGCAATGATTTGGGATGCGATCGCCGTTGAGCGACCATCGGTTATGATGCCGCTATTGTTGAGCGTGCGCGAGGTTTAGTATGCCGCCATTGTGGAGCGAGCAATGAAACGGGAATATGGAATTATTGGTAGATATATGTTATATCTATGGTCTTTTACATTATGTTTTTACCATATTGATCACGGAACTGGCATAATAGAATGGTATTAGTTAATCTATGTGATGATTAACTGGTTTTGGGAATTTGATGAGTTTGGTTATTTTGAGAACAGGGACAATACAGGGGATCCCGGATGAGGGTGTTACCATCCAGGGAGTATCATTTAAATTATAGCATTTACATTCTGTATTTGAATTGCAATGTTATGCTTATTGGCTTGGTGGTATTTGTATGCTCACCCCGTGTGGGGGCTGTCTCTGTTGGGGCAGGTAATACAGGTGCAGTGGCAGTAGCTTTGTAGTTGAGCTCGGGCTGATGATAGAGGTACTTCCAGGATCGAGGTACCAGAGCTGGTTGAATGAGTACATAGATCCAGTGTTGAGATCGAACTGTACTTGGGAGGTGCTTCCAGGATTGAAGTACCAGTAACGGTATCCGGTAGAGTGTTTTATACATCAGATACACGCTTATTCATTGGGTGCTCTTATGTGAGCACATTTTACGTGTATATGGAATGTATAAATGGGCTACGACTTTTCTCTGTTCATTTATGGATCGCTAATATGGTGTAGCACTTGCACATGGCTTTTCCCCATGATTTTATGATTATGTGCACTAATGGTATGGATTAATACACTAATAACGGGTTAAGGGCACGGGGGTCCTTACATTAGTGGTATCAGAGCAGTGGTTAGCTCTTTGGGACTGTTGAGGGCCTAGGAAAATGATAATGGGAATGAGAAGCACATACTTATGCATGATGGTAGTTAGTGTTGCGTGGCACAACTATGTTGCTTATGTGCGTTTATGATATGTGTTCATAATTGGAATATGTTATTGCTAACCATGGTGGTTGCAGGGTCTTATGAGACATGGACTATGCATTACGGTTGAATAGATATACATCGGAGTGTTGATTCTAATGCTTTGCCGCTAAATGTTGGAGCGAGGTGCATTAGAATACACTCATGGCGATGTTTATGGGAATACGGGTTATGCATTTGGGTTGCATGCACGTCGAAGCGATGATGCCGTTGTCGTGTCGAAGCGATGGTAAATGCCGCAGTCACGTCGAAGCGATGATGCCGCTGTCGTGCCGAAACTGGAATATGGGTTATGCATTACGGTTGCATGCATGGCGTAGCGATGTGAATACTTGCCGCTGTCATATTATAGCGATGAAGAATATTTGCCGCAAATATGTCGAAGCGAAGGATAATGCCGCTGTCATATTACTATCGCGAGGGATATTATGCCGCTAATATGTCGAAGCGAGGGGTATTTCCGCTGTCATGCCGGAACGATGGTAAATGTCGCTGTCGTGTCGGAGCGATGGTAAATGCCACTGTCACGTCGAAGCGATGGTACCACCGTCATGTCGAAGCGATGATGCCGCTATCGTGTCGAAGCGATGATACATGCCGCTGTCACGTCGAAGCGATGATGCCGCTGTCATGACGTAGCGATGATCGGGAACAAATTACTACATGAGTGTGAGTACCTCTAGAGTACACGATTATTCCGCTATTCTATTGGCAATGGTTCATGCCGCCGGGTATTTTATTGGCGATGGTTCATGCCGCCGGGTATTCTATTGGCGATGGTTCATGCCGCCGGGTATTTTATTGGCGATGGTTCATGCCGCCGGGTATTCTATTGGCGATGGTTCATGCCGCCGGGTATTTTATTGGCGATGGTTCATGCCGCCGGGTATTCTATTGGCAATGGTTCATGCCGCCAGGTATCATATAGCGATGGTACATTCCGCTACATCTATGGCGATGGTTCATGCCGCCGGATATCTATAGCGATGTTTATGCCGCTGACTCTATGGCGAGGGATCATGCCGCTGATTCTATAGCGATGGGTTATACCGCTATGTGCGTAGCACTGGATTATTCCGCCTACGAGCGATGGGTGCTGCTTGTGTACCGCTGGTGGACGATGGATACAGGTATTCCGCTATCTTGATAGCGATGAGGTATGACATATTACTTTTGTTATCATTATTGTGAATACTATGTGTTGTTTTATACCGTCATGTGTTTGACGATGAGACTATGAGTGTCGTGTATCGACAGGTACCGTCATATGTTTGACGATGTTATTTGAGACGTCTATGTGGACGCGTGGCATCATTTTGGTGATTAATGCATTCATGTTTATGTATTTGGTTGTATGGTTTGAGTGCCGATGGTGAACACATGGTAGAGTCTGGGTCACTAGACGAGACCTTTTCCGAGCATGCTTGCTCGATCGAGCATCGGATGCATTGTACCGGTGAGTGTACCACATCATGTTATAGGAGTAAATATTTGTCCAGCAATGATACCCTTGGGTATGCTCGCAGGGTTGGCTAAGGCCAAGTGATTGGTGGTAAGAGTAGTCATTGAGGAAACTACTCGCTTGTTATTCTGTTGAGGAGTAAGCATGGTTACACCCACCCTGGAGGTGTGGAATAAGTCCTAATGGATTAGGATTGCATGGTAATTTAACATGGACGTCGGGTTGTCCATTGTGCTTTGGTGTTATAGAGCTATGTTGGGCGATGACCCACAACTCTAATGGTTTGTACGGTATGGTATACCGGGATGGAACGTGTGTCACGTTGATAGGTTGGTATGAGCCTATGGGGCCAGCGAATAGCTAGACAGGTATTGTTACAGTACTTTAGCGTGCTTGTGTTAGCCATTATAATGCTCGTTGGATTCGAGTTTGGGGAATCGTATGGTGATACGATGGGGGTTATGGTAGACTCTTGTTGTCTCTATGTGGCATGGTGATTGTGGTAGGGAATACCTCACGGAGACGTTTATACGTCAAATGTTTTGAGAGACTTGTTTTGGGGCAGCTCAATTCTGTTGGGAATGCCAACGTGGGTGTCGACAAGTCGTGGTTAGCTCTGGTTGAGCATCTTTGCATGTGGGATGCAACGGGAGTCATGATTGGAATTGTGGGATATAGCTAGTGGGGTAACACTACTATATTGATTTTATCTCTTGGAGAGACTTGGATTATACTGTCGTGGAGACAGCTAGTATTGGTTGAGTGTTGATTATAAATCAGCCATGGTAAGCATTACTGGTGTTGGACCGAGTAATGGGTTTCTTACCTCGGTGAGACGTTTGAGGAGACGTCTCCAGGGAGATGCTCGATTGTGGAGTACTATGGCATTAGTACAGAGCATCGTTAGGATGTGTATACATGGCGTATACGGATTTTGGATCGGGTAATGGTAGTATTGATGCACTACTCTAACCAGTTGTGTATTTCTGGGTTCCGGGATATGTTTTGGTATAAATATACCCAGGTATTCCGAACGGTGGTTCGAGGATTGGAGGATCACGGATTCATGACTTTTTCCTTGAGAGGAAGGCGGTATTATGATGCCTACCGGTTGAATCTTTTGGGGAGATTCGTTATTTTGGTTCGCGTGGTGGTGATGTTGAAATCACACCCTTTGGTTTTGATTTGTCAACCATCATTCTCCGTGGGGTGAGAATAATCGAGGTTTGACAGTTGGTTTTGGGATTTGGGTATGATTGGAGATACTCGAGTCTATTGCATTGTGTATGCATGTTGTGATCGGTGTTGGTCATGTATGCCGTGCGTGTATACGAATGCCAACCTTATTTTGCTCCTTGTTGAACGTCGAGTTTGTATGCTTGGTTTGGTGAATCTACAGTGTGAGATTGTGGAATCTCGAGATCAATAATCTCGATGGCACGATGCGTTCTGATGAATGATCGTGAGGGTTGTTTGACTTCCCCGGGGGAGGGATCGTGGTGTTTTGGAACCATGGTAGTTCTTGTTGGATAATTTGATAGCCTCCCTGTCTTAGGATTGTTGGATCCAAGGATACATGAGGGATGGCCGGGATTCGAGTTTGTTTAGTGTCATGGTTGACACGTGTGTAGTGGTGCAATTGATTGTCTTGCATGTCCCCTGTGGAACTTGAGACATTGTGGAGTCTCGATAGTGTGTTTTGGACCAAGATGGGATTTCTTGGGACACCTTGTTTTAGACATCTGTGGTGATGTGGTATGTGTGGATCGGTGACCGTGGGTAACCCGATCCGGGTCACGAGAGGTGCAGCTACTCCTTTGGAAAGATGGTTTGGGAAACGAAAACCGTATTTTTTTTGTGAGTATACTGTTGTATACTAGTGGTTCCCATCATGACGATGCGTGTTAAGCATCGCGGGTAAGTGGTGGATATCATGGAGTGATATCTACGTCATAACCAAGGGAGTTTTGGTTGATTTGCAGTCGTGGTAGACTGACTTCTGGGAGGATTCACATCGAGGTATGTTGTTATCTTTCGGGTTTATATTGGTTTTGGCGTTTGCTCTATTTTGAGCTTGGTGCGAGATTGTTGTTCTTGCAGTTATTAATTCGATTCTGGGTGGTCCAGAATCGGTGTTGTAGCTTTGTTTTGTTGTGTAGTCCTGGTGTTACGTGGAGTACACCGGTGCAATTTCGGGGATGAAATTTTATTAGTGGGGGATAATTGTGATGTTCGGGAATTATAGGTGTTAATCCCGGTGTGGTATTAATCCTTGATGGATTTCTACTTGTGGCAATTAAGAATTAATTGCGGTTTGGGTCTCCCGAGGTTGTTAGATTGGGCATTTGGGACTGTTGGATCCAAAGGTTGAGATTGTATTCTCATTTTGGGTGGAAAACCAATGGATTAGGTTTTAGTGGGACTTGGCGTCCGGGGTGCCTTATGTTGGGGCCAGTCTGAGGATTTGATGTTGGAGAGAGAGTTTTTGTAAACAGATGATTTTTAATGAATCATGATGTATTTGTGGGGGTATTGGTGTGTTGGTGTATTTTTGCTATATATACCCGTTGGACTCGGGATTCCGTCATTCGGAATCCATTTCTCTCTCTCTCTCTCTCTCTCTCTCTCTCTCTCTCTCTCTATCGATCCAAACCCTTCTCCCCCATTTCCCTTTTCTCCCTTGGAGGAGAAATCGCGGGTAGCTTGGTTCGGAGGCCGGTTTTCTCGAAGATAATCGGGTATTAATCTTCCCATCGTCATTGGCTTTGATTTGATAGTAATATGGTAGCTTTTGGTTGAGGTTTGGTTGGTTGGGTTTTGGGAATTTTTGGTTGAAATCATATGTTGAGTTTTTAAAGTTTTCATTGGCTTTAAATGTTGTATTTGAGGTGTTGGTGGTGTATGGGGTGTTGGATTTGAGTTTGGGTGTGAAAAACACCATGGAAGCTCGAATTTTTCGGAAAATTGCAGGTGGCGATCGATCGCCGAGGTGGGGCGATCGATCGCGACGAGCAGCTGCTAAAAATCGAAGAAGATGAACAGTAGCGGCGATCGATAGCGTGGCTTAGGCGATCGATCGTGAGCAGGTTGGCGATCGATCGCGAGGGCTGGCGATCGATCGCGAGGGGCGATTTTGGCCACTGGACTGTGGCGATCGATCGCGACGAAAGTGGCGATCGATCGCCACCCGAAGATTTGTGTTTTTTTTCAAATTTTGGAAAATGTCGGGATTTTGGAACTGAGGTTTAAAAGGACCGTTTCCAGGGCAATGTCTACATTCCAATGGGAATGTTATACTTTTAAAATGGATTGGGTGAGGCTAAAGTTTAATAAAATGGGGTTCCCGGTTGAGTCTTTGGCTATCTAGTAAACATATAAAATTGTTTATTTTGGGTATTATGCATGCTTAGCCGGGGGGGGCTTCTATTTTGGTAATCGTCATGGATTGACGATGGGTTTCGAGGTTACTAACGTGCGTGGGCACGTGATCGCATGCTTATTCTTGATTGTGAGTTGTTTATGTGTTTTAGCACATATTTCTCGAGGTATGGAACTCAACAAGGTTTGGCTTGGACTACGGAGACTTAAGGTATGTACGACGTACGAGCATAGCCTATTTTAGTATTGCAACTGTAAAATGCATGGTGCGTGGAAATTGTACTAAATGGGTATTGGAACACATGGTGTGTGATAATTGCGTTATATGAACATTGAAACATGTGGCATGTGGAAATTGCATCGGATAGGTATTGAAATGCATGGTGTATGAAATTTGCTATAAATGGATAACAATGTGCATGGTAAATAGTATTTGCGTCAAATGGTTATACATTGGGAACCATACGGTGCCGCTATTGAGCGAGCAATGATTTGGGATGCGATCGCCGTTGAGCGACCATCGGTTATGATGCCGCTATTGTTGAGCGTGCGCGAGGTGTAGTATGCCGCCATTGTGGAGCGAGCAATGAAACGGGAATATGGAATTATTGGTTAGATATATGTGATATCTATGGTCTTTTACATTATGTTTTTACCATATTGATCATGGAACTGGCATAATAGAACGGTATTAGTTAATCTATGTGACGATTAACTGGTTTTGGGAATTTGATGAGTTTGGTTATTTTGAGAACAGGGACAATACAGGGGATCCCGGATGAGGGTGTTACCATCCAGGGAGTATCATTTAAATTATAGCATTTACATTCTGTATTTGAATTGCAATGTTATGCTTATTGGCTTGGTGGTATTGGTATGCTCACCCCGTGTGGGGGCTGTCTCTGTTGGGGCAGGTGTGACATCCCCGAAATGGTTAATTGCTATTGGGCTTTAATTGTGTTTACATGATTAATTATGTGGTAATTGATTATGAGTTGGGATTTATTTACCTTATGGAAAATGCATGGTCATATGGATAGGGTGACCCGGGGTTGCATTTCAGGGTGCATGTGGTGCATGTTGGGTAAATATTATGGGAAGCATGATTTATTTGCCTTGGTGAGCAATTTATTAGAAATCATGTGTTAATTGATATTATGGTGCATTTTGAGTAAATGCTTTGAAAAATATCATGTTGGGGTGTTTTATACACCATGGGATTCTTTGGCATGCATTTTAAATTAAAAACTCACTTTTATCATCCAACCCACTCTTCCATCCAACACTTTTAACTTTACCAAAATCAACACCCAAACCCTTACTTCCCCTTCCCATTTTCGAGCACCAACTTTGGGGTGAAGAGAAGTCCTTGCAAAATCTTTTATTGTGGAGATTATTGGGTGATTTGAGATCCCCAAGAGGTATGGGTACCTCATGTATTAATTTTGTAAGGTTTTGGTTGAGTTTAGTTTGGTTTTAAAGGGTTTAAAATGGGTTTGTGTTGGGTGTTGTGGTTTTGGTAATATTTTGGTTGGATGTGGTATATTTGAGTTTGTTATGATGTTTAGTGTTGGTTTTGAGTTATTGGTATTGGTTGGTGTTGGTGTATGTGGGTTTAGATGAGTTGGGGAAAGAGATGGGTGAATAGTGCCCGAATCTCGATTTCCCGCAGCTCGGCGATCGATCGGCGATTTTCTCGCGATCGATCGCGAGCAACAGGGCTGAGGCAGTAAGCCTCAGCGATCGATCGCGAGCTGGGCGCGATCGATCGGCGAGGCCGCGATCGATCGGCGCTAGCTCCGCGATCGATCGCGGATTGTGCATTTTTGTTGCCCGAGGCAGTGTGTTCTCGCGATCGATCGGGGCTTGATGGCGATCGATCGCGAGACACCAAAAATGGTGTTTTTGGGTGTTTTTGTGGGATTTTTGGTATTGGACTATTATTGGGTTCTAATATTGGTATTTGTGAATATGTAGAACCAACCCAGGTGGCAACGCAGCCAAGGAATTGAGGTCCAATCATATTCCACATTTTGGAAAGGTACGTAGTGGACGTACGGGCACCCAACGGTAACATGTATTTTATATACTCATTGTTTATGCATTGTGGATGCGGGTATATATGTGGTATTGCATAGTGGATGCATATACATGTTGATTTATGCCATATGAGGTATTGCATAGTGGATGCATATACATGGTAATTTATGCATATTGATGTTAGATGCATATTATGATTATTGGATGCACATCCCATGAGTCGTGGTCATCCTTTGATGATTTTAATGCTTGCCGCTTTTTGTATTGGTTCCGCCAAATGTGAAGCGAGGGGTGGGAGCGCCGCATGTCACATTTGAGCGTGGTTGTCATATGGGGCGAGGAAAGGATATTTGCCGCTCTCTGTGAAGCGAGGGGTGGGAGCGCCGCATGTCCATTGTAGCGAGGTTATCCTATGCCGCCCATATGAATATAAGCGAGGGGCATTAAAATACACTGTGATGGACAGACTAGGGAATGGTGACCAATATGTGGTACAGTTGAAATGGTATATGATGTCATGACATGTTTTGGCCATTAAAAATAATCTGTTGATTATACTCATGAGTTATGGTACAGGGACAACCAAACGGGAAGCGTTTGAAATGCATGGGAAAACAGGAAGTGTTTTATATTGATTATGCATTTACGCTTTATCTTCATATGGTGTTGAATATGAATGATTATTATTGCTCATGTTTGGGGGTTGTCCTTGTAGGTACCTTTTTGGCATGATAGATGGGCTTGAACGGGTGGAGACAGTGAGCTTCTCGAGCATCTTTGGTAGATGAAAGGACATGATTCTTTTGTATAGTTCCTACTCTAGGAGTAGCGTAAAACTATAGTGGACACATTCATTTGTTGGAATGTAATTAATCCTTTTTGGTAGTCCTTTATTTTGGCATGTAAATGCTTAAGCTCACAAACTCAACTTGTTTATTCTACTCTGATCATTTGTCTAGCTCTATTATGCTATTATGCCTTTATTCCGCACTTAAGGATTAGGGTCCTTACATTAGTGGTATCAGAGCAGTGGTTAGAGAACCCGGGAACGAGTGAAGGGTAGCCTTAGCATGGTTGGCTAGGTGCTTACATTTGGAGCATGTTTATGCATGTGGTGCATAAACATGCTTATATCCCTCCTGTTATCTAACGACATGTTATATATTGCTTTGGATTGTTGTTAACATTTGTGTTACAGCATGGCTGCTAATGAGGAAGTCGGAGATGTTGGGAGTGTAAATGCGAGTATTGGACAGGCTAATCCTCTACCTCCACCGGCTGTGGGAATGGAACCAGTAGTCCAGTTATTGCTACCGGGTGAGATTAGCTTGACTCAGTTTCTGTCTTATCATCCGCCCCGGTTTGAGGGGACAGAGTCCGGAGAAGAAGCTGAAGAGTGGTTGGAGAGGCTTGAGCAGATCTTTGTATCGGCTCCTTGTGCTATTACTGCTTGGCTGAGGCTGGCGGAGTTCCAGTTGGCTAAGAAACCATTGATGTGGTGGAGGAGCACAGTGATGGAGATGAGAGCACTGGGTGCTGTGATTGATTGGACGCTCTTCAGGACCAGGTTCTTGAACCGATACTTCTCCGCGGCAGCAAGGCAAACAAAAGAGGATGAATTTACCAATCTGAGGCAAGGGAACATGACCGTAGCAGATTATGCCACACAGTACTCATCACTACTGAGGTATGTCCCCCATATTGCCTCTGATGGACGTGCCAAGATGAGAAATTTCATGAAAGGACTGCGACCGGAGCTCTATGACCGGGTTATCATCAATAACCCAACTTCTTTTGATGATGCTCTCACAAGAGCGGAGCTTGCTGAGCTAGGAGTGGGAGCTTACACCATGCCACCACCGGTACCGCCACAGAGGCAGACTACTGACAGTTTGAGACCTCGGGGTGAGTCATTTAAACCCCGTGGTGCCTCTTCATCTTCACGGTATGGTGGGAAGAAATACTTTGGACAGAAGCAGGATAACAAGAAGGGAAATTGGTCGGCCAATCGAGGATCTTCACAGGGGGATAGGCCGGGAGAGCCTAAGTGCAACAATTGTGGAGGGCCGCATTCTTCAAATAAGTGTCCTGCATGTTATGTATGTGGCAGGATGGGCCACATTGCTCGATATTGTCCCACCAGGGGAGGCCAGTCAGAGTATCAGGGCAACAGGCCGAGATTTGAGGACAGGACAGTGCAGCAGAGGCAACAGTTTGGGCCTCGTCCATTGGGAGGTCAGACAGTGGGACCACCCCAGGGACAGGTATATGCACTGACCAGAGAGCAGGCTCAGGCAGCCCCGGAGGAGGTGATTGCCGGTACGTGCCATTTATTTACGTACCCTGCTTTTGTTTTGATAGATACAGGTGCCTCCCATTCCTTTGTGTCTGTGGGATTTGTGGAAAGACACCATATGCGCACGTCTTCTTTGCCCACGCCTCTATTGGTCTCGACACCCACTGGAAGAAACGTCGTTGCTGATCAGTTTTTGGCAGATAGCCTCATTTATTTTGAGGGCAACGAGTTGAGATCAGACTTGATTGTGCTGGGTATGTCAGACTTCGACTGCATCTTGGGTATTGATGTTCTGAACAGATATCAGGCAGTGGTAGATTGCCGGCAGAGAACAGTGAAGTTCAGACCTGAGTTGGGCAGTCAGTGGACTTTCTTTGGCAACGGGTCTCGTGCGAAGATTCCGTTGATTTCAGCGATCAAGATGTCTCAGTTGTTGGAACGTGGACACACGGGCTATCTTATATATGCCGTGGACACGTCTGGGAAGAGTGAAGAACTGAGAGTTGAGGATGTACCAGTTGTGGCAGAATTTGCTGATGTATTTCCAGAAGAGATCCCAGGATTTCCACCGGCCAGGGAAGTTGAATTTGGGATCGAGTTGCTGCCAGGGACATCCGCTATCTCTCGTGCACCTTATAGGATGGCACCGGCAGAGTTGAGGGAGTTGAAAGAACAGTTACAGGATCTCCTGGACAAGGGGTATATACGCCCGAGCGTGTCGCCATGGGGCGCACCAGTCCTCTTTGTGAAGAAGAAGGACGGTTCGATGCGGCTGTGCATCGATTACCGGCAGCTGAATAAGGCTACAGTGAAGAACAAGTATCCTCTCCCAAGGATTGACGACTTGTTTGATCAGTTGCAAGGTACCAGGGTGTATAGCAAGATTGATTTGAGATCCGGGTATCATCAGATTCGGGTCAGAGAGGAAGATGTGCAAAAGACAGCGTTCCGGACTCGATACGGGCATTATGAGTTCTTAGTGATGCCGTTCGGTGTGACGAACGCCCCGGCCGTCTTTATGAGTCTGATGAACAGAGTGTTTCAGCCGTATCTTGATCAGTTCGTCATCGTGTTTATTGACGACATTCTTATCTACTCCCGGAGTGAGGAAGATCATGTGAAACACTTGAGGACAGTACTTCAGATTCTCAGAGAGCATCAGTTGTATGCTAAGCTCAGTAAATGCGAGTTTTGGCTGAGCAGTGTAGTGTTTCTGGGGCATGTCATTTCGAGCAGCGGGATATCAGTGGACCCGAAGAAGATTGAGGCTGTGATGGAGTGGGCTGCCCCCACTTCTGTGCCTGAGATCCGGAGTTTCCTTGGTTTGGCCGGGTATTATCGGCGCTTTGTTGAGGGCTTTTCGAAGATTGCCAAGCCGCTGACTCAGTTGACTCAGAAGGGTGTGCCTTTCTTTTGGTCAGAAGCTTGTGAGGAGAGCTTCCAAGAGTTGAAGCACCAGTTGACGACGGCGCCAGTGTTAGTGATTCCGACGGAGAACTCCAGATTTGTTCTGTATACTGATGCATCACTGCAGGGCCTTGGATGTGTTCTGATGCAAGATAAGCATGTGGTAGCTTATGCATCGAGGCAGTTGAAGCCGCATGAGACCAGATATCCAGTTCATGACTTGGAATTGGCGGCTATCATCTTCGCCCTGAAGATCTGGAGGCACTACTTATATGGCACTTCATTCACCATATACACGGATCACAAGAGCCTCAAGTTTCTATTTACTCAGGCAAAGCTGAACATGAGACAGAGGAGATGGATGGACCTACTCAAGGACTATGATTGCGAGATAGAGTACCATCCGGGGAAGGCCAATTTGACAGCAGACGCTTTGAGCCGGAAAGTGAGGAGTTCTGCTGAGGACGTCATCCATTTGTCGGCTATGATGACCTCCTATTGCCATATGGGCTATGACTTTGACATTGATGCATCACCTGTGTATGTATCGACTTTGCTAGCTGAGCCAGATATCTTTGAGAGTATCAGGAGAGCTCAGAGGTCAGATGCTGAGGTTCAGAGATGGTTGTCTATAGTGCATCTTGGTCAGCCGACTAAGTTCAGAGTGGCCGACGACGGATCTTTGAGATTGGGTAACCGCTGGGTAGTTCCGAGTACGCCGGAGTTGCGTAAGGGGATCTTGGAGCGAGCTCACAGTAGCAGACTTAGCATCCACCCAGGCGGGAAGAAGATGTACAGAGATCTGCGTGGTCAGTTTTGGTGGAAGAGAATGAAGCCTGATGTCGTCGCTTTTGTGAAGAGGTGTCTGATCTGCCAGCAGGTTAAGGCAGAGAGACAGAGACCTGGCGGCGAATTGAGGAGCTTGGAGATACCGAAGTGGAAGTGGGAGCACATTTCCATGGACTTCGTGACTCATTTGCCGAGGAGTGCTTCAGGCTTCGATGCTATTTGGGTGATTGTGGACAGATTGACCAAGGTAGCCCACTTTATCCCCTATAGCATGACATCTACATTTTTGAGGATGGCGCAGTTGTATGTTAGAGATGTGGTGAGATTGCATGGGATCCCCGTTTCTATTGTGTCAGATCGAGATCCGCGATTCACATCTCATTTCTGGGAAGGCCTTCAGTCAGCTTTGGGAACTGAGGTCAGATTGAGTACTGCTTATCATCCTCAGACGGATGGCCAGACCGAGCGCACTATTCAGACGCTCGAGGACATGTTAAGAGCTTGCGTTTTGGAGTTCGATGCCTCTTGGCAGGATTCAGTGCCTTTGGTAGAGTTTTCGTATAACAATAGCTACCAGGCAAGTATTCAGATGGCTCCGTTTGAAGCTCTTTATGGCAGACGATGTAGATCGCCCTTGTGTTGGGACGATTTGGACAGTAGATCAGTCGGAGGGCCTGAGTTGATCCGGGAAATGGAAGAGAAGATAAAGACTATTAGGCAGAAAATGAAAGCGGCCCAAGACAGACAGGCAGCTTATGCAAATAAACGGCGGAGACCGTTAGAGTTTCAGTTGGGAGATAAGGTCTTTTTGAAGATCTCGCCTTTCAGAGGCGTTGTGCGGTTTGGGATGCGCGGGAAACTGTCTCCGAGGTACGTTGGACCGTATGAGATCTTACAGCGCATTGGCACATTGGCTTACCGACTGGCTTTGCCGCCTTCTTTATCTGGGATACATGATGTGTTTCATGTATCAATGTTGCGGAAGTATGAGCCGGATCCGTCTCACGTGTTACAGCCTTCCGAACTTCAGTTAGAGTCAGATATATCTTATGTGGAACGGCCTGTTAGAATTCTGGACAGAGCAGACCGTAGACTTCGGAACAAAGTGATACCGATGATCAAAGTTCAGTGGGATCGCAGGGGTGTCGAGGAGGCTACGTGGGAGACGGAGCAGCATATGGTGCAGCACTACCCGGAACTATTCTCTGGTATGAGTTTATGTTTAGTTTCTGTTGGGGTAAGTGCATGTGATTTCGAGGACGAAATCTTATAAGTAGGGGAGTATTGTGACATCCCCGAAATGGTTAATTGCTATTGGGCTTTAATTGTGTTTACATGATTAATTATGTGGTAATTGATTATGTGTTGGGATTTATTTACCTTATGGAAAATGCATGGTCATATGGATAGGGTGACCCGGGGTTGCATTTCAGGGTGCATGTGGTGCATGTTGGGTAAATATTATGGGAAGCATGATTTATTTGCCTTGGTGAGCAATTTATTAGAAATCATGTGTTAATTGATATTATGGTGCATTTTGAGTAAATGCTTTGAAAAATATCATGTTGGGGTGTTTTATACACCATGGGATTCTTTGGCATGCATTTTAAATTAAAAACTCACTTTTATCATCCAACCCACTCTTCCATCCAACACTTTTAACTTTACCAAAATCAACACCCAAACCCTTACTTCCCCTTCCCATTTTCGAGCACCAACTTTGGGGTGAAGAGAAGTCCTTGCAAAATCTTTTATTGTGGAGATTATTGGGTGATTTGAGATCCCCAAGAGGTATGGGTACCTCATGTATTAATTTTGTAAGGTTTTGGTTGAATTTAGTTTGGTTTTAAAGGGTTTAAAATGGGTTTGTGTTGGGTGTTGTGGTTTTGGTAATATTTTGGTTGGATGTGGTATATTTGAGTTTGTTATGATGTTTAGTGTTGGTTTTGAGTTATTGGTATTGGTTGGTGTTGGTGTATGTGGGTTTAGATGAGTTGGGGAAAGAGATGGGTGAATAGTGCCCGAATCTCGATTTCCCGCAGCTCGGCGATCGATCGGCGATTTTCTCGCGATCGATCGCGAGCAACAGGGCTGAGGCAGTAAGCCTCAGCGATCGATCGCGAGCTGGGCGCGATCGATCGGCGAGGCCGCGATCGATCGGCGCTAGCTCCGCGATCGATCGCGGATTGTGCATTTTTGTTGCCCGAGGCAGTGTGTTCTCGCGATCGATCGGGGCTTGATGGCGATCGATCGCGAGACACCAAAAATGGTGTTTTTGGGTGTTTTTGTGGGATTTTTGGTATTGGACTATTATTGGGTTCTAATATTGGTATTTGTGAATATGTAGAACCAACCCAGGTGGCAACGCAGCCAAGGAATTGAGGTCCAATCATATTCCACATTTTGGAAAGGTACGTAGTGGACGTACGGGCACCCAACGGTAACATGTATTTTATATACTCATTGTTTATGCATTGTGGATGCGGGTATATATGTGGTATTGCATAGTGGATGCATATACATGTTGATTTATGCCATATGAGGTATTGCATAGTGGATGCATATACATGGTAATTTATGCATATTGATGTTAGATGCATATTATGATTATTGGATGCACATCCCATGAGTCGTGGTCATCCTTTGATGATTTTAATGCTTGCCGCTTTTTGTATTGGTTCCGCCAAATGTGAAGCGAGGGGTGGGAGCGCCGCATGTCACATTTGAGCGTGGTTGTCATATGGGGCGAGGAAAGGATATTTGCCGCTCTCTGTGAAGCGAGGGGTGGGAGCGCCGCATGTCCATTGTAGCGAGGTTATCCTATGCCGCCCATATGAATATAAGCGAGGGGCATTAAAATACACTGTGATGGACAGACTAGGGAATGGTGACCAATATGTGGTACAGTTGAAATGGTATATGATGTCATGACATGTTTTGGCCATTAAAAATAATCTGTTGATTATACTCATGAGTTATGGTACAGGGACAACCAAACGGGAAGCGTTTGAAATGCATGGGAAAACAGGAAGTGTTTTATATTGATTATGCATTTACGCTTTATCTTCATATGGTGTTGAATATGAATGATTATTATTGCTCATGTTTGGGGGTTGTCCTTGTAGGTACCTTTTTGGCATGATAGATGGGCTTGAACGGGTGGAGACAGTGAGCTTCTCGAGCATCTTTGGTAGATGAAAGGACATGATTCTTTTGTATAGTTCCTACTCTAGGAGTAGCGTAAAACTATAGTGGACACATTCATTTGTTGGAATGTAATTAATCCTTTTTGGTAGTCCTTTATTTTGGCATGTAAATGCTTAAGCTCACAAACTCAACTTGTTTATTCTACTCTGATCATTTGTCTAGCTCTATTATGCTATTATGCCTTTATTCCGCACTTAAGGATTAGGGTCCTTACAGCAGGTAATACAGGTGCAGTGGCAGTACCTTTGGAGTTGAGCTCGGGCTGATGATAGAGGTACTTCCAGGATCGAGGTACCAGAGCTGGTTGAATGAGTACATAGATCCAGTGTTGAGATCGAACTGTACTTGGGAGGTGCTTCCAGGATTGAAGTATCAGTAACGGTATCCGGTAGAGTGTTTTATACATCAGATACACGCTTATTCATTGGGTGCTCTTATGTGAGTACATTTTACGTGTATATGGAATGTATAAATGGGCTACGACTTTTCTCTGTTCATTTATGGATCGCTAATATGGTGTAGCACTTGCACATGGCTTTTCCCCATGATTTTATGATTATGTGCACTAATGGTATGGATTAATACACTAATAACGGGTTAAGGGCACGGGGTCCTTACATATCCGGAACCATTCATTTTATTGTTTCTTGTTTAATTTTCGTTCCTTAGTTTAAGTGTGCACTTGTTAATCACCTTCTTTAATCGTAGGCTAAATATAATTGCTCTAATCTTATTTGGTACTTATACATTAGTCCATGTGGATTCGACAACCTTTACTTGCATTTCACTATACTAAAACTTGACAACCGTGCACTTGCGGTAGAATCGCTTCACACAACACTTTGAAATATTTTCTATTTAAAATAAAAGCGGTCAAGCATTTTCCCAAAAATGCACCAAAACCCCAATTAAATGCATGATTTACTAAATATTTATCAACCATCACAATTAAGCCATGTTAGCACCCAAAATTCCCAACATGCATTACATGCTCCCTGAAATGCATTACCAGGTCACGCCCACCATGTGACTAAGCATTCCACCATGATAATTAATTCCAACACATAATTTAATTATCACCATAAATAATCACAAACATAATTAATGCCCAATTTGCATATAATTATTTCGGGGATATCACAAATACCACTCCTTGTATAGTATCGTTGCCACATGGGATTCCCCGTACTGTCCCTGTTCTCAAAATAGTCAAACCATCAAATTCCCAAAATCAGTTAATAACCACATTGATTAACTAAAACCATTCCTGCCATACCAGTTCCACAATCAATATGATTAAATCATTAAATGATGGACTATAGATATCACATATATCTAACCAATGATTCCATAGTTCTATTTCATCGCTCGATCCACAATAGCAGCATTTATACCTCACGCATGCTTAACAGCAGCGGCGTCATAACCGATGTTAGCTCAATAGCGACAACATCCTAATCATTGCTCGCTCAAAAGCGGCACCATATAATTCCCAATGTATATCCATTTATTGCAAATACCATAAAACCATGCATTTCACAATTGCAATATATAAAATGCTATGCTCGTACGTTATACGTACCTTATGATTCCATAGTACGAACCAAACCTTGACTGAGTCCCACGACCCGATGAATTATGTGCTAACACATAAATAATTCACAATTAAACACAAGCATGCAACCACGTGCCCAAGCACGTTCACAACCTCCAAACCTATCGTCAATCCATGAGGATTAACCATTTTAAAATACTCCGGTTAAGCATGCATAATACCCAAAATATTCCATTTCATGTGTTCAAAGGTTAACCAAATACTAAAGCGAGTATTCCAATTTTTTTATTAAAACTTGGCTCCAACCATTCCATTTTAAAGGTATAGCATTCCCATTGGAATGTAGACATTGCCCCGAAAATTGCCTAATTAAACCTCGATTCCAAAATCCCGACGTCTTCCAAAATTCCGAAAAAATCAAAGGAAACAGGGCCGCGATCAATCGCCACCTCCTCGCGATCGATCGCGAGAACCTACTGCCCGAAAAAAACATGTCGCGATCGATCGCCAGATCTCGCGATCGATCGCCCATTATTCGAGCTTTAATGGTGTTTTTCACACCCAAACTCAAAACCAACACCCCATATACCTTCAACACCTCCAATACTCCTTTTAAAACCAATAAAAAACATCAAAAACATAACTTTGGATTTTTACCAAAAATTCCCAAATTCCATACACAACTCAAATCCTAACCAAAATCAACAATTCTACAATCAAATCGAAGATAAAGGCGAGGGGAATGAGATTACCAACTTTTCTTCAAGAAATCCAGCTCCCGAGCTGAGATTCCAGCCATTTTCTCCAAGGGGAGAAAAGGGGAGGGAAAATGGGGTTTGGGCGTGGTGAGAGAGAAGAGAGAGAGGAGATTACGAGCAATGACGGAACACCGAGTCCACTTGGTATATATAGTACCAAGGCTCCAAAATACCAATTCCTCCACAAATACATCATGATTCATTAAAAATCATCTGTTTTCAATAATTATCTCTTCAATCTCAATTTCCAATACCACCAAAAACCCAAATTCCAAGGTTATCACCACGATGAGAATAAAATCTCAACCCTTGGATCCAGCGACCCCAAATACCGGATTTAAAATCCCCTGGAGTCCCAACACCATAATTAATTCATAATTGCCATAATTAAAATCCATTGAGGATCATTACCACACCGGTATTAATACCAGTAATTCCCGGGCATCACAAGTATGTACACCATTCATTTTCAATTAGGCTCAAAAGTGGACACTAGGGATTGATGTAAACATGGTAAGCTTGAAAGGCTCAAATGGTCAAGGATCGCCTAGATCATCTCCTAATCAAGTTCATGACTATAAAATTTCACCTTGAAGTGTCATCATCAAATAGTTTCTAAGATACTCTGAAATGCTCAAAAAATAATTCATCAAGTTCACAAATATTTTCACTACTACAAATACAATTCACAAGATTATCACTCAAATGTGCTTTAAAATATTCCTCATCTTTGACATGCTAATTCTGTGATATCCCCGAAATGATTATGTGATTTTAATCATTTAAGTTATATTGTGATGTTAATGTGTTAATTCATGGGATTGGATAAATTTTATTGGAGAGATTTACTTCAGGGTGCATGTAACTGTATTGGGTTTTTGGGGTGTGTATTGTTTGTTTTGGTAAAGCATGCAAAAAGAAAGGGGTAATTGAAGTATTTTGTTGAGAAAATACTATAAATATCATGTGGGGATATTTTAAATACATCGTGCTAATTCGGGACCAAAACATAACACATCAAACCACCCAACACTTAACCACCCCCCAACCCATACTTTGACTCAGCATGAGCTGGCCATGCTTCCACTTGGCTCAATAATTTAACACCTTTCCAGCACTCCAAATTTCGAACCTCCTCTTCCAAAATACCATCCA
This sequence comes from Haberlea rhodopensis, assembly GCA_907163345.1. NCBI lineage: Eukaryota > Viridiplantae > Streptophyta > Magnoliopsida > Lamiales > Gesneriaceae > Haberlea > Haberlea rhodopensis. The sequence continues at coordinate 552,623 of CAJQUN010000295.1, forward strand.
GCAGCTGCTAAGCAATTTTAGGAGGAGCCCTTCCATTTCCATCGCCTGGAAATCCTTCAAAAATCGGGGCAAAGTAGGGTGAGGAACTACCCTGTTTCTTTCTGGAAAAAAAACTGGTTTGGTTCTACTTTTGAGCATGGTGAAAAACGGCATGTTAGCATATGTTTCTTGAAACCTGTGATTTAAATGCTTACATGGTGTTTTTATGAGTCTCTCTGTAATTTTCCTTAAGCATGATGCATGTTTTATGTGGAAGATTTAAGCTTGTGAAAAGTAGTGCTCAAAAATCTGGGTAGAGATTTCCTCTGTTTTTTCTGGAAAACGTGGGTTGGGAGTGTTTTTGAGGAGGTGTTATCATGCATGATAAGCTTATATATTGGAGAAACTTTGATGTAAAAATATGCTTGGTAGTTTTGTGAAACCCATGGCATGTTTAGTTGAGCACGGTTTATGTTATATGTGTTAGTTTTGATAGCATGTAAAGAGGTGCTCAAGAATTCTGGAAATGAAAATGTGCCCTGTTTCCAGAAAAAGTTGATCCAGTACTTGTTTAAATGATCGATATTTATGCATGTAGGTTTATGCTCAGGGTGTATATTTGGTTTGAATACACTCAGGGTAGTGTAGTTCAAATGCTAGCATGATGATCTTAGTATGTATTATGTCCTACATGTTAGATTTAAGGGTATAAATATCGGTGTTAAGCAATTCTGGAAAATCGCCGAAGGAACAAGGTTGGCGATCGATCGCCAAGGAGGCGCGATCGATCGCGACGTTCCAGTGGGTTTTGGCGATCGATCGCCAATATTGGGGCGATCGATCGCTGAATGTTTTTTTTTGGTATGCGAGGCAGTAGCATCTCGCGATCGATCGGGGCTCATGGGCGATCGATCGCGAGATGATATTGTAGGATTAATTTGGTTTTTAATTTGGTTTTGCTTCCGGATTATTATGAGGTGCCTAATATTGTGTTGTGTGGCTATGTAGAACCATCCCAGGTGCCAGCACAACCGAGGAGATAAAGTCGATTGACTCCTCTATCTTTTGAAAGGTACGTAAGCGACGTACGGGCATCCCAACGGTAACATGTACTTTATGTTTGTCTTTATGACACATGATGAATGCCATGTGGTGCATTAAGATTATGATACATGTTTTTATGCATTGTTTTTGCATATGTATGTTGTGAAATATAAGAGGTGTATTTCACGAGTCAAAGTTATCTTAGTAAGGATTTTAATGGCTTACGCTAAAGTCCATTGGAAGCGATGAAGAATTCCGCTTACATGGAGTAGCAACGCTAAAGTCCATTGGAAGCGAGGAAGAATTCCGCTTACATGGAGTAGCAAGAAGCATTAAAATGTAGTAATGATAAGGGCTCAGGATGAAATAAGAATTTAAGGAAAAAGGAATGTCATGACATTGCATATCCATACATTCATATAATGTGTTTCTATTATGAATTATGGTACAGGGACAACCAATGGGCGATATAAATGCTGGAAATACAGGAAGGACTTGTGTTTAAGATTTGCATTTATGCCTTACTTTCATATTATGTTAAATATGAATTGTGTTATGCTCATGTGTTGGGGGTTGTCTTTGTAGGTGCTTTTGTTGACGAGAACCAGGGCCGGGGTTGATATGCTGAGCTGTAAGGAGTGCTACAGGATTAGCATGTTAGAGTTTTTGTATAGCTTCTACTGAGTAGAGTAAGGCTATGGTGTAGTACCTTTGTAGGAAGTACGTCTTTCCTTTTGGAACATTTTGGTACTGTAATCTCTAAAGCTCAGGTTAATCAACACGGCACATTACTCTGATATAATCACATGTATGTTTAGTTCTCTAAATTGCACCTTAATATCTTGATGTGATAACGGGGTCTCACATTTAGTGGTATCAGAGCAGTGGTTAGATAACCAGGGAAGAGTGAAGGGTAGCCTTTAGAGACAAGTTGGCTAGGTATTCATTTAGGCATGCTTATGCATGTGATGCATATGGTTGTATACGTGATATACTAACATGCTTTGAATATTTTACTCTTGTTATCTAACGGCTTATATTATGAACTGCTTTTGGTATTGTTGTTAACTATTGTGTTGCAGCATGGCGAACCTCAATGAAGAGGTAGGAGATATGGACAGTAGACATGCCAGTATTGCTCAGCCGAACCCCTTACCACCACCTGCTGTGGGCGTGGAGCCCAGTGTACAGATATTACTGCCAGGGGAGCTCAGTTTGAAGCAGTTTCTGAGTTTCCATCCGCCCATGTTTGAGGGGACTGAGTCTGGCGAAGTAGCTGAGGAGTGGTTGGAACGTATAGAGCAGATACTTGTGACTGCACCTTGTGCACTCACGGCATGGCTGAGGTTAGCAGAGTTTCAGCTGGCTAAGAAGCCTGCTATGTGGTGGAAGACCACCGTGATGGAGCTGAGAGCTCTAGGTATGGCAGTTGACTGGACTGTATTCCGGACCCGGTTCCTTAACCGGTATTTCTCTGCAGCTGCCAGACAATTGAAGGAGGATGAGTTCAACAGTTTGAAGCAGGGTAGCATGTCCGTAGCAGACTACGCTATGCAGTATTCCTCACTGCTGAGGTATGTACCTCATATTGCTGTCAACAGCCATGCCAAGATGAGGAACTTTCTGAAAGGTCTGAGGCCGGAGCTATTCGATAGGGTTATCTCTAACAACCCCAGCTCGTTTGACGACGCCCTGACACGGGCAGAGTTGGCAGAGATTGCCGTAGGCGCATACAAGGATGTTGTACCCCCTTTTGTACCATCACAGAGGCCTACTACTGATAGTCTGAAGCCACGAGGGGATCAGTTTAAGGCCCGTGGGGCCTCATCATCTTCCAGGTTTAGTGGGAAGAAGTCTCATGGACAGAAGCAGAGCACCCGGGGGCACACACAGGGAAGCAGGACAGAGGTACCCAGGTGTACCAACTGTGGAGGATGGCATTTGTTACGTGACTGTCGGGGTTGCTATATTTGTGGCAAGATGGGCCACATAGCTCGGGGTTGCCCCAATCGGGCAGTTCAGACGGATTCAGGGCCGAATAGGCCAAGGTTTGATGCTGGGAGGGCACCACAGAGGCAGCAGTTTGCACCACGACCCCTGGGAGGTCAGACGACAGGACCGCCGCAGGGACAGGTGTATGCACTGACCCGGGAGCAGGCCGAGGCAGCCCCAGAGGAGGTCATTGCTGGTACGTGTCATTTACTTACGTACCCTGCACTTATATTGATAGATACAGGTGCTTCCCATTCTTTTGTATCTACTGCCTTTGTGGAAGGACACCATTTGTGCTCGTCTCTGTTACCCACGCCTCTCATGGTCTCGACACCCACGGGGAAACATGTGATTGCGGATCGACACTTATCTGATTGCCTCATTTATTTTGAGGGCAATGATCTGAGGGCCGATTTGATTCAGTTAGAGATGGCAGACTTTGACTGCATTATCGGCATTGATGTGTTGAGCAGATACCGAGCTATGGTAGATTGCCAAAAGAGGATGGTTCGCTTTCTGTCTGATCAGGGGTTCCAGTGGACTTTTTATGGGGACGGCTCTCGTCCAAAGATACCAGTAATCTCGGCGGTTAAGATGTCGCAGTTATTGGAACGTGGCCATACTGGGTACCTTATTTATGCTATGGATGCTTCAGAGGAGAAGGAAGTGAGAGCCGAGGACATTCCAGTTGTGGCGGAGTTCAGTGATGTGTTTCTAGATGAGATTCCGGGATTTCCGCCTGTCAGGGATGTGGAGTTTGCTATTGAGCTGCTGCCGGGGACGTCAGCCATTTCCCGTGCCCCATACAGGATGGCACCGGCAGAGCTGAGGGAGCTGAAGGTACAGTTACAGGAGCTCCTCGTCAAGGGATACATCCGTCCTAGTGTATCGCCTTGGGGTGCGCCAGTCTTGTTCGTGAAAAAGAAGGATGGATCAATGCGTCTGTGCATTGACTACAGGCAACTGAACAAGGCTACAGTGAAGAACAGATATCCGCTTCCGAGGATTGATGATCTGTTCGACCAGCTTCAGGGTACGGAGGTGTACTCCAAGATAGATTTGAGGTCAGGCTATCACCAGGTACGGGTTAGAGCTGGTGATGTCCAAAAGACAGCTTTTAGAACTCGGTATGGACACTATGAGTTCTTGGTGATGCCGTTCGGAGTGACAAATGCACCTGCAGTCTTTATGAGCCTGATGAACAGAGTATTTCAGGAGTACCTCGATCAGTTTGTGATCGTGTTCATTGATGACATCCTGGTCTATTCGAGGAATGAGGAGGATCATGCCGATCACCTGAGGATAGTACTCCAGATCCTCAGAGATCACCAGTTGTACGCCAAACTCAGCAAGTGTGAGTTTTGGCTGAACAGTGTTGCATTTTTGGGCCATATCATATCACGAGAGGGGATATCAGTAGACCCGAGGAAGATAGAGGCAGTTATGGATTGGTCTACCCCTACTTCAGTCAGTGAGATTCGAAGTTTTCTTGGTCTGGCTGGCTATTATCGACGTTTTGTCGAGGGTTTCTCAAAGATCGCCAAGCCACTTACACAGCTGACTCAGAAGGGAATCCCATTTTGTTGGTCAGAGGCTTGTGAGCAGAGCTTCCGGGAATTAAAGCACAGACTGACTACTGCACCCGTTCTAGTGATACCCAAGGAGAACAAAGGATTTGTCCTTTATACCGATGCATCTCTACAGGGATTAGGGTGCGTGCTGATGCAGGACAGACATGTTGTGGCTTACGCTTCGAGACAGTTGAAGCCACATGAGACGAGGTATCCAGTCCATGATCTGGAGTTGGCAGCTATAGTGTTCGCCTTGAAGATATGGCGACACTACTTATACGGTACCTCATTCACCATCTTCACTGATCACAAGAGCCTGAAGTTCTTGTTTACACAGGCTGAGCTGAACATGAGGCAGAGGAGATGGATGGACCTGCTGAAGGACTACGATTGTGAAATCGAATATCACCCGGGAAAAGCAAATTTGACAGCCGACGCTTTGAGTCGGAAGGTGAGGAGCACAGCAGAGGATGCTATGTCTCTGTCAGCTATGTTTGGCTCCTACTGCCATTTGGGATTCGATTATGATGTATCTTCTTCACCAGTACAGGTTTTGACCCTGCTAGCTGAGCCTGTTATATTTGATCACATCAGGAAGGCTCAGGGGACCGATGTAGAGGTTCAGAGATGGATGTTAGTGGTTCATTCAGGACAGCCATCGAGATTTAGAGTGGCTGAGGATGGTTCTCTGAGGCTCGGCGACCGTTGGGTGGTTCCAGATACACCCGAGTTGCGCCAAGGTATATTACAGCGAGCTCATTGCAGCAGGATGAGTATCCATCCAGGTGGGAAGAAGATGTATAAGGATCTACGCAGCCAGTTCTGGTGGAGGCGTATGAAACAGGATGTCACCTCTTTTGTCAAGCGTTGTTTGATTTGTCAGCAAGTGAAAGCTGAGAGACAAAGGCCTGGAGGTGAACTAAGAAGTTTAGAGGTACCCGAGTGGAAGTGGCAGCACGTATCTATGGATTTCGTGACCCACTTGCCGAGGACTGTTTCGGGTTTTGATGCCATCTGGGTAATCGTGGACAGATTGACTAAGAGTGCTCATTTCATTCCCTACTGTATGACCTTCACACACTTAAGAATGGCGCAGTTATATGTCAGAGATGTGGTGAGACTGCACGGGATCCCTGTTTCGATTGTGTCAGATCGAGATCCGCGGTTTACATCTCACTTTTGGGAGGGTCTGCAGACAGCTCTAGGTACAGAGTTGAGGTTGAGCACAGCCTATCATCCCCAGACGGACGGACAGACCGAGCGTACGATACAGACGCTCGAAGATATGTTGAGGGCTTGTGTGCTGGAGTTTGACACTTCATGGCAGGACTCGATAGCCTTGGTGGAATTTTCTTACAACAACAGCTACCAGGCAAGTATTCAGATGGCTCCTTTTGAGGCCCTCTATGGTAGGCGTTGTAGGTCACCCTTGTGTTGGGATGACATGGACCGTAAGTCGGTTGGAGGACCTGAGTTGGTTCAGGAAATGGAAGAGAAAGTTAAGGTTATCAGAACAAAGATGAAGGCAGCTCAGGATAGACAGGCAGCATATGCCAATCAGCGGCGTAGACCGTTGGAGTTTCAGTTAGGCGACAGAGTGTTTTTAAAGATCTCACCCTTCAGAGGCGTAGTACGGTTTGGGATGCGAGGGAAGTTATCCCCGAGGTATGTAGGGCCGTATGAGATCTTACAGCGTATTGGTACTCTGGCGTACCGGTTGGCTTTACCGCCCTCTCTGTCTGGCATACACGACGTTTTTCATGTGTCTATGCTAAGGAAGTATGAGCCAGATCCTTCACATGTGTTGCAGCCTTCTGAGGTACAGATTGAGTCCGATGTTTCTTATGTGGAGCGGCCTATCAGGATTTTGGATAGAGCAGACCGCAGACTTCGGAACAAGGTTATTCCTATGATCAAGGTACAGTGGGATCGTAGGGGTGTCGAGGAGGCCACGTGGGAGACAGAGCGACACATGGTGCAGCACTATCCAGAGTTATTTTCTGGTATGCGTTTATATACTGTTTTATTTCTGGTTAGTAGCATGTTTGATTTCGGGACGAAATCTTATAAGTAGGGGAGTATTGTGATATCCCCGAAATGATTATGTGATTTTAATCATTTAAGTTATATTGTGATGTTAATGTGTTAATTCATGGGATTGGATAAATTTTATTGGAGAGATTTACTTCAGGGTGCATGTAACTGTATTGGGTTTTTGGGGTGTGTATTGTTTGTTTTGGTAAAGCATGCAAAAAGAAAGGGGTAATTGAAGTATTTTGTTGAGAAAATACTATAAATATCATGTGGGGATATTTTAAATACATCGTGCTAATTCGGGACCAAAACATAACACATCAAACCACCCAACACTTAACCACCCCCCAACCCATACTTTGACTCAGCATGAGCTGGCCATGCTTCCACTTGGCTCAATAATTTAACACCTTTCCAGCACTCCAAATTTCGAACCTCCTCTTCCAAAATACCATCCAACAGCTGCTAAGCAATTTTAGGAGGAGCCCTTCCATTTCCATCGCCTGGAAATCCTTCAAAAATCGGGGCAAAGTAGGGTGAGGAACTACCCTGTTTCTTTCTGGAAAAAAAAACTGGTTTGGTTCTACTTTTGAGCATGGTGAAAAACGGCATGTTAGCATATGTTTCTTGAAACCTGTGATTTAAATGCTTACATGGTGTTTTTATGAGTCTCTCTGTAATTTTCCTTAAGCATGATGCATGTTTTATGTGGAAGATTTAAGCTTGTGAAAAGTAGTGCTCAAAAATCTGGGTAGAGATTTCCTCTGTTTTTCTGGAAAACGTGGGTTGGGAGTGTTTTTGAGGAGGTGTTATCATGCATGATAAGCTTATATATTGGAGAAACTTTGATGTAAAAATATGCTTGGTAGTTTTGTGAAACCCATGGCATGTTTAGTTGAGCACGGTTTATGTTATATGTGTTAGTTTTGATAGCATGTAAAGAGGTGCTCAAGAATTCTGGAAATGAAAATGTGCCCTGTTTCCAGAAAAAGTTGATCCAGTACTTGTTTAAATGATCGATATTTATGCATGTAGGTTTATGCTCAGGGTGTATATTTGGTTTGAATACACTCAGGGTAGTGTAGTTCAAATGCTAGCATGATGATCTTAGTATGTATTATGTCCTACATGTTAGATTTAAGGGTATAAATATCGGTGTTAAGCAATTCTGGAAAATCGCCGAAGGAACAAGGTTGGCGATCGATCGCCAAGGAGGCGCGATCGATCGCGACGTTCCAGTGGGTTTTGGCGATCGATCGCCAATATTGGGGCGATCGATCGCTGAATGTTTTTTTTTGGTATGCGAGGCAGTAGCATCTCGCGATCGATCGGGGCTCATGGGCGATCGATCGCGAGATGATATTGTAGGATTAATTTGGTTTTTAATTTGGTTTTGCTTCCGGATTATTATGAGGTGCCTAATATTGTGTTGTGTGGCTATGTAGAACCATCCCAGGTGCCAGCACAACCGAGGAGATAAAGTCGATTGACTCCTCTATCTTTTGAAAGGTACGTAAGCGACGTACGGGCATCCCAACGGTAACATGTACTTTATGTTTGTCTTTATGACACATGATGAATGCCATGTGGTGCATTAAGATTATGATACATGTTTTTATGCATTGTTTTTGCATATGTATGTTGTGAAATATAAGAGGTGTATTTCACGAGTCAAAGTTATCTTAGTAAGGATTTTAATGGCTTACGCTAAAGTCCATTGGAAGCCATGAAGAATTCCGCTTACATGGAGTAGCAACGCTAAAGTCCATTGGAAGCGAGGAAGAATTCCGCTTACATGGAGTAGCAAGAAGCATTAAAATGTAGTAATGATAAGGGCTCAGGATGAAATAAGAATTTAAGGAAAAAGGAATGTCATGACATTGCATATCCATACATTCATATAATGTGTTTCTATTATGAATTATGGTACAGGGACAACCAATGGGCGATATAAATGCTGGAAATACAGGAAGGACTTGTGTTTAAGATTTGCATTTATGCCTTACTTTCATATTATGTTAAATATGAATTGTGTTATGCTCATGTGTTGGGGGTTGTCTTTGTAGGTGCTTTTGTTGACGAGAACCAGGGCCGGGGTTGATATGCTGAGCTGTAAGGAGTGCTACAGGATTAGCATGTTAGAGTTTTTGTATAGCTTCTACTGAGTAGAGTAAGGCTATGGTGTAGTACCTTTGTAGGAAGTACGTCTTTCCTTTTGGAACATTTTGGTACTGTAATCTCTAAAGCTCAGGTTAATCAACACGGCACATTACTCTGATATAATCACATGTATGTTTAGTTCTCTAAATTGCACCTTAATATCTTGATGTGATAACGGGGTCTCACAAATTCAAAACAAGATATTCACAAACAAGTCTTACAATCATCAAAACTCAAGTTGACATGCATAGTGAGATTAATATCCTCTTGGAATAGAGGCCACTACTATGATTCATTATTTTCTCACTAATTGAACTCATTTTCAAGATTTTTTTTTTTGTTGGTGCTCAAAGAACGATACAATTCCAAAGAAAAAGCATGACGCAGTAATGCACTCACCCAAACTTAATTCATGCATTGTCCTCAATGTAATGGTGATAGAAAATAAGACAAAGCATTTACCTTTGACAACGATCGTCAGTGTTCGTCGTCAAATTCCTCGTCAGCTCATGGGGCATCTTGTTGGAACACATGACAGCACGCATGGGTCTCTCACCAAAATCAAAACAAAACAAACCAAAGCAAACAAAAAACAAAGCTAAGGGATAAGAAAAAGTTCTTGATTTATAGTCTCAAGCTGGACTTTTTACCATGTACGCTCAAGTGCCACAAGGACCAGTGGGGGATGATTTTCCCTCATCCTTGTGGTAGTGTCGTAAACACTTCTCTTTACCGTGAACGTTGCACCTTGGTCATCTCTCAAATTGATGGTGTCGCATGGTAGAACATCGACCACTTTGAAAGGTCCAGCCCATTGTGAGTCCGACTTCCATGGAAATAGTCGCATTTTAGCTCTATTCATTATAACCAAGTCTCCCTCACAGATTTTTCCTCCTTTTTGATGGCATTCGATATGACCATCACTTTCTTCTCCTTCCTTGATACCTGCGTCCCATTAACAGATAATGGATCAATAACATTGATGTTAAAACATCGGTACTCAATGTGTGTAGTGTTCAAAGCTTTGAACATATCAATAACCACTTGATCCCCCCATACACGGAGGATCAACTTCCCTTCTTGGAAATCTATTATTGTCCTTCCAGTTGCTAGGAACGGTCTTCCTAGAATCAATGGCATGTTCGCATCTTCCTTTATGTCCAACACTATAAAATCCACCGGAATGGTGAATTTGTCGACTTTGAGTGGTACGTCCTCAACTATTCCTTGATGGACTTGTCCGCCATCTGCAGTGACACGTTGATCGGTTTGAGCTCTCCTAAGCCCAGCTTCCTGTAAACAGACAAATGAATTATATTGATACATTCAGCCAAATCACATAACGATTTCTTAATAGACATAGAGTTGATTTTGCAAGGTATAGTGAAACTCTCTAGATCCTTTAACTTTGGAGGTGAATCATTTTGAATGATAGCAGAACACTCCTCAGTTAAGTTTATCATCTCATGCTCTCCCAATTTTCGATTTTTTGACTAGTATCTCCTTCAAAGCTTAGCATAGTTCGGCATTTGCCGGATAGCATCAATGAAAGGCTTATCAATGTGGAGATTCTTAAAATTTAGCATCTACTTTTGCTCTCTTATATGCAGTGGGGAATGTGAGTGGGATATCTACTTTAGCAGGTGTGATGAGTGTAGTGGTCGACTTACATTTGTTGCGTGTTTGATCCTCTTCTTGCTTGATGCCTTCCTCGCCCTTATGCTCAACATGTGCATCCTTCTTCTCAGCGACCTCCTTTCCGCTTCTCAATGTGATGGCATGGACTTGCTCCCTAGTGTTCTTGTCCATGTCACTAGGTAGTGATCCTTGTGTTCTTCCGACTAGGATTGTTGCTAACTATCCCACTTGGACTTCCAAATTCTTTATTGACGCCTCGTGATTTTGGAATCTAGTCTTCGTCGATGTGATGATTTGGTCAACAATTCCTCCATACTCGGGTTAGGTTGGTTGGGGATAGCTCATCGGCCCCGTATTGTATGTATTTGGATAGGGGTAGTTGGACGGCGGTCGGTTCCCTACAAAATTAGCATTCTTCAACAGTTTGAAAAAAAGGATTACCTGCTTGTCATTCTGATAAGTGCGTTTTTGCACTTATTATTTCTTTCTTTTCTTTCGGATTGATGTTGGTTTTTCGATCAGAATTATGCGTTTTGTGTTCTTGTTGTGTTTTTAGAAAGTTAGGTGATGATAAAGGTTAAGATGATGAAAAGAGCATGGAATAACAAGAAAATGGTGGAACAAGATGAAGGCAAGTCAAAGGAATGATGAAAAGATGAGTCGAGAAGAAGAATTGGAGTAGAGATTAGTCTCTACAAATACAGAGATCGATCTCTATAGAAAACAAAGAGGCAGCGACCGATCTATAGAGACAGTGTGTTGGGAAACAAATTTTTTGTATCGGCGATCGATCGCTATGAAAGCGGCGATCGATCGCTGAGACTGGATTTCTGAAAAAAAAGACGCGGCGACCGATCGCAATGAAAGAGGCGATCAATCGCTGCGTAATTAAAGCACAATTAAAAATAGCGGACACAAAGTATAAGAAGCGGCTACCCTAATCATATTGGGGACTTTTGACACTCTTTCAAGGGCAAGACACATTGAGGAGGCTGCTAGGATTCCGAGGGCAAGGATTTCATCACAAAACGAAGGCGGCTTTCATCTGGGCACGGAGAATCTCTTCCATATCATTTTGTTTCTCTTACTTTCGTTCGTTTATGAATTTATCAAACATGTCTATGTGTTTTATGAATTCTAGGATGAACCAATCCCTTCTTTCTAGGGGGAAGACGTAGCTTGATTTGATATTATGTTTTGGTTTGATTGATTCACATATTAGGATTTATCACATGGTTTATTTGTGTTTTCTTGCTTTGAATGCAATTAATTTATTGGCCATTGATTTAATTGTAATATTTGTTTGTGATCTATCACTCGGGAGAGTGGATTGTGAACAGGACATAGGAAAACACATCGTGGACGTTTATATCACCGACAGTCGTATAACTCCATTGAAGCCTTTGAAAGAATTATTGTGCAATCGATATTGTTAATATTTAATCTTAGATAGGGATATCAAGGTTGGTATTGAATGATAATTTCTACTATCACTTGGGAAAGGAAGTAGGAAACACTTAAGATGGGAATGTTTCAAAGACTTACTCAGAAAGTGCTCATATCATAACTGCGAGAGCTGGGTACAAATCCAGTTGTTTTACAATGGATTGAACAGTCCCACTCGAATCATATTGGAAGCTGCATCAGGAGGAGCTCTTTTCGCCAAGACAGCCGAGGATGCATATGAAATACTTGAGCAAATGGCTGCCAACAATTACCAATGGTCAACCGAGCGAGCACTGGTATGAAAACCAGCAGGTATGTACGAAGTTGATCAATTTACTGCATATCTGCACAATTGGTTGCTCTTACTACTCAGGTAACACTAATGAACAAGCAAGTGACTCCACGACTATGAGTCCGCTGCCGCTGCTGCTTGTGTGTCATTAATTGTAGAGGATCCAAATCAAGAGCAAGCTCAATTCGTGAATAATCGGTATCCAAATAACTATCGAGGTAATCCTGTGCCTAATCAATACCATTAAGGATACCAAAATCATGAGAATTTTTCCTATGCCAACAACAAGAATGCTTTGAACCCGCCTCCTGGATATACACCTCAGAATAATGAAGGTAAGCCTTCTTTTGAAGATTTAGTTGGTACTTTTGTAACTGAATCCACCAAAAGGTTTGAGCATAACGAGACAAGGTTGAACAATATTGAGAATCAAATGAACAATATGGGTGCCACAATGAAATCGTTAGAGGTCTCGATGGGTCAACTTGCAAATGCTATGAATCATCAACAATCGGGGACGTTTCCTAGCATACTAAGGTGAATCCAAAAGAACGGTGTCATGCCATCATATTGAGAATTGGTGATGAAATTGGTAAATCATAATATGTGCATATTGATGACTCACCAAAGGAAGAAACTCCAAAGTCAGTTGGAACCTCTAAGGAGGTCGAAAAGGAGCAGCATGACACTAAACCCGTGAAATCTCCAATGTATAAGCCTACTCTTCCATATCCTCAACGCTTCAAGAAGAAGGCGATAGACGATCAGTTTGAAAAGTTCTTGGAAATTTTCAAGAAAATTCATATCAACATTCCTTTTGTTGATGCTTTGCAAAAAATGCCCAATTATACAAAGTTCATGAAGGACTTGATGGCTAGGAAGCGCAAGATGGAAGACTTTGAGACAGTGAATCTAACTGAGGAATGCAGTGCAGTCCTCCAAAAGAAGCTGCCACTGAAATTGAAAGATCCAGGAAGTTTTACTATCCCTTGTATTATTGGTAGTTCTTCTTGTAGAGCTTTATGTGATCTTGGAGCTAGTATAAATTCAATGCCTCCTATCAGTTTTCAGGAAATTAGGACTTGGGGATACGAAACCAACCAACATCACACTGCAAATGGCGGACAGGTCTCTCACATACCCTCACGGTATAGTGGGAGATGTGTTAGTCAAAGTGGGCAAACTCTACCTTCCAGCAGACTTCATTATTCTAGATATACAAGAAGATGAGAAGATGCCACTAATCTTGGGACTACCGTTCTTCGCTACAGGGGAAACAAAAATATATGTCAAAATGGGTGAGCTATCAATGCAGATTGAAGATGAAAAAGTCATTTTTAATGTATTTAAAATGACTAGCACCCCACATGTCATGGAGAAGCCAAAGGATTATAAGAAGGTCCAAATGTCGACAACTGAGAGAGTTGAGCAATGTTGCAAGATTGATATGACTGGAAAGCTGCACAAAGTGGTCACTGCTGTTAGAAAAGTTGTGAAGAAGCTAAAGAAGAAGAGAGATATGTTCAAGCAAGTGTGGAGGGTAAAAGACAGGCACGACCCCTCCAAACAACGAGCAACAAATGGTTGAAACTGCCGCAAAGTATGGCTGAAGACTATAAACTAAGCGCTTCTTGGGAGGCAACCCAAGTTTTATATCCTTTAGATTTTCTGTTTTGTTGATTCTTAGTTTAAATTTTTTTTTTTTTTTGATGCAATTCTTACCCAAAGTCGTTAGGTCTCCAACCACCATAGCCACTGAAGTTTCCACCTTATCCCCATGATCAGGATGATGAAGAGAATGACGACTATTGACGGTCGTCAAACAGTTATGTGCCTCGTTCTTATTTTTTCTCAGTTATGCACATTGAGGATAATGCACAACCTTAAGTTTACGGGGTCATATGAATTGCAAGTCTATCATACCTTGCATGATTTACCTGAATTCCTGATTAGTTGGTTTTTGATTTTGATTGATAGGATGTCTAGTTAGTTGTGGAGTCATAAGTTGTGTATGATTGAATTGTGAGGCCGATGATGAGAAATTGCTGAAATTTTGAACACGTAGTTCGCTTTGTTGGCGAAGCTTATAATTTTGAACCCAGTTGATTGTCACTTGAAGTTGAATGTGATCTAAGTGAACATATAAATGATATAGGCAATTTTTGTAATTGATTTGGGCCTTTATTCATTGATACATATTGTCATAGTAGCCCTATTTGAGCCTAAAAGTAAAAGGAGTGGACTAAAATGAATTGCATATCTATTGTAGAGTCTCATTCAATTTTTTTCCGGAATTACCTTGATTTTGAGACAATAATCGAGCACGATAGTCAAATCATATAATTAGAATGTGAATTGAGAAAAGTCTAGAACTTGTTTGAGTACCCTTCAAGGCAAAATACGGACGTTATATGGCTTAGGAATGATCTAGGTGATTTTTTAATAGTTTGAGCCTTTCGAGCAACCTAATAAAATCATTTATTCCTTAGTAACCTCTTTTGAGCTTATTGAAAATCGAATGGTATGTGCAAAAGCACATAATAACCCCCATTCGTCATAATTTCAAAATCCACATCAACCACCTTGTTGATAGCTTATACACTATTTCCTACCCTCAAGTGAGTAAGCCCTTATTGTACTTTAAAATTTCAAAAATCTCCCAATGTTCATGATTGAAAATAAACCAAAGGGAGAAAAGAAGAAAAAAGGGTTGAATGAATTGGAAAACGATGGGGGAAAATAGTGGATGAATTGAATGTGTAAAAGAAAATGTGGTGTTGGAAAAGAGAGATAATTATGGAGGGTGAAAGTCAAGAAAAATGAATGATGAATAAGCAAATGAGTATGTCTTGAAAGGGGAGTGCGCAATACATATATCGAACTTAATCCGATCTTTTGAAACTCTTACCCTTTCTGTTGAAGCCATGAGCCGATGCCATACATTATGAGTCAATTAAGACCTATTGACCTAGCCATGTTCGTCCAATATACTAGTGGAGAAGGTTACACAAGTTAAGCTTGTTGGGATATGCCCTAAGACAAGTCATTAGATGATTGTTTAAGACATACAATGTTTATGGATTTATGAATGGCAATTCATTATTATATATTATTCTTTTAACTGTGCATTGTGAATTAATATATATGTTAATGTCCTTAGAATAATATTGTATTATTCTTAAAGATGTCCCTAGTCAAGTATTATCATGAATAGGGATAATGATAATACGTAGAGACTAGTATATGTTGATCGATGAATTGTTCATTGATATGAGATATCAAATCAACATATGGGTACATGTTAGAGAACGATGTACTGGACAGACCCACCATGAGAATGCAACATGGATAGTTATATGATCGTCATATGCAATTCTCATAGTGATAATAATGTATACAATCCTTACGACTTGTGATCATCAGAGATCCCAACATAAGGAGTTATGTATCTTGATATCGTCAAACGTTACCCGTAACAGGGTAATCTATAAAGGCGACTATTGGATACACTACGAATTATGTAGAGGGATGTTGACTGATCGAGATAGGATTTGTCCCTCCTATATAACAGGAGATGTGTTTGGCCCTTGATCAAGTGAGAACTAAAATGCATGGCCATGCTCGAATGAGTCGATATGAGATATCGAGCTTATTCGTTTATTCTAGTTCTACTTGGGGATCAAGAAATGAAGATTGAATATACGAGTATGACTATTCCATGACTCGTGTTCAATCTAAACACAAAGGACAAAGGGATTAAGTTACATGATTAATATTATCACAAGTTCTAAAGGTTATGTCGAGTCATTGACATTCTCGTAATTTGGGTAGCATCGATGTGTTGCTAGATACCGCTCGATGCTTGCGACATAAAATGAGATTTTATGTCACTGCCAACATTACGAGATCCTATCGGGTCGCACAAAAGATTAAATCGAGAAGGGAAATTAAATTCATGGGATGAATTAAATAATTAAGAGGAGTCTTAATTAATAATCATAAGGATTAATTAAATCATGGGCTTAAGCCCATGAAGCTTTAAGAAAGCCTTTAATTAATCATATTTAATATGATTGCATGGTGTTTTATTGTAAGACAATTTTCATATCAAAAACACAAAACCCTACACAAGCTAGATAGCTCACGGCCGCCGACTTCAAGAGGAGCTCTCGTTTTCTTGATAACCGAGGAGTGATCTTGTTGTTTTGGTGGTGATCTTCGATTGTGAATCGAGTTAGCTTCGTGTATCGGATTAATAACTTGTCTAGCAACGTGTTATTAATCCATCCCTTCACTCGATCTGATCGTGTGGATACCGTTGAGGCAAAACCAATCGAGTTTTGCTTAGTGACTCGGAGAAGGCGTAGGACGTGGTGCAGCTCCGTGGATTCGGCTTCAAACACGCTACAAGGGTAAGACACTTGTAATTCTCTAATCCGATATGAATCCCTATGTATAGATCGCTGGTTTGTAATCCCAAAATTTTATTCCGCTGCGCTGTATGCTCATGGGGTTACTAACTGTGGTATCAGAGCCGTGTACAAGGCTCATATCGGATTTATGTGGTTAAATAGTTTAATCATGTTAGAATTAATATTGCATGCTATTTAAAACTGTATTTTCATATATGATATGGAAAAATCGATTTTGTGAAAATCATCGTACGATAATATATATGATATAATTGACGGATCGAAATATATGATAATTCGTGATCATAAACCGGAACCTTGGCTTGTGTAGGGCTCACGGCCGACGCCACCTAGGTGCTAGGGTTTCGAACCCTAGTCACCATGGCTCGGCCGCCGCTTCAAATAGGCTAGGGTTTTGAACCCTAGTCACATAAGCCTCTCGGCCGCCGCTTGAGAGTTAGGGTTCGGACCCTGGCTCGAGCATGGGTCAAGCCGTTGCACTATCTAGGGTTTTGAACTCTATTGGCTCGATAAAGTATTGAAAAGGTGCAAGTTGGCTCGATAGAATCAACATGGTGCAAGGCGGCTAGGGTTTGGAACCCTAGCAGCGCCGCACCCAAGCCGCCGCATGGACCATGGCTCGGCCATGGGCTAGGGTTTTGAACCCTAGGCCCACTATTGGTCCAGCCGTGGGTTTTGGTTCGAACCATGGTGGTTCGTGTTTTAGTCGCTTTAGTTCGTGGCATGTGATGTCCCGAGCGTACGATAATTTTTCAAAAATTATATTACAGTTTTAATTAAAATTAAATTTAAAATGTTTAGAATTTAATTAATTAAATGTTAATGCATGCTTTATGTGTTGTTTGAGCATGGTGCGTGGTTATAGCCCTTTGACCTATTAGATAGGATTTGTGAATGATTGTAATTTATAATACGACCTGCGAGTCGTGCCTTTCTCTATTTTATTCTAAATGTAATCCCTCCCCTATGTTCCCCTCGAATGTGAATCGAGGAATTCTATATCTTGTAAATAGTATAGTTTATTTTATTGATGGTGATCAATGAAGATGGAGCATCGTGCCGGGATGAGGAGGCCATTCACAAATTGGAGCCAAAGGAAGGAGCTTATGAAGTTACCTTAGGTTGACTCATAGGAGTTTCTCATTGGCTTGAGAAACTCATTAGTAGGGGCTATAACAATGTCACGTTTTAATTATGTATGTTGATGCATGATTTATCTTATGTGTTAGTTTGATAATAGTATTACACATATATGTAGATATGTATACAACTATATGTAGTGGACATATTTTAAATTATCAAATTAATCATGAGATCAATAAATCCCTCTAAAATATTAAGTTTTAGATGCCTTCCAAATAAAAGTACTCGTCAATAACTTCGATTGTACATTTGTGGGTTTGCCAAAGCAAAGCATCCGTGGCAATCTTAGTAAGGCGCGAAAGGATAAAAGTGATATCCGTTATACTTTAATTGGGTACGACTTAACTAGGTTATCTCAATAGGATTGGGAACCTAGAGGCATGGGTTGGATCATAATTCATTTGATGAATTGAACAAAGTGTTGTTCGTCCAACTATCCAAGAATTATATGTGATGTAATTGACAAAGTGTTGTCTACCTAAATAACCGAGTCTTGGGCGATTAGCCAAAGCTAACTCAAGATTAGGCGAAATATGGATCTTGGCCCACTAAAAGATTTCGAGGGTTGATATTTTTCAAACAAAATAGTGGGAGTTTCATTTAATATAAGACCATGTTAAATGATTTAAATCATAAACTTATTTTGCATATTTATATTGTAGATATCCATGGCAACTAACAACGTTACTAGCACTTTATCACTGCGATCGGTCCTTGAGAAGGACAAATTAAATGGGACGAATTTCCTAGACTGGCATAGGAACTTGAGGATAGTCCTCAAACAAGAAAAGAAACAATATGTCCTAGAGGAACCCTTACTCGCTGAGGAACCTCCCCTAACGGCTACAAGAACCGAAAAAGATGCTTACAAGAAGCATCAGAGTGACGCACTTGATGTTGGGTGCCTCATGCTTGCCACCATGAACTCTGAGCTTCAGAAGCAACATGAGGAAATGGAGGCGTTCGATATGATCGAACACTTAAAGCAGTTGTACCAACAGCAAGCTAGACAAGAGAGGTATGACGTCTCTAAAGCGTTATTCCAGTGCAGGATGGTAGAGGGAAGCTTAGTTGGAACTCATGTGCTCAAGATGATTGGGTACATTGAGAATCTGGACAAGCTAGGTTTTCCATTGGACCAAGAGTTGGCCACCGATGTAATCTTGCAATCGTTGCCGGAGAGCTTCAGTCAATTTGTAGTAAATTACAATATGACTGATATGGAAAAGACTCTGCCCCAGTTGCTTGGTATGTTGAGAACATATGAAGCAAATACTAAGAAGACTAAGGCCACAAATGTCCTTATTGTGAATAAGGGCAAAGGAAGGGCCAAAACTAAAGGCAACAAGAAAGCAAAGAAGGTCTTTGCTAAATCTAAGCCAAAGTCTTCTGCACTAAAGCCAAAGGGAGGGATAGCAAAGGAAGGGAACTGTTTCCATTGCGGTGAGACCGGCCATTGGAAAAGAAACTGCAAAGTATATCTGGAGGATCTAAAGAAAGGAAGTGTGACTTCCGCTTCAGGTATTTTTGTTATAGAAGTCAATTTATCTACTTCTTCATCTTGGGTATTAGATACTGGATGTGGATCTCACATTTGTGTAAATGTGCAGGATCTCAAAAGGAGTAGGACATTGGCAAAAGGTGAAGTTGATCTCCGAGTTGGAAATGGAGCAAGAGTTGCTGCATTAGCTATAGGAGATTATCATTTAGCTTTACCTTCTGGTTTATCACTGATTTTAAAAGACTGTTATTTTGTGCCTTCAATTACTAAAAACATTATTTCTATTTCTTGTTTAGACAAGTATGGTTTTTCATTTATAATAAAGGACAATTGTTGTTCTATTTATTTAAATGATATGTTTTATGCTAGTGCACAAATGGTGAATGGTCTTTATGTATTAAATCTTGATATGCCTATCTATAACATAAATACTAAAAGGATTAAAAATAATGATTGTAATCCGACTTATCTCTGGCACTGTCGCTTGGGCCACATAAACGAGAACCGCATATCTAAACTTCATAAGGATGGAGTATTAGATTCATTTGATTTTGAATCATATGAAACATGCGAATCTTGTTTAATGGGCAAGATGACTAAAGCCCCTTTCAAGGGACATGTTGAAAGGGCAAATGTTTTATTGGGACTAATACATAGTGATGTATGTGGACTAATAAGTACGCAAGCTAGAGGTGGTTTTCAATACTTCGTTACATTTACTGATGACCTCAGTAGATATGGGTATGTGTACCTAATGAAACATAAACATGAAACCTTTGAAAAGTTCAAAGATTTCAAGAATGAAGTACAAAACCAACTTGGCAAAAGTATCAAAATCCTTCGATCAGATCGAGGAGGAGAATACTTAAGCCAAGAGTTTCATGACTATCTAAAGGAGTGTGGGATAGTCCCACAACTCACTCCTCCGTATACTCCACAATGGAATGGTGTATCCGAGAGGAGAAATCGAACCTTGTTAGACATGGTTAGATCAATGATGAGTCATGCAGATCTTCCGATATCATTTTGGGGACACGCTCTAGAAACAGCAATTTTCTTACTGAACCGTGTTCCATCTAAATCAGTGGAAAGACACCATATGAGATATGGACAGGGAAGCGTCCTAGTATGTCTTTTATGAAGATTTGGGGTTGTGAGGCTTTCGTTAGACGTCACGCCACTAACAAACTTGGACCCAAATCTGATAAGTGTTTATTTGTGGGGTATCCTAAGGAAACGAAAGGATACTATTTCTATTATCCCACCGAGAACAAAGTAGTTGTTGCTCGGACTGGTGTATTTCTTGAAAGAGAATTTATTTCTAGAAAAACCAGTGGTAGAAAAATAGAACTTAGTGAAGTTCAACCACAAGAAAACACTGAACCTGAGATTGAGATGGAAACAGAGCAGGCACCACAAGCTGTTGTGGAAGAAGTACCTGCTCAAGAGACACAAGCCCAGCGTAGGTCTGTAAGAGAACACCGGGAGCCACAGAGATATGGATTTCTTGTGACTCAACAAGGTGACTTACTACTTATTGATGAGGATGAGCCGTCATCTTATCAACAAGCTATTATGGGCAATGATTCTGAGAAATGGCAAGAGGCCATGAAATCTGAGATGGAATCCATGTATGCAAACCAAGTATGGACTTTGGTTGATCCACCTGAAGGGGTACGACCCATAGGGTGCAAATGGATTTTCAAGAAAAAGACCGATATGGATGGTAACGTACAAACCTATAAAGGTCGGCTGGTTGCAAAAGGATTCAAACAAATTCATGGTATTGACTATGATGAAACCTTTTCACCATTGGCCATGGTTAAATCCATAAGGATCTTACTTGCAATAGCTGCATTTCATGATTATGAAATCTGGCAGATGGATGTCAAAACAGCTTTCCTTAATGGAAATCTGCTCGAGGATGTGTACATGACACAGCCCGAGGGTTTTGTCGATCCAAAGGATGCTGGAAAGATATGCAAGCTACAACGATCCATTTATGGATTGAAGCAAGCTTCTCGGAGTTGGAATCTTCGTTTTGATGATGCAATCAAAGAGTTTGGTTTTATCAAAAATGAAGATGAACCTTGTGTCTACAAGAAGGTCAGTGGGAGCGTAATCATTTTCCTAGTGTTGTATGTAGATGACATACTTCTTATTGGAAATGATATCCCTGCCTTGCAATCTGTAAAGATTTGGCTAGGGAACTGCTTTTCGATGAAAGACTTAGGAGAAGCCACCTATGTGTTAGGAATCAAGATCTATAGAGATAGATCGAGAAGGCTTCTTGGTCTAAGTCAAAGTACGTACATAGACAAGGTGCTTAAAAGGTTTAGCATGCAAGAATCCAAGAAAGGATTCGTGCCTATGACACATGGTATTTATCTCTCGAAGGAACAGTGTCCTTCAACACCAGATGAGAGACAACGCATGAGTAAGATTCCATACGCGTCAGCTATTGGATCTATCATGTATGCCATGATATGTACTCGTCCCGATGTATCGTATGCTTTGAGCATGACGAGCAGATATCAAGTTGATCCAGGTGAAGGTCACTGGATTGCTGTCAAGAATATCCTGAAGTACTTGAGAAGGACTAAGGATACATTCTTGATTTATGGAGGTGAGGAAGAGCTCAATGTAATGGGTTACACTGATGCAAGCTTCCAAACCGACAAAGATGATTTTCGATCGCAATCTGGATATGTGTATTGCCTAAATGGGGGTGCTATGAGCTGGAAGAGTTCAAAGCAAGAAACAGTAGCCGATTCTACAACGGAAGCTGAGTATATTGCTGCCTCGGATGCAGCAAAGGAAGCTGTTTGGATGAGGAAGTTCATTTCTGAACTTGGAGTGGTCCCTAGCATTAAAGATCCGATAGAACTCTATTGTGACAACAATGGAGCGATCGCATTGGCTAAGGAACCAAGATCTCACCAAAAATCCAAGCACATACTTAGGCGTTTCCATTTCATTCGAGAAATCGTTGAAAGGGGAGATGTTAAAATATGCAAAGTACCAACAGATGATAATGTATCTGACCCATTGACGAAGCCGCTGTCACAGCAGAAGCATGATCGTCATACTAGATCCCTAGGCATTAGGTATATGTCTGAGTGGTCTTAGTGCAAGTGGGAGATTTGTTGGGATATGCCCTAAGACAAGTCATTAGATGATTGTTTAAGACATACAATGTTTATGGATTTATGAATGGCAATTCATTATTATATATTATTCTTTTAACTGTGCATTGTGAATTAATATATATGTTAATGTCCTTAGAATAATATTGTATTATTCTTAAAGATGTCCCTAGTCAAGTATTATCATGAATAGGGATAATGATAATACGTAGAGACTAGTATATGTTGATCGATGAATTGTTCATTGATATGAGATATCAAATCAACATATGGGTACATGTTAGAGAACGATGTACTGGACAGACCCACCATGAGAATGCAACATGGATAGTTATATGATCGTCATATGCAATTCTCATAGTGATAATAATGTATACAATCCTTACGACTTGTGATCATCAGAGATCCCAACATAAGGAGTTATGTATCTTGATATCGTCAAACGTTACCCGTAACAGGGTAATCTATAAAGGCGACTATTGGATACACTACGAATTATGTAGAGGGATGTTGACTGATCGAGATAGGATTTGTCCCTCCTATATAACAGGAGATGTGTTTGGCCCTTGATCAAGTGAGAACTAAAATGCATGGCCATGCTCGAATGAGTCGATATGAGATATCGAGCTTATTCGTTTATTCTAGTTCTACTTGGGGATCAAGAAATGAAGATTGAATATACGAGTATGACTATTCCATGACTCGTGTTCAATCTAAACACAAAGGACAAAGGGATTAAGTTACATGATTAATATTATCACAAGTTCTGAAGGTTATGTCGAGTCATTGACATTCTCGTAATTTGGGTAGCATCGATGTGTTGCTAGATACCGCTCGATGCTTGCGACATAAAATGAGATTTTATGTCACTGCCAACATTACGAGATCCTATCGGGTCGCACAAAAGATTAAATCGAGAAGGGAAATTAAATTCATGGGATGAATTAAATAATTAAGAGGAGTCTTAATTAATAATCATAAGGATTAATTAAATCATGGGCTTAAGCCCATGAAGCTTTAAGAAAGCCTTTAATTAATCATATTTAATATGATTGCATGGTGTTTTATTGTAAGACAATTTTCATATCAAAAACACAAAACCCTACACAAGCTAGATAGCTCACGGCCGCCGACTTCAAGAGGAGCTCTCGTTTTCTTGATAACCGAGGAGTGATCTTGTTGTTTTGGTGGTGATCTTCGATTGTGAATCGAGTTAGCTTCGTGTATCGGATTAATAACTTGTCTAGCAACGTGTTATTAATCCATCCCTTCACTCGATCTGATCGTGTGGATACCGTTGAGGCAAAACCAATCGAGTTTTGCTTAGTGACTCGGAGAAGGCGTAGGACGTGGTGCAGCTCCGTGGATTCGGCTTCAAACACGCTACAAGGGTAAGACACTTGTAATTCTCTAATCCGATATGAATCCCTGTGTATAGATCGCTGGTTTGTAATCCCAAAATTTTATTCCGCTGCGCTGTATGCTCATGGGGTTACTAACAAAGCTTATGGACTCTCAAGAGATATGTTTGATGAGTATGTGTTGAGATTCACACACACGTCTCATTACCTTGATTGATATTGTCCATTCTTATTATAAAGCCTATCATTATATTGGACAATAAGTTTGAAACCAAAATTATACCGTGAAAAGCCCTATTGATATATGTGAACCAAAATCACTTTTGATTGAGGGTGGCATGAAAATTGAGTTAAATACCAGACCATGAATCTCTGAGGCCAATCATGATAGATCGTTGCACAACTTGAATCTTTTGAATTGGTTTTGTTTTCATGCTTGTTTCTTATCTTTTGTTCTTAATTTTGCTCGGGACTAGCAAAAATCTAAGTTTAGGGGGTTTCATAAGTGCGTTTTTCCACTTATTATTTCTTTCTTTTCTTTTGGATTGATGTTGGTTTTTCGATCAGAATTATGAGTTTTGTGTTGTTTTTGTGTTTTTAGGAAGTTAGGTGATGATAAAGGATAAGATGATGAAAAGAGCATGTAATAACAAGAAAATGGTGGAACAAGATGAAGGAAAGTCAAAGGAATGATGAAAAGATGAGCCAAGAAGAAGAATTGTAGTAGAGACGAGTCTCTACAAATACAGAGATCGATCTCTGTAGAAAACAAAGAGGCAACGACCGATCCCGACGAAGGAGCGACCGATCTCTAGAGACAGTGTGTTGAGAAACAAATTTTGCGTATTGGCGATCGATCGCTATGAAAGCGACGATCGATCGCTAAGACAGAATTTATGGGGAAAAAAAGACGCGACGATCGATCGCAATTAAAGAGGCGATCGATCGCTGCGTAATTAAAGCCCAATTAAAATTAGCGGACCCAAAGTATAAGAGGCGGTTACCCTAATCATATTGGGGACTTTTGACACTCTTTCAAGGGCAAGACACATTGAGGAGGCTGCTAGGATTCCAAGGGCAAGGATTTCATCACAAAACAAAGGCGGCTTTCATCTGGGACGGAAAATCGCTTCCATATCATTTTGTTTCTCTTACTTTTGTTTGTTTATGAATTTACCAAACATGTCTATGTGTTTTATGAATTCTAGGATGAACTAATCCCATCTTTCTAGGGGGAAGACGTAGCTTGATTGGATATTATGTTTTGGTTTGATAGATTCACATATTAGGATTTATCACATGGTTTATTTGTGTTTTCTTTCTTTGAATGCAATTTAATTGATTGGCCATTGATTTAATTGTAATATTTGTTTGTGATCTATCACTCGGGAGAGGGGATTGTGAACAGGATGTAGGAAAACACATCGTGGATATTTATATCGTCGACAGGGTATAGCTCCATTGAAGCCTTTGAAAGAATTATTGTGCAATTAATATTGTTTAATATTTAATCTTATACAGGGATATCAAGGTTGGTATTGAATGATAATTTCTACTATCACTTGAAAAATGGAGTATGAAACACTTAAGAATTCTTGGCTAATAAACTAGATATATCTATAATATTGTAATTGATTATAAGAAACATAGTTGACAATCAAGTGAAATTGGACCTCTAGAATCCTTTTCATAATTAATTCTCTTGAATTGTTGCAACTGCTTGTTAGTGATTTAAGTTATTTGACAACCAACAACACTACTCGTTTTCTAAATAGGATTAAGACCATCTAGCACAAGTATTTAATTAATACTATATACCAATCCTCGTGGGATCGACATCCGTATTCATATCCATATACTAAAACTTGGCATCATACGCTTGCGGTACATTTTGCACGCAACACATTCAGTGCTTGGATGTTCTCCTTGGCAAAGCTCGCATGCAAAGGCTTGAACTTGCATTGCATGCATGCTCAAAGCTGTCAATTTTCTTGTTTAGTGCTTCCAACTGGGCAGCTAGAGCAGTGACTTCACTCACTTCATGAATTCCAGCTTGCTTCTTCGGCACGTTCCTTTCGGACTACCATTAACATTTATTAGCGGCCATCTCATCCAACAGCGTATAAGCCTCCTTGGGCGTCTTTCTCATCACAGTACCTCCTGATGCTGCATCAATCATAGCACGGTTATC
The DNA here is from genome assembly GCA_907163345.1 of Haberlea rhodopensis. Lineage (NCBI taxonomy): Eukaryota > Viridiplantae > Streptophyta > Magnoliopsida > Lamiales > Gesneriaceae > Haberlea > Haberlea rhodopensis. Next base: position 578,554 of record CAJQUN010000295.1, read on the forward strand.
AGAAAATAAACTGTTATAAGAAGTTTGTACCTTCAGCCAGATAGGGATGCCATGATGTGGGCATCTCCGCAGTAAATCCTTAAAGCGCTCCCAAGCCTCGTACAGTGTCTCTGGGTCATGTTGGACAAAAGTTGTGATATCATTGTGCATCTTGGCCGTCTTGGATGGTGGGAAGTATTTGATATAAAAGCTTGCACCATCCCATCCCATGTAGTGATTGAACCTGTAGGCAAAGATTGCAACCAAGATTTAGCTTTATCACATAAAGAGAATGGAAATAAATGTAACCTTGTGGCATCGTCAGTAACACCATTGTGTTTGAAGGTATCACAAATCTCCAAGAAGATGGAGATGTGGGCATTTGGATCATCAATAGCCGCTCCCCCAAACTGGACCGAGTGTTGGATCATCTGTTTGATAGCAGGCTTGATCTCGAAATTGTTAGTCTGGATGCTCGGTTTAGCGATACTATACAGTGATCCATGGAATGAAGGATGTGCATAGTCCATGAGGGATCGTCTATTAGGCACATCTTCGTTCTGTCTTTCATCTCTCCCACCTCCTCCTTTATTGTTTTCAGCCATTGTTCGAACATCTCTTAGTCTCCTAAGAAGAGTTCTATCAATTTCATGGTCAAAAGGCTCAAGTGTCGGTTGTTCACTGCTTAGCATGCACTATGGATTAATAACCTGCAAAAATCCAAAGAGAAAACAGTAGAAGAGTAGAGAAAAAAAAACAAATCAAAAATAAAATAAAAAATAAAAAAACAAATGACTAAACTATAGTCAACTATCGTCTGATATTACGTAAACTAGTCCCAGGCAACAGCGCCAAAAACTTTATCGTTATTTATTTAAAACAGAAAATTCCAGTGTAGTGATTTATACCGTAAGTGCACGGTGTCAAGTTTTAGTATAGTAGATTTTAAGAAAAGTTTGTCGAACCCACAGGGACTAGAAAATAATTAACAAACTCAACTTGTTTAACTATATTTAGCCTACGATAATTAGTGATGAAAATTATACTAATTTTACTAATAAATCAAAATTCAACCCAACAAGTAGTAAAGAGAAGATTAATTAGTAGAGACAATTATCAAGACTTTGGTTCATCCATGTAATCCCCCATAATTCGCCTATTATTTAAAATTTAAATTCAAACGATCTAAGGTGACGAGTTTTCCTAATGCACTTGTTATACCTTGGTCTGGTTATAACAAATCTAATACTAACGTTACAATAAGCTACTCTCGTATCCTTATTGAACAATCAATATTGTATGTCGATCTATGAAAACTACTAGCCTTAGTTTATTAGATATTTGTGAGGGCCCGATCCTAATATGGTGTTTAATTAACACATAATGATTAATTTGTGTAAACAATTATTTCAAATATCTTGTCAAATGGCCCTAAAAAAATTTCATTTTTAGGTGATACATATATAATGATACTGAAAATATGTAATTCCAGTTTCTCAATTCAACATGTTGCTCATCACATAATGTAAGGCCTTGCTACCTTAAGTGCGGATTAAAAGCATAAGTAGAGCTAAGCATGTATAATTCAGAGTATAAAGTTCATGTTGATGCCTTGAGCTATTAAGATTACAGTGCCAAAATAAAATTCTAAAAAGGATTAATTACATTCCCAACCAGATGAATGTTAATCCTATAGCTTTACACTACTCCTAGAGTAGAGACTATACAAAAGAATCATGTCATTTTATACCACAAGCACTCCTCACAAGCTCACCGCATCAACCCATCCTTAGCCCTTCATGCCAAATTGTACCTACAGGAACAACCCCAAAACCATGAGAATATAATGACCATAATCATGTTGGGATATGCCCTAAGACAAGTCATTAGATGATTGTTTTGACATACAATGTTTATGATTTTATGAATGGCAATTCATTATTATATATTATTTTTTTAACTGTGCAATGTGAATTAATATATATGTTAATGTCCTTAGAATAATATTGTATTATTCTTAAACATTGTCCCTACTCAAGTATTATCATGAATCAGGATAATGATAATACATAGAGACTAGTATGTATTGATTGATGAATTGTTCATTGATATGAGATATCAAATCAACACATGGGTACATGTTAGAGAACGATGTACTGGACAGACCCACCATGAGAATGCAACATGGATAGTTATATGATTGTCATATGCAATTCTCATAGTGATAATAATGTATGTAATCCTTACGACTTGTGATCATCAGAGATCCCAACATAAGGAGTTATGTATCTTGATATTGTCAAACGTTACCCGTAACAGGGTAAACTATAAAGGCGACTATTGGATACACTGCGAATTATGTAGAGGGATGTTGACTGATCGCGATAGGATTTGTCCCTCCTATATAACAGGAGATGTGTTTGGCCCTTGATCAAGTGAGAACTAAAATGCATGGCCATGCTCGAATGAGTCGATATGAGATATCGAGCTTATTCGTTTATTCTAGTTCTACTTGGGGATCAAGAAATAAAGATTGAATATACGAGTATGACTATTCCATGACTCGTGATCAATCTAAACACAAAGGACAAAGGGATTAAGTTACATGGTTAATATTATCACAAGTTCTAAAGGTTATGTCGAGTCATTGACATTCTTGTAATTTGGGTAGCCTTGATGTGTTGCTAGACACCGCTCTTTGCTTGTAACGTAAAATGAGATTTTATGTCACTGCCAACATTACAAGATCCTATCGGGTCGCACAAAAGATTAAATCGATAAGGGAATTAAATTCATGGGATGAATTAAATAATTAAGAAGAGTCTCAATTAAATGATTATAAGGATTTAATTAAATCATGGGTTTAGGCCCATGAGGATTTAAGAAAGCCTTTAATTAAATCATATATATTTGATATCAATGTGATTAATTGTTTTTTAATCCAACACTTTGATATCAAAACCTAGCCACCATCCTAGAAGCTCTCGGCCACCTCTCACTAAAAGCTCTCGGCCGACGCCTTGATCTTGTGTTAGTTCCGGCCATCTTCATACGATTTGGAATCGTGTGTGGTTATTGTTCCGGTTTAAGAACGAGTCTAGCAACTTGTTCTTAAATCCCCTTCCCGATTTGATCGTGTGGATACCGTTGAGGCATAACTTGATAAGTTTTGCTAGTGACTCGAAGGAGGCGTTGGAAGTGGTGCTGCTTCGTGGAATCTGCTCAAACACGCTACAAGGGTGAGACCTTTTGTTCCTTTATCCGATATGAACCCCTATGTATAGATCCGGTGTCTTGTAATCCATAAAATTTATATTCCGCTGCGTTAGATGCTTGATGGATTACTTACAGTGGTATCAGAGCCGTGTACAAGGCTCATATCGGATTTATGTGATTAAATTGTTTTAATCATATTAGAACTATTATTGCATGATATTTAAAACTGTATGAACATATATGATATGTTAATATTAAGTTTGTAAAATTATCATGAAATTATATTTGATATAATTGATGTTTGATGATACGATACACGAAGCGAACAATCGAACCCGTAACAAGTTGTTTTCGGCCACCACCTTTGCATTTGACCCACGGCTTAGCCACGTGAGGGCTAGGGGTTTTGGACTCCTATGCTCGAGATGGCCTAGTCGTTGTGGCTCATGTTCATGCATGGAGGTTTCGAGACATGGATGAGTTTTGAACTCTTTGGCTCGATAATGGTTCACGCATGCATGGATAAGTGGCTTCACCACGTGAGAGCTAGGGTTTTCGAACCCTTGGCTCGAGATGGTTGAGCCACCACCGTGCATGCCGTGACCTTGATTCGTGGCTCATGAATTCCGGCATTTCGAACAAGTTGGCTCGATGGAAACACAAGGAGCAAGGCGGCTAGGGTTAGACCCTAGCGCCGCCGCCGCTCGGTCAATGGTTCGGCCATGGGTTTCGAACCCTAGGCCCATAATTGGTCTAGCCGTGGTGTTTGGTTGGTTCGAACCATGGTGGTTCGGGGCTTAGTCGCTTAAGTTCGTGGCATGTGATGTCCCGAGCGTACGATAATTTTTCAAAAATTATTTTACAGTTTTAATTAGAATTAAATTTTAAATTGTTTAGAATTTAATTAATTAAATGTTAAAGCATGTTTTATGTGTTGTTTGAGCATGGTGCATGGTTATAGCCCTTTGACCTATTAGATAGGATTTGTGTATGTTTGTAATTTATAATACGACCTGTGTGTCGTGCCTTCTCTATTTTATTCTAAATGTTATCCCTCCCCTATGTTACCCTCGAATGTGAATCGAGGAATTCTATATCTTGTAAATAGTGTAGTTTATTTGTTGATGGTGATCAATTAAGATGGAGCATCGTGCCGGGATGAGGAGGCCATTCTCAAATTGGGCCAAAGGAAGGTGCTTGTGAAGTTACCTTAGGTTGACTCTTAGGATTTTCTCATTGGCTTGAGAAAATCGCTAGTAGGGGCTATAACCATGTCACGTTTTAATTATGTATGTTGATGCATGATTTATCTTATGTTTTAGATTGATACTTGTAGTACACATATATATATATATATGTATACACCTATATGTAGTGGACATATTTTAAATTATCAAACTAATCATGAGATCAATAAATCCCTCTAAAATATTAAGTTTTAGATGCCTTCCAAAATTAAAAGTACTCGTCAAAAACTTCGACTGTATATGTGTGGGTTTGCCAAAGCAAAGCACCGTGGTACTCTTAGTAAGGCGCGAAAGGATAAAAGTGATATCCGTTATACTTTAAATTGGGTACGACTTAACTAGGTTATCTCAATAGGATTGGGAACCTAGAGGCATGGGTTGGATAATAATTCATTTGATGAATTGAACAAAGCGTTGTTCGTCCAACTATCCAAGAATTACATGTGATGTAATTGACAAAGTGTTGTCTACCTAAATAATCGAGTCTTGGGCGATTAGCCGAAGCTAACTCAAGATTAGGCGAAATATGGATCTTGGCCCACTAAAGGTTTCGAGGGTTGATATTTTTTATCAAAATAGTGGGAGTATCATTTAATATAAGACCATGTTAAATGATTAAATCATAAAGTTATTTTGCATATTTATATTGTAGATATCCATGGCAACTAACAACGTAACAAGCACATTATCACTGCGATCGGTCCTTGAGAAGGACAAATTAAATGGGACAAATTTCCTAGACTGGCATAGGAACTTGAGGATAGTCCTCCAACAAGAAAAGAAACAATATGTCCTAGAGGAACCCTTACCTACTGAGGAACATCCCCTGAGAGCTACTAGAGCCGATAAAGATGCTTACAAGAAGCATCAAAGTGACGCACTTGATGTTGGGTGCCTTATGCTTGCCACCATGAACTCTGAGCTTCAGAAGCAACATGAGGAAATGGAGGCGTTCGATAGGATCGAACACTTAAAGCAATTGTACCAACAACAAGCTAGACAAGAGAGGTATGATGTCTCTAAAGCGTTGTTTCAGTGCAGAATGGTAGAGGGAAGCCTAGTTGGAACTCATGTGCTCAAGATGATTGGGTACATTGAGAATCTGTAGAAGCTGGGTTTTCCATTGGACCAAGAGTTGGCCACCGATGTAATCTTGCAATCGTTGCCTGAGAGCTTCAGTCAATTTGTAGTAAATTACAATATGACTGACATGGAAAAGACTCTACCACAATTACTTTGTATGTTGAGAACATATGAAGTGAATACAAAGAAGACTAAGACCACTAATGTTCTTATTGTGAATAAGGGCAAAGGAAAGGCCAAAGCTAAAGGCAATAAGAAAGCAAAGAAGGTCTTTGTTAAATCTAAGCCAAAGTCTTATGCACTGAAGCCAAAGGAAGGGAACTGTTTCCATTGCGGTGAGACCGGTCATTGGAAAAGGAACTGCAAAGTATATCTGGAGGATCTCAAGAAAGGAAGTGTGACTTCCACTTCCTGTATTTTTGTTATAGAAGTCAATTTATCTACTTCTTCATCATGGGTATTATATACTGGATGTGGATCTCACATTTGTATAAATGTGCAAGACCTCAAAAAGAGTAGATTGTTGGCGAAAGGCGAAGTAGATCTCCGAGTTGGAAATGGAGCAAGAGTTGTTGCATTAGCTGTAGGGGATTATCATTTATCTTTGCCTTCTGGTTTATCGTTGATTTTAAAAGATTGTTATTTTGTGCCTTCAATTACCAAAAACATTATTACTATTTCTTGTTTGGACAAGTATGGATTCTCATTTATTATAAAGGACAACTGTTGTTCCATTTATTTAAATGATATATTTTATGCTAGTACACAAATGGTGAATAGTCTTTATTTATTAAATCTTGATATACCTGTCTATAACATAAATACTAAAAGGATTAAAAATAATGATTGTAATCCGACTTATCTCTGGCATTGTCGCTTGGGCCATATAAACGAGAACCGCATATCTAAACTTCATAAAGATGGAGATTCATTTGATTTTGAATCATATGAAACATGCGAGTCTTGTTTAATGGGCAAGATGACTAAAGCCCCTTTCAAAGGACATGTTGAAAGGGCAAATGTTTTATTGGGACTAATACATAGTGATGTATGTGGACCAATAAGTACACAAGCTAGAGGTGGTTTTCAATACTTCTTTACATTTACTGATGACCTCAGTAGATATGGGTATGTGTACCTAATGAAGCATAAGCATGAAACCTTTGAAAAGTTCAAGGATTTCAAGAATGAAGTACAAAACCAACTTGGCAAAAGTATCAAAATCCTTCGATCAGATCGTGGAGGTGAATACTTAAGCCAAGAGTTTCATGACTATCTAAAGGAGTGTGGGATAGTCCCACAACTCACTCCTCCGTATACTCCACAATGGAATGGTGTATCCGAGAGGAGAAATCGAACCTTGTTAGACATGGTTAGATCAATGATGAGTCATGCAGATATTCCGATATCATTTTGGGGACATGCTCTAGAAACAGCGATTTTCTTACTGAACCGTGTTCCATCTAAATCAGTGGAAAAGACACCATATGAGATATGGACTGGGAAGCGTCCTAGTATGTCTTTTATGAAGATTTGGGGTTGTGAGGCTTACGTTAGACGTCATGCCACTAACAAACTTGGACTCAAATCTGATAAGTGTTTATTTGTGGGGTATCCTAAGGAAACGAAAGGATACTATTTCTATTATCCCACCGAGAATGTGATGACCAGGGATTATAGGTGTTAATCCCGTAGTGTTAATGATCCATAAAGTGGTTTTACGTGGCGATTTGGAGTTTAATCGCGATGTTGGGCCTTCTGGGCTCGTTTATTTGGGTAGTTGGGATCGTTGGATCCAGAGGTTGAGATTGTATTCACATTACGGTGTAAAACCTAAGAGTTGGTTTTTTTGATGTGTCTCGGAATCTCGGGTGCTGTGTGAGCACCGGTAGGGGGTTTTGGAGTTAGAGAGAGAGTTTTTGAAAACAGATGATTTTTAAGGAATCATGATGTATTTGTGGGGCTATTAATTTTTCGGGGTATTTTTGCTATAAATACCAATTGAACCCAAAATTTTAAAGGAAAATTTCATTTCAACCCCTTCATTTCCTCTCTCCTCTCCCGCGACCCTCTCCCGCTGCCAGCCCCTGCCCGCGCGCAAAAGCGCTTCGGCCGCCGCCGTCCCGCCGCCGATCGGCGCGTCCGACCTACCCACGGCCTCGTCTCGTCCAGGCGCTCATTTCCCCTCCGGCAATTGAAAGTTTCATCGCGATTTGAGGTCGAATTTTGAGAAAGAGCGTCGATCCCCAAAAGTTAGGGTTCATCGGATTTCGTCCGATTTTGCTTCCGATTTCGTTGGGTAACGTTCCTTACCCCTTTTCCATGCTTATGATGTATTTTCCCTACCTATTGTGAATTATTGTGTTCGAATTTTGAGGATTGAGTTCGAATTTGTGGAGGTTGGTTCGAATTTCATGATGTGTGGGGGATTTATGTTCGATTTTGGGGATTGTTGGCATGATAATTCTTGTTAGGATTCGATTTATTCATGTTTAAATGAATTATGATGCTTAAGTGGGATTGAATTAAGATGTTATGGTTCGATTTTGCCCTAATTGGTGAGGGTTGATTTCGAATTTGGGGATTTTGACTATGGGTTGATGATTCATGTTAAGGATCGTTCATTACATGTTTTAAATGATTTATGACGCTTGGTTGGGTTCGAATTGTGATGCTAGGGTTCGAATTATTGAAGGTGTTCTTGGGCAATTTTTCGATATGTCGCATTCGTTTTCCCTCCCTGCATGTACCCTGCCCCGGGTCTTTTAAATGATTTATTGTCGAGTGTTGACAATATTTTGAAGGTTATGAATGTGCTTGAGCATGGGTTACATGTTCGTAAATAATTGTGAATTATTTATCGTTTTAGCACATCGTTTCTCGGGGCATGGAACTCGAGCAAGGTTTGTCTCGGACTTCGAGGATTTAAAGTACGTTTAGCGTACGAGCATAGTTTAAATGATGTTTTACAAGTATGATGCATGATTTAAGATATATGATATGTTTCACTATGATGGTATCGGGACTTGGTTACGATATGTTGTTTCACATGGTGGAATGCTCAGTGCCGCTATGAAGCGAGCCAATGATGAGTGTGGTTGCTACGGAGCAAACACCCATAGTATGACGTTACCTTGAAGTAAGAAATGAGAATGTGGTATTTGATTAGATATCTAGGATATCTGTATTTTATTCCCTATGGGTAATAATAGGAACAGAGACGTAGTTAATCAGAGAAGTGATTAACCAATATCGGAAGTTAAGAAAATCTCAATACGATATCTAGAATTATAATCATTGCTAGTTAAAGTAAGATGTTATGAAAAGATGTTATGAAACGATGTTATGAAACGATGTTATGAAAAGATGTTATGAAACGATGTTATGAAATGATGTTATGAAATGTTGCTAATTATTGCTAAATTAAGTAAGATGTTATGAAAAGATGTTATGAAACGATGTTATGAAAAGATGTTATGAAAAGATGTTATGAAACGATGTTATGAAACGATGTTATGAAAAGATGTTATGAAACGATGTTATGAAAAGATGTTATGAAACGATGTTATGAAAAGATGTTATGAAACGATGTTATGAAATGATGTTATGAAATGTTACCAATCATTGCCAAATAAAGTAAGATGTTATGAAAGGTTACTGATTTGAGACTGGCTAGGGTTAACCAATATGATGATTAACTGCATATTCAAGATTTGATGATTTATCTGTTTTGAGAACAGGGTTATACAGGGGTACGCTATGATGAGGATGATACCATCCAGGAAGTATCATATATGTTCCACAATATTTACATTTTCGTAAATTATGTACTATGTCATTATGATTATGAAATTGTGGAATTGGTATGCTCACCCCGTTGGGGGGGCTGTCTCTGTTGGGGCAGGTGAACAGGTACATCGATGGCTTTGGAGATGAGCTCGAGCTGTTGATTGGATGTACTCCCAGGATCGTGGTACCAGGGCTTGATGGAGCACGGTATCGTATAAAGTACCTATATACCCATGATGGTTTTATGCATATTCATGATGCTCGCATGTGAGCACGATTATACTTGTATATGGGTTGTATGTAAAGGCATGAGCCTTTCTCTCTTTCATTCTATGTTGCATGCAATTAGAGGTAGAATTGCTAAATGATAAGAGAGTCATTGGTGTATTATGTGGGTGTTGAAACCCACTTTTGTCATCATATGTGTGGTGTCTTCCCTGGCTGGGAATTTACTTGTTTTACTGCTTTCTGATGAGTATTATGTGTTCCCTGGCCGGGAATTATGTTATATGCTGTGCTCTTTTTTTTGGGATAGCTCTATTTATGGGGAGACTCTGCCCAAATTTTTATAAAAGTTCACAATGTGAAAAATGGCACCAAGAGGTTGGTAAAGGGCAATCATATGAGTCTTTTATTGTTAGGATGATGATCTTACAACATTGAGTATTAAAGGAAGTTTTGTAATTGACATTCAATGGTAAAGTATCATCTGAGCTTCCCGATTGACTTTTTATAGAAAGCATGTACCACACATAATGATTAATACACTAATCAAGGGTTAAGTTTATGGGGTCCTTACATTAGTGGTATCAGAGCAGTGGTTGCTCGTTGGGGCTGTTAAGGGCCTAGGAAGATATTGATAGCACATATTTATGCATGATGGCATTAATGTTATACGACATGACTAATTGTTTATGTGCTTTTATGATATGAAAAGTGGTATTGCTAACCATTGTGGTTGCAGGAATCGTGTAGAACACGATATGATGACATTAATAGTGATGTCTAACACTCTATATGCTACGTGCCAAGGAATCTGATTTTGGAAGAAAATCAGGGAAAAGAAAGATATGACGTATTGTCTGAGGACAGACTGAGTAGACAACCGACAGTGGAATACTTCGGTATGGTCTCAATTATTATTGAATATACTAATGCGTTTGTTCATGTACTGTTCAAGCAAGGAATGTACGTAAGAGGCGTACGGGCATCGGACGGTAACACACATCCTTATACTACAACTGTGCTTTTATTGCATGAGTATTCACGATGAGATGATGATGTGTATACGATGATGTTATACGATGTTTATACAATGAGGCTTATACGATGTTTATATGATGATGTTTATGATAAGTAAAGATGATAAGATGATTATGATGATGATAATGATAAGTAAGTTATGATGATGTTTACGATAAGTAAAGATGATAAGATGTTTATGATGATGATAATGATAAGTAAGTTTATGATAATGTTTATGATAAGTAAAGATGATATGATGTTTATGATAATGATTATGATGATGATTATGAGGAACAAGATTATCATGATGATGTTTATATAATGATATAATGTTATTGTGGTAAGGTGCCACGGGGTAAGGTGCCCCACATGGTAAGTAGCCATGCGATGTTATTGTGGTAAGGTGCCACGGGGTAAGGTGCCCCACATGGTAAGTAGCCATGCGATGTTATTGTGGTAAGGTGCCACGGGGTAAGGTGCCCCACATGGTAAGTAGCCATGCGATGTTATTGTGGTAAGGTGCCACGGGGTAAGGTGCCCCACATGGTAAGTAGCCATGCGATGTTATTGTGGTAAGGTGCCACGGGGTAAGGTGCCCCATATGGTAAGAGGCCATACAATATTATTATGAGGATTTACGATGACTCATTCTTTTATGAGGACTGGCGATGGTTCTTTCCGCCAGATGTATGATAGCGATGCCTCATTCCGCTATATTGATTGGCGATGGTTCTTTCCGCCAGATGTACGATAGCGATGCCTCATTCCGCTATATTGATTGGCGATGGTTCTTTCCGCCAGATGTATGATAGCGATGCCTCATTCCGCTATATTGATTGGCGATGGTTCTTTCCGCCAGATGTATTGATAGCGATGCCTCTTTCCGCTATTATGTGGACGATGATTCATGCTCAGGTGTATAGCGAGGTTTCATGCCACCTATTATATGACGAGGTATCATGCCGTCGATTCTATAGCGATGGACTGTACCGCTATATATTCAGCACAGGATTTTGGCCGCCTTCGAGCGATGGGTGCTGATTACGTATTATTATGGAGCGACGGAGATAGGTATGCCGCTATCTTGTCAGCGATGAGGTATGAGATATTGCTATTTTATTAGCATTATTATTGCTGGTATGCGTTGATATGCATGTTTTATTATGACTATTTACTAGCATGATGATGGATGACATATGTTGATGTACATGGACCGTCACGAGTTGACTAGGTCATTTAGATGTCATTGTTGACTTGTACCGTCACTAGTTGACGATACCTTAGATGCCATGAGTGGGCATGTGTCGTCACGGGATGGCGATGACGATAGTGCAGGAGATGTCTTATTAGACATACATCATCGTTACGATGAGCAATGCGTTAAGTATACGTTTTCAGTTGTATGCCTTGGGTGCCAGTGTCGGGCACAAGGAGACGTGTGCGTCACCGATTGACGTGACCCTTATACCGAGCGGGTTGCTCGAAGAATGGATGGACACGCTGTACATGTAATTGTACCGCAGAAATTGTTTGAGGCAATCATATTACGAGTGGTGATACCCCTGAGGTATGCTCGTTGGATTGGCTTTTTGGCCATGTTTTTGACGATAGGAGTAATCGTGGAGGAATTACTCGCTTTCTATTGATATGACATGTGGTAGACATGGTCACACCACCCATGAGGATGTAAGATGGGTCCTAAGGGAGTAGGATCAGGTTATGTTAAGTATATGGGGACATTGAAGTGTCCAGGGTATATCAGCATTGGAGGAATGTTGAGTAAAGACCCACTACTCTATTGATTGTTCTTCCCATGGTATGGTATGCCGTGTGGAAACGTCCATCTGATTGGTAGGTTTGAGGTGAACCTAGTGAGACAGCGATTAGTTTGTCTGCCGCGTGTGTGCAGCACCATGATGGGCTTGCTAGAGCCGTTATACTGCTCGTTGGAACCAAGTTTGGCAAATCGTAAGGTGATACGAAGTGGATTGTGGTGGACTCTGGTAGTCACCACGTCATTTGAAGTTGAGGTTGAGTATGCCTCACTGAAACGTATATATGTTTATGTTTAAATCTTGGGGAGACTTGTCTGGGACAGCTTATGATGTGAAGTACCAACGAGAGAGTCGTCAAGTCGTCGTTGATTCGGTCTGAGAATCCATGTATTTGAGTTGCAATGATGCGACTGCTCCTTCGATAGAGGAGGTTTGAAAGTGGAAACCAGGTTTGGTATGTGTACACCGTGGAATACTGGTGTTTCCCTCGTAACGATGTATGTTGGACATCGTGAGTCATGATAAGAGATATCAAGGAATGAAATCTACGATGGAATCAGGAGCGATTCGAATCCTTACAGTTTCAGTTGACTAACTGCTTTTGGATTATTAGCGTTGAGCTGTGCTGACGCTCTTTGACGTTATGATGGATTTGGAAGTTTATTCCACTCCAGAGTTTGACACGAGGTCAACATTCTCACGGTTGAGGTGTCAGTCAGGATGCGTTCTTACTAGTTGTATTAGAACTAAGGATGACTGTCCGGTCTACAGCCGTAAGTATTGGTTGTTTTGCAGTCATGAGAGACTGACTTTTGGGACGACCCGCATCGAGGTACGTTTTGCCTCTTGGGTGATATGTTGGTTTTGGTATGTCGCTCTGTTTCAGAGTTTGATGAGAGGTAAGTATCCTCACGTTTATTAAGACGATTCTGATATGGTCAAGAATCGAGGTTGTGGCTTCATGTTGTTGTGTAGCCCGGGTGTTAGGTGATACACCAGTGCTAATTTCGAGGACGAAATTCTTTTAGTGGGGGATATTGTGATGACCAGGGATTATAGGTGTTAATCCCGTAGTGTTAATGATCCCTAAAGTGGTTTTACGTGGCGATTTGGAGTTTAATCGCGATGTTGGGCCTTCTGGGCTCGTTTATTTGGGTAGTTGGGATCGTTGGATCCAGAGGTTGAGATTGTATTCACATTACGGTGTAAAACCTAAGAGTTGGTTTTTTTGATGTGTCTCGGAATCTCGGGTGCTGTGTGAGCACCGGTAGGGGGTTTTGGAGTTAGAGAGAGAGTTTTTGAAAACAGATGATTTTTAAGGAATCATGATGTATTTGTGGGGCTATTAATTTTTCGGGGTATTTTTGCTATAAATACCAATTGAACCCAAAATTTTAAAGGAAAATTTCATTTCAACCCCTTCATTTCCTCTCTCCTCTCCCGCGACCCTCTCCCGCTGCCAGCCCCTGCCCGCGCGCAAAAGCGCTTCGGCCGCCGCCGTCCCGCCGCCGATCGGCGCGTCCGACCTACCCAAGGCCTCGTCTCGTCCAGGCGCTCATTTCCCCTCCGGCAATTGAAAGTTTCATCGCGATTTGAGGTCGAATTTTGAGAAAGAGCGTCGATCCCCAAAAGTTAGGGTTCATCGGATTTCGTCCGATTTTGCTTCCGATTTCGTTGGGTAACGTTCCTTACCCCTTTTCCATGCTTATGATGTATTTTCCCTACCTATTGTGAATTATTGTGTTCGAATTTTGAGGATTGAGTTCGAATTTGTGGAGGTTGGTTCGAATTTCATGATGTGTGGGGGATTTATGTTCGATTTTGGGGATTGTTGGCATGAGGATGATAATTCTTGTTAGGATTCGATTTATTCATGTTTAATGAATTATGATGCTTAAGTGGGATTGAATTAAGATGTTATGGTTCGATTTTGCCCTAATTGGTGAGGGTTGATTTCGAATTTGGGGATTTTGACTATGGGTTGATGATTCATGTTAAGGATCGTTCATTACATGTTTTAAATGATTTATGACGCTTGGTTGGGTTCGAATTGTGATGCTAGGGTTCGAATTATTGAAGGTGTTCTTGGGCAATTTTTCGATATGTCGCATTCGTTTTCCCTCCCTGCATGTACCCTGCCCCGGGTCTTTTAAATGATTTATTGTCGAGTGTTGACAATATTTTGAAGGTTATGAATGTGCTTGAGCATGGGTTACATGTTCGTAAATAATTGTGAATTATTTATCGTTTTAGCACATCGTTTCTCGGGGCATGGAACTCGAGCAAGGTTTGGCTCGGACTTCGAGGATTTAAAGTACGTTTAGCGTACGAGCATAGTTTAAATGATGTTTTACAAGTATGATGCATGATTTAAGATATATGATATGTTTCACTATGATGGTATCGGGACTTGGTTACGATATGTTGTTTCACATGGTGGAATGCTCAGTGCCGCTATGAAGCGAGCCAATGATGAGTGTGGTTGCTACGGAGCAAACACCCATAGTATGACGTTACCTTGAAGTAAGAAATGAGAATGTGGTATTTGATTAGATATCTAGGATATCTGTATTTTATTCCCTATGGGTAATAATAGGAACAGAGACGTAGTTAATCAGAGAAGTGATTAACCAATATCGGAAGTTAAGAAAATCTCAATACGATATCTAGAATTATAATCATTGCTAGTTAAAGTAAGATGTTATGAAAGATGTTATGAAACGATGTTATGAAACGATGTTATGAAAAGATGTTATGAAACGATGTTATGAAATGATGTTATGAAATGTTGCTAATTATTGCTAAATTAAGTAAGATGTTATGAAAAGATGTTATGAAACGATGTTATGAAAAGATGTTATGAAAGATGTTATGAAACGATGTTATGAAACGATGTTATGAAAAGATGTTATGAAACGATGTTATGAAAAGATGTTATGAAACGATGTTATGAAAAGATGTTATGAAACGATGTTATGAAATGATGTTATGAAATGTTACCAATCATTGCCAAATAAAGTAAGATGTTATGAAAGGTTACTGATTTGAGACTGGCTAGGGTTAACCAATATGATGATTAACTGCATATTCAAGATTTGATGATTTATCTGTTTTGAGAACAGGGTTATACAGGGGTACGCTATGATGAGGATGATACCATCCAGGAAGTATCATATATGTTCCACAATATTTACATTTTCGTAAATTATGTACTATGTCATTATGATTATGAAATTGTGGAATTGGTATGCTCACCCCGTTGGGGGGGCTGTCTCTGTTGGGGCAGGTGAACAGGTACATCGATGGCTTTGGAGATGAGCTCGAGCTGTTGATTGGATGTACTCCCAGGATCGTGGTACCAGGGCTTGATGGAGCACGGTATCGTATAAAGTACCTATATACCCATGATGGTTTTATGCATATTCATGATGCTCGCATGTGAGCACGATTATACTTGTATATGGGTTGTATGTAAAGGCATGAGCCTTTCTCTCTTTCATTCTATGTTGCATGCAATTAGAGGTAGAATTGCTAAATGATAAGAGAGTCATTGGTGTATTATGTGGGTGTTGAAACCCACTTTTGTCATCATATGTGTGGTGTCTTCCCTGGCTGGGAATTTACTTGTTTTACTGCTTTCTGATGAGTATTATGTGTTCCCTGGCCGGGAATTATGTTATATGCTGTGCTCTTTTTTTTGGGATAGCTCTATTTATGGGGAGACTCTGCCCAAATTTTTATAAAAGTTCACAATGTGAAAAATGGCACCAAGAGGTTGGTAAAGGGCAATCATATGAGTCTTTTATTGTTAGGATGATGATCTTACAACATTGAGTATTAAAGGAAGTTTTGTAATTGACATTCAATGGTAAAGTATCATCTGAGCTTCCCGATTGACTTTTTATAGAAAGCATGTACCACACATAATGATTAATACACTAATCAAGGGTTAAGTTTATGGGGTCCTTACATTAGTGGTATCAGAGCAGTGGTTGCTCGTTGGGGCTGTTAAGGGCCTAGGAAGATATTGATAGCACATATTTATGCATGATGGCATTAATGTTATACGACATGACTAATTGTTTATGTGCTTTTATGATATGAAAAGTGGTATTGCTAACCATTGTGGTTGCAGGAATCGTGTAGAACACGATATGATGACATTAATAGTGATGTCTAACACTCTATATGCTACGTGCCAAGGAATCTGATTTTGGAAGAAAATCAGGGAAAAGAAAGATATGACGTATTGTCTGAGGACAGACTGAGTAGACAACCGACAGTGGAATACTTCGGTATGGTCTCAATTATTATTGAATATACTAATGCGTTTGTTCATGTACTGTTCAAGCAAGGAATGTACGTAAGAGGCGTACGGGCATCGGACGGTAACACACATCCTTATACTACAACTGTGCTTTTATTGCATGAGTATTCACGATGAGATGATGATGTGTATACGATGATGTTATACGATGTTTATACAATGAGGCTTATACGATGTTTATATGATGATGTTTATGATAAGTAAAGATGATAAGATGATTATGATGATGATAATGATAAGTAAGTTATGATGATGTTTACGATAAGTAAAGATGATAAGATGTTTATGATGATGATAGTGATAAGTAAGTTTATGATAATGTTTATGATAAGTAAAGATGATATGATGTTTATGATAATGATTATGATGATGATTATGAGGAACAAGATTATCATGATGATGTTTATATGATGTTTATATAATGATATAATGTTATTGTGGTAAGGTGCCACGGGGTAAGGTGCCCCACATGGTAAGTAGCCATGCGATGTTATTGTGGTAAGGTGCCACGGGGTAAGGTGCCCCACATGGTAAGTAGCCATGCGATGTTATTGTGGTAAGGTGCCACGGGGTAAGGTGCCCCACATGGTAAGTAGCCATGCGATGTTATTGTGGTAAGGTGCCACGGGGTAAGGTGCCCCACATGGTAAGTAGCCATGCGATGTTATTGTGGTAAGGTGCCACGGGGTAAGGTGCCCCATATGGTAAGAGGCCATACGATATTATTATGAGGATTTACGATGACTCATTCTTTTATGAGGACTGGCGATGGTTCTTTCCGCCAGATGTATGATAGCGATGCCTCATTCCGCTATATTGATTGGCGATGGTTCTTTCCGCCAGATGTACGATAGCGATGCCTCATTCCGCTATATTGATTGGCGATGGTTCTTTCCGCCAGATGTATGATAGCGATGCCTCATTCCGCTATATTGATTGGCGATGGTTCTTTCCGCCAGATGTATTGATAGCGATGCCTCTTTCCGCTATTATGTGGACGATGATTCATGCTCAGGTGTATAGCGAGGTTTCATGCCACCTATTATATGACGAGGTATCATGCCGTCGATTCTATAGCGATGGACTGTACCGCTATATATTCAGCACAGGATTTTGGCCGCCTTCGAGCGATGGGTGCTGATTACGTATTATTATGGAGCGACGGAGATAGGTATGCCGCTATCTTGTCAGCGATGAGGTATGAGATATTGCTATTTTATTAGCATTATTATTGCTGGTATGCGTTGATATGCATGTTTTATTATGACTATTTACTAGCATGATGATGGATGACATATGTTGATGTACATGGACCGTCACGAGTTGACTAGGTCATTTAGATGTCATTGTTGACTTGTACCGTCACTAGTTGACGATACCTTAGATGCCATGAGTGGGCATGTGTCGTCACGGGATGGCGATGACGATAGTGCAGGAGATGTCTTATTAGACATACATCATCGTTACGATGAGCAATGCGTTAAGTATACGTTTTCAGTTATATGCCTTGGGTGCCAGTGTCGGGCACAAGGAGACGTGTGCGTCACCGATTGACGTGACCCTTATACCGAGCGGGTTGCTCGAAGAATGGATGGACACGCTGTACATGTAATTGTACCGCAGAAATTGTTTGAGGCAATCATATTACGAGTGGTGATACCCCTGAGGTATGCTCGTTGGATTGGCTTTTTGGCCATGTTTTTGACGATAGGAGTAATCGTGGAGGAATTACTCGCTTTCTATTGATATGACATGTGGTAGACATGGTCACACCACCCATGAGGATGTAAGATGGGTCCTAAGGGAGTAGGATCAGGTTATGTTAAGTATATGGGGACATTGAAGTGTCCAGGGTATATCAGCATTGGAGGAATGTTGAGTAAAGACCCACTACTCTATTGATTGTTCTTCCCATGGTATGGTATGCCGTGTGGAAACGTCCATCTGATTGGTAGGTTTGAGGTGAACCTAGTGAGACAGCGATTAGTTTGTCTGCCGCGTGTGTGCAGCACCATGATGGGCTTGCTAGAGCCGTTATACTGCTCGTTGGAACCAAGTTTGGCAAATCGTAAGGTGATACGAAGTGGATTGTGGTGGACTCTGGTAGTCACCACGTCATTTGAAGTTGAGGTTGAGTATGCCTCACTGAAACGTATATATGTTTATGTTTAAATCTTAGGGAGACTTGTCTGGGACAGCTTATGATGTGAAGTACCAACGAGAGAGTCGTCAAGTCGTCGTTGATTCGGTCTGAGAATCCATGTATTTGAGTTGCAATGATGCGACTGCTCCTTCGATAGAGGAGGTTTGAAAGTGGAAACCAGGTTTGGTATGTGTACACCGTGGAATACTGGTGTTTCCCTCGTAACGATGTATGTTGGACATCGTGAGTCATGATAAGAGATATCAAGGAATGAAATCTACGATGGAATCAGGAGCGATTCGAATCCTTACAGTTTCAGTTGACTAACTGCTTTTGGATTATTAGCGTTGAGCTGTGCTGACGCTCTTTGACGTTATGATGGATTTGGAAGTTTATTCCACTCCAGAGTTTGACACGAGGTCAACATTCTCACGGTTGAGGTGTCAGTCAGGATGCGTTCTTACTAGTTGTATTAGAACTAAGGATGACTGTCCGGTCTACAGCCGTAAGTATTGGTTGTTTTGCAGTCATGAGAGACTGACTTTTGAGACGACCCGCATCGAGGTACGTTTTGCCTCTTGGGTGATATGTTGGTTTTGGTATGTCGCTCTGTTTCAGAGTTTGATGAGAGGTAAGTATCCTCACGTTTATTAAGACGATTCTGATATGGTCAAGAATCGAGGTTGTGGCTTCATGTTGTTGTGTAGCCCGGGTGTTAGGTGATACACCAGTGCTAATTTCGAGGACGAAATTCTTTTAGTGGGGGATATTGTGATGACCAGGGATTATAGGTGTTAATCCCGTAGTGTTAATGATCCCTAAAGTGGTTTTACGTGGCGATTTGGAGTTTAATCGCGATGTTGGGCCTTCTGGGCTCGTTTATTTGGGTAGTTGGGATCGTTGGATCCAGAGGTTGAGATTGTATTCACATTACGGTGTAAAACCTAAGAGTTGGTTTTTTTGATGTGTCTCGGAATCTCGGGTGCTGTGTGAGCACCGGTAGGGGGTTTTGGAGTTAGAGAGAGAGTTTTTGAAAACAGATGATTTTTAAGGAATCATGATGTATTTGTGGGGCTATTAATTTTTCGGGGTATTTTTGCTATAAATACCAATTGAACCCAAAATTTTAAAGGAAAATTTCATTTCAACCCCTTCATTTCCTCTCTCCTCTCCCGCGACCCTCTCCCGCTGCCAGCCCCTGCCCGCGCGCAAAAGCGCTTCGGCCGCCGCCGTCCCGCCGCCGATCGGCGCGTCCGACCTACCCACGGCCTCGTCTCGTCCAGGCGCTCATTTCCCCTCCGGCAATTGAAAGTTTCATCGCGATTTGAGGTCGAATTTTGAGAAAGAGCGTCGATCCCCAAAAGTTAGGGTTCATCGGATTTCGTCCGATTTTGCTTCCGATTTCGTTGGGTAACGTTCCTTACCCCTTTTCCATGCTTATGATGTATTTTCCCTACCTATTGTGAATTATTGTGTTCGAATTTTGAGGATTGAGTTCGAATTTGTGGAGGTTGGTTCGAATTTCATGATGTGTGGGGGATTTATGTTCGATTTTGGGGATTGTTGGCATGAGGATGATAATTCTTGTTAGGATTCGATTTATTCATGTTTAAATGAATTATGATGCTTAAGTGGGATTGAATTAAGATGTTATGGTTCGATTTTGCCCTAATTGGTGAGGGTTGATTTCGAATTTGGGGATTTTGACTATGGGTTGATGATTCATGTTAAGGGTCGTTCATTACATGTTTTAAATGATTTATGACGCTTGGTTGGGTTCGAATTGTGATGCTAGGGTTCGAATTATTGAAGGTGTTCTTGGGCAATTTTTCGATATGTCGCATTCGTTTTCCCTCCCTGCATGTACCCTGCCCCGGGTCTTTTAAATGATTTATTGTCGAGTGTTGACAATATTTTGAAGGTTATGAATGTGCTTGAGCATGGGTTACATGTTCATAAATAATTGTGAATTATTTATCGTTTTAGCACATCGTTTCTCGGGGCATGGAACTCGAGCAAGGTTTGGCTCGGACTTCGAGGATTTAAAGTACGTTTA
Source organism: Haberlea rhodopensis (assembly GCA_907163345.1). Classification (NCBI taxonomy): domain Eukaryota; kingdom Viridiplantae; phylum Streptophyta; class Magnoliopsida; order Lamiales; family Gesneriaceae; genus Haberlea; species Haberlea rhodopensis. The sequence goes on from CAJQUN010000295.1 coordinate 599,414, forward strand.
GCGTACGAGCATAGTTTAAATGATGTTTTACAAGTATGATGCATGATTTAAGATATATGATATGTTTCACTATGATGGTATCGGGACTTGGTTACGATATGTTGTTTCACATGGTGGAATGCTCAGTGCCGCTATGAAGCGAGCCAATGATGAGGTGTGGTTGCTACGGAGCAAACACCCATAGTATGACGTTACCTTGAAGTAAGAAATGAGAATGTGGTATTTGATTAGATATCTAGGATATCTGTATTTTATTCCCTATGGGTAATAATAGGAACAGAGACGTAGTTAATCAGAGAAGTGATTAACCAATATCGGAAGTTAAGAAAATCTCAATACGATATCTAGAATTATAATCATTGCTAGTTAAAGTAAGATGTTATGAAAAGATGTTATGAAAAGATGTTATGAAACGATGTTATGAAACGATGTTATGAAAAGATGTTATGAAACGATGTTATGAAATGATGTTATGAAATGTTGCTAATTATTGCTAAATTAAGTAAGATGTTATGAAAAGATGTTATGAAACGATGTTATGAAAAGATGTTATGAAAAGATGTTATGAAACGATGTTATGAAACGATGTTATGAAAAGATGTTATGAAACGATGTTATGAAAAGATGTTATGAAACGATGTTATGAAAAGATGTTATGAAACGATGTTATGAAATGATGTTATGAAATGTTACCAATCATTGCCAAATAAAGTAAGATGTTATGAAAGGTTACTGATTTGAGACTGGCTAGGGTTAACCAATATGATGATTAACTGCATATTCAAGATTTGATGATTTATCTGTTTTGAGAACAGGGTTATACAGGGGTACGCTATGATGAGGATGATACCATCCAGGAAGTATCATATATGTTCCACAATATTTACATTTTCGTAAATTATGTACTATGTCATTATGATTATGAAATTGTGGAATTGGTATGCTCACCCCGTTGGGGGGGCTGTCTCTGTTGGGGCAGGTGAACAGGTACATCGATGGCTTTGGAGATGAGCTCGAGCTGTTGATTGGATGTACTCCCAGGATCGTGGTACCAGGGCTTGATGGAGCACGGTATCGTATAAAGTACCTATATACCCATGATGGTTTTATGCATATTCATGATGCTCGCATGTGAGCACGATTATACTTGTATATGGGTTGTATGTAAAGGCATGAGCCTTTCTCTCTTTCATTCTATGTTGCATGCAATTAGAGGTAGAATTGCTAAATGATAAGAGAGTCATTGGTGTATTATGTGGGTGTTGAAACCCACTTTTGTCGTCATATGTGTGGTGTCTTCCCTGGCTGGGAATTTACTTGTATTACTGCTTTCTGATGAGTATTATGTGTTCCCTGGCCGGGAATTATGTTATATGCTGTGCTCTTTTTTTTGGGATAGCTCTATTTATGGGGAGACTCTGCCCAAATTTTTATAAAAGTTCACAATGTGAAAAATGGCACCAAGAGGTTGGTAAATGGCAATCATATGAGTCTTTTATTGTTAGGATGATGATCTTACAACATTGAGTATTAAAGGAAGTTTTGTAATTGACATTCAATGGTAAAGTATCATCTGAGCTTCCCGATTGACTTTTTATAGAAAGCATGTACCACACATAATGATTAATACACTAATCAAGGGTTAAGTTTATGGGGTCCTTACAGAGAACAAAGTAGTTGTTGCTCGGACTGGTGTATTTCTTGAAAGAGAATTTATTTCTAGAAAAACCAGTGGGAGAAAAATAGTACTTAGTGAAGTTCAACCACAAGAAAACACTGAACCTGAGATTGAGATGGAAACAGAGCAGGCACCGCAAGCTGTTGTGGAAGAAGTACCTGCTCAAGAGACACAAGCCCAACGTAGGTCTGTAAGAGAACACCGGGAGCCACAGAGATATGGATTTCTTGTGACTCAACAAGGTGACTTACTACTTATTGATGAGGATGAGCCGTCATCTTATCAACAAGCTATAATGGGCACTGATTCTGAGAAATGGCAAGAGGCCATGAAATCTGAGATGGAATCCATGTATGCAAACCAAGTATGGACTTTGGTTGATCCACCTGAAGGGGTACGACCCATAGGGTGCAAATGGATTTTCAAGAAAAAGATCGATATGGATGGTAATGTACAAACCTATAAAGGTCGGCTGGTTGCAAAAGGATTCAAACAAATTCATGGTATTGACTATGATGAAACCTTTTCACCAGTGGCCATGGTTAAATCCATAAGGATCTTACTTGCAATAGCTGCATTTCATGATTATGAAATCTAGCAGATGGATGTCAAAACAGCTTTCCTTAATGGAAATCTGCTCGAGGATGTGTTCATGACACAGCCTGAGGGTTTTGTCGATCCAAAGGATGCTGGAAAGATATGCAAGCTACAACGATCCATTTATGGATTGAAGCAAGCTTCTCAGAGTTGGAATCTTCGTTTTGATGATGCAATCAAAGAGTTTTGTTTTATCAAAAACGTAGATGAACCTTGTGTCTACAAGAAGGTCAGTGGGAGCATAATCATTTTCCTAGTGTTGACATACTTCTCATTGGGAATGATATCCCTGCCTTACAATCTGTAAAGATTTGGCTAGAGAACTGCTTTTCGATGAAAGACTTGGGAGAAGCCACCTATGTATTAGGAATCAAGATCTATAGAGATAGATCGAGAAGGCTTCTTGGCCTAAGTCAAAGTACATACATAGACAAAGTGCTTAAAAGGTTTAGCATGCAAGAATCAAAGAAAGGATTCGTGCCTATGACACATGGAATTTATCTCTCGAAGGAACAGTGTCCTTCAACACCAGATGAGAGACAACGCATGAGTAAGATTCCATATGCGTCAGCCATTGGATCTATCATGTATGCCATGATATGTACTCGTCCCGATGTATCGTATGATTTGAGCATGACGAGCAGATATCAAGTTGATCCAGGTGAAGGTCACTGGATTGCTGTCAAGAATATCCTGAAGTACTTGAGAAGAACTAAGGATACATTCTTGATTTATGGAGGTGAGGAAGAGCTCAATGTAATGGGTTACACTGATGCAAGCTTCCAAACCGACAAAGATGATTTTCGATCGCAATCTGGATATGTGTATTGCCTAAATGGAGGTGCTCTGAGCTAGAAGAGTTCAAAGCAAGAGACAGTAGCCGATTTTACAACGGAAGCTGAGTATATTGTTGCCTCGGATGCAGCAAAGGAAGCTGTTTGGATCAGGAAGTTCATTTCTGAACTTGGAGTGGTGCCTAGCATTAAAGATCCGATAGAACTCTATTGTGACAACCATGGAGCGATCGCATTGGCTAAGGAACCTAGATCTCACCAAAGATCCAAGCACATACTTCGGCGCTTTCATTTCATTCGAGAAATCGTTGAAAGGGGAGATGTTAAAATATGCAAAGTACCAACAGATGATAACGTATCTGACCCATTGACGAAGCCACTGTCACAGCAGAAGCATCATCGTCATACTAGATCTTTAGGCATTAGGTATATGTCTGTGTGGTCTTAGTGCAAGTGGGAGATTTGTTGGGATATGCCATGAGACAAGTCATTACATGATTGTTTTGACATACAATGTTTATGATTTTATGAATGGCAATTCATTATTATATTATTCTTTTAACTGTGCAATGTGAATTAATATATATGTTAATGTCCTTAGAATAATATTGTATTATTCTTAAACATTGTCCCTACTCAAGTATTATCATGAATCAGGATAATGATAATACATAGAAACTAGTATGTATTGATTGATGAATTGTTCATTGATATGAGATATCAAATCAACACATGGGTACATGTTAGAGAACGATGTACTGGACAGACCCACCATGAGAATGCAACATGGATAGTTATATGATTGTCATATGCAATTCTCATCGTGATAATAATGTATGTAATCCTTACGACTTGTGATCATCAGAGATCCCAACATAAGGAGTTATGTATCTTGATATTGTCAAACGTTACCCGTAACAGGGTAAACTATAAAGGCGACTATTGGATACACTACGAATTATGTAGAGGGATGTTGACTGATCGAGATAGGATTTGTCCCTCCTATATAACAGGAGATATGTTTGGCCCTTGATCAAGTGAGAACTAAAATGCATGGCCATGCTCGAATGAGTCGATATGAGATATCGAGCTTATTCGTTTATTCTAGTTCTACTTGGGGATCAAGAAATAAAGATTGAATATACGAGTATGACTATTCCATGACTCGTGTTCAATCTAAACACAAAGGACAAAGGGATTAAGTTACATGGTTAATATTATCACAAGTTCTAAAGGTTATGTCGAGTCATTGACATTCTTGTAATTTGGGTAGCCTCGATGTGTTGCTAGATACCGCTCTTAGCTTGTAACGTAAAATAAGATTTTATGTCACTGCCAACATTACAAGATCCTATCGGGTCGCACAAAAGATTAAATCGATAAGGGAAATTAAATTCATTGGATGAATTAATTAATTAAGAAGAGTCTTAATTAAGTGATTAAAAGGTTTTAATTAAATCATGGGTTTGGGCCCATAAGACTTTAGGAAAGTCTTGAACCTTATGTATAGATCCGGTGTCTTGTAATCCATAAAATTTATATTCCGCTGCGTTAGATGCTTGATGGATTACTTACAAATCATACCAACAAGATTATGATATAAGAATGCATAACCGTAAATACAAATCACTTCCTTTAATATGCACGTAAAAGCTTCCTTTGGTTGTCCCTGTACCACAAGTACAATAAATAGATCATACTGCTAATAATGTATGTCATGACATGCACCAGTTCCGTCAATGCCAAACCAATTTCCAATTCTTATTATATCAGTGGCATAATACCCCTCGCGTTAACATGTGTGATATCCCCGAAATGTTTATGTGATTTTTAAACATTTATTATGTTATGAAGATTATGGTATTAATTCATTGGGTTGAATTAATAATATTGGAGAAACGCAGTTCAGGGTGCATGTGATATATGTTGGGAATTTGGGTGTGGCATAATTATTTTGGGGTGGGTGTTAATTGTTTTGGTGAAGCATGTTTAATTGGAACTTGAAGTATTTTATTGTTTAAATACTAAAAATATCATGTGAGGATATTTTAATACATCGTGCTAAATACCGGGACCAAAACATAACACATCACACCACCCAACACCCAACCACCCCCCCCCCAACCCATACCTGCCACAGCTGGCCTTATCCCCCACTTGCCCACATAATTCACTCACTCTCCACCACTCAAATCCCTTCCCTTTCTTTCCCAAATATCATCCAACACTACAGCTTCAAGTAGGAGGAGGGATTTGATGATTTATTGACCAAGAAACTTGCCAAAAATCGGAGCAAAATAGGGTGAGGAACCATGTTCTGGTTTTGATTTAAAGTTTTTTAAGTTCATGTTTATATTTGGTGTGAAAATGGCATGCTAGCTTAGGTTTTATTAAACCATCGATTCAAGTACATTTATGGTGTTTTTATGAAGTTCCTAGCATGTTTACTTGAGCATGTTATATGTGTTATGTGGTAGAATTGTTGGCTTGAAAATAGGTGCTCAAAAATCTGTGTAGAAAGATGATACCCTGTTTTTCAGAAAGTTTGATTGAGTAAGGATAAAGTTAGGCGATTTTGATGCATGTGGGTTTAAGGTTGGGTATAACTTTGATATGAATACATTCATGGTAGTACCTAGTAACTCCTAGCATGTTTGTTCAAGTATGTTGTATGTCATATATGCTAGATTGGATGGTATGAATATGAATGTTCGGGAATCTGGAAAAATCGCGCACAGAGTATGTGGCGATCGATCGCTACAAAGGCAGCGATCGATCGTCGAAGGCCAGTGGCCAAAACCAAAGGCAGGCGATCGATCGCCATGAATGGCGCGATCGGTCGCCCCAAGCCAGTGAAGTCTGGCGATCGATCGCCTCGGAGTAGCGATCGATCGCCAGAGGCAGAACAATGGAAATGATATTTTTTGTTGGAATTTTTGATTTTGATCTATAAATTGGTATCTAATATTGTGTTGTACACTGGTGTAGAGCCTTCACAGATAGCTACACAACGCAGGGGATAGAGTCCTGCAACACACCATATTTTGGAAAGGTACGTAAGCGACGTACGGGCATCCCAACGGTAACATGTATTATATATTCATTATTTGACATATGATAGATGCAAGGTGGTGCATTATGAGTATGATACATGTTGTTATGCATTGTTGTTGCATGTGTATATTGTGGAATAAATGGTGTGTATTCCACGAGTCAGGGTTATCACTGTGATGATTTTAATGCTTACCGCTTATACCGCTAAAAATGTGGAGCGGGAGGGGGGAGGCTCGCTTGCACATGGAGGCGAGGTATGCCATACGAAGCGAGGAAGAGATACCACTTGTATGAAGAAGCGAGGAAGAAGTATCGCTTGTTAAGAAAATTACAAGGCGAGGGGCATTAAAATACACTGATGATAAACTGACTAAGGATTGAAGTAAAGATTAAAGAAGTAAAGATATTTCATGACATTTATTTAAAGAAGCCATAATTTCATATAATGATTTGATCATGAGTTATGGTACAGGGACAACCAATGGGCTTTTTAAATGCATTGGAAATACAGGAAGTATTTTATATCTATGATTATGCATTATGCTTTACATTCATATTATGTTGAATATGAATTATGATGTGCTCATGTGTTGGGGGTTGTCTTTGTAGGTTCATTTAATACAGAGAACAAGGGTCGGGGTTGACACGTTGAGCTTTAAGGAGTGCTACAGGATTAGCATAACAGAGTTTCATTTTGTATAGTTTCTACAAGGAGTGTAGTAGAACTATAGTCTTACACGCTGTTACTAAGAAATGTAACTAATCCCTTTTGAAATTCTTTTGATACTGTAATCTCTATAAGCTCAGGATATCAACACGATCAAACCCTCTGATGAATATGATTAGTTCTCTTAATTGCACCTTATATTGTTGATTAGATAACGGGGTCTCACATTTAGTGGTATCAGAGCAGTGGTTAGATAACCAAAGAACGAGTAAAGGGTAGCCTTTAGAAACAAGTTGGCTAGGTATTCATTGGTGGGCATGTTTATGCATGTGGTGCATATTTTTGTATAAGTTGTTATACTAACATGCTTTTGAATATGATTACTCTTGTTATCTAACGGCTTATATTATGAACTGCTTTTGGTATTGTTGTTAACCCTTGTGTTACAGCATGGCGGCTATTAATCCGGAGAACCCTAATGAAGAGGTGGGGGATATAAGCAGTATCAATGCCAGTATTGCTCAGTCAAATCCTCTACCGCCACCTGATGTAGGCGTGGAGCCTATCGCACAGATACTGCTACCAGGGGAGATCAGTCTGACCCAATTCTTGAGCTATCATCCACGGCTATTTGAAGGAACTGAGACTGGGAAAGCAGCCGAGGAATGGCTTGAGAGACTGGAGCAAATATTCGTATCGGCACCCTGTGCACGGACTGCCTGGCTTAGGTTGGCAGAGTTTCAGTTGGCTAAGAAGTCTTCCATGTGGTGGAAGACAACAGTTATGGAGCTGAGGGCTCAGGGTATGACGGTTGATTGGACTGTATTTAGGCCCCGGTTCCTTAACCGGTACTTTTCTACAGCTGCCAAACAATTAAAGGAAGATGAGTTCACTAATTTGAAGCAGGGCGGCCTGTCAGTGTCAGATTATGCTATGCAATATTCCTCACTGTTGAGGTATGTACCTCATATCGCTGTGAGCAGTCATGCCAAGATGAGGCATTTCCAGAAGGGATTGAGGCCAGAGTTATTTGATCGGGTTGTCTCCAACAACCCCAACTCATTTGATGATGCCCTGACTAGGGCAGAGCTGGCAGAGATTGCAGTTGGTGCGTACAAGGAAGATGTGCCCCCTTTCATACCACTCAGAGACCAGCTGTTGACAGCCTGAGGCCACGAGGAGACCAGTTTAAGCCTCGTGGGGCCTCTTCATCTTCTAGATTCAGTGGGAAGAAGTCTCAGAGTCAGAAGCAAAGCAATCGGGGACCAACACATGGGATAAGACAGGGGGGAACAGGTGTGACCACTGTGGAGGATTTCATTTGTCACGTGACTGCCGAGGTTGTTATGTTTGTGGCAAGGTGGGCCACCTGGCTAGGGCTTGCCCCAATCGGGCAGGTCAGGCAGACTCTGGGCCGAATAGGCCAAGAACGCTAGGACGGCACCACCGAGACAGCAGTTTGCACCTCGACCACAGGGAGGTCAGGCGGCAGGACCGCCGCAGGGTCAAGTATATGCATTGACGCGAGAGCAGGCAGAGGCAGCCCCGGAGGAGGTGATTGCTGGTACGTGCCACTTACTTACGTACCCTGCATTTATTTTAGTAGATACAGGTGCTTCTCATTCGTTTGTATCTTCTGCTTTTGTGGAGAGACACCACTAGTGTTTGTCTCCGTTGCCCACGCCTCTTATGGTCTCGACGCCCACGGGAAAACATGTGATTGCAGATCGACTACTATCTGATTGCCTCATTTATTTTGAGGGCAATGATCTGAGGGCCGATCTGATTTTGTTAGAGATGACAGATTTTGACTGCATTGTCGGCATTGATGTGTTGAGCAGATACCAGGCCGTGGTTGATTAACGACAGAGGATGGTACATTTTCTGTCTGATCAGGGGTTCCAATGGACCTTTTATGGGGACCGCTCTCGTCCAAAGATTCTAGTGATCTCAGCAGTTAAGATGTCGTGGTTGTTGGAACGCAGTCACATGGGCTACATTATTTATGCCGTGAACGTATCTGAGGAAAAGGAAGAATTGAGGATCGAGGATATACCGGTCGTGGAGGAATTCATTGATGTGTTCCCCGATGAGATTCCAGGATTTCTGCCGATCAGAGATGTGGAGTTTGAGATTGAGTTACTGCCTGGGACATCAGCCATTTCCCGTGCCCCATACAGGATGGCACCGGCAGAGCTGAGGGAGCTGAAGGTGCAGTTACAGGAACTCCTCGACAAGGGATACATTCGTCCTAGTGTATCGCCTTGGGGTGCACCAGTCTTGTTCGTAAAGAAAAAGGATGGATCGATGCGCCTGTGCATCGATTACCGTCAATTGAATAAAGTGACGATTAAGAACAAGTACCCCCTTCCGAGGATTGATGACTTATTTGATCAACTTCAGGGCACAGAGCTTTACTCGAAGATTGATTTGAAGTCAGGCTACCACCAGATACGAGTTAGAGTTGATGACATACAAAAGACAGCCTTTCAAACTTGGTATGGGCACTACGAGTTCTTGGTGATTCCATTCGGGGTGACGAATGCCCCTGCAGTATTTATGAGCTTGATGAACAGAATATTTCAGAGGTATCTTGATCAGTTCGTCATCGTGTTCATTGACGACATTCTGGTTTATTCAAGAAGTAAGGAGGAGCATGCCAATCATCTGAGGACGGTACTTCAGATCCTCAGAGATCATCAGTTGTACGCCAAGCTCAGCAAGTGTGAGTTCTGGCTGAGCAGTGTAGCGTTCTTGGGTCATATTATCTCTCAAGAGGGGATATCAGTAGATCCCAGGAAGATAGAGGCAGTTATGGATTGGCCTGCGCCAACTTCAGTCACTGAGATCCAAAGTTTCCTTGGTTTGGCTGGGTATTATCGAATTTTTGTCGAAGGGTTTTCAAAGATTTCCAAGCCATTGACGCAACTAACTCAGAAGGGAGTTCCATTCTTTTGGTCGGAAGCTTGTGAGCAGAGCTTCCAGGAGTTGAAGTGTAGGGTCTTCCTACCTTAACATCATATATAACACATAAGATGGACTAAACATTCATTAATAACGTCTCAAGGTTCAGGTTGTAATTTGAGCTATTAAGATTACAGGCCAAAAATGAAATTTCAAAACTTAATTAATTACATTCTCAAAATGAATGTTAAAGCGATAGAATTATACTACTCCTAGAGTAGAGACTATCAAAAATCCTGTATCCTAATTTCTTTCATGCTCCTCATAGCTCACTGTCTCAACCCGACCCTGAGTCTTCTGTCCAAAAGTGTACCTACAGGGACAACACATCGTGAGCATGTACATCTTTACTTGATCATCATAAAAGAAACATAACAGTAAATGCATGAAATCTTAGTTAAGTAAACTTGATAGCTATTCGTTAACTTCTTCTTGTTGACCCTGATTCACATTCATACATATGGGCGTCTTACCCTATTACATGGCGTCTTACCATATCATAAACATCGTATGGCATCTTGCCATGTGGGCATCTTACCCAATCGTAACATCGTATGGTATCTTACCATATCATAACATCGTATCATGATATAAACATCATATAAACATCATCGTTACTTATCATCATCGTCATCATGGACATCGTATCCTCTTTACTCATCATAAACATCATCGTCATAACTTACTTATCATACTCATCATTCATCATAAACATCATTATCATAACTTACTTATCGTAATTCATCATCATAAACATCATTGGACTTATATAATCATTGCATAATCATAGTATAGGAGTATGGTTTACCGTCCGATGCCCGTACGTTTCTTACGTACCTTAATTCCAAAAGCGGAGGAGTTGGAGGACTTTATCTCCTTGATGTTGTGGGTACCTGGGATGGTTCTACATAACCATACAAATTGATATTAGAAGCTAAACAATAGCCCAATACCAAAAATTCAACAAAAATCATCATTTTCCAACTTTTGAACAGTGGCGATCGATCGCTCAAAACATGGCGATCGATCGCCTGATTTTTCACTTCGCGACGATCGATCGCTTAATATGAGGCGATCGATCGCCTGCTGCACAATTCGCTACTGGGCATTGGCGATCGATCGCGACATTTGAGGCGATCGATCGCCTACCTTCATTTTTCCCACTGCCTCTCGGCGATCGATCGCTGCATTTGTAACGATCGATCGCCACAACCAGTGGCCGCGATTTCACCATTTTTGTGTGCATTTTTCAAGCTCATCCTCATACCTTTCAAAACCAAACTTTCCTACAATATCAACAACATCATAACCCACTAAAACCCACATAAAACACTTCAAAAATCATACCCTAAACATGTATAACATATACTCAAAACAAACCCACATAAATCACTTCAAAATCACCCCATTTCAAAACCAAACATCATAAAAGCTTTAGGAATGGTTCCATACCTCTTAGGGACTCCAAATCTTACAATAAATCTCACAAACAAAGGTTTTGTGAAGATTTCTTCTTCCTTCCTTGTTGAATCTCGAAAATGGGGGAGAGTGTAGGGTTTGAAAGTAATTTGGGGATTTAGAGGGAAAGGTAAAGTGAGGTAAAGTGTAGGAAAAAGTGGGTATAATGGGGGTTAAAAGGGGTGGAGTAATTTTAATTAACATTTGTACCCCAAACTTAGCATGATGTATAAAACACCCTAACATGGTATTTTAAAAGCATTTTACAAAAATGCATCAAACTTCCTATAAATTCTCATATTCCTCATAATTAATAATCAACACAATAGATCATGTTAACACCCCATACCCAACAAATAAATCAATTACCACATAATTCATCATATAAACATCATTAATGCCCAAATTGCATATAATTAATTTCGGGGCATCACATGAAGCATAGATTGACTTCCGCACCAGTATTGGTGATTCCCAGGGAGAACAAGGGGTTCGTTCTCTATACTGACGCATCGCTTCAGGGTTTAGGATGCGTGCTGATGCAGGATAAGCACGTTATGGCTTATGCTTCAAGACAATTGAAGCCACACGAGACAATGTATCCAGTCCACGATTTGGAACTAGTAGCTATAGTGTTTGCCTTGAAGATATGGCGACACTATGTATACGGTACCTCATTCACTATCTTCACTGATCACAAGAGCCCGAAGTTCTTGTTTACACAGGCTGAGCTAAATATGAGACAGAGGAGATGGATGGACCTGCTGAAGGATTATGACTGTGAAATCGAATACCATCCGGGAAGAGCAAATTTGACAGCCGATGCTTTGAGTCGGAACGTGAAGAGCACGGCAAAGGATGCCATGTGTCTATCAGCTATGATGGGATCCTACTGCCAGTTAGGATTTGATTATGATGTGTCTACTTCACCGGTACAGGTATTGACCTTATTAGCTGAGCCCGTTATTTATGATCACATCAGGAAGGCTCAGGAGACTGACGAGGAAGTTCAGAGATGGTTTTCATTGGTTCGTCTGGGTCAGTCGTCAAAGTTCAGGACGGCTGAGGATGGTTCCTTGAGGTTAGGTGATCGATGGGTGGTTCCGAATACGCCTGAGTTGCGTCAGGGAATATTACAGCGAGCTCATTGCAGCAGGATGAGTATCCACCCGGGCGGAAAGAAAATGTATAAGGACTTATGTAGCCAATTTTGGTGGAGACGAATGAAACAAGATGTCACCACATTCGTCAAGAGGTGTCTGATTTGTCAGCAAGTGAAGGCCGAGAGGCAGAGGCCTGGTGGTGAGCTTAGAAGTTTGGAGATACCAAAATGGAAGTGGGAGCACGTATCCATGGACTTCGTGACCCACTTACCGAGGACTGTTTCGGGTTTTGATGCTATCTGAGTAGTCGTGGACAGACTGACTAAAGTGGCTCACTTCATTCCATACTGTATGACCTTCACGTACTTGATATGTCAGAGATGTGGTGAGACTGCATGGGATCCCTGTTTTGATTGTGTCTGATCGAGATCCGCGGTTTACATCTCACTTTTGGGAAGGTCTTCAGTCAGCCCTGGGTACAGAATTAAGGTTGAGCACAGCCTATCATCCCCAAACGGACGGACAGACCGAGCGTACCATACAGACGCTTGAAGATATGTTACGGGCTTGTGTGTTGGAGTGATACTTCGTGACAGGACTCAGTGGCCTTGGTAGAATTTTCTTATAACAATAGCTACCAGGCAAGCATACAGATGGCTCATTTTGAGGCTCTCTATGGTAGATGTTGTAGGTCGCCTTTATGTGGGACGACGTGGACCAGATTTGATCCGGGAAATGGAAGAAAAGGTAAAGGTGATAAGACAGAAAATGAAAGCAGCCCACGACAGACAGGAAGCATTTGCTAATCAACGGCGTCGGCCGTTAGAGTTTCAGTTGGGCCACAGAGTCTTTTTGAAGATCTCACCTTTCAGAGGTGTAGTACGTTTTGGGATGTGGGAGAAGTTATCCTCGAGATATGTAGGGTCGTACGAGATCTTACAGCGTGTTGGTACTCTGGCATACCGATTGGCTTTACCGCCCTCTCTGTCCGGCATTCACGATGTGTTTCATGTGTCTATGTTGCGGAAGTACGAGCCAGATCCTTCTCATGTGTTGCAGCCTTCTGAGGTTCAGATAGAGTCCAATGTTTCCTATGTGGAGCGGCCTATCAGGATTTTGGATCGGGCAGATCACAGACTACGAAACAAGGTTATTCCTATGGTCAAAGTTCAGTGGGATCGTAGGGGTGTCGAGGAGGCCACGTGGGAGACGGAGCGACACATGGTGCAGCACTACCCGGAACTGTTTTCTAGTATGTGTTTATGTTTTGTTTTGTATTGGGTAAGTGCATGCTGATTTCGAGGACGAAATCTTATAAGTAGGGGAGTATTGTGATATCCCCGAAATGTTTATGTGCTTTTTAAACATTTATTATGTTATGAAGATTATGGTATTAATTCATTGGGTTGAATTAATAATATTGGAGAAATGCAGTTCAGGGTGCATGTGATATATGTTGGGAATTTGGGTGTGGCATAATTATTTTGGGGTGGGTGTTAATTGTTTTGGTGAAGCATGTTTAATTGGAACTTGAAGTATTTTATTGTTTAAATACTAAAAATATCATGTGAGGATATTTTAATACATCGTGCTAAATACCGGGACCAAAACATAACACATCACACCACCCAACACCCAACCACCCCCCCCCCCAACCCATACCTGCCACAGCTGGCCTTATCCCCCACTTGCCCACATAATTCACTCACTCTCCACCACTCAAATCCCTTCCCTTTCTTTCCCAAATATCGTCCAACACTCCAGCTTCAAGTAGGAGGAGGGATTTGATGATTTATTGACCAAGAAACTTGCCAAAAATCGGAGCAAAATAGGTTGAGGAACCATGTTCTGGTTTTGATTTAAAGTTGTTTAAGTTCATGTTTATATTTGGTGTGAAAATGGCATGCTAGCTTAGGTTTTATTAAACCTTCGATTCAAGTACATTTATGGTGTTTTTATGAAGTTCATAGCATGTTTACTTGAGCATGTTATATGTGTTATGTGGTAGAATTGTTGGCTTGAAAATAGGTGCTCGAAAATCTGGGTAGAAAGATGATACCCTGTTTTTCAGAAAGTTTGATTGAGTAAGGATAAAGTTAGGCGATTTTGATGCATGTGGGTTTAAGGTTGTGTATAACTTTGATATGAATACATTCATGGTAGTACCTAGTAACTCCTAGCATGTTTGTTCAAGCATGTTGTATGTCATATATGCTAGATTGGATGGTATGAATATGAATGTTCGGGAATCTGGAAAAATCGCGCACAGAGTATGTGGCGATCGATCGCTACAAAGGCAGCGATCTATCGCTGAAGGCCAGTGGCCAAAACAAAAGGCAGGCGATCGATCGCCATGAATGGCGCGATCGATCGCCCCAAGCCAGTGAAGTCTGGCGATCGATCGCCTCGGAGTAGCGATCGATCGCCAGAGGCAGAGTAATGGAAATGATATTTTTTGTTGGAATTTTTGATTTTGGTCTATAAATTGGCATCTAATATTGTGTTGTACACTGGTGTAGAGCCTTCACAGATAGCTACACAACGCAGGGGATAGAGTCCTGCAACACACCATATTTTGGAAAGGTACGTAAGCGACGTACGGGCATCCCAACGGTAACATGTATTATATATTCATTATTTGACATATGATAGATGCAAGGTGGTGCATTATGAGTATGATACATGTTGTTATGCATTGTTGTTGCATGTGTATATTGTGGAATAAATGGTGTGTATTCCACGAGTCAGGGTTATCACTGTGATGATTTTAATGCTTACCGCTTATACCGCTAAAAATGTGGAGCGGGAGGGGGGAGGCTCGCTTGCACATGGAGGCGAGGTATGCCATACGAAGCGAGGAAGAGATACCGCTTGTATGAAGAAGCGAGGAAGAAGTACCGCTTGTTATGAAAATTACGAAGCGAGGGGCATTAAAATACACTGATGATAAACTGACTAAGGATTGAAGTAAAGATTTAAGAAGTAAAGATATTTCATGACATTTATTTAAAGAAGCCATAATTTCATATAATGATTTGATTATGAGTTATGGTACAGGGACAACCAATGGGCGTTTTAAATGCATTGGAAATACAGGAAGTATTTTATATCTATGATTATGCATTATGCTTTACATTCATATCATGTTGAATATGAATTATGATGTGCTCACGTGTTGGGTTGTCTTTGTAGGTGCATTTAATACAGAGAACAAGGGTCGGGGTTGACACGTTGAGCTTTAAGGAGTGCTACAGGATTAG
Source organism: Haberlea rhodopensis (assembly GCA_907163345.1). Lineage (NCBI taxonomy): Eukaryota > Viridiplantae > Streptophyta > Magnoliopsida > Lamiales > Gesneriaceae > Haberlea > Haberlea rhodopensis. The sequence continues at coordinate 614,989 of CAJQUN010000295.1, forward strand.
CAGAACAGAGTTTCATTTTGTATAGTTTCTACAAGGAGTGTAGTAGAACTATAGTCTTACACGCTGTTACTAAGAAATGTAACTAATCCCTTTTGAAATTCTTTTGGTACTGTAATCTCTATAAGCTAAGGATATCAACACGATCAAACCCTCTGATGAATATGATTAGTTCTCTTAATTTCACCTTATATTGTTGATTAGATAACGGGGTCTCACAACATGACAGCGGCATTAATAACCCTCGCTTCGACAATACCAGCGGCAAATAATATCCCTCGCTATAATAGGACAACGGCGTGTTCTTCGCTTCTACATATTAGCGGCAAATATTCTCTCATCGCTACGGTATGACAGCGGCAAGTATTCTATCATCGCTACGTCATGAAAGCGGCAAGTACTAATCTCGACTTACAATCACATGCACCAATGCATCCAATGAGTGTATGCAACCATAATGCATCAACCAATATGTATATGCAACCATAATGCATCAACCAACAAATATATGCAACCATAATGCATAACTGTAAGGACCCTCGTGCCCTTAAACCACTATTAGTGTATTAATCCATGTATTTAGTGCATACAATCATATAATGAGGGGGAAAAGAACCACATGCTACCATAGCATAACATACCAATAATAAAATTTCTTACATTAACCCATGTAATGTCCAATTCCCCCATTCCAGTCCACTTACATAGCATGCACCCTTATAAAACACTAATATATTCTCGATTCATTTAGCAATTCCTCACATTAATTGCATGCAAACCATAAATGAAGAGAGAAAGGCCCATGCCCTTTATACAAACCATATACACATATAGGAGTGCTCACATACTAGCATCAAATGAGTGTATGTGTATCTAATGTATAAAATACCCTACATGATAGCGGTACTGGTACTTCAATCCTGGAAGCACCACCAATCCATAGCTCGATCTCTACGCTGGAGCTACCTTTGTAACTGCTCCACCTGCCCCAACAGAGACATCCCCCACACGGGGTGAGCATACCAATACCAGTGATCCAATAAACACAATATCATAGTTCATAATTTACAGAATGTAAATGCTATGAATTTTAAAAGATACTCTTTGGATGGTATTATTCTCATCCGGGATCCCCTGTGTTGTTCCTGTTCTCAAAATAACCGAAACCATCAAATTCCCAAAAGCCAGTTAATCCTCTCATTGATTAACTAAATCCATTCCTTCCATGCTAGCTTCATAATCAAATATGATTAAATCATTAAACAAATGACTATAGATATCATATATATCTAACCAATAATTCCATATTTCTATTTCATCGCTCGCTCCACAATAGCGCAATTTTAACCCCACGCACGCTCAACAGCAGCGGCGTCATAACCGATGTTCGTTCAACAGCGACAACATCCAATCATTGCTCGCTCAAAAGCGGCACCATTTAATTCCTAATATATATCCATTCATTGCAAATACAATAAACCATGCATTTCACAGTTGCATTAATATAAAAGGCTATGCTCGTACGTTATACGTACCTTATAATTCCGTAGTCCGAATCAAACCTTGCCTTAGTCCCGTGACCTGATAAATTATGTGCTAACACATAAAATAATTCACAATTAATTACAAGCATGCAACCACGTGCTCAAGCACGTTTACAGTCCCCAATTATATCATCAATTAATGACGATTAACCATTTAAAAGACCCCGACCGAAGCATGCATCGAAAATAAACACAAAATAATTCCCCAAAATCAAGCACTGGCGATCGATCGCTTCATCCCAGGCGATCGATCGCCTCTCAACAATAGGCATGGGAGATCGATCGCTCCATTCCAGGCAATCGGTCGCCTCTCAGTGTAATTGGCTACTGCCTCCTGACGATCGATCGCTTCCTTTGAGGCGGTCGATCGCCTCACTGTACAAAATGGCCACTGCCCCTTGGCGATCGATCGCTTCATTTGAGACGGCCGATCGCCTCACTGTTCATCGTCTTCAAAATTTAACAAACGACGCGGTGATCGATCGCCCCGCCCTAGGGATCGATCGCCTCGACCTGTTCCAGCCAAAAATGGCGGTTTTCATGCAAAAACTTCATCAACAACAATCACCACACCCCCATACACCATAGCCATACAAACTCCTTAAACACGCAAATCCATTTAAAATTCCAAAAACTCATACCCAACCCAGACCTTAACTAAACTACACAATGCTACTACCAAATCGAAGATAAATGCGAGGGGAAGAACAATACCTTAATATCTTCAAGAAATTCGGCTCCCAAGTCGAGCCTCCATCGATTTTCTTCCATGGGAGAAAAGAGGGGAAATGGGTGGGGAGAGAGGCGCAGAAGAGAGGGGAGAGAGAGAGGAGAAGGGCAAAATGCTTGAACACCGAGTCCATTTGGTATATATAGTACCAAAACTCCAAAATCCCGAGTCCTTCACAAATACATCATGATTCATTAAAAATCATCTGTTTCCAATAATTATCTCTCCAATCTCAATTTCCAATACCAGCCCCAATACAAAGTACCCCGGACCCCAGATACCACCAAAAACCCAATTCCAAGGTTTTTCACCATGATGAGAATACAATCTCAACCCTTGGATCCAACGATCCCAAAGACGCGATTTAACATCCTCGGGTGTCCCAACACCAGAATAAATTCATAATTGCCACAATTAAAATCTATTGAGGGCAATTACCACACCGGGATTAACACCATTTGTGATGACCAGAGATTATAGATGTTAGTCCCAGAGTGTTAATAACCCCTAAAGTTGTTTTACGTGGCGATTTGGAGTTTAATCGAAGTGTTGGGCCTTCCGGGCTCGTCTATTTGAGTAGTTGGGATCGTTGGATCCCGAGGTTGAGATCGTATTCTCATTTCGGTGAAAACCTATGAGTTGGGTTTTTAGTGTGACTCGGAATCTCGGGCGCTTTGTGTGAGCACCGATAGGGGGTTTTTGGGTTAGAGAGAAATTTTTGAAAACAGGTGATTTTTAATGAATCATGATGTATTTGTGGGGCTATTAGCATTTCGGGGTATTTTTGCTATAAATACCAGTTGAACCCGAGATTTTAATTATCAGAACCATTTTTCCTCACCTTGTTTCTCTCTCCTCGCCCGCGCGATATTCCCGTCTGCCCCTACCCCCGCGCCGCCGGCTTCTTCTCTTCCAGGCGCACCTCTCCATACCATCAATTCGAAGTTTGGTCACGATTTGAGTTCGGATTTTGCAGGAAAGCGCCGATCCCCAATTTTCTAGGGTTCTTCGATTTTCATCCGATTTCCTTCCGATCTTCGTATGGGTAACCTTCCTTACCCCTTTTTTGTCCCTCTCATGTAATTCCCTGCTAAATTTGGTGGTATTGTGTTCGAATTTAAGGATTTGTGTTCGAATTTAAGGATTTTGGTTCGAATTTCATGCTGTTTGCGTGGGTTATGTTCGAATTTTGGGGGTTTTTGGCAAGGGGTGTTGATTCTTGCTATTGATCGATTAATTCATGTTTTAGATGATTTATGGTGCTTAGTTTGGGTTCGATTTGTGTTGTGAAGGTTCGAAAATTTGTGGGGAGTTCTTGAACAATTTTTGATAATGGTTAATTGTCGTGTGTTGACAATATTTTTGAGGGTTATGGGTGTGCTTGAGCATGGGTTGCATGTTCGTAAATAATTGTGAATTATTTATCGTGTTAGCACATCATTCCTCGGAGCATGGAACTCGAGCAAGGTTTGGCTCGGAGTTCGGAAATTTAAGGTACGTGCGACGTACGAGCATTACTGTATATAAGAGCATTTGTGAAATGCATAATGTATTTTAATTGCATTAGATGGTTGTGGGTATGGCTATATATATATGTGTTGATATGACTATGGAACGACCTAGTCTTGACATTGCTGCCACAAGTGTGCGTAATACTAGAGTAGTATAACCTTACATGAGATATGGGGTACTGGGTTTATATGACTATTGTAGGGCATTTGAGATGCCTGAGAATGATCGTGGAATCATGTATTCATTATAAGACATGTGAGATGTCTAAGTATAATGGAGAATTGGTAAAATAAATGCTAGGCATTTGAGCCATCTGTGATTGGTAGCAAAGTCGAAAAATCAGTATTAGATATCGAGATATCTATATTTGTATGTATAATGAATTTGGAATCATTAATTATTGATACATGAGAATCAGGCATGCTATGAGTTAAATCAATGTGTTGATTTACTGATTTTTGAGATTTGATGAGTTTGATGATTGTGAGAACAGGGACAGTACACGGAATCCCGGATGAGGACGTTGCCATCCAGGGAGTATCGTTTAAAATTCATTAGTATTTACTTTTGTTGTAAATTATGAATTTCATTATTGTGATTATGAGATTTTGTGTATTGGTATGCTCACCCCGTTGGGGGCTGTCTCTGTTGGGGCAGGTGAACAGGTACATTGATGGCTGTGGAGCCGAGCTCGAGCTATTGATTGGATGTACTCCCAGGATCGTGGTACCAGGGCTTGATGGAGCACGGTATCGTATAGAGTACTTATATACACCCGAAGGTTATATACATATTTATGATGCTCGCATGTGAGCACGGTTATGCTTGTATATGGGTTGTATATAAAGGCATGAGCCTTTCTCTCTTTCATTCTATGTTGCATGCAATTAAGAGTAGAATTGCTAATGATATGAGAGTCATGGGTGTATTATGTGGGTGTTGAAACCCACTTATGTTGTTTTATGTGTGGTGTCTTCCCTGGCTGGGAATTTACTTAGCGTTGCTGTGTTCTGTTGAGAAAGTGTTTTCCCTGGCCGGGAATTATATATTGTGATGCGTTTTTATTTCGGGATGGCTCTATTTATGGGGAGACTCTGCCCAAATTTTTATAAAAGTCTACCATGTGAAAAGTGGTGTAATGGGGATGGAAATGGGCGGAATCCATGAGTCTATTGTTGGTAGAGATGATCTTAATGTTGAATATTAAAGAAATTTTGTAATTGACATTCAATGGTAAAGTATCATCTGTGTTTCCCGATTGATTTTATTGAAAGCATGTGCCACACATAATGATTAATACACCAATCAAGGGTTAAGGGCTTGGGGTCCTTACATTAGTGGTATCAAAGCCAGGTTAGCTCTTTGGGGCTGTTAAGGGCCTAAGAAGTTATTGATAGCACTTATGCATGATGGCATTAATGTTGTATGACACAACTAGTTGTTTATGTGTTTTTATGATATGAAAAGTGGTGCTGCTAATCATTGTGGTTGCAGGAATCGTGTAGAATGTGATGGGATGGCATTAATGGTGATGTCTGGCACTTCATGTATTATGTGTTAAGGGATCTGATTTTGTGGGAAAATCAGGAAAGGTGAGACGTACGGGCTTCGGACGGTAAAACGTGTTACACCTTTGATTATGTATATCGTGGGTAGTGAACCCTTACATGTGATGGTATATGTGAAATGATAGTGATATATATTGTGATAATGGAATCAACTGTTGTGCTTGATTATTGTGGTAGAATTGATGAGGTACTTGCCGCTGTCATGTCTAAGCGAGGTAACATGCCGCTGTCATTGTCGAAGCGAGGGGTCCTAAAATTCCGCTGTTGTATTGGGACCGGAACAGTCACAATTCTAGTGATTAATGTGGAATATTGTGGTTATAACTGGAACGTGATATCGATCGTTATATTGTGAACTGTGGTATTAACCTGGATGCAGGTACATGGAGCTAGTGGAAGTTCCGGTAGTTGTTATATTCGAGCGAGGGAGGTACTTGCCGCTGTCATATGAAGCGATGGTAATATGATATTTGCCGCTGTCATGTCTAAGCGAGGTAACATGCCGCTGTCATTGTCGAAGAGAGGGATATCATATGATGCCGCTATATGTCGAAGCGATGGGTCCTAAAATTCCGCTGCTATAACAAGACCGGAACAACCACATTATCGATATTGATAGCGATGTCTCATTCCGCTATGTTGGTTGGCGATGGTTCATGCCGCCAAGTGTATTGATAGCGATGTCTCATTCCGCTATGTTGGTTGGCGATAGTTCATGCCGCCAAGTGTATTGATAGCGATGTCTCATTCTGTAAGGACCCCAAGCCCTTAAACCTTGATTAGTGTATTAACCACTATGTGTGGTACATGCTTTCTATAGAATGTCAATCGGGAAGCTCTGATGATACTTAATCATTGCCTGTCAATGAAAGACTCATATGTTTGCCCTTTACCAACCCCTTGGTGCCACTTTTCACATTGTAAACTTTTATAAAAATTTGGGCAGAGTCTCCCCATAAATAGAGCTATCCCAAAAAAAGAGTACAACACATAACAAAATTCCCGGCCAGGGAACACATAATACTCAACAGAAAGCAGTAATACAAGTAGATTCCCAGCCAGGGAAGACACCACACATATGTCAACAAAAGTGGGTTCCAACACCCACATAATACACCAATGACTCTCATATCATTCTAGCAATTCAACCTAATTGCATGCAACCTTAAATGAAAGAGAGAAAGGCTCATGCCTTTATATACAATCCATATACAAGTATAATCGTGCTCACATGCGAGCATCATGAATATGTATAAATCCTCAGGTGTATATATAGGTACTCTATACGATACCGTGCTCCATCAAGCCCTGGTACCACGATCCTGGGAGTACCTCAAATCAACAGCTCGAGCTCAGCTCCATAGCCATCGATGTACCTGTCCACCTGTCCCAACAGAGACAGCCCCCAACGGGGTGAGCATACCAATACACAAAATCCCATAATCATAATAATGAAATTCATAATTTACAACACAAGTAAATACTAATGAATTTAAATGATACTCCCTGGATGGCAACATCCTCATCCGGGATTCCGTGTACTGTCCCTGTTCTCACAACATCAAACTCATCAAATCTCATAAATCAGTAAATCAACGCATTGATTAACTCATCGCATGCCTAATCCTCGAATATCAACATATAGTGATTACAAATTCATTAAACATGCAATTACAGATATCACAATATCTAATACTGATTTCACAACCTTGCTATCAATCACAGATAGCTCAAATGCCTTAGCATTTATTTTACCAATCCTTCATTATACTTAGACATCTCAAGTGTCTTATAATGAATACATGAGTCTACAAACCTGAACATCTCAAATAGTCTTATAATGATATACACGATTCTACGAACTTAGACATCTCAAATGTTCTTACGAAGAATACATGATTTTACGATCATTCCCAGGCATCTCAATGCCCTAATATGTCAAAAACCATACCCCTATATCATGCAAGAGTCCATCCTACTCTAGTGTCACGCACGCTAACAAGCGGCGATATCAAGATTTGGGTCATTCCTTGGCTATAATCAACATATATATATATAATCCTCATGCGCGATTATGCAATGAAATCAATTTTCATTATGCATTCACATATGCCCCTAAAATAAGAATGCTCCGTACGTCGCACGTACCTTAAATCTCCGAAGTCCGAGCCAAGCCTTGCTCGGTTCATGCCCCGATGATGATGTGCTAACACGATAATAATTCACATAATTTACATCAATCAATATAGCGGAAATGAACATCCCTTCAATCACTCCCGGAATGAACCATCGCCAATAAAATCGAATGAACCATCGCTATCTTAAAATTCTTCAAATTCGAACCACTTATCAATTCTAATCAAGCTTCATCATACTCTTAAGATGTGAATCCATCAATGGCTTCATATGACCTTTGCCAAGCATTTGAAACCTCACTAGGATAACCTCGAAATGTGGAAATATCAATAAGCATTTCAATGCTTCTCAAACTCCAATAAGCGGAATCCTTCCCCTTCATATGGACTTTAACGGACGCATTGAAATCCTCACTTTTATTTCACAATTACCATATGAAAAAATGCGATCAAATGTTCATATCATAATGCACTATCTATGCATACCTTGATTTACCTTGTGTTAAATGACTAACCAATAATACATGTTGCCCTTGGGATGCCCGTACATATGTATAATCATCATTCCTTTTCGTATTCCTTATTTCCTGTAACCTGCAACCATCAGGGTTAACAACAATAGCCATATACGCTATGCATCAACATTCAATACATAATAAAAACACATTATATGAATGTATGGATATGCAATGTCATGACATTCTTTTTCCTTAAATCCTTATTTCATCCTGAGCCCTTATCATTAGTACATTTTAATGCTTCTTGCTACTCCAGGAAAGCGGAATTCTTCCTCGCTTCCACTGGACTTTAGCGTTGCTACTCCATGTAAGCGGGACTCTTCATCGCTTCCAATGGACTTTAGCGTTGCTACTCCATATAAGCGGGACTCTTCATCGCTTCATATGGACTTTAGCATAAGCCATTAAAATCCTTACTAAGATAACTTTGACTCAAGAAATACACCTCTTATATTTCATAACATGCATATGCAAAAACAATGCACAATAACATATACTATAACCTTAATGCACCACTTTGCATTCATCATGTGTCAACAAGACAATATAAAGTACATGTTACCTCGGAAATATCCCTTTACCGGATTTTCTTAAAAAAAACCAGCTTCCTTGGCACATAATACACGGAGTGCCAGACATCCCTATAAATGTCATCCTATCGTGTTCCACACGATTCCTGCAACCACAATGGTTAGCAATACCACTTTTCATATCATAAGAGCACATAACAATTTGTTATGTCATACAACATTAATGCCATCATGCATAAATATGTGCTATCAATAACTTCCTAGGCCCTTAACAGCCCCAATGAGCAACCACTGCTCTGATACCACTAATGTAAGGACCCCAAGCCCTTAAACCTTGATTAGTGTATTAACCACTATGTGTGGTACATGCTTTCTATAGAATGTCAATCGGGAAGCTCTGATGATACTTAATCATTGCCTGTCAATGAAAGACTCATATGTTTGCCCTTTACCAACCCCTTGGTGCCACTTTTCACATTGTAAACTTTTATAAAAATTTGGGCAGAGTCTCCCCATAAATAGAGCTATCCCAAAAAAAGAGTACAACACATAACAAAATTCCCGGCCAGGGAACACATAATACTCAACAGAAAGCAGTAATACAAGTAGATTCCCAGCCAGGGAAGACACCACACATATGTCAACAAAAGTGGGTTCCAACACCCACATAATACACCAATGACTCTCATATCATTCTAGCAATTCAACCTAATTGCATGCAACCTTAAATGAAAGAGAGAAAGGCTCATGCCTTTATATACAATCCATATACAAGTATAATCGTGCTCACATGCGAGCATCATGAATATGTATAAATCCTCAGGTGTATATATAGGTACTCTATACGATACCGTGCTCCATCAAGCCCTGGTACCACGATCCTGGGAGTACCTCAAATCAACAGCTCGAGCTCAGCTCCATAGCCATCGATGTACCTGTCCACCTGTCCCAACAGAGACAGCCCCCAACGGGGTGAGCATACCAATACACAAAATCCCATAATCATAATAATGAAATTCATAATTTACAACACAAGTAAATACTAATGAATTTAAATGATACTCCCTGGATGGCAACATCCTCATCCGGGATTCCGTGTACTGTCCCTGTTCTCACAACATCAAACTCATCAAATCTCATAAATCAGTAAATCAACGCATTGATTAACTCATCGCATGCCTAATCCTCGAATATCAACATATAGTGATTACAAATTCATTAAACATGCAATTACAGATATCACAATATCTAATACTGATTTCACAACCTGCTATCAATCACAGATAGCTCAAATGCCTTAGCATTTATTTTACCAATCCTTCATTATACTTAGACATCTCAAGTGTCTTATAATGAATACATGAGTCTACAAACCTAGACATCTCAAATGTCTTATAATGAATACACGATTCTACGAACTTAGACATCTCAAATGTCTTACGAAGAATACATGATTTTACGATCATTCCCAGGCATCTCAAATGCCCTAATATAGTCAAATAAACCCAGTACCCCATATATCATGCAAGAGTCATCCTACTCTAGTGTCACGCACGCTACAAGCGGCGATATCAAGATTTGGGTCATTCCTTGGCTATATCAACATATATATATATAATCCTCATGCGCGATTATTCAATGAAATCAAATTTTCATTATGCATTCACATATGCCTTAAAATATAGAAATGCTCGTACGTCGCACGTACCTTAAATCTCCGAAGTCCGAGCCAAGCCTTGCTCGAGTTCCATGCCCCGAGGAATGATGTGCTAACACGATAAATAATTCACAATTATTTACGAACATGTAACCTATGCTCAAGCACACCCATATCCCTCACAACATTGTCAATACACGACAATTATCCTCTTAAAAGACCCGGGGCAGGGTACATGCAGGGAAGGAAATAAATGAGACAATCGAAATTTGTTCAAGAATGCCCTACAAAAAATCGAACCTTAATCTCACAATTTCGAACCCAAAAAAATACCATAATTCATCTAAAATGTCAATTAAGCTATCCAAGCAAGAATCAACATCCCTTGACAAAAACTCCCCATTTTCGAACTCAACCCCCTTAAAATCGAACCCAAACAAGCCTTTAAATCCCAACTCTTAAAATTCTTCAAATTCGAACCAAAGCTTCTCAATTCGATCTCAATCAAGCATCATAATACTCTTAAGATGTGAATTAAACCATCAATGGCAAGAATCATCACCTTTGCCAAAAACCCCCAATAATTCGAAAATTAAACCCTACGAAATTGGGGAAATTCGAAACAATAAAGGCATGGAAATACATGAAAAAGACGAACAAGGGGTTAGGGAGGTTACCCAACGAAAATCGGAAGCAAAATCGGACGAAATCCGATGAACCCTAACTTTTGGGGATCGACGCATTCCAGCCAAATTCGACTCCAAGACGCGACGAAATCTTCAATTGCCGGAGGGGAAAGAAGCGCCTCGCCGAGACGACGCCGTGGGTAGGTCGGACGCGCCGATCGGCGGCCGGACGGCGGCGGGCGCACCGCTTGAAGCGGCGGGAGCGCTGTAGCAGCGGGAATCGCGCGCAGGGGAGGAGAGGGAAAAGATTTGGGGCTGAAATGATAATTTTCATAAAATTTCGGGTTCAACTGCTATTTATAGCAAAAATACTCCGAAAAAATAATAGCCCCACAAATACATCGTGATTCCTTAAAAATCATCTGTTTTCAAAAACTCTCTCTCTAACTCCAAAATCCCCTACCGGTGCTCACCCAGCACCCGAGATTCCGAGACACATCAAAAACCCAACTCTTAGGTTTTACACCGTAATGTGAATACAATCTCAACCTCTGGATCCAACGATCCCAACTACCCAAATAAACGAGCCCAGAAGGCCCAACACCTCGATTAAATTCCAAATCGCCACGTAAAACCACTTTAGGGATTATTAATACTCCGGGATTAACACCTATAATCCCTGGTCATCACAATATCCCCCACTAAAAGAATTTCGTCCTCGAAATTAGCACTGGTGTATCACGTAACACCCAGGCTACACAACAACATGAAGCCATAACCTCGATTCCTGACCATATCAGAATCGTATTAATAAACGCGAGGATACTTACCTCTCATCTAACTCTGAAACAGAGCGACATACCAAAACCAACATATCACCCAAGAGGTAAAACGTACCTCGATGCGGGTCATCCCAAAAGTCAGTCCCTCATGACTGCGAAACAACTGATACTTACGACTGTAGATCAGACAGTCATCCTTCGTTCTAATACAACAGTACGAACACATCCTGAATGACACCTCAACCGTAAGAACGTTGACCTCGTGTCAAACTCTGGAGTGGAATAGACTTCCAAATCCATCATAACGTCAAAGAGCGTCAGCACAACTCAACGCTAACAGTCCAAAAGCAGTTAGTCAACTGAAACTGCAAGGATTCGAATCGCTCTTGATTCTATCGTAGATATCATCCAATGACATCTTTACCAAGACTCACGATGTCTAACATACATCGTTACGAGGGAAACACTAGTACAACCACGGTGTACACATACCAAACCTGGTTTCCACTTTCAAACTTCCTTCATCGAAGGAGTAGTCGCCTCATTGCAACTTAATTTGGGCAACTCACGGCCACAAATTCAACAAAAGACATCTCACAAGATGTCCACCTCCGGATGTTCCAAGAATCACGTTCTGATCATAAATAACAACCGAGACTCCGCAGAGTTTAAAATTCTTAAGGGGCATGCAATAAACCCATTGCATCCTCAACGCTTGTGTCGTCAGCGACACTCAACCAATCCGAAATCCTGCCATCCCTTGAAAATCCTCGGATTTAACAATCCAAACTTGGGAAGGCTGTCGCATAACTCGAAGGAAAACACCAACAAGGGAAGTACCTTAACCCTCACAAGAAAATCCCTCCTCAAGGGAGTCAACTAACTTCACGATCATTCCTCATAATCATCGTGCCATGGAGATTCCCAATCTCAAGGTGTTCCATATCTCATCAGAGATTTAACCATCCAAAAAATAGCATAACTCTGTGCTTGACAGAAAGGAAATCAACAACTGGCATCCGTATACTCACCGGTATACCTGCCTAAGAACTGATGTCGCATGCATACTCAATGCACTCGGCTCGGGTATCTACCACATATCCCTAAGCCCCAAACACAACCGTCAATTCCGAGTCATTCCTTACTCAGTGGAGGATGAAAATCGACGATTAACAATACACGGTGTGATTCCCAAAATCAACACCACTTACACCAACTTACCGAATCTTTCAAAGATTCCCAAATAGGTATAATACTACCTCCTTCCTCGCAAGGGAAACGCCATCGAACTCGAGATCCACAAGTCTCGAACCATCGTTCGGAAAAACTGGATACAATAACACCCAATGTATCCCAATACACGGGTTCCTTTAGATTGAGTCAATAACAACCTGATGACTCTCTTGTTGGTACTCCAACATCCTGAGCTGTCCCAGACAAGTCTCCAAGATTAAACATAAACGTATACACGTTTCAGTGAGGCATGAACAACCTTAACCTCAAATGATGTGGTGACTACTAGAGTCCACCACGATCTACATCGCATCACCTTACGATTGCCAAACTTGGTTCCAACGAGCAGTATAACGGCTCTAGCAAGCCCATCACGGTACTACACACACGTGGCAGACAGCCTAGTCTCTGCCTCTTTAGGTTTACCTCAAACCTACTAACAAGACGGACGTTCCCACATGGTATAACATACTATGGGAAGAAAACTCAATTGAGTAGTGGGTCTTTATCCAACACTCCTCAATGCCGATACACCCTGGACACTCCAATGTCCCTATGTACTTAACATAACCTGATCCTACTCCCTTAGGACCCATCCTACACCCTCAAGGGTGGTGTGACCATGTCCACCACATGTCACATCGACAGGAAGCGAGTACTTTCCTCCACGATTACTCCTATCGTCAAAAACATGGCCAAAAAGCCAATCCAACGAGCATACTTCTAGGGTATCACCACTCGTAATATGATCGCCCCAATCGTAAGCTGCGGTACAATCCCATGTACAGCGCATCCATCCATTCCTCGAGCAACCCGCTCGGTATAAGGGTCACGTCAATCGGTGTCGCACACACCACCTTGTGCTCGGTACTGGCACCCAAGGCATACCACAGAATACGTATACTCAACGCATCGATCATCGTAACGATGATGCATGTCTAATAAGACATCTCCTACACCATCTTCATCGTCATCCCGTGACGACACATGCCAACTCATGGCATCTAAAACATTGCCCACTAGTGACGATACATGTACATCAGCGTATGTCATCCACTATCATGCTAGTAAAATAGGCATAATAAAACATGTATATCAATGCATGCCAGCTACAATAAAGCTAATAAAATAGCAATATCTCATACCTCATCGCTAGTGATATAGCGTCATACCTGTCTCCGTCGCTCAATAATAGTGCGTAATCAGCACCCATCGCTCGAAGGCGGCAAAAATCCTGTGCTGAGTACATAGCGGCAAGATCCCTCGCTATAGAATCGACGGTATGACACTTCGTCAGATAATAAGTGGCATGAAACCTCGCTATACCCTGAGCATGAATCATCGTCCACATAGTAGCGGAAAGAGGCATCGCTATCAATACACCTGGCGGAATGAACCATCGCCAATAGATATAGCGGAATGAACCATCGCTATAAATACACCTGGCGGAATGAACCATCGCCAATCAATATAGCGGAATGAACCATCGCTATCAATACACCTGGCGGAATGAACCATCGCCAATAGATATAGCGGAATGAACCATCGCTATCAATAAACCTCGAATTGAGTCACTTATCAGTAGTGTATTTCAATGCTTCTCACTACTCCATATAAGCGGAATCCTTCCTCGCTTCATATGGACCTTAGCGCAAGCATTGAAATCCTCACTAGGATAACCTGGACTCGTGAAATATCAATAGTGCATTTCAATGCTTCTCACCACTCCATATAAGCGGAATCCTTCCTCGCTTCATATGGACTTTAGTGTAAGCATTGAAATCCTCACTTTATATTTCACAATATACATATGCAAAACAATGCGTATCAACATGTATCATATCATAATGCACTATCTTATGCATACCTTGATTTACCTTGTGTTAAATGACTAACCACATAATACATGTTGCCCTTGGGATGCCCGTACATATGTATAATCATCATTCCTTTTCGTATTCCTTATTTCCTGTAACCTGCAACCATCAGGGTTAACAACAATAGCCATATACGCTATGCATCAACATTCAATACATAATAAAAACGCATTATATGAATGTATGGATATGCAATGTCATGACATTCTTTTTCCTTAAATCCTTATTTCATCCTGAGCCCTTATCATTAGTACATTTTAATGCTTCTTGCTACTCCAGGAAAGCGGAATTCTTCCTCGCTTCCACTGGACTTTAGCGTTGCTACTCCATGTAAGCGGGACTCTTCATCGCTTCCAATGGACTTTAGCGTTGCTACTCCATATAAGCGGGACTCTTCATCGCTTCATATGGACTTTAGCATTGCTACTCCATATAAGCGGGACTCTTCATCGCTTCATATGGACTTTAGCATAAGCCATTAAAATCCTTACTAAGATAACTTTGACTCAAGAAATACACCTCTTATATTTCATAACATGCATATGCAAAAACAATGCACAATAACATATACTATAACCTTAATGCACCACTTTGCATTCATCATGTGTCAACAAGACAATATAAAGTACATGTTACCTCGGAAATATCCCTTTACCGGATTTTCTTAAAAAAAACCAGCTTCCTTGGCACATAATACACGGAGTGCCAGACATCCCTATAAATGTCATCCTATCGTGTTCCACACGATTCCTGCAACCACAATGGTTAGCAATACCACTTTTCATATCATAAGAGCACATAAACAATTTGTTATGTCATACAACATTAATGCCATCATGCATAAATATGTGCTATCAATAACTTCCTAGGCCCTTAACAGCCCCAATGAGCAACCACTGCTCTGATACCACTAATGTAAGGACCCCAAGCCCTTAAACCTTGATTAGTGTATTAACCACTATGTGTGGTACATGCTTTCTATAGAATGTCAATCGGGAAGCTCTGATGATACTTAATCATTGCCTGTCAATGAAAGACTCATATGTTTGCCCTTTACCAACCCCTTGGTGCCACTTTTCACATTGTAAACTTTTATAAAAATTTGGGCAGAGTCTCCCCATAAATAGAGCTATCCCAAAAAAAGAGTACAACACATTACAAAATTCCCGGCCAGGGAACACATAATACTCAACAGAAAGCAGTAATACAAGTAGATTCCCAGCCAGGGAAGACACCACACATATGTCAACAAAAGTGGGTTCCAACACCCACATAATACACCAATGACTCTCATATCATTCTAGCAATTCAACCTAATTGCATGCAACCTTAAATGAAAGAGAGAAAGGCTCATGCCTTTATATACAATCCATATACAAGTATAATCGTGCTCACATGCGAGCATCATGAATATGTATAAATCCTCAGGTGTATATATAGGTACTCTATACGATACCGTGCTCCATCAAGCCCTGGTACCACGATCCTGGGAGTACCTCAAATCAACAGCTCGAGCTCAGCTCCATAGCCATCGATGTACCTGTCCCAACAGAGACAGCCCCCAACGGGGTGAGCATACCAATACACAAAATCCCATAATCATAATAATGAAATTCATAATTTACAACACAAGTAAATACTAATGAATTTAAATGATACTCCCTGGATGGCAACATCCTCATCCGGGATTCCGTGTACTGTCCCTGTTCTCACAACATCAAACTCATCAAATCTCATAAATCAGTAAATCAACGCATTGATTAACTCATCGCATGCCTAATCCTCGAATATCAACATATAGTGATTACAAATTCATTAAACATGCAATTACAGATATCACAATATCTAATACTGATTTCACAACCTTGCTATCAATCACAGATAGCTCAAATGCCTTAGCATTTATTTTACCAATCCTTCATTATACTTAGACATCTCAAGTGTCTTATAATGAATACATGAGTCTACAAACCTAGACATCTCAAATGTCTTATAATGAATACACGATTCTACGAACTTAGACATCTCAAATGTCTTACGAAGAATACATGATTTTACGATCATTCCCAGGCATCTCAAATGCCCTAATATAGTCAAATAAACCCAGTACCCCATATATCATGCAAGAGTCATCCTACTCTAGTGTCACGCACGCTACAAGCGGCGATATCAAGATTTGGGTCATTCCTTGGCTATATCAACATATATATATATAATCCTCATGCGCGATTATTCAATGAAATCAAATTTTCATTATGCATTCACATATGCCTTAAAATATAGAAATGCTCGTACGTCGCACGTACCTTAAATCTCCGAAGTCCGAGCCAAGCCTTGCTCGAGTTCCATGCCCCGAGGAATGATGTGCTAACACGATAAATAATTCACAATTATTTACGAACATGTAACCTATGCTCAAGCACACCCATATCCCTCACAACATTGTCAATACACGACAATTATCCTCTTAAAAGACCCGGGGCAGGGTACATGCAGGGAAGGAAATAAATGAGACAATCGAAATTTGTTCAAGAATGCCCTACAAAAAATCGAACCTTAATCTCACAATTTCGAACCCAAAAAAATACCATAATTCATCTAAAATGTCAATTAAGCTATCCAAGCAAGAATCAACATCCCTTGACAAAAACTCCCCATTTTCGAACTCAACCCCCTTAAAATCGAACCCAAACAAGCCTTTAAATCCCAACTCTTAAAATTCTTCAAATTCGAACCAAAGCTTCTCAATTCGATCTCAATCAAGCATCATAATACTCTTAAGATGTGAATTAAACCATCAATGGCAAGAATCATCACCTTTGCCAAAAACCCCCAATAATTCGAAAATTAAACCCTACGAAATTGGGGAAATTCGAAACAATAAAGGCATGGAAATACATGAAAAAGACGAACAAGGGGTTAGGGAGGTTACCCAACGAAAATCGGAAGCAAAATCGGACGAAATCCGATGAACCCTAACTTTTGGGGATCGACGCATTCCAGCCAAATTCGACTCCAAGACGCGACGAAATCTTCAATTGCCGGAGGGGAAAGAAGCGCCTCGCCGAGACGACGCCGTGGGTAGGTCGGACGCGCCGATCGGCGGCCGGACGGCGGCGGGCGCACCGCTTGAAGCGGCGGGAGCGCTGTAGCAGCGGGAATCGCGCGCAGGGGAGGAGAGGGAAAAGATTTGGGGCTGAAATGATAATTTTCATAAAATTTCGGGTTCAACTGCTATTTATAGCAAAAATACTCCGAAAAAATAATAGCCCCACAAATACATCGTGATTCCTTAAAAATCATCTGTTTTCAAAAACTCTCTCTCTAACTCCAAAATCCCCTACCGGTGCTCACCCAGCACCCGAGATTCCGAGACACATCAAAAACCCAACTCTTAGGTTTTACACCGTAATGTGAATACAATCTCAACCTCTGGATCCAACGATCCCAACTACCCAAATAAACGAGCCCAGAAGGCCCAACACCTCGATTAAATTCCAAATCGCCACGTAAAACCACTTTAGGGATTATTAATACTCCGGGATTAACACCTATAATCCCTGGTCATCACACATTCCGCTATATTGATTGACGATGATTCTTGCCGCCGGATGTATTGATGGCGATGGTTCATTCCGCTATATTGATTGACGATGATTCTTGCCGCCGGGTATATTCATAGCGATGGTACATTCCGCTACATCTATGGCGATGTTCATGCCGCCAGATGTCTATAGCGATGTTTTATGCCGCTGACTCTATGACGATGGATTATGCCACTGATTCTATAGCGACGGGTTATGCCGCTATGTACATGACGCTGGATTACGCCACCTACGAGCGATGGGTGCTGATTGCGTACCACTGTTGGATGACGGAGACAGGTATGCCGCTATATTGTTAGCAATGAGGTATGGCATATTACTGTTTATTTAGCACTATTGTGGATATCATGTGTTGATTTACTTATGCTGTCATGTGTTTGACGATGAGATTATAGACGTCGTGTATCGACATATACTGTCACGAGTCGACAATATTATTATATTATTTCAAAGTCATATGTTGACAGGTACCGTCTCGGGATGACAATGACATGGTGGATGTTCTATGTAGACGTGTAGCGTCGTTTTGATGATTAATACATTTATGTTATGTATTAGGTTGTATGGTTTGAGTGCCGATGATGAGCACATGGTAGAGTCTGGGTCACTAGTTGACGAGACCTTTTGCCGAGCAGGTTTGCTCGGTGGAGTATTGGATGTATTGTACCGGTAAATGTACCACATCATGTTATAGAGGTACATATTTGTCGAGCAATGATACCCTTGGGTATGCTCGTTAGTTTGGCTAGGGCCAAGTGATTGGTGGTAAGAGTAGTCATTGAGGAAACTACTCGCTTGTGTTGTGACGTAGGGTAGACATGGTTGCACCCACCCTGAGGGTGTGGGATAAGTCTTAACGGATTATGATCGCATCATAAGTGAGCAAGGACACCGGGTTGTCCATTGTGCTTGGTATTTTAGAGATATGTTGGGCGATGACCCATTACTCTAACGGTTTGTACGGTATGGCATACCGAGATGGAACATATGGTTTGTTGGTGGGCTTGATATGAGCCAATGGAGACAGCGCTCTGCTAGCCAGATATTGGGGGAATGATATAGTGTGCTTGTTGGGGCCATGATACTGCTCGTTGGAACCAAGTTTGGCAAATCGTAAAGTGATACGATGTGGATTGTGGTGGACTCTAGTAGTCACCACGTCATTTGAGGTTGAGGTTGTGCATGCCTCACTGAAACGTGTATACGTTTATGTTAAAGCTTGGTGAGACTTGTCTGGGACAGCTCATAATGTTGGAGTACCAACAAGAGAGTCATCAAGTCGTCATTGACTCGATCTGGGGAATCCGTGTACTTGGGATGCAATGAGTGTTATTGTATCCAGTTTTTCCGAACGGTGGTTCGAGACTAGTGGATCTCGAGTTCGATAGCACTTTCCTTGTGGGGAAGGAGGTAGTATTATACCTATTTGGGAATCCTTGAAAGATTCGGTAAGTTGGTACGTGTGGTGTTAATTTTGGGGAATCGCGACGTGTTATTGATCGTCGATTATCATTCTCCACTGGATGGGAATGACTCAGAATTGACAGTTGTGTTTGGGGCTTAGGGGTATGTTGTAGATACCCGAACCAAGTACTTTGAGTATGCATGTAATATCAGTGCTTAGGCAGGTATACCGGTGAGTATACGGATGCCAGTTATTGATTTCCTTTTTTTGTCAAGCATAGAGTTATACTATTTTTGGATGGTTAAATCTCTGATGAGAGAGATGGAACACCTTGAGATTGGGAATCTCCATGTCACGATAATTATGAGAAACAATCGTGAAGTTAGTTGACACCCTTTGAGGAGGGATTATCTTGTGTGGGTTGAGGTGTTTCATTGTTGGTGTTTTCCTTCGAG
This sequence comes from Haberlea rhodopensis, assembly GCA_907163345.1. Classification (NCBI taxonomy): domain Eukaryota; kingdom Viridiplantae; phylum Streptophyta; class Magnoliopsida; order Lamiales; family Gesneriaceae; genus Haberlea; species Haberlea rhodopensis. The sequence continues at coordinate 635,163 of CAJQUN010000295.1, forward strand.
TTATGCGATAGCCTTCCCAAGTTTGGATTGTTAAATCCAAGGATTATCAAGGGATGGCAGGAATTCGGATTGGTTGAGTGTCGCTGTCGATACAAGCGTTGAGGATGCCATGGGTTCATTGCATGTCCTTTCAGAATTTGAACTCTGTGGAGTCTCGATGGTTTATTTATGATCAGGATGTGATCCTTGGAATATCCGGAGGTGGACATCTTGTGAGATGTCTTTTGTGTGAATCTGTGGCCGTGAGTTGCCCAAATTGAGTTGCAATGATGCGACTGCTCATTTGATGGAGGAGGTTAGGAAGTGGAGACCAGATTTGGTATGTGTACATCGTGGTATACTAGTGTTTTCCTCGTAATGATGTGTATTAGACATCGTGAGTCATAATAAGATGTCATTGGATGATATCTACGATGTGATGTCCCCGAAATGATTAATTGCAATTAAAGCATTAATTATGTTTATATGATGAATTATTACGATGATTAAGTTGTGCGTGGAAAATGAAGTGTTAGCATGATTTAATTGTGTTGATTTTAATTATGAGGAAAGTATGAATTTAATGAAGTTGGTTGCATTTTGTAAAAATGCTTTTAAAATACCAAGTTGGGATGTTTTATACATCATGTTAAATTTTGGGTATAATTTAAGTAACCCTTTCCCCACCTTACCCAACTCACTTTACCCTTTCCACCCTAAAATCCCCAAATCATCCCAAAGCCCTAACTTCACCCCCCATTTTCGAAATCCTTCAAAGGAGGAAGGAGGAAGCTCCACAAAACTTGAGTTTGTGTGATTTTTATCAAGATTTGGAGTCTTCAAGAGGTATGGAACTCTTCCTAAAGTTTTGATGATGTTTGGATTTGAAATGGGGTGATTTTTGAAGTGATTATGTGGGTTGTTTTGATGTATGTGTTGTATGGGTTTGGGGTATGGTTTTATGAGGTTTTTGTGGTGGTAAGTTGTTGGGATGTATTTGGTTTAAGATGTATTGGTTTATTTGGTAGTTTTGTACCAAAAAGATGGAGTTTACTCGAAAAATCGCAGCGACCGATCGATCGGTGCATGTGCGAAGCGAGGGCTGAAGTTTCTTTATTTACCGATCGATCGGTGGAAGTGACCGATCGATCGGTGGATGGCTAGCGATCGATTGGTATCTTGGACTGATCGATCGGTAAAAGCCGTAGCTTAAAATGGAAATTATGAACAGTTACCGATCGATCGGTAAGGATGACCGATCGATCGGTAGAGCGTTTTTGCTGAAGAAGTTTTCTTGGCTTAATTGATGGAGTTTTTGGTATTAGGCTATTATTTAGCTTCTAATATTGATTTGTATGGTTGTGTGGTACCATCCCAGGTGCCAACAACATCGAGAAGATAGAGCTCTTCAATTTCTCCACCTTTGGAATTAAGGTACGTAAGAAGCGTACGGGCATCGGACGGTAACGCACTCCTAACTCTGACTATGCATTGATTGCATAAGTATTTATGATGATGATGTTTATGATGATGATTGTGATAAATAAATTTAAGATGATGATGTTTGTGAAGATGATATGATAAGTAAGCTTATGATGATGATGTCATGATGATAATGTTTATGATAAGTAAGTTTATGATGATGATGTTACGATGATGATGTTTATGATAAGTAAGTTTATGATGATGTGATACGATGTTTATTATGTGGTAAGATGCCACAGGGTAAGATGCCCATATGGTAAGAGGCCATGCGATTTTATTACGTGGTAAGATGCCACGGGGTAAGATGTCCATATGGTAAGATGCCATACAATGTTATTATGTGGTAAGATGCCACGGGGTAAGATGCCAATATGGTAAGAGGCCATACGATGTTATTACGTGGTAAGATGCCACATGATATTATGATATGGTAAGATGCCATACGATAGGGTAAGATACCCACGTGGTAAGATGCCACACGATGTTATGATACGGTAAGATGCCATACAATGGGGTAAGATGCCCATATGCACGAATGTGAATCAGGGTCAACAAAAAGAAACTGACGAATAAACCGCATGTTTACTTAACTATGATTTTGTACATTACTGTTATATTTATAAGATGACGATGCTCATATGATGATGATGTTATAAGATGATGATGCTATATGATGATGATGTTATAAGATGATGATGCTATAAGATGATGATGTTATATGATGATGATGCTATAAGATGATGATGTTATAAAATGATGACGTTATAAGATGATGATGCTATAAGATGATGATGTTATATGATGATGATGTTATAAGATGATGATGCTATAAGATGATGATGTTATATGATGATGATGCTATAAGATGATGATGTTATAAGATGATGATGCTATAAGATGATGATGCTTATAGGATGATGATGCTCTAAGATGATGATGCTTATATGATGATGATATTATAAGATGATGATTTTAATCATTCATGTCAAGAATTAATGATTATATGCATGGCTATGAAACAGGGACAACCAAAGAGGGTTAATGCAATTAACCAGGAAGTATATGTTACCAATTATATTCATGCATTTATTTATATGCCACTGTCTTATGATGTTAAGTAACGATATGCATGCTCATGATGGGTTGTTCCTGTAGGTACACTTTTGGACTAAAGGACTAAGGGCCGGGTTGAGGCAATGAGCTATGAGGAGCATGAAAGATGTTAGGATTCAGGATTTCTGGATAGTCTCTACTCTAGTAGTAGCATAATTCTATCGCTTTAACATTCGTATTGAGAATGTAATCAATTAAGGTTGAAATTCATTTTTGGCCCGTAATCTTATTAGCTCAAAGTTGCAACCGGAACCCTTAAGAGGTTATGAATGCATGTTTAGTCCATAATACGTGTATAATATGACGTTAAGGTAGGAAGACCCTACATTAGTGGTATCAGAGCAGTGGTTAGATAACCCGGGAATGAGCGAAGGGTAGCCTTAGCAATAAGTTGGCTAGGTGCTTACTTTTAAACATGTTTTATGCATATGTTGCATATGAAGTATATGATGTCGTACTAACATGTTTTGTTTCCCTAACGATGTATTATATGAACTGCTTTTGGGTATTGTTGTTAACCCTTGTATTGCAGCCTAGCAGCAAATGCTGAAGTAGATGATGCGATTTCATATGCACTTCTCCGTCGCCCATGCCTCTTGTAGTCTCGACACCCGCTGGAAGAAGTTTGATAACTGATCAGGTTGGTTATGACGGCCTCATTTATTTTGAGGGTAACGAGCTGAGGACATACTTGATTGTTCTGGGAATGTCAGACTTCGATGTGGGCATCGATGTGCTGCACAAGTATCAAACAGTTGTGGACTGCAGACAAGGACTGTCCGATTCAAGTCTGATATGGGAGTCCAATGGACATTCTATGGGGATGGTTCCCGTTCAAGGATTCCGTTAATATCTGCTGTTAAGATGGCACAGATATTGGAATGAGACCATAAATGATATCTCATCTATGCTGTTGATATTACTGAAAAGAGGAAAGAGTTAAAGGTTGAGGATGTGCCCGTAGTGGCGGTGTCTCCTGATGTATTTCCGGAAGAGATTCCCGGATTCCCACCGACGAGAGAGTTCGAGTTTGGGATTAAGTTACTACCAGGGACGTCTACCATTTCTCGTGCCCTGTATAGGATGGCACCAGCGGAACTAGGGAGTTAAATGTTCAGTTGCAGGAGCTCCTTGGCAAGGGCTATATACACCCTGGGGTGCACCAGTTTTATTTATTAAGAAGAAAGATGGTTCAATGCGGCTGTACATCGATTTCAGACAACTGAACAAAGCCATGATGAGGAATAAGTATCCACTTCCGATGATTGATGAATTGTTCAATTAGCTGCAGAGTACGAGGCTCTACAGTAAGATCGATCTGAGATCGGGGGTATCATCAGATTCGAGTTCGAGAGGATGATGTACATAAGACAGCTTCCAGGACTAGATGTGGGCATTACGGATTCTTAGTCATGCCTTTGGGGTGACGAATGCCCTAGCTGTTTTATGAGCCTGATGAACAGAATGCCCCAACCATGTTTGGATCAGTTCGTCATAGTTTTCATTGACGATGTGCTTATTTACTCTCGGACTGAAGAGGAACACGTAAAGCACTTGAGAACAGTACTCCAGATCCTTAGGGATTGCCAGACCCCTGACACGGCTGACTCAGAGAGTAGTGTCGTTCTTTTGGTCCGAAGCTTGTGAGGAAGCTTCCAAGAATTGAAGCGTTGTTTGACTACGACACCTATATTGGTAATTCTTTCTGAGAATAAGAGGTTTGCCTTGTACACGAATGCATCTGGCTTGTACATCGAGGCGGTTGAAACCACATGAGGATAGGTACCCAGTCCACGATTTGGAGCTGGCAACCGTTATATTTGCCTTGAAGATTTGGAGGCATTACTTGCATGGTACGTCGTTTTCCGTCTACACGGACTATAAGAGCCTGAAGTTTTGCTCACACAGGCTGAGTTGACTAGGCAACAAAGAAGATAGATGGACTATATATGTAAAGCAAATTTGACAGCAGACGCCTTAAGTTGGAAGTGAAGTGTACTGCTGAGGACGCTATGTGTTATCAGCGATGATGACCTCTTGTTGCCATCTGGGCTATGATTTTGATGTGGACAGGTCGCCGGTGCGAGTGTCGACCTTGTTGGCTGAGCCAGACTTATTTGAGGCTATTAGGAAAGCCCAGAGGTCAGATGATGAGGTTCAGAGGTGGTCGTTCTTAGTACTTCGAGGACAAGCCACCAAAGTTCAGAATGGCAGAAAATGATTCCTTGAGGCTGGGCAACCGATGGGTAGTCCCAGATACGCCGGAGTTGCTTAAAGGAATATCGGAACGGGCTCATAGTAGTCGGTTCGATATCCACCCAGGAGGAAGGAAAATGTATAAGGACCTAAGTGGTCAGTTCTGGTGGAGACGCGTGAAGCACGATGTAATCGCTTTCCGTTAAAAGATGTTTGATCTGCCAACAGGTAAAGGCAGAGGCCTGGTAGCGAGCTGAAGAGCTTGTAGGTACCTAAGTGGAAGTGGAGGCATATCATTATGGACTTTGTGACCCACTTACCAAGGACGGCCTCTGGATTTGATGCGATCTGGGTGATCGTGGATAGGCTAACGAAGGTAGCTCACTTCATCCCCTACTGTATGACTTTTGCGTACCTAAAGATAACCCAATTATATGTGCTGGATGTGGTGAGGTTGCATGGGGTTCCAGTCTCGATTGTGTCTGACAGAGACCCAAGGTTTACTCCACATTTCTGGGAGGGTCTTCAGACAGTTTGGGCACATAAATGATGCTGAGTACAGCTTATCACCCTCAGTCAGACGGCCAGACAGAGCGGACCCTTCAGACGCTCGAGGACATGTCGAGGGCATGTGTTTAGGAGTTTGATACTCCGTGGCAAGATTCAGTGCCAATGATAGAGTTCTCCTATATTAGCAGCTATCAGACGAGCATTCAAATAACTCCTTTTGAAGCTCTTTACGGACGACGATGTAGGTCACCGCTGTATTGGGAGGACTTGACTAGTAAAGCGGTCGGAGGACCGGATATGATTAAGGATATGTAAGAGAAGATAAAGTTGATACGCCAAAAGATGAAAGCGGCCCAGGATAGGCAAGCGGCCTATGCCAATAAGCGACGACGGCCGCTGGAATTCCAAGTAGGAGACATGTCTTCTTGAAAATCTCACCCTTCAGGGGTGTAGTTCGTCTTGGTATGCGGGGGAAGTTACCCCCGAGGTATGTTGGTCCATATGAAGTATTGCAGCGTATCGGTACTTTGGCCTACCGTTTGGCTCTACCGCCGTCTTTATCTGGGATTCATGATGTTTTCCACGTCTCTATGCTACGGAAGTATGAGTCAGACCCGTCTCATGTTTTGCAGCCTACTGAAGTGCAGTTGGACTCAGATGTATCCTGCGTTGGACGACCGGTCAGAATTCTGGATCATGAGGATCGCAGATTACGAAGCAAGATTATACCGATGGTCAAAGTTCAGTGGGATCGTCGGGGTGTCGAGGAGGCTATGTGGGAGACGGAGCGGAATATGGTACAGCACTACCCGGAACTATTCTCTGGTATGTGATTTATGTTTAGTTTCCTTTGGAGTAAGTGCATGCGATTTCGAGGACGAAATCTTATAAGTAGGGGAGTAATGTGATGTCCCCGAAATGATTAATTGCAATTAAAGCATTAATTATGTTTATATGATGAATTATTACGATGATTAAGTTGTGCGTGGAAAATGAAGTGTTAGCATGATTTAATTGTGTTGATTTTAATTATGAGGAAAGTATGAAATTTAATGAAGTTGGTTGCATTTTGTAAAAATGCTTTTAAAATACCAAGTTGGGATGTTTTATACATCATGTTAAATTTTGGGTATAATTTAAGTAACCCTTTCCCCACCTTGCCCAACTCACTTTACCCTTTCCACCCTAAAATCCCCAAATCATCCCAAAGCCCTAACTTCACCCCCCATTTTCGAAATCCTTCAAAGGAGGAAGGAGGAAGCTCCACAAAACTTGAGTTTGTGTGATTTTTATCAAGATTTGGAGTCTTCAAGAGGTATGGAACTCTTCCTAAAGTTTTGATGATGTTTGGATTTGAAATGGGGTGATTTTTGAAGTGATTATGTGGGTTGTTTTGATGTATGTGTTGTATGGGTTTGGGGTATGGTTTAATGAGGTTTTTGTGGTGGTAAGTTGTTGGGATGTATTTGGTTTAAGATGTATTGGTTTATTTGGTAGTTTTGTACCAAAAAGATGGAGTTTACTCGAAAAATCGCAGCGACCGATCGATCGGTGCATGTGCGAAGCGAGGGCTGAAGTTTCTTTATTTACCGATCGATCGGTGGAAGTGACCGATCGATCGGTGGATGGCTAACGATCGATCGGTATCTTGGACCGATCGATCGGTAAAAGCCGTAGCTTAAAATGGAAATTATGAACAGTTACCGATCGATCGGTAGAGCGTTTTTGCTGAAGAAGTTTTCTTGGCTTAATTGATGGAATTTTTGGTATTAGGCTATTATTTAGCTTCTAATATTGATTTGTATGGTTGTGTGGAACCATCCCAGGTGCCAACAACATCGAGAAGATAGAGCTCTTCAATTTCTCCACCTTTGGAATTAAGGTACGTAAGAAGCGTACGGGCATCGGACGGTAACGCACTCCTAACTCTGACTATGCATTGATTGCATAAGTATTTATGATGATGATGTTTATGATGATGACTGTGATAAATAAATTTAAGATGATGATGTTTGTGAAGATGATATGATAAGTAAGCTTATGATGATGATGTCATGATGATAATGTTTATGATAAGTAAGTTTATGATGATGATGTTACGATGATGATGTTTATGATAAGTAAGTTTATGATGATGTGATTCGATGTTTATTATGTGGTAAGATGCCACAGGGTAAGATGCCCATATGGTAAGAGGCCATGCGATTTTATTACGTGGTAAGATGCCACGGGGTAAGATGCCCATATGGTAAGATGCCATACAATGTTATTATGTGGTAAGATGCCACGGGGTAAGATGTCAATATGGTAAGAGGCCATACGATGTTATTACGTGGTAAGATGCCACATGATATTATGATATGGTAAGATGCCATACGATAGGGTAAGATACCCACGTGGTAAGATGCCACACGATGTTATGATACGGTAAGATGCCATACAATGGGGTAAGATGCCCATATGCACGAATGTGAATCAGGGTCAACAAAAAGAAACTGACGAATAAACCGCATGTTTACTTAACTATGATTTTGTACATTACTGTTATATTTATAAGATGACGATGCTCATATGATGATGATGTTATAAGATGATGATGTTATATGATGATGATGTTATAAGATGATGATGCTATAAGATGATGATGCTATAAGATGATGATGCTATAAGATGATGATGTTATAAAATGATGACGTTATAAGATGATGATGCTATAAGATGATGATGTTATATGATGATGATGTTATAAGATGATGATGCTATAAGATGATGATGTTATATGATGATGATGCTATAAGATGATGATGTTATAAGATGATGATGTTATAAGATGATGATGCTATAAGATGATGATGCTTATAGGATGATGATGCTCTAAGATGATGATGCTTATATGATGATGATATTATAAGATGATGATTTTAATCATTCATGTCAAGAATTAATGATTATATGCATGGCTATGAAACAGGGACAACCAAAGAGGGTTAATGCAATTAACCAGGAAGTATATGTTACCAATTATTTTCATGCATTTATTTATATGCCACTGTCTTATGATGTTAAGTAACGATATACATGCTCATGATGGGTTGTTCCTGTAGGTACACTTTTGGACTAAAGGACTAAGGGTCGGGTTGAGGCAATGAGCTATGAGGAGCATGAAAGATGTGAGGATTCAGGATTTCTGGATAGTCTCTACTCTAGTAGTAGCATAATTCTATCGCTTTAACATTCGTATTGAGAATGTAATCAATTAAGGTTGAAATTTCGTTTTTGGCCCGTAATCTTATTAGCTCAAAGTTGCAACTGGAACCCTTAAGAGGTTATGAATGCATGTTTAGTCCATAATACGTGTATAATATGACGTTAAGGTAGGAAGACCCTACATACGATAGAATCGGGAGCGATTCAAATCCTTGCAGTTTCAGTTGACTAACTGCTTTTGGATTGTTAGCGTTGAGTTGTGCTGACGCTCTTTGACGTTATGATGGATTGGAAGTCTATTCCACTCCAGAGTTTGACACGAGGTCAACATTCTCACGGTTGAGGTGTCATTCAGGATGCGTTCTTACTAGTTGTATTAGAACTAAGGATGACTGTCCGATCTACGGTCGTAAGTATTGGTTGTTTTGCAGTCATGAGGGACTGACTTTTGGGATGAACCGCATCGAGGTACGTTTTGCCTCTTGGGTGATATGTTGGTTTTGGTATGTCGCTCTGTTTCAGAGCTTGATGTGAGGTAAGTATCCTCGCGTTTATTAAGACGATTCTGATATGGTCAAGAATCGAGGTTATGGCTTCATGTTGTTGGGTAGCCTGGGTGTTACGTGATACACCGGTGTTAATTTCGAGGACGAAATTCTTTTAGTGGGGGATATTGTGATGACCAGAGATTATAGATGTTAATCCCGGAGTGTTAATAACCCCTAAAGTTGTTTTACGTGGCGATTTGGAGTTTAATCGAAGTGTTGGGCCTTCCGGGCTCGTCTATTTGAGTAGTTGGGATCGTTGGATCCCGAGGTTGAGATCGTATTCTCATTTCGGTGAAAACCTATGAGTTGGGTTTTTAGTGTGACTCGGAATCTCGGGTGCTTTGTGTGGGCACCGGTAGGGGGTTTTTGAGTTAGAGAGAGAATTTTTGAAAACAGATGATTTTTAATGAATCATGATGTATTTGTGCGGCTATTAGTATTTCGGGGTATTTTTGCTATAAATACCAGTCGAACCCGAGATTTTAATTATCGGAACCATTTTTCCTCACCTTGTTTCTCTCTCCTCGCCCGTGCGATATTCCCGTCTGCCCCTACCCCCGCGCACAAAAGTGCTTCGCCCGCCGCTGTTCGGCGTGTCCGACCCGCCGCCGGCTTCGTCTCTTCCAGGCGCACCTCTCCATACCATCAATTCGAAGTTTGGTCGCGATTTGAGTTCGGATTTTACAGGAAAGCGCCGATCCCCAATTTTCTAGGGTTCTTCGATTTCGTCCGATTTCCTTCCGATCTTCGTATGGGTAACCTTCCTTACCCCTTTTTCGTCCCTCTCATGTAATTCCCTGCTAAATTTGGTGGTATTGTGTTCGAATTTAAGGATTTGTGTTCGAATTTAAGGATTTTGGTTCGAATTTCATGCTGTTTGCGTGGGTTATGTTCGAATTTTGGGGGGTTTGGCAAGGGGTGTTGATTCTTGCTATTGATCGATTAATTCATGTTTTAGATGATTTATGGTGCTTAGTTTGGGTTCGATTTGTGTTGTGAAGGTTGGAAAATTTGTGGGGAGTTCTTGAGCAATTTTCGATAATGGTTAATTGTCGTGTGTTGACAATATTTTTGAGGGTTATGGGTGTGCTTGAGCATGGGTTGCATGTTCGTAAATAATTGTGAATTATTTATCGTGTTAGCACATCGTTCCTCGGAGCATGGAACTCGAGCAAGGTTTGGCTCGAACTTCGGAAATTTAAGGTACGTGAGACGTACGAGCATTACTGTATATAAGAGCATTTGTGAAATGCATAATGTATTTTAATTGCATTAGATGGTTGTGGGTATGGCTATATATATATGTGTTGATATGACTATGGAACGACCTAGTCTTGGCATCGCTGCCACAAGTGTGCGTAATACTAGAGTAGTATAACCTTACATGAGATATGGGGTACTGGGTTTATATGACTATTGTAGGGCATTTGAGATGCCTGAGAATGATCGTGGAATCATGTATTCATTATAAGACATGTGAGATGTCTAAGTATAATGGAGAATTGGTAAAATAAATGCTAGGCATTTGAGCTATCTGTGATTGGTAGCAAAGTCGAAAAATCAGTATTAGATATCGAGATATCTATATTTGTATGTATAATGAATTTGGAATCATTAATTATTGATACTTGAGAATCAGGCATGCTATGAGTTAAATCAATGTGTTGATTTACTGATTTTTGAGATTTGATGAGTTTGATGATTGTGAGAACAGGGACAGTACACGGAATCCCGGATGAGGACGTTGCCATCCAGGGAGTATCGTTTAAAATTCATTAGTATTTACTTTTGTTGTAAATTATGAATTTCATTATTGTGATTATGAGATTTTGTGTATTGGTATACTCACCCCGTTGGGGGCTGTCTCTGTTGGGGCAGGTGAACATGTACATCGATGGCTGTGGAGCTGAGCTCGAGCTGTTGATTGGATCTACTCCCAGGATCGTGGTACCAGGGCTTGATGGAGCACGGTATCGTATAGAGTACTTATATACACCCGAAGGTTATATACATATTTATGATGCTCGCATGTGACCACGGTTATGCTTGTATATCGGTTGTATATAAAGGCATGAGCCTTTCTCTCTTTCATTCTATGTTGCATGCAATTAAGAGTAGAATTGCTAATGATATGAGAGTCATGGGTGTATTATGTGGGTGTTGAAACCCACTTATGTTGTTTTATGTGTGGTGTCTTCCCTGGCTGGGAATTTACTTAGTGTTACTGTGTTCTGTTGAGTATGTGTTTTCCCTGGCCAGGGAACTATATATTGTGATGCGCTTTTATTTCGGGATGGCTCTATTTATGGGGAGACTCTGCCCAAATTTTTATAAAAGTCTACCATGTGAAAAGTGGTGTAATGGGGATGGAAATGGGCGGAATCCATGAGTCTATTGTTGGTAGAGATGATCTTAATGTTGAATATTAAAGAAATTTTGTAATTGTCATTCAATGGTAAAGTATCATCTGTGTTTCCCGATTGATTTTATTGAAAGCATGTGCCACACATAATGATTAATACACCAATCAAGGGTTAAGGGCTTGGGGTCCTTACGCCATTAATTCCCGGGCATCACAATAACCCTACAAATATATGCAACCATAATGCATAACCCAATAGGTAAAAATACATTTTACCATCCAATGCCCGTACGTCTCACTACGTACCTTTGTTCCAAAATGTGGGATGTCGTAGGACTTTATCTCCTAGGCTGTGTTGCCACCTGGGATGGTTCTACACAATCACACAATTCAATATTAGGAGCCAAATAATAGTCTGATACCAAAAATCCCACAAAATAACCAAAAAATAATATTCAGCAACATCGCTCTACCGATCGATCGGTCCAAGCTAGCGATCGATCGGTAAACATCCGAATTTTTGAATTTAGCTACGGCCTTTCACCGATCGATCGGTCCAAGCTAGCGATCAATCGCTAGCCACCCACCGATCGATCAGTCGCTCATACCGATCAATCGGTAAATACAGAAATATTTACCCATCGCTACGCACTCGCACCAATCGATCGCTACGATGCTACCGATCGATCGTTCGCTGCGATATTTTCGGAAAAACTCCATTTGTGCATAAACCACCAGTTAAACCAACACACCTTAAACCAAAATCATCCCAACAACTCAACACCACAAAAAAACATCATAATAGTACCATTTAACACATCAAAACCCATAACACAACAACAACCCACAAAATCAAAACAAACCCATTTTATTTTCCAAAATCACCAACATAAAAACCAAACAAGCATGCTCAACAACTAGCAAGGGAGGTTGCTTACCACTTAGCTCCAAAAATCTAGCAAGGAATCAACAAAGAAAGCCTCAAAGTTCCTCTCCTCTTCTCCTCCTCTTGCTCAAACGGTTTTGGGGTTTTTGGGGAAGGGTTTGGGAGTGAGTTAAAGAGGGAAGGGTTTGGGAGTGAGTTAAAGAGGGAAATGGGGTAGTGTAGGGGTGTAGTTAAAACATGACCCGTAGCATGATGTATAAAATATCTCAACATAATATTTTAAAAGCATTTACCGAAAATGCACTAAAACTCAATTAACCATGCTTTACCAAAATAATTAATACCCACCCCAAATAAATCATGATTTCCATAACAATTAGCATATACCTCAAATAACCATGCCAAAAACCCAATTTCCCAACATGCAACACATGCACCCTGAAATGTACTAACAGGTCATGCCCACCGCATAACTATACATTTCACCACCATAAATAATTTAACACCAGATTAATTCCATAAACACAATTAATGGCTCAAAAGCACATAATTATTTCAGGGATATCACACATAAGAAAGTATATAACCAACCACTAATAGAATACTTAAAATACAGATACTCGGGCATACCCCGGTAATTTAAAATGTAATTAAAAAGTACTCTAACAATTACTGGGACTCAGACTCAACATACAAAAACTGAACTCAAGTATTCTAAGATACTTCCTCACGAGCATCCAACATCTGTCTACCTGTAACACCTGTCATGCCCGAACAACAAAAGACATGATAACCCCCACTACGGGGGTCAGAACCTAGTACGATAAATAAATAGAATCACGTCAACAATGACAAAGTATCATGCAATGCATATCATGTATGAATCTGTATAAAGAATCGAATCTCAAGATACCAATATCGGAGTCCAAAGGAAGGTATCATCAATCAATATCAGCTCGAGAAGAGGATGACAACACACACACTTTGTGCTAGGAGAATAATCATGTTATGTGCTCGTCATCCCTCGTGTCTAGGTCCGATAGCAACGCGCGTGACTACAGTCGATACCTACACTGCATGTCATCGCCGTGCCCGTCGTCCCCGACACTCAAGAGTAAATCAACTCAGTCATCATCAAGGATATCAAAGAAATGGATAGATCAATGTGATATGTCCATGAATCATCTATGCATCATATGACATATGCAACTCAATATGTCATGCAATCTTATGTGAAAATCAATACATATCATGTACTACAAATCTCAACATGTCATATAGTCACATAAGAATCACATAGTGACATTTAAATCATATAAATCAATTAATGACATGTAAAATCATACAATAGCATCATTACACATCTTCGTCAGACGTAATGATAAAACTCATTTCTACGTACCTCTGACCAAAGCTAATCTACCGAGTACTCCTAGAATCAACCCCGGAATCTATTAACCTGGTCATGTAAATTCCAAATGACACTAAGTGTTCAAGTAGTGCATTGAATCAAATGCAACTTCCAAATATTGGCCCTTAGTGATTTTCTTAATTTTCAGCTTGACCCATTTTCGTAGAAAAATCACTATAAATTCATACGACGTCAAAATGACCCGATTCTGGAGCTCAAAGTTCCGAAACGCAAAGGAATTCATTTCTTATCTTATGATGTCAAACTGATTCTGCCATTTAAATGTAGTTTAAACACTAAAAACGTAGCATTTTAAAATCTGTTTTTCATTTTGAGCGGTTTTAGTAAAATCGTCACAACTTTTCCATTTTAAATTCAAATTGGGTGATTCTAGTGGCAAACAACAGCCAACTCAAAGTACTACAATTCTTATTTCTATATATTTTCCGGAATCCCTTGCCAAAAATGCTCAGGAACCCGAAGAACACACTACATGTGCATTTTCGCCCACATGCAGGACACAGATTGATAACTTAAAGTATAAAATTCATAACTTCTTCAAACTAAGTCCAAATTAAGTCCTTTTTTTTAAATCGAATAGAATTCAAAGACCTTCATTTGAAAATCGAATCAAATTCAAAACAAAATGTGCCCAAAAACTCAAAACATTGTCTGCATGCAACATGCATGAACATGCAGAGTAAAAAAATGAGCACTTAAAGTAAAATCGACATAAATTTTACTTCGGAGATCCAAAACCCATGTTTATCTTTTTTAAATTGCATAAACTTCAAATATCTACAACTTTGATTTGAAGAACGACATCAAATTTGGACTCTAAGGATCGAAAATATGAAACTATTCACTACAAGAAACATCAAATCTGCAGATTCTGTTTTAACAAAAAGAAATCAACATTTTCATGTCTCTTCCTAGATTTTCGACTTTAATTCAACAAAATCAAACTAAAATTGAGTTTAAAACAGAATCATACCCTTGAAGACTAAGAAATTCCACCATGGCTCCTTCCCAGCTTGAACTCCTCCAAACTTGCTTCAAATTTGAAAATTCTTGCACCTTACAAACACCCTTGCCTTGGGGTTTCTATGTAAGGCCCCAACTTCCCAATACGTCAATAATGCAATTATGACGTCATTTTTGTGTGTAAACATTTCTTTTCATTCTTTAAAAGAATCATTACATGCTTCATATATACCCTTGACTGTTATAAAAATTTGGGCAGAGTCTCTGTAAGACCCCGTTATCTAAACAAGATTTTAAGTGCAATTAAGAGAACTAATCATTCATAAATCAGAGTATTAGGCCGTGTTGATAATCCTGAGCTTAAGAGGGTACAGTACCACAAGTTCAAAAGGAATTATACATATTCCTAACAAAAGGTACCAAATTATAGCTTTATTCTACTCTTTGTAGAAACTATACAAAAACGGAAATTCTGTTCTGCTAATCTTGTAGCACTCCTGACAGCTCAGCGTATCAACCCCAACCCTAGTTCTCCATGTCAAAAGCACCTACAAAGACAACCCCCAACACATGAGCACATCATAGTTCATATCAATCATAATATGAATGTAAAGCATAAATGCATAAATCATAGGCATAGGATACTTCCTGAATTTCCAATGCATTTAAAACGCCCATTTTGGTTGTCCCTGTACCATAACTCATAATCAAATCAATATATGATATTATGGTTTCTTTAAATAAATGTCATGACATAACTTCACTTCTTAAATGTTTACTTCAATCCTTAGTCAGTTTATCATCAGTGTATTTTAATGCCCCTCGCTTCATAACTTCATAATAAGCGGAACTCCCCTCCCTCGCTTCTTCATACAAGCGGTATTTCTATCCTCGCTTCGTATGGAATACCTCGCCTCCATGTGCAAGCGGACCTACACCCCTCGCTCCACATTTTTAGCGGTATAAGCGGTAAGCATTAAAATCATCACTGTGATAACCCTGACTCGTGGAATACACACCAAATGTTCCACAACATACATATGCAACAACAATGCATAACAACATGTATCGTACTCATAATGCACAACTCACATTTATCGTATGTCAAATAATAAATATATAATGCATGTTACCGTTGGGTGCCCGTACGTCGCTTACGTACCTTTCCAAAATATGGTATGTTGCAGGACTCTATCCCCTGCGTTGTGTGGCTATCTGTGAAGGCTCTACACCAGTGTACAACACAATATTAGATGCCAATTTATAGACCAAAATCAAAAAATCCAACAAAAACATCATTTTCCACTATTCAGCAGCTGGCGATCGATCGCTGCATCGAGGCGATCGATCGCCAGACTTCACTGGCTCGACGCGATCGATCGCTCCATTTATGGCGATCGATCGCCAGCCTTCGATTTTAGCTACTGGCCTTCGGCGATCGATCGCTGCGTTTGTAGCGATCGATCGCCACACGCTGTGCGCGCGATTTCTCCAGATTTTTCGAACACCCATCTTCATACCATCAAATCTAGCATATAAGACATACAACATGCTTGAACAAACATGCTAAGAGCTACAAGGTACTACCGTGCATGTATTCAAAACAAAGTTCTTCCCAAACTTAAACTCACATGCATCAAAATCACCCAACTCTATCAGTACTCACCCAAGCTTTCTGAAAACAGGGTATCATAATTCTTTTCCCAGATTTTCGAGCACCACTTTTCATACCAACAAATCCACCCAATTAAACATGCATCATGCTCAAGTAAACATGCTAGAAGCTTCATAAAAACACCATGAATGTACTTAAATCGAAGGTTTAACAAAACCTAAGCTAGCATTCCATTAAAACATCATAACCAAACCAAAACTTAACCAAAATTTACCCAAAGCAAGATATGGTTCCTCACCCTCTTTTGCTCCAATTTTTGGCAAGGTTCCAAGCAATAAAATGGCAGATCTCCTCCTCCTTCTTGCTTAGCAAATGCTGGACGGTTTTTGGGTGAAATTGGGGAGAGTTTGGAGTGATGGAGATTGAGTGATTGGAAGGGCAAGTGGGGGGTATGGGCAGCCAGCAGCTGCTGAAATGGGTATGGGTTGAGGGGGGTGGTTGGGTGGTGGGTGGTGTGATGTGTTATGTTTTGATCCCGGTATTTAGCACGATGTATTAAAATATCCTCACATGATATTTTATAGTATTTACTCAATAAAATACTTCAATTCCAATTAAACATGCTTCACCAAAACAAACAACACCCACCCCAAATAATCATGCCTTAACCCAAATTCCCAACATATATCACATGCACCCTGAAATGCATTTCCCCAATAAATCACATCCAATGAATTAATACCATAATCTTCATAACATAATTAATGTTTAAAAGCACATAATCATTTCGGGGATATCACAGTCTTCCCGTAAACTTGACTTCCCAAAAATATCAAACAGGCAATATATCCAATCCCCATAATCACAAAAGCAACATAATACATCACTTATCTACTAAATTCATAATACACCATATATCCCCAAAATAAAATGCATCGAACACCAAAATATAGGGAGAACTTCGAGATATTTATACAACCCATAAATACATATCCATGATACTCACAGATGAGCATTAAATAAAGGAATGCATATCTATTACGCATTCTGGAAGTATTCTCATTCAGTGGCTTGCACTCACTTCCAAAACCAATGTCGTACCTGTTTCAACAGAAACAGCCCCCACATAGGGTGAGCATACTCTGATACGATAATCATGTTCTTATCACTATATAAAATCATAATGTAAAAATTAAGATTATTTGAAATCCATAAAAGTATACTCCCTGTACAATTCCGAACCAGTATAGCTTTCACGAACTGTTCCTGTTTCAATCTTATACACTTTCATAAACATCAAGTTCAGTATCGTTATTCAAAACATGATACCCATCAATGCAATAAATTCAATACAATCACAATTCATCATTTATGCTCAATCATGACAAATCTCATATCGAAGGCAACTCTGCCTATCAGTTAATCTCATTCTCCACCATTTCTCATATCGATCGTGCCAAGGGCATCAATAATCAATTCATATACCTGGATCACGTACATCGACGTATCCACCATTTCACGTGTATAAAACTCAACTATCAAACTCATTCACTTAACCTTCAACATCACATTCAAAATACATGCATACATGAATATATAAATACTGGGTATACCTGCTTGTACGTCACCACGTACCTTATAATCTGTGTTTACCGTCAAGTCACCATCCTCGTTGTTCGAGAGATCAAGAAGGCTCTGTATGAACTCAAAGGTTTAAAGGTTAACTCATAATCAATATTTGATGCACAAAATCTCATATTAAATCATAAAGTCATGCCCATAATATCACATGACTCAACTCCCAAACGCAAGAATTCAATTAAACAACTAGCATGTATCTAACCCATTTCTTTACACACTACACATGCTTCCAAAGATAACACATTTCATACCATAGCCCAACACCCACCAAAACATTACAAAGGCTATAAGCATAGAAGTTAGTTCTTTTCACCCCCGCTAACAAGACTTAGACCCACACTTGAATCACATTTAAGCATATTAACAAGCACCTTCCATGTATGATTTATAATGTTCATATTTTAACCAACAATGATACTAGTCAATGCACAAATCAACAATTCCCTTCTAACAATTACTCATTCAACAAAGAGAGTCATAATTAACTTCCAACAATCAATAGCATTCCTCATGCTCTCCAATTCCCAATTACAATATTCGTACTCGAATTATAGTCACTTAACCGCCTTAACCCGCTATACCAATTCAAATTATCATTCTTCAGTGGCAATACTTCATCTAGCCACATACATGTATATACTGAACACATTTACACTTCAATACAAGTAGGAATACATAATTACTTGCATAAACACCATCTACACACACAAATACATGCTGGACACACACACACACGCGCAGAAACACACTCACGCACACAGTAGCACACACAGAGCATATTTTGACCCATATATCCATTCCTACACTTATTTCAGCAATTCCAACATCTAGAGATTGAAATTAGACAATAAGATGCAAATTGAGAAGGAGAGTTCTTGCTAGGCAGCGGCTCACGAAGCAACAGCAGGGGAAAGGATTGAAAAAGAATGGAAAATGTCATATCATTTCCCAACAAAAGATTTAATCCAACTAAAATGCAATCCACAACATAATAATCGATTACTGATGATCCAACAAAACCCCTTGACAACAGCAAACCAATCACGATTTCTTCTCCCAAAACAGCAAAAGATCGAACAAGCTTACCAAAATCCCCCAAGAAAATCGATAAGGTAAAAGAGGAGATTATAGCCACAAACCTTGAAGAAAAATCGGTGGAACCATGTTTGCTTTGGCTTCTCTTCACCTCGCTGGGCAGGAACGAAAAATGGGAGAGGGGAGCGAAAGTCGATGGTGATGGAGTGAAATGAGAGAGAGAGAGAGAGAGAAAGAGAAAAGTGTGTAATTGTAACCCTAACTTTACATTAAATCACCACCATAAAAATTTAATCACATCTCAATATTAAGTTCAATCTTCATCCTTCAATTTCCATCCCATAATTTAATTATGCAAAAGCCTCCCCCAAGCATATTAATTACTAAAATTCGTCCAAGTCCAATAAATCCGACCTGACCCAATAAATGAAGTCCAAAATATGACGACCAAAATTTAAATCTCGAACCTATCTTATGAAGTACCATAATTAAATCAAATGACTAATTATTAATTATTTTGGGCATCACAATTCTACCCACCTAATAAAATTTCGTCCGCGAAATTTTAGTGCATGCTTACCATATGTAAGGACCCCCATGCCCTTAACCCGCTATTAGTGTATTAACCCATGCATTTAGTGCATACAATCATATAGTCAGGGGAAAAACCACTTGCTACCATAGTATAACATGCCAACAATAAAATTTCTTACATTAAGCCATGTAATGTCCAATTCCCCCATTCAAGTCCACTTACATAGCGTGCACCCTTATAATACACTAACATGTTCTCAATTCATTTTGGAATTCCTCACATTAATTGCATGCAACATATGAATGAAAAGAGAAAGGCCCTTGCCTTTTTATACAAACCATTACACATATTACAGTGCTCACATGCGAGCATCAAATGAGAGAATGTGTATTTAATGTATAAAGTACTCTACACGATACCGGTACTGGTACTTAGGTCCTAGAAGCACCTCTGATCCATAGCTCGATCTCAACTCTGGAGCTACCAATGTACATGTTCCACCTGCCCCAACAGAGACAGCCCCCACACGGGGTGAGTATACCAATACCACCATTCCAATAATCACAGTACATAATTTACAGAATATAAAACTGTAATGTAAAAGATACTCCCTGTATAGTATCGTTACCACATGGAATCCCCCGTGCTGTTCCTGTTCTCAAAATAACCGAAACCATCAAATTCCCAAAAGCCAGTTAATCATTTCATTGATTAACTAAATCCGTTCCCTAATTGCCAATTTCCATAATTAATGAATCCAATCATTTATTGTGATCCCCGGGAATTAATGGTGTTAATCACGGAGTGGTAATGATCCTTAATGGATTTTATTTATAGCAATTATGAATTAATTGCGGAATTGGGAGTCCCGAGAATTTTAAATCCGGTATTTGGGGTCGTTGGATCCAAGGGATGAGATTGTATTCTCATCGTGGTGATAACCTTGGAATTTGGTTTTTGGTGGGATCTGGGGACCGGGGTACTTTGTATTGGGGCTGGTATAGGGATTTGAGAATTAGAGAGAGAGTTTTGAAAACAGATGATTTTTAATGAGTCATGATGTATTTGTGGAGGTATTGGTATTTTGGAGCCTTGGTACTATATATACCAAGTGGACTAGGTATTTCGTCATTTTGCACGATATCTCTCTCTCTCTCTCTCTCTCTCTCTCTCTCTCTCTCTCTCTCTCTCTCCACGGTCAAACCCCTCTCCCCCAAACCCCCTTTCTTTTCCTTTGGAGGAAAATGGCCGGAAGCTCGATTTAGGAGCCGGGTTTCTCAAAGAAAAGCAGATAATTTCCTTCCCTCGCCTTCTTCTTCGATTTGATAGTAATATTGTGCATTTTGGTGGAGTATAGTGTTGGGTTTGGAAATTTGGGATTTTTGGTAAAAATTCAAAGTTGAGCTTTTAGTGTTTTTATTGGTTATAAATGGTGTAGTGGAGGTGTTGAAGGAGTTAGGGGTGTTGGTTTTGAGTTTGGGTGTCAAAAACACTATTAAAGCTCGAATTTTTCGGAAACCCGCAGGTCGCGATCGATCGCGGCTTGGTGCCAATCGATCGCGACATTAAACTACTTTTTTTGGGAAGACGAACAGTGCGGCGATCGATCGCTAAGTCTCAGTGATCGATAACGAGGTGTATGGCAATCGATCGCCAAGACATGGCGATCGATCGCGAGATGGTTCTGCTTGGCAGTAGAGTTGCGCGATCGATCGCGCGTGATTGGCGATCGATCGCGGCTTGCTAAATAGTGTTTTTTTCACTATTTGTTTTAAAACTTTTGAATTTTGGATTTGGGGTTTATATAGCCGGTTTCTGGGGCATTGCTTACATTCCAATGGGAATGCTATACTATGAAATTGGAGTGGTTGAAGCCAAATTTTATTAAAGATATGGAATTACTCGATTTAGTATTTGGCTAACCTTTGAACACATAAATTGGAATATATTGGGTATTATGCATGCTTAATCGGGTCTTTTAAAATGGTTAATCGTCATGGATTGAGGATAGGTTTTGTGTGAACGTGCTTGAGCACGTGGTTGCATGCTTGTGTTTCATTGCGAGTTATTTATGTGTTTAACATGTAATTCATCGGGTCGCGGGACTCAAGGAAGGTTTGATTCGGTCTATGGAATCATAAGGTACGTATGACGTACGAGAATAGCTTTAATATATTATTGTAATTGTGGTGCATGATATAATATGATTGTGACGAATCGATGGATATTATGAAATGTATGGTGCCGCTATGGAGCGAGCAATATTTACGATGTCGTCACTACGGAGCGAACATCGATTAGGATGCCGTCGCTGTTGAGTGTGCGTGGTAATTGAACTATGGCTTAATGTTTATATACATGGGATATCTATTAGCCATTCGTATTTGGTTTGGATTCTATTAATATTGCAAACTGGTAATTGGGAACACGGACTTAGTTAATCAATGTAATGATTAACTGGCTATTGGGAATTCGATGGTTTTGGTTGTTTTGAGAACAGGGACAGTACAGGGAATCCCGGATGAGGATGATACCATCCAGGGAGCATCTTCATAGCATTTACATTTTGTAAATTATGAATTATATTATTGTGATTATCGGTTTGGTGGTATTGGTATGCTCACCTCGTGTGGGGGCTGTCTCTGTTGGAGCAGGTGGAACAGGTACAAGGGTAGCTCCGGAGTTGAGATCGAGTTATAGATTGGAGGTACTTCCAGGATCGATGTACCGGAGCTGATATCTTGCATGGTATTTTATACATTAGATATACACACGCTTATTTGATGCTCGCATGTGAGCACTATTACGTGTATATGGTTTGTATAAAAAGGCAAGGGCCTTCCTCTTTTTATTTATTTGTGTCATGCAATTAATTAGGAATTGCTAAATGAGTTGAGGACATGTTAGTGTATTATAAGGACGCATGTTGTGTACGTGGACTTGGTTGGGGGAAAACCGGTAAAATTGAATGGAAAATGCAAGAAATTTTTATAGATGGTATGTGATGCCATGAGTGCATGTAATCTAATTCCCCTGATATATGATTGTATACACTGAAAGAATGATTTAATACACAAATAATGGGTTAAGGGCTTGGGGTCCTTACATTAGTGGTATCAGAGCAGTGGTTTGCTCTTTGGGGCTGTTGAGGGCCTAGGAATACATTGATGGAAATGAATAGCAAATAATTATGCATGATGGTAGTTGGTGTTGTGTGACACAACTATTTTGCTTATGTGCGTTTATGATATATGATCATAATGGAACAATTATATGTCATGACATCTAAGGAATCCTAATATAATCTGTTGATTATGATTGTAAGTTGTGGTACAGGGACAACCAAAGGGAGCATTTTGAAATACAGATGCTGGTTGAATAAGTATAACAGTAGATCCAGAGTTGAGATCGAGCTATGCATGTGAGGTGCTTCCAGAATCGAAGTACCAGTAAAGGTATTTTGTAGAGTATCTTATACATTAGATACACGTTCATTCATTGGGTGCTCTCATGTGGGCACATTTTATGTGTATATGGAATGTATAAAAGGGCATGACTTTTCTCTCTTCATTTATTGCTTCATGCAATTAAATACGGAATTGCTAAATAAACTGAGAGCATGCTAGTGTATTATGAGGGTGCATGCTGTGATGTCCCCGAAATGATTAATTGTGTTTAAGGCATTAATTGTGTTCATATGATTAATTATGATTAATTATGGTGGTAATTGCCTTATGTATTGGAATTAATTGCCATGTGGAAATGCTTGGTCATGTGGGCCAGTAGAGCATTTCAGGGTGCACGTTATGCATGTTGGGTAATTGGGTGTTTCAATGGCTTACATGTGTTGGTAGTCATTTATTTTGTGAAACATGCATTTAAATGGGATTTGGTGTATTGTGGTGAAATGTGTTTAAAATACCATGTTGGGGTATAATTTACATCATGTTAATTGTTGGGGTACAAATTTAAACAAAGGATTTAACCCTTACCCCACCACCTCATTTCACTTTACTCCTTACACTTTTAATCCCCAAATCCCTTTCCCAAAACCCTTATTTTTTTCCACAAACTCGATTTTTGCTCCTAGGTGGGAAGGAAGTCCTTGCAAAAGTTTCATTTTGGTGATTCTTGGTAAGATTTAATGCCTAGGATGTTTATATATCACTTCTTGTTGTTCTTGAAGTGTTTGGTTTGAGTTTTGGTAGGATTTTAAAAGGGTATGAAATGGGTTTGTTTGGGTTAGTGTGATTTTTGGTGGGATGTTGGATTTTTGGTGGTTTTATGATGTGTGTTGAAGGTTTTAAGTGTTTTAATGTTTTTGAGTTGTTGGTATAAATGGTGTTGAGGTTGGTGAAGGTTTCAAAGTGCAAAAATGGTGATTTTCGTGGTACAGGGGCTGGCGATCGATCGCCCGTTTTTGGCGATCGATCGCGAGCAAGCAGTAGGCTCCAGAAGCCTTTGGCGATCTATCGCCACTTTTGGGCGATCGATCGCGCCAAAAGTGGCGATCGATCGCCGAAAGCAAAATTTTTAAGGATCGGGCAGTGTGATCTCGCGATCGGGACATCTTGGCGATCGATCGCGAGACACACAAATGTGCGTTTTTGACATTTTTGTGGTATTTTTGGATATTGGACTATAATTGGCATCTAATATTGATTTGTATGGTTGTGTAGAACCATCCCAGGTACCAACAACATCGAGGAGATAAAGTTATACAACTTCTCCACTTTTGAGACTAAGGTACGTAGTGAGACGTACGAGCATCGGACGGTAAAACGTGTTACAACTTTGATGATGTATATTGTGAATTTGGTGTCCTTATAGGTGATGAAATATGTGAAATGATAGTGTTATATCATGATATTGGAATCAATTGTGTTTGATTATTGTGGTAGAATTGATTAATGTTCCGGTAGCATTTATCTCCGAGCGAGGGAGGTACTTGCCGCTGTCATATGAAGCGATGGTAGTATGATATTTGCCGCTGTCATGTCTAAGCGAGGTAACATGCCGCTGTCATTGTCGAAGCGAGGGATATCATATGATGCCGCTATATGTCGAAGCGAGGGGTCCTAAAATTCCGCTGTTGTATTGGGACCGGAACAGTCACAATTTCTAGTGATTAATGTGGAATATTGTGGATATAATTGAAAACGCGTTATCGATCATTATATTGTGAACTAATGATTTTGTGCATAAGTTTGTGAAACAGGAACAACAATGAAATGTGCTAATGTGGTGATCAAGGAGCATATCTATTATTTGTCTCATGCGCTTAATTATTTTATTAAGTTGAATTGTGTTAAAGTGGTGATATATATATGCTCATGGTGAGTTGTTCCTGTAGGTACGCTTTTGGACCAAAGGGGCTAAGGGTTGGGTTGAACTGTGAGCTGAAGGAGGCATGAAAGAAGATATAATACAGGATTTTTGTTAGTCTTAACATTCATTTTGGGAATGTAACTAACTAACTATCGAAGTTTTATTTTTGGCCTGTAATTTCATTGAGCTCACATAACAACCAGAACTCTAAGATGTCTCTAATACATATTTAGCCCTGTTTATATCTTGATTTCACTGTTAAGGTAGAGATGCCTTACATTAGTGGTATCAGAGCAGTGGTTAGAGAACCCGGGAACGAGTGAAGGGTAGCCTTAGCAATAAGTTGGCTAGGCGTCTACTTTTAAACATGTTGTGCGCATATGAAGTATGTGACTGTTATGCTAACGTGTTACGGCTTTCTAACGATGTATTATGTGAATTGTTTTTGGATATTGTTGTTAACCCTTGTGTTGCAGTATGGCAGCAAATGTCGATGTTGGTGATGCAGTAAGTGTGAATGCTAGTGCTAGGCACACAAATCCCCTACCGCCGCCATCCTTGGGCGAAGAGCCGTCCGAACAGCAGTTATTGCCGGGAGAACTGAGTTTGACTCAATTTCTAGCTTATCGACCCCCGACTTTTGAAGGGACTGAAACAGGGGAGAAGGCCGAGGAATGGCTAGAGAGGTTGGAGCAGATATTTGTAGCTGCCCCGTGCGCAAAGACAGCTTGGATACGGCTAGCAGAATTTCAATTGGCCAAAAAGGCGCTGATGTGGTGGAAGACCACAGTAATTGAACAGGAGGCTCAGGGTCAGGAAATAAACTGGAAGCTGTTTAGGACTCGATTTCTGACCCGATACTTCTCAGCGGCGGCACGGCAGGCTAAAGAGGACGAATTCACTAGCTTAAAGCAAGGTACTATGCCGGTGTCTGACTATGCTCTCCAGTACTGTTCCTTACTTAGATATGTGACTCATATCGCCACTAGCACCCAAGCGAAGATGAGGAACTTTATGAAAGGCTTGAGGCCGGAGTTGTATGATAGTGTGATCACTTATGGCCCTACTTGTTTTGATGACGCCCTGGCACGAGCTGAACTGGCAGAATTAGGAGTGGGTGCATATCCGACTGTGGCACCGCCTCCAGCACCATCACAGAGGCCGACCCCTGAAAACTTGAAACCAAGGGGCGACCATTTTAAGTCAAAGGGAAACTCATCATCTTCCAGATTCAGTGGTAGATGGTTGGATGCTCGTGGAAGGGGTGGTCGTGGAAGTAATGCTCCGCCTAGGGGACAGTCTCAGGCTAGCAGTTTCGAAAAAGTTAAGTGTTTTCTGTGCGGAGGACCCCATTCAGTGAAAGGATGCTCCGCTTGTTATGAATGTGGTAAACATGGTCACTTGGCCCGAAATTGTCCTAACCGGGGAGGGCCACAGAACACTATGGGGAGACCTTCAGACAGGCCAGCGCAGCAGAGACCACCATTTGCACCGAGGCCATTGGGAGGACAGCCGTTGGGGCCACCTCAAGGGCAAGTGTACGCCCTAACCAGGGAGCAGGCTACAGCAGCTCCAGAGGAAGTGATAGCGGGTACGTGTCATTTATTTACGCACCCTGCTTATATTTTGATAGATACATGTGCGTCACACTCCTTTGTGTCGACGAGTTTTGTGGAGAAGCACCGTATATGCACGACTCCGTCACCCACGCCTCTTGTGGTTTCGACACCCGCTGGAAAGAGTGTGATTGCAGATCGGATTGTTGATGGCGGCCTCATTTATTTTGAGGGCAACGAGTTGAAGTTAGATTTGATTGTTCTGGAATGTCGGACTTCGACTGCATTGTGGGTATTGATGTGCTGAACAGATATCAGGCAGTAGTGGACTGCAGTCAGAGGACAGTACGGTTCAGATCTGATTTAGGGGTTCGGTGGACTTTTTATGGGGATGGTTCCCGCTCAAGAATTCCGTTGATATCGGCCTTAAAGATGACTCAGTTATTGGGACGTGGGCATGAGGGTTATCTTATTTATGCCATTGACATTGCTGGAAAGAAAGAAGAGTTAAGAGTCGAAGATATACCCGTGGTTGCCGAGTTTGCCGATGTATTTCCGGAGGAGATTCCCGGATTCCCGCCGGTTAGGGAAGTTGAGTTTGGGATCGAATTATTACCGGGGACATCCGCTATTTCTCATGCCCCTTACAGGATGGCACCAGCGGAGTTAAGAGAGCTGAAAGAGCAGCTACAAGAACTACTTGATAAGCGTTACATACGCCCCAGCGTATCACCTTGGGGTGCGCCTGTATTATTTGTGAAAAAGAAAGATGGGTCGATGAGATTGTGCATCGACTACAGGCAATTGAATAAGGCCACAGTGAAGAATAAATACCCTCTTCCGTGGATCGATGACTTGTTTGATCAGTTGCAGGGCACGAGGTTGTACAGTAAGATTGATTTGAGGTCGGGGTACCACCAGATCCGAGTTAGAGAGGATGATGTGCAGAAGACAGCCTTCCGGACCCGTTATGGTCACTATGAGTTTTTGGTCATGCCGTTTGGAGTGACAAACGCCCCGGCTGTGTTTATGAGCTTGATGAACCGAGTGTTCCAACCCTATTTGGATCAATTCGTCATCGTATTTATTGACGATATACTTATCTATTCTCGGAGCGAGGAAGAACACAGGAATCATTTGAGGACAGTGCTCCAGATTCTGAGGGACAATCAGTTGTATGCAAAGCTGAGCAAGTGTGAATTTTGTTTGAGCAGCGTGGTATTTTTGGGGCATGTGATCTCTAGTGATGGGATATATGTGGATCCCAGGAAAGTGGAGGCAGTGATGGATTGGTCTGCGCCTACATCTGTGCCCGAGATCCGTAGCTTTCTCGGTTTAGCGGGTTACTACCGACGTTTCGTCGAGGGATTCTCTAAGATCGCTAAGCCGTTGACGCAGTTGACTCAGAAAGGGTGTTCCGTTTTCATGGTCTGAGGCATGTGAGCAAAGCTTCCAAGAGTTGAAGCACCGGTTGACTACAGCACCTATTCTGGTGATCCCTTAGGAGAACGAAAGGTTTGCTTTGTACACAGATGCATCACTGCAGGATTGGGCTATGTACTGATGCAGGTAAGCATGTGGTGGCTTATGCATCGAGGCAGTTGAAGCCTCATGAGACCAGGTACCCGGTTCATGATTTGGAACTGGCGGCCATTATTTTCGCTTTGAAAATTTCGCGGCATTATCTTATGGTACTTCTTTTACCATTTACACGGACCATAAGAGCTTGAAGTTCCTATTCACCCAAGCGTAACTGAATATGAGGCAAAGGAGGTGGATGGACTTGCTCAAGGACTATGATTGCGAGATAGAGTACCATCCAGGGAAGGCGAACCTGACAGCTGACGCCTTAAGTAGGAAGGTGAAGTATACGGCAGAGGATGTTATTCAGTTATCGGCCTTGATGACCTCTTGTTGTCATTTGGGATATGACTTTGATTTAAATGCATCGTCGGTGCTGGTATCGACCCTATGGGCAGAACCGGACATCTTTGAACTTATCAGGAAAGCTCAGGTGACAGACGTTGAGGTACAGAGATGGTTATCATATTTACGTTTGGGTCAGTTATCGAAGTTCAGAGTAGCAGAAGATGGTTCATTGAGGCTTGGTAACCGTTGGGTAGTGCCGAGAGCACCAGAGTTGCGTCAAGGAATCTTGCATCGTGCTCATAGTAGCAGATTTAGCATCCATCCAGGTGGGAGAAAGATGTACAAGGACTTGTGTGATCAATTTTGGTGGAGACGGATGAAGAGAGACGTTATATCATTCGTTAAGAAGTGCCTGATTTGCCAACAAGTGAAAGCAGAAAGGCAGATGTAAGGACCCCCGTGCCCTTAATCCGTTATTAGTGTATTAAGCCATATCATTAGTGCATATAATCATACTATCAGGGAAGAAAACATGTGCAAGTGCAACACCATATGCTATCCAGAAAATTTCTTGCATTTAAACCACATAATATTCGAATTCCCCAACCACGATTATCCATATAACATGCACCCTCATAATACACTATCATGCTCTTAGTTCATTTAGCAATTCTATATCTAATTGCGTGCAAACCATTAATGAACAGAGAAGAGCCGTAGCCAGTTTATACATTCCATATACACGTAATATGTACTCACATAAGAGCACCCAATGAATAAGCGTGTATCTAATGTATAAAACACTCTGCTGGATACCGTTACTGGTGTTCCGATCCTGGAAGCACCTCTCAATCGCAACTCGATCTCGACTCTGGATCTGAGCGCCTGTCCATCCTGCTCTGGTACCTCAATCCTGGAAGTACTTCAATCAACAGCCCGAGCTCAATTCCAAAGCTGCTGCTACACCTGTACCACCTGCCCCAACAGAGACAGCCTCCACACGGGGTGAGCATACCAATATCCCAATCCAATAAATACAACAATACAATTCATAATTTACAACAATGTAAATGCTATGAAATACAAAATATACTCCCTGGATGGCATCATCCTCATCCGGGGTTCCCTCTACTGCCCCTGTTCTCAAAACACTGAAACCATCAAATTCCCAAATGCCAGTTAATCATTACATTGATTAACAATTCTATGAGCCATATACCAATGTCATAATCAATAACATCAAATCATTAAACAATGATTATAGACAATACATGTTTCTCACTTATGGTTTCATAGCTCTATTCATTGCTCGCTCTACAATAGCGGCATTCCATTTCCACGCATGCTCGATGGCAGCGGCGTCATAATCGATGTTCGCTCACAGGCGACAACATCCCAATCAATGCTCGCTCAAAAGCGGCACCATGCAATTATCCATGCATATATAGACATTTGAAGCAAGTACAATAAACCATGCATCTCAATCTCCGTTTATTGTTAATACCATGTGTCATGCATTTCCACACACATTCATTGCAATACAGTGTACCAAGCACTCAACAATTGCAATTATATTAAAGGGCTATGCTCGTACGTCATACGTACCTTAGAATTTCGTAGTCCAAGCCAAACCTTGCTTGAGTTCCTTACCTCGAGAGATATGTACTAAAACACATAAACAACTCACAATCAAGTATAAGCATGCAACCACGTGTCCAAGCACGTTCAAGACTCCCAAACATATCGTCAATCCATGACGATTACCAAAATAAAAGCCCCCCGGCTAAGCATGCATAATACCCAAAATATTCCATTTTATATGTTTAATAGGTAGCCAAAAACCCAACCAAAAATTCCGTTTAATAAACTTGGCTCCAAATCAAACCATTTTAAAAGCCTAACATTCCCATTGGAATGTGAACAACACTCCGGAAGTCGGCCCTTTAGACCTCGGTTCCAAAATCCCAACATTTTCCAACATTTTCGAAAATCCATGCAGGTGAACAGTGCCGCGATCGATCGCCCATCAGGCGCGATCGATCGCGCAAGCCTACTGCCCGAAAAAAATCAAACCGCGATCGATCGCCACATCTCGCGATCGATCGCTGAGACCCTCGCGATCGATCGCCCCCCTTTCGCGATCGATCGCCGATACTGTACATCTTCCTCAAATTCCAGTAGCATGTCGCGATCGATCGGCGCCTCGCCAAGATCGATCACGGACTGCGATTTTTCAAAAAACTCGAGTTCTAATGGTGTTTTTCACACCCAACTCCAAACCAACACCCCATACAACCTCAACGCCTCAAATACAACAATTAAACTCCATGAAAACAATGAAATCAACATTTTGGATTTTAACCCAAAACCCCCAAATGCCATAACCAACCCAAAACCCAACCACACAACACAAGCCAAAAGAGAGGAGAAGAATATTACCTATCTTTCTTCAAGAAATCCGGCCCCCATAATCGAGTTCTATCGATTTTGCTTCAACCAAAGGGAAGGGGAAGGGTTTGGGGTGAAGGTGGCGTGAGAGGGGGAGGAGAGGAGAGAAATGGATTCCAAATGACGGAATCCCGAGTCCAACGGGTATATATAGCAAAAATACCCCAACACACCAAAACCTCCACAAATACATCATGATTCATTAAAAATCATCTGTTTTCAAAAACTCTCTCTCCAACATCAAATCCTCATACAGGCCCCAACAAAAGCACCCCGGACACCAAGTCCCACCGAAAAACCAACTCATAGGTTTTCCACCGAAATGAGAATACAATCTCAACCTTTGGATCCAACGATCCCAAATGCCCGATTAAATAACCTCGGGAGACGCAAAACCGCAATTAATTCCTAATTGCCACAATTAAAAATCCATCAAGGATTAATACCACACCGGGATTAACACCATAAATCCCTGGACATCACAATTATCCCCCATTAATAAAATTTCATCCTCGAAATTTGCACCGGCATACTCTACGTAACACCAGGACTACACAAACAAGGTAAAGCCACAACTCCGATTCTAGACCACAATAGAATCGAGTCATCAATTGCGAGAACACTGATCTGGCACCAAGCTCTACAATAGAGCAAATACCAAAACCAATATATACCCGAAAGATAATAACATACCTCGATGTGAATCGTCCCGGAAGTCAGTCCACCATGACTGCAATTCAATCAAAACACCATTTGGTTCTAACATAGATATCTCTCCATGATATCCACCAATCGTCCACGATGCTTAACACACATCGTTATGATGTGGGCCATTAGTATACAACAGTATACTCACAGAAAATCCGGTTTTCGCTTCCCGGTCCATCTCCTCCAAAGGAGTAGTTGCACCACTTGCAATCCGGATCGGGTAAACCATGGTCACTAATCCACACAAAACACATCACTACAGATGTCTACAACCATGTGTTCAAAGAAATCCCATCTTGGTCCAAAACACACTATCGAGACTCCACAAAGGCCCAAGTTCCACAAAGGACATGCAAGACAAACAATTGCATTCCCAAACACGTGTCGACTGTGACACTAAACAAATTTGAATCCTGGCCATCCCTCATTTATCCTGGGATTCAACAATCCTAAAACAGGAAGGCTATCGAATTATCCAACAAGAACTGCCAAGGTTCCAAGACACGACAATCCCTCCTCAGGGGAAGTCAAACGGACCTCACGATTATTCCTCAGAATACATCGTGCCATCGAGATTACCAATCTCAAATTGCCACAATCTCCCACCGGAGATTCATCAAACCAAGTACACTAAACCGACGTTCAACAAGGAACGAAATAGAGTTGACATTCGTATACACACACGGGTATACATGTCCAAGCACCAACATAACAGGCACACTCAAAGCAATAGGCTCGGGTATCTCCAAACATACCCAAAGTCCCAAAACTTACTGCTAAGCCTTGATTATTCTCATTCCACGGAGAATAGTGGTCAACAGACCCAAGCCAAAGGGTGTGATTTCAACATCAACACTACACAACCAAAGCAATGAATCTCCCAAAAGATTCGACCGGCAGGTATAACAATACCGCCTTTCCCAAAAGGAATAGTGTCATGAATCCATGACCCTCTAACCTCGAACCACCGTCCGGAAAACTGGATATACATACCAACATATATCTCGGAACCAAAATAAGCAATTGGTTCAGAATAGTGCATCGAAGCCATTATTGTGATGACCTGAGATTAGGGATGTTAATCCCGGAGTGTTAATAACCCGTAAAGTTGTTTTACGTGGCAATTGGAGTTTAATCGAGGTGTTGGGCCTTCTGGGCTCGTCTATTTGAGTAGTTGGGATCGCTGGATCCCGAGGTTGAGATCGTATTCTCATTTCTGTGAAAACCTGTGAGTTGGGTTTTTAGTGTGACTCAAAATCTCGGGTGCTTAGTGTGGGCACCGGTAGGGGGTTTTTGAGTTAGAGAGAGAATTTTTGAAAACAGATGATTTTTAATGAATCATGATGTATTTGTGGGGATATTAGTATTTCGGGGTATTTTTGCTATAAATACCAATTGAACCCAAAATTTTAAATTAAAATTCATTTCTTCACCTCATCCTCTCTCTCCCTCCCGCGACCCATCCCGTCTGGACAGCCCCCGCCGCTTCAGGCGGTTCGCCCGCCGCCGTCCGGCCGCCGTTCGGCGCGTGCGACCCGCCGCCGCCTTCGTCTCGTCGAGGCGCAGCTAACCCCTCCGGCAATTCGAAGTTTCGTCGCGTTTTGAAGTCGAATTTTGCAAGAAAGCGCCGATCCCCAATTTCTAGGGTTCTTCGATTTTGGTCCGATTTCTTCCGATTTTCGATTGGGTAACCTCCCTTGCCCCTTTTTCGTCGTTGTTGTGTAATTCCCTGCCATTTTTGTGTTCGATTTGTTCGAATTCTTGCTGTTGGCGTGAGTGGTTCGAATTTATGCATTTTTCGTGGGTTTAGGTTCGAAATTGTGATTTTTGGCAGAGGTGTGGTGATTCTTGTTTGTAATTGATTAATTCATGTTGTAGATGCATTATGATGCTTGATTGTGTTCGAAATTGAGGAATTGGATTCGAATTAGGGCTTTGGATTTCGAATTTTGGGGGTTTGGCATGTGGGGCGATTATTCATGTTGTTGACTGATTAATTCATATTTTAGATGAATTATGGTGTTTAATTGGGTTCGATTCGTGTTGTGAAGGTTCGAAAAACTTGTGGGGAATTCTTGAGCAATTTTCGATATTGGTTTATTGTCTTGTGTTGACAATATTTTTGAGGGTTATGGGTGTGCTTGAGCATGGGTTGCATGTTCGTAATTAATTGTGAATTAATTTATCGTGTTAGCACATCGTTCCTCGGAGCATGGAACTCGAGCGAGGTTTGGCTCGGACTTCGGAGATTAAGGTACGTGCGACGTACGAGCATTACTTTATGTGAGCAATTGTGAAATGCATAATGTATTGTAATTGCATTAGATGATTGTGGGTATGGCTATATATATATGTGTGTGTCGATATGACTATGGAACGACCTAGTCTTGATATCGCTGCCACAAGTGTGCGTAGTACTAGAGTAGTATGACCTTATAAGAGGTATGGGTACTGGGTTTATATGACTATTGTGAGACATGTGAGATGTCTAAATATAAATGAGAATTTGTAAAATAAAGGGTAGGGCATTTGAGATGCCTGAGAATGATCGTGGGATCATGTATTCATTGTAAGACATGTGAGATGTCTAAGTGAAATAGAGAATTTGTAAAATAAATGCTAGGCATTTGAGCTATCTGTGATTGGTAGCAAAGTTGAAAATCAGTATTAGATATCGAGATATCTATGTTTGCATGTGAATTTGGAATCGTTAAGTATTGATACTTGAGAATCAGGCATGCTATGAGTTAAATCAATGTGTTGATTTACTGATTTATGAGATTTGATGAGTTTGATGATTGTGAGAACAGGGACAGTACACGGAACCCCGGATGAGGATGTTGCCATCCAGGGAGTATCATTTAAAATTCATTAATATTTACTTGTGTTGTAAATTATGAATTTCATTATTGTGATTATGAGGTTTTGTGTATTGGTATGCTCACCCCGTTGGGGGCTGTCTCTGTTGGGGCAGGTGAACAGGTGCATCGATGGCTATGGAGCTGGGCTCGAGCTGTTGATTGGATGTACTCACAGGATCGTGGTACCAGGGCTTGATGGAGCACGGTATCGTATATAGTACTTATATACACCCGAGATTTATATACACATTTATGATGCTCGCATGTGAGCACGGATATTCTTGTATATGGGTTGTATATAAAGGCATGAGCCTTTCTCTCTTTCATTATATGTTGCATGCAATTGTGGTAGAATTGCTAATGATATGAGAGTCGTTAGTGTATTGTGTGGGTGTTGAGACCCATTTATGTCGTCATATGTGTGGTGTCTTCCCTGGCTGGGAATTTACTTTGTGTACTATATTCTGTTGAGTATTGTGTATTCCCTGGCCGGGAATTATATTATGTGATGTGCTTGTGTTTTGGGATAGCTCAATTTATGGGGAGACTCTGCCCAAATTTTTATAAAAGTCCACAATGTAAAAAGTGGCAAAATGGGGATGGTAATGGGCAACTCTATGAGTCTATATGTTAGTAGAGATAATCTTATAACGTTGAACATTAAAGAAATTTTGTAGTTGCCATTCAATGGTAAAGTATCATCTGAGCTTCCCGATTGGCTTTTTATTGAAAGCATGTGCCACACATAGTGGTTAATACACTAATTAAGGGTTAAGGGCTTGGGGTCCTTACATTAGTGGTATCAGAGCAGTGGTTAGCTCTTTGGGGCTGTTAAGGGCCTATGAAGTTAGTGATAGCACATATTTATGCATGATGGCATTAATATTGTATGACACAACTAGTGGTTATGTGCTTTTATGATATGAAAAGTGGTGTTGCTAATCATTGTGATTGCAGGAATCGTGTAGCATGAGATGGGATGGCATTAATGGTGATGTCTGGCCCTTCATGTATTATGTGGAAAGGTGAGACGTACGGGCTTCGGACGGTAAAACGTGTTTCACCTTTGATTATGTATATCGTGGGTAGTGAACCCTTACATGTGATGGTATATGTGAAATGATAGTGATATATTGTGATAATGGAATCAACTGTTGTGCTTGATTATTGTGATAGAATTGATGAATGTTCCGGATAGCCTTTATCTCCGAGCGAGGGAGGTACTTGCCGCTGTCATGACTGAGCGAATAACATGCCGCTGTCATTGTCGAAGCGAGGGGTCCTAAAATTCCGCTGTTGTATTGGGACCAGAACAGTCACAATTCTAGTGATTAATGTGGAATATTGTGGATATAATTGGAAACGTGATATCGATCATTATATTGTGAATTGTGGTATTAACCTGGATGCAGGTACATGGAGCTAGTGGAAGTTCCGGTAGTTGTTATATTCGAGCGAGGGAGGTACTTGCCGCTGTCATATGAAGCGATGGTAATATGATATTTGCCGCTGTCATGTCTAAGCGAGGTATCATGCCGCTGTCATTGTCGAAGCGAGGGATATCATATGATGCCGCTATATGTCGAAGCGAGGGGTCCTAAAATTCCGCTGCTATAACAGGACCGGAACAACCACATTATCTATATTGATAGCGATGGTTCATGCCGCTATATCAATTGGCGATGGTTCATGCCGCCAGATATATTGATAGCGATGTCTCATGTCGCTATATCGATTGGCGATGGTTCATGCCGCCAGATATATTGATAGCGATGTCTCATTCCGCTATATTGATTGGCGATGGTTCATGCCGCCAGATATATTGATAGCGATGGTTCATGCCGCTATATTGACTGGCGATGGTTCTTGCCGCCATGGATATTGATAGCGATGGTTTATTCCGCTATATTGATTGGCGATGGTTCTTGCCGCCGGATATATTGCTAGCGATGCCTCTTTCCGCTATTATGTGGACGATGATTCATGCTCAGGTGTATAGCGAGGTTTCATGCCACTTATTATATGACGAGGTATCATGCCGTCGATTCTATAGCGATGGATTGTGCCGCTATGTGCTCAGCACAGGATTTTGCCGCCTTCGAGCGATGGGTGCTGACTACGCACTATTATCGAGCGACGGAGACAGGTATGCCGCTATATTGATAGCGATGAGGTATGGCATATTACTGTTTATTTAGCACTATTGTGGATAGTATGTGTTGATTTGCTATATATGCCATGCATTTGATGATGAGATTATAGATGTCGTGTATTGACAGGTAACGTCGTATGTTTGACAATGTTAATTGAATGTCATGTGTTGACATATGCCGTCACGGGATGACGATGACATAGTGGATGTTCTATGTAGACGTGTAGCGTCGTTTTGATGATTAATACATTTATGTTATGTATTTAGTTGTATAGTTTGAATGCCGATGGTGAGCACATGGTAGAGTCTGGGTCACTAGTTGACGAGACCTTTCGTCGAGCAATGATACCCTTGGGTATGCTCGTTAATTTGGCTAGGGCCAAGTGATTGGTGGTAAGAGTAGTCATTGAGGAAACTACTCGCTTGTGTTGTGATGTAGGGTAGACATGGTTGCACCCACCCTGAGGTTGTGGGATAAGTCTTATCGGATTATGATTGTATCATAAGTGAGCAAGGACACCGGGTTGCCCATTGTGCTTGGTATTTTAGAGATATGTTGGGCGATGACCCATTACTCTAACAGTTTGTACGGTATGGCATACCGAGATGGAACATATGGTTTGTTGGTGGACCTGATATGAACCTATGGAGACAGCACTTTGCTAGCCAGATATCGTAGTGATGATACAGTGTGCTTGTTGGGGCCATGTTACTGGTCGTTGGAATCAGGTTTGGCAAATCGTAAAGTGATACGATGTGGATTATGGTGGACTTTAGTAGTCACCACGTCATTTGAGGTTGAGGTTGTGCATGCCTCACTGAAACGTGTATACGTTGATGTTAAATCTTGGTGAGACTTGTCTGGGACAGCTCATAATGTTGAAGTACCAACAAGAGAGTCATCAAGTCGTTGTTGACTCGATCTGGGGAATCCGTGTACTTGGGATGCAATGGGTGTTATTGTATCCAGTTTTTCTTTCCGAACGGTGGTTCGAGTCTTGTGGATCTCGAGTTCGATGGCTCTTCCCTTGTGTGGAAGGAGGTAGTATTATACCTATTTGGGAATCTTTGAAAGATTCGGTAAGTTGGTACGTGTGGTGTTGATTTTGGGAATCACGCCGTGTTATTGATCGTCGATTATCATTCTCCACTGCAATGGAATGACTCAGAATTGACAGTTGTGTTTGGGGCTTAGGGGTATGTTGGAGATACCCGAGCCAAGTGCATTGAGTATGCATGTGATGCTAGTTTTTGATTCCCTTTTTGTCAAGCATAGAGTTATGCTATTTTGGATGACTAAATCTCTGATGAGAGATATTGAACACCTTGAGATTGGGAATCTCCATGTCACGATAATTATGAGAATCAATCGTGTAGTTAGTTGACTCCCTTTGAGGAGGGATTATCTTGTGTGGGTTGAGGTGTTTCCTGGTTGGTGTTTCCCTTCGAGTCATGCGATAGCCTTCCCAAGTTTGGATTGTTAAATCCTAGGATTATCAAGGGATGGCAGGAATTCGGATTTATTGGGTGTCGCTGTCGACACAAGCGTTGAGGATGCAATGTGTTTATTGCATGTCCTTCCAAGATTTGAACTCTGTGGAGTCTCGATGGTTTATTTATGATCAGGATGTGATCCTTGGAATATCCGGAGGTAGACATCTTGTGAGATGTCTTTTGTGTGAATCTGTGGCCGTGAGTTGCCCCAAATTGAGTTGCAATGGTGCGACTGCTCATTTGATGGAGGAGGTTTGGAAGTGGAAACCAGGTTTGGTAGGTGTACACCGTGGTATGCTAATGTTTCCCTCGTAACGATGTATGTTAGACATCGTGAGTCATGATAGAGATGTCTTTGAATGATATCTATGATAGAATCGGGAGCGATTCGAATCCTTGCAGTTTCAGTTGAATAACTGCTTTTGGGTTGTTAGCGTTGAGTTGTGCTGACGCTCTTTGACGTTATGATGGAATTGGGAGTCTATTCCACTCCAGAGTTTGACACGAGATCAACGTTCTCACGGTTGAGGTGTCATTCGTGATGCATTCTTACTAGTTGTATTGGAACTAAGGATGACTGTCCGATCTACGGTCGTAAGTATTGGTTGTTTTGCAGTCATGAGGGACTGACTTTTGGGATGAACCGCATCGAGGTACGTTTTGCCTCTTGGGTGATGAGTTGGTGTTGGTTTTGGTATGTCGCTCTGTTTCAGAGTTCGATGTGAGATAAGTATTCTCGAGGTTTTTAAGACGATTCTGATATGGTCAGGAATCGAGGTTATGACTTCTTGTAGTTGTGTAGCCCGGGTGTTACGTGATACACCGGTGCTAATTTCGAGGACGAAATTCTTTTAGTGGGGGATATTGTGATGACCTGAGATTAGGGATGTTAATCCCGGAGTGTTAATAACCCGTAAAGTTGTTTTACGTGGCAATTGGAGTTTAATCGAGGTGTTGGGCCTTCTGGGCTCGTCTATTTGAGTAGTTGGGATCGTTGGATCCCGAGGTTGAGATCGTATTCTCATTTCTGTGAAAACCTGTGAGTTGGGTTTTTAGTGTGACTCAAAATCTCGGGTGCTTGGTGTGGGCACCGGTAGGGGGTTTTTGAGTTAGAGAGAGAATTTTTGAAAACAGATGATTTTTAATGAATCATGATGTATTTGTGGGGATATTAGTATTTCGGGGTATTTTTGCTATAAATACCAATTGAACCCAAAATTTTAAATTAAAATTCATTTCTTCACCTCATCCTCTCTCTCCCTCCCGCGACCCATTTCCCGTCTGGACAGCCCCCGCCGCTTCAGGCGCTTCGCCCGCCGCCGTCCGGCCGCCGTTCGGCGCGTGCGACCCGCCGCCGCCTTCGTCTCGTCGAGGCGCAGCTAACCCCTCCGGCAATACGAAGTTTCGTCGCGTTTTGAAGTCGGATTTTGCAAGAAAGCGCCGATCCCCAATTTCTAGGGTTCTTCGATTTTGGTCCGATTTCTTCCGATTTTCGATTGGGTAACCTCCCTTGCCCCTTTTTCGTCGTTGTTGTGTAATTCCCTGCCATTTTTGTGTTCGATTTGTTCGAATTCTTGCTGTTGGCGTGAGTGGTTCGAATTTATGCATTTTTCGTGGGTTTAGGTTCGAAATTGTGATTTTTGGCAGAGGTGTGGTGATTCTTGTTTGTAATTGATTAATTCATGTTGTAGATGCATTATGATGCTTGATTGTGTTCGAAATTGAGGAATTGGATTCGAATTAGGGCTTTGGATTTCGAATTTTGGGGGTTTGGCATGTGGGGCGATTATTCATGTTGTTGACTGATTAATTCATATTTTAGATGAATTATGGTGTTTAATTGGGTTCGATTCGTGTTGTGAAGGTTCGAAAAACTTGTGGGGAATTCTTGAGCAATTTTCGATATTGGTTTATTGTCTTGTGTTGACAATATTTTTGAGGGTTATGGGTGTGCTTGAGCATGGGTTGCATGTTCGTAATTAATTGTGAATTAATTTATCGTGTTAGCACATCGTTCCTCGGAGCATGGAACTCGAGCGAGGTTTGGCTCGGACTTCGGAGATTAAGGTACGTGCGACGTACGAGCATTACTTTATGTGAGCAATTGTGAAATGCATAATGTATTGTAATTGCATTAGATGATTGTGGGTATGGCTATATATATATATGTGTGTGTCGATATGACTATGGAACGACCTAGTCTTGATATCGCTGCCACAAGTGTGCGTAGTACTAGAGTAGTATGACCTTATAAGAGGTATGGGTACTGGGTTTATATGACTATTGTGAGACATGTGAGATGTCTAAATATAAATGAGAATTTGTAAAATAAAGGGTAGGGCATTTGAGATGCCTGAGAATGATCGTGGGATCATGTATTCATTGTAAGACATGTGAGATGTCTAAGTGAAATAGAGAATTTGTAAAATAAATGATAGGCATTTGAGCTATCTATGATTGGTAGCAAAGTTGAAAATCAGTATTAGATATCGAGATATCTATGTTTGCATGTATAATGAATTTGGAATCGTTAAGTATTGATACTTGAGAATCAGGCATGCTATGAGTTAAATCAATGTGTTGATTTACTGATTTATGAGATTTGATGAGTTTGATGATTGTGAGAACAGGGACAGTACACGGAACCCCGGATGAGGATGTTGCCATCCAGGGAGTATCATTTAAAATTCATTAATATTTACTTGTGTTGTAAATTATGAATTTCATTATTGTGATTATGAGGTTTTGTGTATTGGTATGCTCACCCCGTTGGGGGCTGTCTCTGTTGGGGCAGGTGAACAGGTGCATCGATGGCTATGGAGCTGGGCTCGAGCTGTTGATTGGATGTACTCACAGGATCGTGGTACCAGGGCTTGATGGAGCACGGTATCGTATATAGTACTTATATACACCCGAGATTTATATACACATTTATGATGCTCGCATGTGAGCACGGATATTCTTGTATATGGGTTGTATATAAAGGCATGAGCCTTTATCTCTTTCATTATATGTTGCATGCAATTGTGTAGAATTGCTAATGATATGAGAGTCGTTAGTGTATTGTGTGGGTGTTGAGACCCATTTATGTCGTCATATGTGTGGTGTCTTCCCTGGCTGGGAATTTACTTTGTGTACTATATTCTGTTGAGTATTGTGTATTCCCTGGCCGGGAATTATATTATGTGATGTGCTTGTGTTTTGGGATAGCTCAATTTATGGGGAGACTCTGCCCAAATTTTTATAAAAGTCCACAATGTAAAAAGTGGCAAAATGGGGATGGTAATGGGCAACTCTATGAGTCTATATGTTAGTAGAGATAATCTTATAACGTTGAACATTAAAGAAATTTTGTAGTTGCCATTCAATGGTAAAGTATCATCTGAGCTTCCCGATTGGCTTTTTATTGAAAGCATGTGCCACACATAGTGGTTAATACACTAATTAAAGGTTAAGGGCTTGGGGTCCTTACAACTATCATCAAATCAAAACTCGTATACGCCATGTATACTCAAACAACGATGCCCTGTACTATTGCCATAGTACTACACTCGAGCATCATCCCAGAGACGTCTCCTCGAACGTCTCACTGGAAGCACGAAGCCATTACCTAGTCCAACACTAGTAGGGCTTACCCTGGTTGATTCACGATCAACCCTCAACCAAAAGTAGCTGTCTCCATGACAGTACAACCCAAATCTCTCCAAGAGATAAAGTCAATATAGTAGTGTCACTCCACTAACTATACCACACAATCAATTGTGACTTTCGTCGCATACCATAAGCAAAGATGCTCAACCAGAGATGACAACGACTTGTCGACGCTCACGTTGGTATTCCAACAAAATTGAGTTGTCCCAAAACAAGCCTCTTAAAACATTTGACGTATAAACGTCTCCGTGAGGTATTCTCTGCCTCAAATATCACGCCACAAAGAGACTACAAGAGTCTACTAAAAGTCCTCATCGTAACATCATACGATTCACTTAACTCGAATCCAACGAGCAGTATAACGGCAATTCAAAAGCACTCTATAACATTGCCACTAAATCTGGCTAACGAACGCTGCCTCCAAAGGCTCATATCAAGCCTACCAACGTCTCACACGTTCCACCCGGTATACCATACCGTATCATCCATTTAGAGGAGTGGGTCATCACCCAATATTTCTCTAAAACCAAAGCATAATGGACATCCCTGTGTCCTTGCTCAACCGCGAAACAATCCTAATCCATTAGGACTTATCCCACACCCTCAGGGTGGGTGTGACCACGCCTACCGCAGATCACAACAACAAGCGAGTAGTTTCCTCAATGACTACTCTTACCACCAATCACTTGGCCTAAGCCAAACCAGCGAGTATTCCCAAGGGTATCATTACTCGAATAATATAATATACTCCAAAAAAAAATGTGCTACGGTACAATCCCTGTACGGTGCACCCGATAATTCTTCGAGCAACTTGCTCGGCATAATGGTCTCGTCAACTAATGTTCCAGACACTACCATGTGCCCACCAAAGGCACTCAAACCATACAACTCAATACACAACATAAATGTATTAATCATCACAACGACGCCACACGTCTACATAGAACATCAACTATGTCATCGTCATCCCGTGACGGCATATGTCAACACCTGACATCCAAATAACATCGTCAAACATACGACGGTACATGTCAATACACGACATCCATAATCTCATCGTCAAATACATGACATATATAACAACATGTAGTATCCACAATAATGCTAACACAAGTAATATGCCATACCTCATCGCTATCAAGATAGCGGAATACCTGTATCCATCGTCCACCAGCGGTACACAAGTAGCATCCATCGCTCGTAGGCGACACAATCCAGCGCTATGCACATAGCGGTATAACCCATCGCTATAGAATCAGCGGCATGATCTATCGTCATAGAGTCAGCGGCATAAGACATCGCCATAGATACCCGGCGGTATGAACCATCGCCATAGGTGTAGCGGAATGACCCGTCGCTATGTAATATCCGGTGGCACGAATCATCGTCAATAGAATACCCGACGGCATGAACCATCGCCAATAGAATAGCGGAATGAGACATCGCTATCAATATATCCGGCGGCAAGAACCATCGCCAATCAATATAGCGGAAAGAACCATCTCTATCAATATATCTGGCGGCATGAACCATCGCCAATCAATATAGCGGAATGAACCATCGCTATCAATATATATGGTGGCATGAACCATCGCCAATCAATATAGCGGAATGAACCATCGCTATCAATATATCTGGCGGCATGAACCATCGCCAATCAATATAGCGGAATGAACCATCGCTATCAATATATCTGGCGGCATGAACCATCGCCAATCAATATAGCGGAATGAACCATCGCTATCAATATATCTGGCGGCATGAACCATCGCCAATCTATAGCGGAATGAACCATCGCTATCAATATCGATAATGTTGTTGTTCCGGTCTTGTTATAGCAGCGGAATTTTAGGACCCATCGCTTCGACATATAGCGGCATCATATGATATCCCTCGCTTCGACAATGACAGCGGCATGTTACCTCCCTTAGACATGACACCGGCAAATATCATACTACCATCGCTTCATATGACAGCGGCAAGTACCTCCCTCGCTCGAATATAACAACTACCGGAACTCCCACTAGTTCCATGTACCTGCATCCAGGTTAATACAACAGTTCACAATATAATGATCGATATTACGTTCCAATTATAACCACAATATTCCACATTAATCACTAGAATTGTGACTGTTCCGGTCCCAATACAACAGCGGAATTTTAGGACCCCTCGCTTCGACAATGACAGCGGCATGTTACCTCGCTTAGACATGACAGCGGCAAGTACCTCCCTCGCTCGGAGATAAAGGCTACCGGAACATTCATCAATTCTACCACAATAATCAAACACAACAATTGGTTCCATTATCACAATATATCACTATCATTTCACATATATCATCACGGGTAAGGATCCACTATCCATGATATACATAATCAAAGGTGTAGCACGTTTTACCGTCCGAAGCCCGTACGTCTCACCTTTCCTGATTTTCCTACAAAATCAGATCCTTTAACATGAAGTGCTAGACATCACCATTAATGCCATCACATCGCATTCTACACGATTCCTGCAATTATAATGATTAGCACCACTTTTCATATCATAAAAGCACATAAACAACTAGTTGTGTCATACAACATCAATGCCATCATGCATAAATATGTGCTATCAATAACTTCCTAGGCCCTTAACAGCCCCAAAGAGCAACCACTGCTCTGATACCACTAATGTAAGGACCCCCGTGCCCTTAATCCGTTATTAGTGTATTAAGCCATATCATTAGTGCATATAATCATACTATCAGGGAAGAAAACATGTGCAAGTGCAACACCATATGCTATCCAGAAAATTTCTTGCATTTAAACCACATAATATTCGAATTCCCCAACCACGATTATCCATATAACATGCACCCTCATAATACACTATCATGCTCTTAGTTCATTTAGCAATTCTATATCTAATTGCGTGCAAACCATAAATGAACAGAGAAGAGCCGTATCCCGTTTATA
This sequence comes from Haberlea rhodopensis, assembly GCA_907163345.1. Classification (NCBI taxonomy): domain Eukaryota; kingdom Viridiplantae; phylum Streptophyta; class Magnoliopsida; order Lamiales; family Gesneriaceae; genus Haberlea; species Haberlea rhodopensis. The sequence goes on from CAJQUN010000295.1 coordinate 679,694, forward strand.
CATTCCATATACATGTAATATGTACTCACATAAGAGCACCCAATTGAATAAGCGTGTATCTAATGTATAAAACACTCTGCTGGATACCGTTACTGGTGTTCCGATCCTGGAAGCACCTCTCAAGCGCAACTCGATCTCGACTCTGGATCTGAGCGCCTGTCCATCCAGCTCTGGTACCTCAATCTTGGAAGTACTTCAATCAACAGCCCGAGCTCAATTCCAAAGCTGCTGCTACACCTGTACCACCTGCCCCAACAGAGACAGCCCCCACACGGGGTGAGCATACCAATATCCCAATCCAATAAATACAACAATACAATTCATAATTTACAACAATGTAAATGCTATGAAATACAAAATATACTCCCTGGATGGCATCATCCTCATCCGGGGTTCCCTCTACTGTCCCTGTTCTCAAAACACTGAAACCATCAAATTCCCAAATGCCAGTTAATCATTACATTGATTAACAATTCTATGAGCCATATACCAATGTCATAATCAATAACATCAAATCATTAAACAATGATTATAGACAATACATGTTTCTCACTTATGGTTTCATAGCTCTATTCATTGCTCGCTCTACAATAGCGGCATTCCATTTCCACGCATGCTCGATGGCAGCGGTGTCATAATCGATGTTCGCTCACAGGCGACAACATCCCAATCATTGCTCGCTCAAAAGCGGCACCATGCAATTATCCATGCATATATAGACATTTGAAGCAAGTACAATAAACCATGCATCTCAATCTCCGTTTATTGTTAATACCATGTGTCATGCATTTCCACACACATTCATTGCAATACAGTGTACCAAGCACTCAACAATTGCAATTATATTAAAGGGCTATGCTCGTACGTCATACGTACCTTAGAATTTCGTAGTCCAAGCCAAACCTTGCTTGAGTTCCTTACCTCGAGAGATATGTGCTAAAACACATAAACAACTCACAATCAAGTATAAGCATGCAACCTCGTGTCCAAGCAACGTTCAAGACTCCCAAACATATCATCAATCCATGACGATTACCAAAATAAAAGCCCCCCGGCTAAGCATGCATAATACCCAAAATATTCCATTTTATATGTTTAATAGGTAGCCAAAAACCCAACCAAAAATTCCGTTTAATAAACTTGGCTCCAAATCAAACCATTTTAAAAGCCTAACATTCCCATTGAAATGTGAACAACACTCCGGAAGTCGGCCCTTTAGACCTCGGTTCCAAAATCCCAACATTTTCCAACATTTTCGAAAATCCATGCAGGTGAACAGTGCCGCGATCGATCGCCCATCAGGCGCGATCGATCGCGCAAGCCTACTGCCCGAAAAAAATCAAACCGCGATGAGACCCTCGTGATCGATCGCCCCCCTTTCGCGATCGATCGCCGATACTGTACATCTTCCTCAAATTCCAGTAGCATGTCGCGATCGATCGGCGCCTCGACAAGATCGATCGCGGACTGCGATTTTTCGAAAAACTCGAGTTCTAATGGTGTTTTTCACACCCAACTCCAAACCAACACCCCATACAACCTCAACGCCACAAATACAACAATTAAACTCCATGAAAACACTGAAATCAACATTTTGGATTTTAACCCAAAACCCCCAAATGCCATAACCAACCCGAAACCCAACCACACAACACAAAACCACAATCAAATTGAAGCCAAAAGAGAGGAGAAGAATATTACCTATCTTTCTTCAAGAAATCCGGCCCCCATAATCGAGTTCTATCGATTTTGCTTCAACCAAAGGGAAGGGGAAGGGTTTGGGGTGAAGGTGGCGTGAGAGGGGGAGGAGAGGAGAGAAATGGATTCCAAATGACGGAATCCCGAGTCCAACGGGTATATATAGCAAAAATACCCCAACACACCAAAACCTCCACAAATACATCATGATTCATTAAAAATCATCTGTTTTCAAAAACTCTCTCTCCAACATCAAATCCTCATACAGGCCCCAACAAAAGCACCCCGGACACCAAGTCCCCCCGAAAACCCAACTCATAGGTTTTCCACCGAAATGAGAATACAATCTCAACCTTTGGATCCAACGATCCCAAATGCCCGATTAAACAACCTCGGGAGACGCAAAACCGCAATTAATTCCTAATTGCCACAATTAAAAATCCATCAAGGATTAATACCACACCGGGATTAACACCATAAATCCCCGGACATCACAATTATCCCCCACTAATAAAATTTCGTCCTCGAAATTTGCACCGGCATACTCTACGTAACACCAGGACTACACAAACAAGGTAAAGCCACAACTCCGATTCTAGACCACAATAGAATCGAGTCATCAATTGCGAGAACACTGATCTGGCACCAAGCTCTACAATAGAGCAAATACCAAAACCAATATATACCCGAAAGATAATAACATACCTCGATTTGAATCGTCCCGGAAGTCAGTCCACCATGACTGCAATTCAATCAAAACACCATTTGGTTCTAACATAGATATCTCTCCATGATATCCACCAATCGTCCACGATGCTTAACACACATCGTTATGATGTGGGCCATTAGTATACAACAGTATACTCACAGAAAATCCGGTTTTCGCTTCTCGGTCCATCTCCTCCAAAGGAGTAGTTGCACCACTTGCAATCTGGATCGGGTAAACCATGGTCACTAATCCACACAAAACACATCACTACAGATGTCTACAACCATGTGTTCAAAGAAATCCCATCTTGGTCCAAAACACACTATCGAGACTCCACAAAGGCTCAAGTTCCACAAAGGACATGCAAGACAAACAATTGCATTCCCAAACACGTGTCGACTGTGACACTAAACAAATTTGAATCCTGGCCATCCCTCATTTATCCTGGGATTCAACAATCCTAAAACAGGAAGGCTATCGAATTATCCAACAAGAACTGCCAAGGTTCCAAGACACGACAATCCCTCCTCAGGGGAAGTCAAACGGACCTCACGATTATTCCTCAGAATACATCGTGCCATCGAGATTACCAATCTCAAATTGCCACAATCTCCCACCGGAGATTCATCAAACCAAGTACACTAAACCGACGTTCAACAAGGAACGAAATAGAGTTGACATTCGTATACACACACGGGTATACATGTCCAAGCACCAACACAACAGGCACACTCAAAGCAATAGGCTCGGGTATCTCCAAACATACCCAAAGTCCCAAAACTTACTGCTAAGCCTCGATTATTCTCACTCCACGGAGAATAGTGGTCAACAGACCCAAGCCAAAGGGTGTGATTTCAACATCAACACTACACAACCAAAGCAATGAATCTCCCAAAAGATTCGACCGGCAGGTATAACAATACCGCCTTTCCCAAAAGGAATAGTGTCATGAATCCATGACCCTCTAACCTCGAACCACCGTCCGGAAAACTGGATATACATACCAACATATATCTCGGAACCAAAATAAGCAATTGGTTCAGAATAGTGCATCGAAGCCACTATCATCAAATCGAAACTCGTATACGCCATGTATACTCAAACAACGATGCCCTGTACTATTGCCATAGTACTACACTCAAGCATCATCCCAGAGACGTCTCCTCGAACGTCTCACTGGAAGCACGAAGCCATTACCTAGTCCAACACTAGTAGGGCTTACCCTGGTTGATTCACGATCAACCCTCAACCAAAAGTAGCTGTCTCCATGACAGTACAACCCAAATCTCTCCAAGAGATAAAGTCAATATAGTAGTGTCACTCCACTAACTATACCACACAATCAATTGTGACTTTCGTCGCATACCATAAGCAAAGATGCTCAACCAGAGATGACAACGACTTGTCGACGCTCACGTTGGTATTCCGCTGTTGTATTGGGACCGGAACAGTCACAATTCTAGTGATTAATGTGGAATATTGTGGATATAATTGAAAACGCGTTATCGATCATTATATTGTGAACTAATGATTTTGTGCATAAGTTTGTGAAACAGGAACAACAATGAAATGTGCTAATGTGGTGATCAAGGAGCATATCTATTATTTGTCTCATGCGCTTAATTATTTTATTAAGTTGAATTGTGTTAAAGTGGTGATATATATATGCTCATGGTGAGTTGTTCCTGTAGGTACGCTTTTGGACCAAAGGGGCTAAGGGTTGGGTTGAACTGTGAGCTGAAGGAGGCATGAAAGAAGATAGAATACAGGATTTTTGTTAGTCTTAACATTCATTTTGGGAATGTAACTAACTAACTATCGAAGTTTTATTTTTGGCCTGTAATTTCATTGAGCTCACATAACAACCAGAACTCTAAGATGTCTCTAATACATATTTAGCCCTGTTTATATCTTGATTTCACTGTTAAGGTAGAGAGGCCTTACACATGCTATGTAAGTGGTCTTGGTTGGGGTTGGATATTATGTGGTTTTAATGCAAGAAATTTTCTGGATGGCATATAATGCTATACTTGCATATGGTTTTCCCCCATGATAATATGATTGTATGCACAAATGGCATGGATTAATACACTAATAACCGGTTAAGGTCGCGGGGGCCCTTACATATACTATCCAGGACACACCCGTGTATACTTAACTATCATACGACTGGGAAAAGACAAAAGAAGATAACCTCAGGTAAGACTTCCAGCGAGCATTCCCTCTTGGGATCCTGGTTACCTGTAATACCTGCCATTGCCCACACACAAAGACAACAATAGTCCCCTACGGGCTGAGCCAAAACCCAATATTAAACTATCAAGTAAATACAACATGCATCTATAAAATGTGATATATGATGTCATACAATGCAATGCAATGCAATGTAATGCGATGCATGAAAGGTAAAAATCATCTCGGGATAGCAAATGTCCGGAAATCCAAGGAACAGCGATCAAATATCTCAAGATACCAAAAGATCGGAGTCCAAAGAAAGGTATCATCTCAAATATCATGCTCGAGCAGGGCGTCGACTCACTCGTCGCTACGACATCTCTCTCAGTCGAGCCATCGGCGGTCCATCATCCCTCGTGTCTGGGCGACGTCGGCACATTCGTCGCTACGGCATCTCTCAGCTCACTCACTCCGTCGAGCCATCGGTGTGCCCATCATCCCCAGACACGCGTCACAGATACCAACAAAAAAGATAAGGGTAGCAACGAAAGAATCGGTAGAATCAACATGATATGCTCAATGCCCATGCGTGTCAATGCATCATGCCAATATCATAACCTCATATGATGCAACTCAATGTGTCCAACATGAAAGTCATATATCGATGTACATTTACTGAAAAGATGCGTGTTAACAAAACATTTATTTTCATACATCGATATATCAACTCTGAATGCTCATAAGTCAAGTAAAATCACAGCCAAGTAATTTCACGTAAGTCACGTAAGTTCAACAAATCATGTATCAAATAATACAGATACCTGTCGTATGTTACCGATCGCAACATACCTTACGTCTTTTGATCCAATTATTGTTGTTTACGTCGTAGATAGGATTTCCATAGAACATCAATCTACACAAGCCGAATATTCACTTTAATTAACCAATTTAGTTAATTCAACATCGTTCCTTAACTACATAGTTTCCATTATTAGCACAATAGATACTACTCTCTCTAATGTTTTGTTATGTTTAGCATAAGCTTTTACTTTAAAAATTATATTACCTCCATTTAAATCATTCAATATTTATTGTTACTTGGAAACTAAACTCATTTTGAACTTGATTATTATAGCAAGGATGTGAGCCCAGCACTAAAATCATCAACTAAACCCCACAACTTGAGCATTGCTAAAACATGCACCTTGTAGCAGCAGATTTCCAAGCATGCAGCATATTTTCAAAACCCAAATAGCAAGAAACTCGAACTATAACCTTCAAAAGAGTCGAACCATATACATCAGAAAAGTATGCCCCAACAGTAGAGTTTTTTAACATAATTAACAGTAGATTATGGGACAAGCAGCAAGATTCTTAAACTCAATTAACAAAGACATTGCAATTTTATACAATACTCTCTTTCAGATCATCAAAGCTAAAGCATGATTAAAACTAGTTAATACTTGACTAACTTCATCTTCAAACCCATGAGAATCAATCATTCCTTTCCCCCATACAGTGTCAAATTCGAACAAATTCAAGATTTTAGCATGTGAAGGCTGCTTGATTCGAACAAGGGTGCTCCAAAACCATAACAAGATCATACCATACTTCATTCAATAATTAAAGCTCAAAATGAATGCCAAACTTTCAAATAAAATCTAGAAAAAACAAGTTCTCCCCAAAATTCGTGAACAGTAGCCGAACCTGCATGCAACGATTCCGGCAACTCACGGCGGCGGGGAGGGGCGGCGACTGGTGGGAAACGTCGGTCATGGTGAGGGAAAGGTTTCGCACAAGCATAATCGAAACAATTGATGGTTAAGACGAAGCAATCGATCGAAAATGGGAAGAACCCTAAAAATTCGAAATCGATACATTCAGGGCTAAATCGATGGGTATCGGAAACTCATACCATGAATTCTTGGTATGGAACGTTGCTCCATTGAGTGGGGAACACGGTGGTAGGTCGGACGCACCGCGAGTCGGCCAGTCGACGTCGGGCGCAGCTCTTTTCCGCGCGGTGGTCAAACGCGAACGCAGAGTGCATGCGAAGGAGAAGAATCGGGTCTGATGTGTGTGTTAACACGTTTTGTATGTTAAAAAATATGCTGAATGCATTTTAATATGTATTAATTTCTGTCCAGTTATATACATCGGAGTGTCACCGGTGCACTGATAAATTAAATTTACAGACAACAATTGTGATTTATACCCACTTCTATAACACAAAATTAAATTCTTTATTTTATTTAAATTCTCCATTTTAATAACTTATCTCTAAAATATTATCGAAGTATATTTTACAATTAAAAAAATATTTCATGTTCCAATTAAATTGTCAGTTGACCTTCATCCGGTCAATTTCACTTCTTATTAATTAATTCTAAAATTAATTAAAAATAAATTCCCAAAGTAATTATAAATAATTTCCCAAATTATATTTAATTAACATTAATCAATCTGGGGGCCTTACATTCTCCCCACTTAAACAGATTTCGTCCTCGAAATCTCAAACATAGATACAAATCAACGTTGAAAACAGCATATGGATAAGAATACACAACATGATATATTGAATAAAATGGAACTTTTATATATATCCTTACGATCCAAAATGCAAACAAGATGGTTAACACGAAAGATCAAGTCTATTCTCACCAGGTTGAAAGACACGATAGATTCAATAATATATATTCGCAATATAGAACAAGAAGAAAATACAGTGAGTGACCGATACAGCTGGTAACAATGCAAATTTATAGGCAAGATTTTCAATTCAATCTCAAATCTTGTGCAGTCAAAGTAGCAAGATGATAGTCTGCTTCGCATGCCAAAAGATTAGTGTCTCGAACGGAGAAATTTTTGGAAGTATATGATCACCTATCTGAAATTCTATGGATCGTCTTCGTCTAAAAGCATAGCTTGCTTGACGATCCTGGGCAACTATCATCCGCTATCTGTACAACTGAATCTTACCATTCATTTCTCGTATTATATTAGGTCCAGGCAACTGGTTTTTCATCAATTTCTTTCCAGGCTAGAGGCGATCTACAGCGTCTCTTCCAAAAGATTTCAAAAGATGTTGAACCTAATCTCGTTTGGTAGTTATGAATATAGGAACTTCGATTAACGACAAGGCTTCATGCCATGCAAAGTTAAAATCGTTCACCACATTACGTAACATATCCTCGATAAACGACGGTCATATTCGTATAGGGATAAGTCCGCTCGCAAGGAAAGAAAAGTGCAGACTTAGGAAGTAGATCAATAATGTCCAAACAACATCATAGTCTCTGGGTGATCGAGGAATACGAGTCACAAAATCCAAGGCAATATGTTTCCAATCGCCTTGAGGACTTTCAAAGCCATGAAGTAACCCTCCGTGTTTCATTCATTTGGTTTAAACTTGTTGACAACCTCAACATTTGACAATATGTTCATTAATGCCTCATCTCATACATCTCCATCAGAATTGAGATCTCAGAGTAGTAAGCATCTTTCGTCTTCAGGGTGAATACTGTATTCACAGTTATGAATTCCTCGAAAAATTTCAGAGGTCAAATCAGAAGTATCAGGATCAACTTATTAATCATTAAGTCGTAGAAACTATCACAAGATACTTGAAAGCTAAAAGGATGTCCTGAAGATACAAATTCTTAGATTTCTGAGTTTGAACATCAATTGGTTAGACTTTTCTGATGTTTAGAATAAATTCCGACTCAATTTGATTTGCTGAAATAATGATAGACTTCTGGTATGAGTGAAAAGTTCAGCCCGCGATATAGATATCAGCATGAACTTGGTGATACGAACAAAAGCTAGAACAGACTCGTGGACTTTACACTGAGGACTCCGTCGACATTCGTTCCTCTAGGATGATATTGAGCTTCACCATCGCGATCCTTCAAAAGATTCATCAACCTGCGTTGCCTCGTATTTAGATCGGATTGAAAGAATAGATATTGTAAATTCTTGTGGTCCGAATAAAAACAAAATTTTCCCCCGTATAATTAATGACGTCAAATTTTAAAACAAAACATTTGTTATCAGTTCAAAACTATATACAATGTCTCAAGAAAATAATTTTCATACTCGTCTGACGAATTACATTTTCAACTTTTATGTGTCAGTTGAGTAATAGGTTTAGCCATTTTTCAAAAAAAAATCCTTTCGATAAATCGACATTTTGAAATCCCGCTAAACCATAAAACATCGGACCTCATGAACATTGGTAGGTCTTAGCCATTTTAACACTACCTTGACCTTATTTGAATCAACAGAAATGCTACGTCGAGAAATGACGTGGCCCAAGAGTATCGCTTCGATCATCCAAAATTTCGTTTAAATAGCTTGGCATACATAATCATTTCCTGATAGGAAACTGAGATATCGATTACAGATCTGTTCTATTTTCTGTGGTGTCTGAATGAATGACAAAAACAAATGTGGTCGTCAATTCAAAGTATCAAAGTTACGCTCGTCTGGTCAGAGAAATATCTGATATGTTATATTCTCATATTCTTCGATATCGATAGGAAAGATAACCATCCTGTGCAATCCACATTCAGGTTGGATGGATTGATCAAAATTATTTAGTATATGAAATCTGAGATATCTATTTCTAATATTCGACACAACCTATTTTCATCGCGAAAGACTTTTCAATTTGATCAAGAATTTGTCAAATGATTCAACTTGTCGAGTTCAAGAAAATATCAAAAATTAGAAAACTCATATGGCATAATCATATGTCGAGCAACAAGAAAGATTATAAGCAGCTCGTGTCTTTGGATTGACACCTGATACGATTCAGAATGCGAATCTTTTAGTAGACGTACAAAATGAATCAGGTAAATCCTCCTTAACATAAGACAATCATTTCAGTTGTCTAAATTCAATACCGAGGCAAAGTCTCTATCGGTATGCTTACAAATCTCATTGGAAGTATCTTCGAAAGTTTTACCAGTTTTAAAATTTTCTCAAAACTTTACCACCAGTGCACGGAGTCTAAACTAAGTTAATACTCAAGTCCATGCAAATTCTATTCTTTAATAGACCCAAATTATTACTTCAGTTAACATGATCCATGATAGCTTCGAGCACAAGTTCTCGATCGACACTAATGTTGTGCGATCTCCAGGTCTGGATCTGTACCACTTCTAGATTTTCAAAAAATTAACTTTGCTTGAAGACGGATTCTATGGTACATCTACTCCATGTTCATATATAATCATTTTCATTAATGATTTTAAATTATATCGAACCATATTTGCGCGTCGTTCATTTCATGTTCCGGATGTACATCTGTATATTCTCTTATTATGTACGCTGATGAGTCACAGCATTTGTGTTTCATCTATGTTATTAACACATAACAACTTAAAGGCTCAGTCCTTTTCTTAGAATTAAGATTGCGTTATGAAGTACCGCAACAGAAGGAATTTCGACTTAATCAATTAACATCGAACTACTTAATGAAAATAATCTTCTGTAGATTCGATCATACATTCATATCATCGTTAAATTTCATTCAACATATTCATCAGTTTATTCTTTTTACTTTTTGTAAAAACATCACTTCCTGTTCCAGCATCTCAATGCCGAAATCTAAATGGCTTTATGTCCTGGAGTTATCTCAATCACATCCAAGGACTCTTATTTCAACTATCTCATAACTCATTCCATCATGTTATTCTCAATAGGTTCCAGAACAACTCCATTGCTCAAAGACATCATTTATTAAACATTGCATAAAACAGTTTGCATGCCTCATTTTGTATGCATAATCTTCATTTATTTAATCTAATGCAGTATTCATTCAATAATGATAGGTTTCGTAGGTGCTCGACTGTAAACTCTTTCCCTACTAAGTTTTCTCAAGCATAGGTATCGATATCGTGGTCAATATCAATACGACACAACTCAGCATACTCAATTATAAACCACATATTGACATCAACTATTTCACTCCAAATCATGTAAGAGCAAATAGATCAAATAAGTTTCAAACACATACACATATGTTAATTCGTTCCTATTCAAAGTGTACACAAGACTCAAGACTAGAGCATTCCCAGTTTATGCTCTGATACCAACTGTGAGGACCCGTTCCTAATCAAGTGTTTAATTATCACACAATGATTATTTATTTGTAAACAGCGGAAGATTTTTATTTTTATTTTTTTAAAAAGTTCTGCCAACAATTGGCTCTAAAAATTTTGGCATGACCTCCGCGCACGAGGGACATACCAGAAAAAAATGAAAAGCACAAATATCATATCCTAATGCAGCAAGTAAATACATAATACCATAGCATGCATCATAGGCACCCAACACATAAGTCGTACTAAAAATATTTACATCATACCATAGCATGCACAATATATCTCCAGAACACATTTCATACTCAAAGTATTTACATAATACCATCACCAGGAAGTAAAAAACCGAATATTCACAAATAAGCAAGACTCGATGGAAATAAACTTAATTGACATAGGTATACTATCCAGGACACACCCTGGTATACTTAAATATCATACGACTGGGAAAAGACAAAAGAAGACAACCTCAGGTAAGACTTCCAGCGAGCATTCCCTCCTGGGATCCTGGTTACCTGTAATACCTGTCATTGCCCAAACACAAAGACAACAACAGCCCCCTTACGGGGTGAGCCAATGCCCAAAATGAAACTATCAAGTAAATACAACATGCATCTATAAAATGTGATATATGATGTCATGCAATGCAATGTAATGCGATGCATGAAAGGTAAAAATCATCTCAGGATAGCAAATGTCCGGAAATCCAAGGAATAGCTATCAAATATCTCAAGATACCAAAAGATCGGAGTCCAAAGAAAGGTATCATCTCAAATATCCTTCTCGAGCAGAGCGTCAACTCGCTCGTCGCTACGACATCTCTCTCAGTCGAGCCATCGATGGTCCATCATCCCTCATGTCTGGACGACATCGGCACACTCGTCGCTACGGCATATCTCAGCTCACTCTCTCCGCCGAGCCATCGGTGTGCCCATTATCCCAGACACGCGTCACAGATACCAACAAAAAAGATAAGGGTATCAACGAAAGAATCGGTAGAATCAATGTGACATGCTCAATGCCCATGCGTGTCAATACATCATGCCAATATCATAACCTCATATGATGCAACTCAATGTGTCCAACATGAAAGTCATATATCGATGTACATTTACTGAAAAAGATGTGTGTTAACAAAACATTTTATTTTCATACATCGATATATCAACACTGAATGCTCATAAGTCAAGTAAAATCACATAGCCAAGTAATTTCACGTAAGTCACATAAGTTTAGCAAATCATGTATCAAATAATACAGATACCTGTCGTATGTTACCGATCGCAACATACCTTACGCCTTTTGATCCAATTATTGTTGTTTATGTCGTAGATAGGATTTCCACAGAACATCAATCTACACAAGCCGAATATTCACTTTAATTAACCAATTGAGTTAATTCAACATCGTTCCTTAACTACATAGTCTCCATTATTAGCACAATAAATACTACTCTCTCTAATGTTTTGTTATGTTTAGCATAAGCTTTTACTTTAAAAATTATATTACCTCCATTTAAATCATTCAATTTTAATTGTTACTTTGAAACTAAACTCATTTTGAACTTGATTATTATAGCAAGGATGTGAGCCCAGCACTGAAATCATCAACTAAACCCCACAACTTGAGCATTGCTAAAACATGCACCTTGTAGCAGCAGCTTTCCAAGCATGCAGCATATTTTCAAAACCCAAATAGCAGGAAACTCGAACTCTAACCTGCAAAAGAGTTGAACCATATACATCAGAAAAGTATGCCCCAACAGTAGAGCTTTTTAACATAATTAACAGTAGATTATGGGACAAGCAGCAAGATTCTTAAACTCAATTAACAAAGACATTGCAATTTTATACAATACTCTCTTTCATGATCATCAAAGCTAAAGCATGATTAAAACTAGTTAATACTTGACTAACTAATAACTTAGAACATTCATCTTCAAACCCATGAGAATCAATCATTCCTTTCCCCCATACAGTGTCAAATTCGAACAAATTCAAGATTTTAGCATGTGAAGGCTGCTTGATTCGAACAAGGGTGCTCCAAAACCATAACAAGATCATATCACACTTCATTCAATAATTAAAGCTCAAAATGAATGCCAAACTTTCAAATGAAATCTGGAAAAATCGAAAACAAGTTCTCCCCAAAATTCGTGAACAGTAGCTGAACCTGCATGCAACGATTCCGGCGACTCACGGCGGCGGGGAGGGGGCGGCGACTGGTGGGAAACGTTGGTCATGGTGAGGGAAAGGTTTCGTACAAGTTGCTCCATTGAGTGAGGAACACGATGGTAGGTCGGACGCACCGGGAGGCGGCCGGTCGACGTCGGGCGCAGCTCTTTTCCGCGCGGTGGTCAGACGCGAACGCAGAGTGCATGCGAAGGAGAAGAATCGGGTCTAATGTGTGTGTTTACACGTTTTGTATGTTAAAAAATATGCTGCATGCATTTTAATATGTATTACTTCCAGTCCAGTTATATACATCGGAGTGTCACCGGTACACTGATAAATTAAATTTACAGACAACAATTGGGATTTATACCCACTTCTATAACACAAAATTAAATTCTTCATTTTAATTAAATTCTCCATTTTAATAACTTATCTCTGAAATATTATCGAAGTATATCGCTGAGTATGAGGTAATAGATGCAAAGCAGCAGTGTTCCAATTAAATTGTCAGTTGACCTTCATCCGGTCAATTTCACTTCTTATTAATTAATTCTAAAATTAATTAAAAATAAATTCCCAAATTAATTATAAATAATTTCCCAAATTATATTTAATTAACATTAATCAATCTGGGGGCCTTACAAATTTGGACTTTAAGGGAATCGAAAATACGAAACTATTTACTGCAAGAAACATCAAAATCTGCAGATTCTGTTTTAACAAAATGAAATCAACATTTTCATGTCTCTTCCTAGATTTTCGACTTTAATTCAACAAAATCTAACTAAAATCTAGTTTAAAACAGAATCATACCCTTGAAGACTCAAAAATTCCACCATTGCTCATTCCTAGCTTGAACTCCTCCAAACTTGCTTCAAATTTGAAAATTCTTGCACCTTACTAACACCCTTGCCTTGGGGTTTCTAGAACTTACTTTGCATGCAACATGCACTCTCAATTTCAAGAGGATTTTGAGAGGCAAGGGTCGAATTTTTGTTTGGAGGAGAGAAGGAGGAGAAATGTTATATCAAGAGGGAGAAATAATGTTTAAAATTATGAGAGAAAAAAATCTAATGCTGAAAAACAAGGCATGGGTCGTGAATTGCTAAGCTTGGGAGGGAAGATTTTGTGTAATGTGTCAAGCACTAAGTCACTTGTCGTGTAGTTTGATGTGTCCAATGAGGTGGTGTAGGATTTGTAGTGCATAAATCTCACTACAATAACATGTATGGTATAATTATTAAGTAGGTGTATGGCCGATTATTATATACCATTTGGTATGATTTTGATGTATTTTATTTTGGTTAAAAATAAGGTGTTGTGATCCGGAACACTTCAATTCGATTTCTCAGCTTTTAATCACCCGGGTTTGCTTAAACATCGTTAATCCGAATTAATCATAATTAATTAGCAACGGGGCCTTACAATATATATAGCTATCACACGTGTAGTTGACTTTATCTCTCGATCTCAGTCTGAAATCCACGGCATAAATTACTATATCGTATTACAATTTTATCTCTCGATCTCAATTGCAATAAAAATCATTCAAATGTGATCACTCCTTCTGTGATATCCCCGAAATGATTATGTGATTTAATCATTTATTTATATTATGATGATTTAGTGTTAATTCATGAGGTTGAATTAATATGGTTGAGGAGTTACATTTCGGGGTGCATGCAACATGTGTTGGGATGTTGGGGTTGTGGCATAATTATTTTGGGGTGTGTATTATTGTTTTGGTAAAAGCATATTTAAATGGGAATTGAAGTATTTTATTGAGAAAATACTATAAAATATCATGTGAGGATATTTTAATACATCGTGCAAAATACCGGGACCAAAACATAACACATCACATAACCCACCACCCAACCACCCCCCCTTGACCCATGCCCTGCTGCCAGCTGCAGCTGCTTGCCCATACCTCTTGTCCCATCTCTCACCCAACCCTCCCATGTCTGAAATCACTCCAATTCTCTCCCACATTTCGTCCAACAGCTGCTAAGGGAGTTAGAGAGGAGACCTTCCATTTTTATTGCTTGGGAAGCTTCCAAAAATTGGAGCAAAAAGGGGTGAGAAACCATTTCTGGGTTTGTAATTTAGCTGTTGAGTTCATACTTTTGTTAGTGTGAAAAATGGCATGTTAGCTTAGGTTTCTTAAAACCTTCGATTTAAATGCTTACATGGTGTTGTTATGTAGCTCTCAGTATTTTTCCTTATGTATTTTACATGTTTTATGTTGGGGAAATAAGCATGTAAAGTAGGGTGTTCGGAAATCTGGGTAGGATTATGCCCTGTTTTTCTGGAAAATGTGGACTGGGAGTGATTTTGAGGAGGCGATATTATGCATGTTAGATGGGTTTTAGGATAAACCTTTAATGTGAAAATATGCATGGTAGTTTTGTGAAGCCTTTGGCATTTTTATTCGAGCAATATTCATGACTTATGTGGTAGATTTCATTGCTTGAAAGTGAGTACTCAAAAATCTGGGCAGGAAGACAATGCTCTGTTTTTCGAAAAAGTTGGTACTGATGTTATAGGGTGCTTTTAATGCATGTGGGTTTGTGGTTGGGATATATATCTTGTATGATTACACTCAGGGTAGTGTATTGTAGCTACTAGCATGTTTGTTTAGGCATGTTGTATGTCTTACATGTTAGAACGAAAGGTGTAAAAATCAGTGTTGAGCATTCTGGAAAAATGTCGCGCACAGACCATGTGGCGATCGATCGCCACAAATGGCGCGATCGCTCGCCGAGGTCCAGTAGCCAAAATCAAAGTCACGCGATCGATCGCCATGAATGGCGCGATCGATCGCCATGGGACAGTGGAGTTTGGCGATCGATCGCCAAGGGGTAGCGATCGATCGCCAGAAGCAAAATTTTGAAATATTGATATTTTGTTGGATTTTTTGATTTTGGATCATATATTGGCATCTAATATTGTGTTGTACACTGGTGTAGAGCCTTCACAGACGGCTACACAACGCAGGGGATATAGTCCCACCACACACTACATTTTGGAAAGGTACGTAAGCGACGTACGGGCATCCCAACGGTAACATGTACTTATGTTTGTCTGTTTGACATATGATGAATACAATGTGATGCATTAAGAGTTGATACATGTTATTATGCATTGTTGTTGCATATTATGCATTGTTGTTGCATATTGTGATGTGGAATAAAGAGGAGTATTCCACGAGTCAGGGGTGATCACAGTGAAGGTTTAATGCTTACGCTTGACCGCTAAAAATGTGGAGCGGGAGGGGGGAGGCTCGCTTGCACATGGAGGCGGGGTATACCATACTAAGCGATGATGAGATACCGCTAGTATGAAGAAGCGAGGATGAGATACCGCTTGTTTTGAGATTGTAAAGAAAAGAAGCATTAAAATAACTGATGATGACTGACTCAAGAAAAAGAGATGATATGTCATGACATTTATTAGTGAAGCCATACATTCATATAGTGTTTTGATTATGAATTGTGGTACAGGGACAACCTATGGGCATTGTAAATGCGATGAAAATACAGGAAGTGTTTTGTATTTATGATTATGCATTTACGCCTTACGTATTCATATTGTGTTGTTTATGGATAGCTATGTGCTCATGTGTTGGGGGTTGTCTTTGTAGGTGCTTTTGCTAAGGAGAACTAGGGTCGGGGCTGATACTTTGAGCTGTAAGGAGTGCTACTACAATAGCAGGACAGAGTTCTTATGTGTAGTCTCTACAAGTAGTAGAGTAGAACTATAGTGTCACTCCTATTGTTTTGAGAAATGTAACTATCATCTATTGAAAATTTTATGGGTACATTTGAACTGTAAGCTCAAAATGTCAACACGATTAAATACTCTGATATTGAAATGCTTAGTTCTCTTAATCGCACCTATTAGTATCTTGAGATATCGGGGTCTCACATTTAGTGGTATCAGAGCAGTGGTTAGATAACCAGGGAAGAGTGAAGGGTAGCCTTTAGAGACAAGTTGGTTAGGTATTCATTGTTGGGCATGTTATGCATGTGATGCATATTTTTGTATAAGTGTTATACTAACATGCTTTGAATATGATACTCTTGTTATCTAACGGCTTGTACTATGAACTGCTTTTGGTATTGTTGTTAACTCTTGTGTTGCAGCATGGCGGCTATTAACCCGGAGAACCTCAATGAAGAGGTAGGGGATATGGGCAGTATGAATGCTAGTGTTGCTCATGTGAATCCTTTACCGCCACCTCTGTGGGAGTGGAGCCCAATGCACAGATGTTATTACCCGGGGAGCTCCGTTTGACACAGTTTCTGAACTTCCGTCCACCCATGTTTGAGGGGACCGAATCTGGAGAAGGGGCCGAAGAGTGGCTAGAACGGATAGAGCAGATACTTGTGACTGCGCCTTGTGCACGTACCGCATGGCTGAGGTTAGCCGAGTTTCAGATGGCGAAGAAGCCTTCTATGTGGTGGAAGACCACTGTGATGGAGCTGAGGGCCCAAGGTATGGTAGTGGACTGGACTGTATTCAGGACCCGGTTCCTTAACCGGTATTTTTCTGCCGCTGCCAGATAAGTCAAGGAGGACGAGTTCACTAATTTGAAGCAGGGCAACATGTCAGTTTCAGACTTTGCTTTGCAGTATTCCTCACTGTTGAGGTATGTCCCCCACATCGTTGTGAGCAGCCATGCGAAGATGAGGCATTTCCTGAAAGGACTGAGGCCAGAATTGTTTGATCGGGTTGTTTCCAACAACCCCAGCTCTTTTGATGACGCCCTGACTAGGGCAGAGCTGGCAGAGATTGCAGTGGGAGCATATAAGGACGTTGTACCCTCTTCCGTCCCATCACAGAGGCCTGTTACTGATAGTTTGAAACCACGAGGGGATCAGTTGAAGGCTCGTGGAGCCTCATCATCTTCCAGATTTAGCGGGAAGAAATCTCAGAGCCAGAAGCAGAGCAATCGAGGACCTACACAGGGGAGTAAGGCAGGAGGGGACAGGTGTGACCGCTGTGGAGGATTTCACTTGTCACGTGACTGCCGAGGCTGTTATGTTTGTGGCAAGGTGGGCCACTTAGCTCGGAATTGCCCCAATCGGGCAAGTCAGGCAGACTCAGGGCCGAATAGGCCAAGATTTGATGCTAGGACGACACCACCGAGGCAGCAGTTTGTGCCTCGACCCCAGGGAGGTCAGGCGACAGGACCACCGCAGGGACAAGTGTATGCACTGACTAGGGAGCAGGCTGAGGCAGCCCCGGAGGAGGTCATTGCTGGTACGTGTCATTTATTTACGTACCCTGCATTTATTTTGGTAGATACAGGTGCTTCTCATTCTTTTGTGGAGAGACACCACTTGTGCTCGTCTCTGTTACCCACGCCTCTCATGGTCTCGACACCCACAGGAAAGAATGTGATTGCGGACCGACTATTATCTGATTGCCTCATTTATTTTGAGGGCAACGATCTGAGGGCCGATCTGATTCAGTTGGAGATTGCAGACTTTGACTGTATTATCGGCATTGATGTGTTGAGCAGATATCGAGCTGTGGTAGATTGCTGACAGAGGATGGTACGTTTTCTATCTGATCAGGGGTTCCAGTGGACTTTTTATGGGGACGGCTCTCGTCCAAGGATTCCAGTGATCTCAGCGGTTAAGATGTCGCGGCTATTGGAACGTGGCCACACTGGGTACCTTATTTATACCGTGAATGCATCGGAAGAGAAGGAAGTGAGAGCCGAGGACATTCCAGTTGTGGCGGAGTTCATTGATGTGTTTCCAGATGAGATTCCGGGATTTCCGCCTGTCAGGGATGTTGAGTTCGCCATTGAGCTGCTGCCGGGGACTTCTGCTATTTCTCGTGCCCCATACAGGATGGCACCGGCAGAGCTGAGGGAGCTAAAAGTACAGTTACAGGAGCTCCTTGACAAGGGATACATTCGTCCTAGTGTATCGCCTTGGGGTGCACCAGTCTTGTTCGTGAAAAAGAAGGATGGTTCAATGCGTCTGTGCATTGACTATAGGCAACTGAACAAGGCTACAGTAAAGAACAGGTATCCACTTCCGAGGATTGATGATCTGTTCGATCAGCTTCAGGGTACAGAGGTGTACTCGAAGATAGACTTGAGGTCCGGCTATCATCAGGTGCGGGTTAGAGCTGGCGATGTCCAAAAGACGGCTTTTAGAACTCGGTATGGGCACTACGAGTTCTTAGTGATGCCATTCGGAGTGACAAATGCACCTGCAAATTTTATGAGCTTGATGAACAGAGTATTTCAAGAGTACCTCGATCAGTTTGTGATCGTATTCATTGATGACATCCTCGTATACTCAAGGAGTGAGGAGGAACATGCCGATCATTTGAGGACAGTACTTCAGATTCTCAGAAATCATCAGTTGTACGCCAAACTCAGCAAGTGTGAGTTTTGGCTGAGCAGTGTATCATTTTTGGGCCATATCATATCACGGGAGGGGATATCAGTAGACCCGAGGAAGATAGAGGCAGTTAGGGATTGGTCTGCCCCTACTTCAGTCAGTGAAATTCGAAGTGTTCTTGGGTTGGCTGGCTATTACCGACGTTTCGTTGAGGGTTTCTCAAAGATCGCCAAGCCACTACACAGCTGACTCAGAAGGGAGTTCCATTCCTTTGGTCGGAAGCTTGTGAGCAGAGCTTCCAGGAGTTGAAGCACAGATTGACTTCAGCGCCAGTTTTGGTGATTCCCAGGGAGAACAAAGGGTTCGTTCTCTATACCGACGCATCGCTTCAGGGTTTAGGATGCGTGCTGATGCAGGATAAGCACGTTGTGGCTTACGCTTCGAGACAATTGAAGCCACATGAGACGAGGTATCCGGTCCATGATCTGGAGCTAGCAGCTATAGTGTCCGCCTTGAAGATATGGCGACACTACTTATACGGTACCTCATTCACCATCTTCACTGATCACAAAAGCCTGAAGTTCTTGTTTACACAGGCTGAGCTGAACATGAGGCAGAGGAGATGGATGGATCTGCTGAAGGATTATGATTGTGAAATCCTATACCATCCCGGGAAAACAAACTTGTCAGCCGACGCTTTGAGTCGGAAGGTGAGGAGCACAACAGAGGATGCCATGTGTCTATCAGCTATGTTGGGCTCCTACTGCCATTTGGGATTTGATTATGATGTGTCTACTTCACCAGTACAGGTTTTGACCTTGTTAGCCGAGCCTGTTATTTATGATCACATCAGGAAAGCTCAGGGAACTGATGCAGAGGTTCAGAGATGGATGTTAGTGGTTCATTCAGGTCAGCCATCGAGATTCAGAATGGCTGAGGATGGTTCTCTGAGACTTGGCGACAGATGGGTGGTTCCAGATACACCCGAGTTGCGACGGGGTATATTACAGCGAGCTCATTGCAGCAGGATGAGTGTCCACCCGGGCGGGAAGAAGATGTATAAGGATCTACGCAGCCAGTTCTGGTGGAGGCGTATGAAACAAGATGTCACCTCTTTTGTCAAGCGCTGTTTGATTTGTCAACAGGTAAAGGCCGAGAGGCAGAGGCCTGGAGGTGAGCTAAGGAGCTTGGAGATACCACAGTGGAAGTGGGAGCACATATCCATGGACTTCGTGACCCACTTACCGAGGACTGTTTCGGGTTTCGATGCTATATGGGTAGTCGTCGACAGATTGACTAAGAGTGCTCATTTCATTCCCTACTGTATGACATATACGCACTTGAGGATGGCACAGTTATATGTCAGAGATGTAGTGAGACTGCACGGGATCCGTATTTCGATAGTGTCCGATCGAGATCCGCGGTTCACATCTCACTTCTGGGAGGGTCTGCAGACAGCTCTAGGTACGGAGTTGAGGCTGAGCACAGCCTATCACCCTCAGACGGACGGACAGACCGAGCGTACAATACAGACGCTCGAAGATATGTTGAGGGCTTGTGTGCTAGAGTTCGACACTTCATGGCAGGACTCAATAGCCTTGGTGGAGTTCTCTTACAACAACAGCTAACAGGCAAGCATACAGATGGCTCCTTTCGAGGCCCTCTATGGTAGGCGTTGTAGGTCACCCTTGTGTTGGGATGACGGGGATCGCAAATCAGTCGGAGGACCAGATTTGATCCGGGAAATGGAAGAAAAGGTAAAAGTGATAAGGCAAAAGATGAAGGCAGCTCAGGACAGACAGGCAGCGTATGCCAATCAGCGGCGTAGGCCGTTGGAGTTTCAGTTGGGCGACAGAGTCTTTCTGAAGATCTCACCTTTCAGAGGCGTAGTACGGTTTGGTATGCGGGGGAAGTTGTCCCCGAGATATGTGGGACCCTATGAGATCTTGCAGCGTGTGGGTACTCTGGCGTACCGATTAGCTTTACCGCCTTCTCTGTCTGGTATTCACGATGTATTCCATGTGTCTATGCTGAGGAAGTATGAGCCGCATCCTTCACATGTGTTGCAGCCTTCAGAGGTGCAGATTGAGTCAGGTGTTTCCTATGTTGAGCGGCCTATCAGGATTCTAGATAGGGCAGATCGCAGACTGAGAAACAAAGTTATTCCTATGATCAAGGTTCAGCGGGATCGTAGGGGTGTCGAGGAGGCCACATGGGAGACAGAGCGACACATGGTGCAGCACTACCCAGAGCTATTTTCTGGTATGCGTTTATGTTTTGTTTTACTTTATATTGGGTAAGTGCATGCTGATTTCGAGGGCGAAATCTTATAAGTAGGGGAGTATTGTAATATCCCCGAAATGATTATGTGATTTAATCATTTATTTATATTATGATGATTTAGTGTTAATTCATGAGGTTGAATTAATATGGTTGAGGAGTTAGGGGTGCATGCAACATGTGTTGGGATGTTGGGGTTGTGGCATAATTATTTTGGGGTGTGTATTATTGTTTTGGTAAAAGCATATTTAAATGGGAATTGAAGTATTTTATTGAGAAAATACTATAAAATATCATGTGAGGATATTTTAATACATCGTGCAAAATACCGGGACCAAAACATAACACATCACATAACCCACCACCCAACCACCCCCCTTGACCCATGCCCTGCTGCCAGCTGCAGCTGCTTGCCCATACCTCTTGTCCCATCTCTCACACAACCCTCCCATGTCTGAAATCACTCCAATTCTCTCCCACATTTCGTCCAACAGCTGCTAAGGGAGTTAGAGAGGAGACCTTCCATTTTTATTGCTTGGGAAGCTTCCAAAAATCGGAGCAAAAAGGGGTGAGAAACCATTTCTGGGTTTGTAATTTAGCTGTTGAGTTCATACTTTTGTTAGTGTGAAAAATGGCATGTTAGCTTAGGTTTCTTAAAACCTTCGATTTAAATGCTTACATGGTGTTGTTATGTAGCTCTCAGTATTTTTCCTTATGTATTTTACATGTTTTATGTTGGGGAAATAAGCATGTAAAGTAGGGTGTTCGGAAATCTGGGTAGGATTATGCCCTGTTTTTCTGGAAAATGTGGACTGGGAGTGATTTTGAGGAGGCGATATTATGAATGTTAGATGGGTTTTAGGATAAACCTTTGATGTGAAAATATGCATGGTAGTTTTGTGAAGCCTTTGGCATTTTTATTCGAGCAATATTCATGACTTATGTGGTAGATTTCATTGCTTGAAAGTGAGTACTCAAAAATCTGGGCAGGAAGACAATGCTCTGTTTTTCGAAAAAGTCGGTTGAGTACTGATGTTATAGGGTGCTTTTAATGCATGTAGGTTTGTGGTTGGGATATATATCTTGTATGATTACACTCAGGGTAGTGTATTGTAGCTACTAGCATGTTTGTTTAGGCATGTTGTATGTCTTACATGTTAGAACGAAAGGTGTAAAAATCAGTGTTGAGCATTCTGGAAAAATGTCGCGCACAGACCATGTGGCGATCGATCGCCACAAATGGCGAGATCGCTCGCCGAGGTCCAGTAGCCAAAATCAAAGTCACGCGATCGATCGCCATGAATGGCGCGATCGATCGCCATGGGACAGTGGAGTTTGGCGATCGATCGCCAAGGGGTAGCGATCGATCGCCAGAAGCAAAATTTTGAAATATTGATATTTTGTTGGATTTTTTGATTTTGGATCATATATTGGCATCTAATATTGTGTTGTACACTGGTGTAGAGCCTTCACAGACGGCTACACAACGCAGGTGATAGAGTCCCACCACACACTACATTTTGGAAAGGTACGTAAGCGACGTACGGGCATCCCAACGGTAACATGTACTTATGTTTGTCTGTTTGACATATGATGAATGCAATGTGATGCATTAAGAGTTGATACATGTTATTATGCATTGTTGTTGCATATTATGCATTGTTGTTGCATATTGTGATGTGGAATAAAGAGGAGTATTCCACGAGTCAGGGTTGATCACAGTGAAGGTTTAATGCTTACGCTTGACCGCTAAAAATGTGGAGCG
Organism: Haberlea rhodopensis; assembly: GCA_907163345.1. NCBI lineage: Eukaryota > Viridiplantae > Streptophyta > Magnoliopsida > Lamiales > Gesneriaceae > Haberlea > Haberlea rhodopensis. The sequence goes on from CAJQUN010000295.1 coordinate 702,964, forward strand.
GGAGGGGGGAGGCTCGCTTGCACATGGAGGCGGGGTATACCATACTAAGCGATGATGAGATACCGCTAGTATGAAGAAGCGAGGATGAGATACCGCTTGTTTTGAGATTGTAAAGCGAAGAAGCATTAAAATAACTGATGATGACTGACTCAAGAAAAAGAGATGATATGTCATGACATTTATTAGTGAAGCCATACATTCATATAGTGTTTTGATTATGAATTGTGGTACAGGGACAACCTATGGGCATTGTAAATGCGATGAAAATACAGGAAGTGTTTTGTATTTATGATTATGCATTTACGCCTTACGTATTCATATTGTGTTGTTTATGGATAGCTATGTGCTCATGTGTTGGGGGTTGTCTTTGTAGGTGCTTTTGCTAAGGAGAACTAGGGTCGGGGCTGATACTTTGAGCTGTAAGGAGTGCTACTACAATAGCAGGATAGAGTTCTTATGCGTAGTCTCTACAAGTAGTAGAGTAGAACTATAGTGTCACTCCTATTGTTTTGAGAAATGTAACTATCATCTGTTGAAAATTTTATGGGTACATTTGAACTGTAAGTTCAAAATGTCAACACGATTAAATACTCTGATATTGAAATGCTTAGTTCTCTTAATCGCACCTATTAGTATCTTGAGATATCGGGGTCTCACACCTTCAAAAGCATGAATCACAATAAATTATACACAAAGATATGTAAGAATCAATCAAAAACCTTAATTTGAATTATGGGTTCATACAAAGGATCCCCTAAGTCTTGACAACAAACTTAGCCAACAATAGTCATCAAATAATAATGCATAAAATTGTTCTGCAACATTCTAAACAACAATACCAAAACACGTAATATTGTCCAGGAATCATTACAAATCTTTATAGCAAATTAAGTGTAAAAATTACACTTATCAGATAGGCGAGAGACAGAAACTGTTAAAAACAAACCAAAGAACAAGCTCATGTCTCTACCTCCCTTGCTGAAAGTCATCGACCAAGAAACACCACTGGATGAGGCATGAAACTGAAAAGCTCAGTAGATACAACCAAGCATTGGCCCGACGGTGAAACATAACACAAAAACCACGACCCACAAAATAAGAAACCTAACTAGATAGCCATAAGTAGGTGACCACCATAGGAAATATGACTATATAATATATGGAGATATATGAGCATCAAAAGTGGAGAAAGCTCACGAAGAACCATAAAAGACCCACGGAACGGTCGGGATTCTCTCACTCCACAAGTATGCCAACACAAGGGTGTCATAGTTGTCGGCGGGGTTGCTGAGCAACCACTGCCACTGAAGCAAAAAAAGCTAAAAGAGTGAGATAAACAGCCGTGAAACTGGAAGCTAGACGGTACCGGGGGTATGGCAGATCACAACACACCCATATATGTCCGGAGCGTTCATCCAAACCCACAAGAAAACCCGACATACCATGAGGCGAAGAGGTGCTAAAAGGATACAGAACAACCTCCCCAAAAAAACTCAGCTGACAACAATGACGGCCCATCGCTGCCCCAAAACCATCAGGAAACAGAGAAATACCATGACAACAAGACGCAAAGGCAAAAATCCACCCAATACCAAATCCACCATAAAACCTTCAATAACCACCAGCAGACACATCAAAACCCAAAAAACTAAGAGGAAATAGATTACCATAAGGAGGAAGAAATCCGCACCACACGAGACAAATATCGCTAAGGATGAAGGGCCCAAAGAGCCATCGGGATGTCGCTGCCTGGCCGAGCACCTCAGACCTACCATTACGGACAACAAGCACAAGTGGACGAGTTTAAGGCTAAACCCCAAAGCACCGGAGACGGCCATAACTTCACGAGGAAGGAAACTAGAATTTCTTGTTTTTACTTATGTAGTTAATTTTCATTAAATTTTATACCTTGACTCACATCCCCAAACACTCACTTGCAATGTATAAATGAGACAAAGAACATCATTTTCCATTTTTGTATTTCGTTTTACATGATCATGGTCTCATGAATTTAAATACCTGATCAATAAAAAAAACACTACATATATTTAACAAATTTACTGCATTAAATTGATTATTATTTCATAAAATCCGAAAACAATATAAAATAATATGATACGACTGTCAATTGACTTTGAAAAACTCATCCCTGACCCTTCGTTTTGTATCAATAACTATCTATAAAAATATCACCATTCACAACTACAATCCAATTATAGATTCCTAATCAGTGCAATGGCAATGCACCTTTTCCAGATTCATCCCTCTCCACCCCTCAAACATCAGCGCTTCCCTCACGGGCCGCGCCGTAAACTCTCTCCAAACACGCGGCGTCCTTTGTTTTCCTTCGTTCCTAAAGCTGCCACCGTTGTCGGACCGCCGGGGAACGCCATCGTAGTTAACGGCTTGCCGCCTGTTCATTATGCGGAGGAAGACCCGGGTCCGCTTCCTCTGGGGCTCCGGGAAGAGTCGATGCCGAGCCATGTGGCGGTGATTATGGACGGGAACCGGAGGTGGGCCCGGATGAGGGGTTTGCCAACCGGGTTGGGTTACGAGGCCGGGGCTCGGGCATTGAGAAGAGTCGTTGACTTGTGCTGTAAGTGGAGGATCAGGGTTCTGACAGTTTTTGCTTTCTCATCCGACAATTGGATTCGTCCCAAAGTAAAATGTTTGCTAACTTAACTTTTTTTTTTTGTTAAGAAACGGAAGTTCTTGTTTGGTTTACTTGATTTTGTGTTTTCTACGAGTTCAATTGTAGGTGGAGACAGATTTCTTGATGGGATTGTTCGAGAGAGGATTGAGAGATGAACTCCAACATTTTATTAGGTATTTTTTTTTTCAATTCCTTCCTTCTAAACTATTTACTGAGTACTTATTGATTTATGTGAATCGCGCTATTTAAGTAAGGGATTATTTAAGTAAGGCAAGTCGTTCTTTGGTGATAAATCAGCACTATGTTGTATTTGTTCATGTGCAAGCCATTATCGATTAAAATTCTACCTTTCGGTTAGTGGGATATATTTGGACAGTTACTTTGTTGTTTAGCTTTAATTCGTGGTCACTTTTTGTAAAGAAACGTTTCTATTTTCTGTACTATTTGTAAAAACGTGTTTTGACAGTTATTTAGGGAGCATAGTTAGGAATTCTTTTGCTTCATTCTGTAATCTTTTCAAGCAGTAAGATCTGGAATTTCCAGCTCTGATTCTTCCATTTAACATGGTATCAAACCTAGGTTGATTCATTGATCCTTTGCAGATTGATTCGACATTTCTACAATCGTTCTCTATTGAATTGCATATTCAAATTGATTCAATTTTTTTCTCGCGAATTCTACAATCGCGATCATTTATTTGATTTTGATGGAAACAACAACAAACACCGTCAACTCCAATATGAACACTAAGAATTCCGCTGCCAAATTTCATCTTATAGTCCGCTCTTTATTAGCTCTTCGGATGCTCCTGGAAATCATTTGATAACAGAGCAATTCACAGATACCGAGAACGATGATGTGTGGAGTCGTGCTATGATGATTGCTTTGTGTGCGAAGAATAAAATTGCTTTTGTCGATGGAAGCTATGTGAAACCAGTAGCTGATTCACGAACTGTACTCATATGGGAGAGGTGCAATGCAATTGTCATCTCATGGATTATGAATAGTGTTTCCAAGGAGATTTTTTGTGGTATTGTTTACTCGTTAGATGCTGCTACAGTTTGGAAAGACTTAAAAGGAGAGATTCGACAAAGTGAATGGATCTCAAATTTTTGTTCTGCATCGTGAAATAGGGAGGTTGACTCAAGGTTCGACTACTATTTCTGCTTATTATTCTAAACTGAGACAGCTATGGGATGAGTATGCATCTCTTGTAGTTCTGCCGAGTTGTGCTTGTTATACACCAAAGAAATATGTTGACCATGACCAGCAACAAAAGCTTCTTTAGTTTTTGATGAGATTAAACAATAGTATGTTAATATCAGAAGTCAAATGTTGATGATGACACCACTACCATCGGTTTTTTCAGGCTTTTTTGATCATCTCTCAAGAGGAATGGCATAGATCCATAACCACCATGCCTTCGTACTTTGTGGAGGCTCCACTCTCTGCCTTTTATTCCACTCAAGGCCGATCAGATGATAAGAAGCGTGATTTACTTGAGTTTAAGTACTGTAATTGGACTGGTCATACTAAGGCAAACTGTTACAAATTGGTTGGATGTCCACCCGCTCATAGGCTGTACAAAGGGAACACTAAAACAGGAAGCCAGAAATCACGATCTTACAAACCAAATAAGGATGCTAACATGACAAAATCGGAGCCATCTACTGTTGTCAACCAGATTCAGGTACTTTGGCCGGTGGATTATTCACTACTGCTCAATGCAATGACATACTGAAGTTGCTCAATAAGGAGACTGTCGCAACCAAGCCACCTTCTCCTACTGTTAATATGGCAGGTACTAAGCCTTTGTTCACCCTATCTTTGACCACGAATTGGATAATAGATAGTGGTGCAAATGATTACATGGCTGGCAAGCATGTGAGGCTGCATGGTCCTTGTTCTAATGTTAATTTCAGTGCTTTAGTGAACATGCCTAATGGCCACAAATCTCCTATCACAGATGTAGGTTCCATCAAAATCACAAAGGACATTACTTTAGATCATGTCCTTCATGTGCCTGCTTTCAATTCCAATATACTGTCAGTGTCAAAAGTCACCAAAGATCATCATTGTGCCATACATTTTTTATCCTCGTTTTTTGTGTATTTCAGGCCCTGTCGAGTTGGAAGATAATGGCGATTGGTAGAGAAGACAATTGCCTATATCATCTTGATTCTTCAAGCATTCATCCAACAACTAATGTTTCTTGTGCTTCTTTTAAACATTGTACTCTGAAATCTTGAAATAAATTGCTTTCTACTGCAACTACATTAGATTGTGACTGTAATATATGGCACAAACCTTCTTGGACATATTTCCTTTTCCAAAATGTGTCAATTACCTTTTTTGTCAAAGGATTGTGAAGTGTCTCATTGCAATATTTGTCCTCAATCTAAACATACTAGACTACCATTTCCAACTGAGTTTGTTTCTGTTACAAATAGTCCATTTCAGTTACTACACATGGACATTTAGGCCCCTTCCATACTCCCACCTAATATGGGTGAGAGATACTTCCTCACCATTGTTGATGATTGCATTAGAGTCACTTGGGGGTACCTCATGCATTCGAAACTTGATGTTCTTCAAATGATCTTTGTTCTTTTTGTTACCAATCAGTCTCTACACGCATAAAAACATTTCGTACTAATAATGCAATGTACTTCAAAAGGGATTGCACTGAATTTTTTGCTTCCCTTGGGATTTTGCATCAAAGTTCCTGTGCTTATTATCCGCAACTGAATGGGGTAGTTGTGCGTAAGCATAGGTGGCTCGATCTTTTTTCTTTCAAGCCCATATTCCTCAACATTTTTGGGGTGATTATGTTCTCGCTGCTACTTATTTGATTAATAAAACTCCTACTCCCTTATTGTCAAACAAAACGCCATTCGAAATGTGTTTTTATAAACCTCCTTATCTCACATCTGGGCACTAATGCTTATGTTATGCATCTGTATTGCCTAAAGGAGATAAATTCTGTCGTCGTGCTAGTGCTTGTGCTTTCATTGGATACTCTCCAACTCAAAAGGTTATAAACTCGTTGATCTTGTTACTCATAGGAAATTTGTCTATCGTGATGTTTACTTTCATGAAAACATCTTTCTCAGCCTTCTATAAGATGTTTCCTCCTAATTCTTCCTCACTCACGAATACTGATATTCCTTCTCCATCTCCTATTCCTATCATTCCAAGTTCCTCTTCTCCTAATTCTCCCTCTGTTCCTCCACCTCTCAAAAAATTCACTCGGCAATTTGTGTTCCCCTTTTGGACAAAAGAATACATTTGTCCAACTATTTCACAACCATCTACCTACCATCCGATTTCAATTTATCTTACTTATTCCCATATCATCCCTAAGTACCTCGCCTATTTGTCCTCCATTTCAGCCTTTAAGGAACCTAGTTCCTACCATGAGGCTATCAATGATCCATGTTGGCAATTAGTCATGATCAAAACTTGCAGCCCTCGATGCTAATAAGACATGGGATTTGGTTAATATTCCTAAGAAGGCCATAGGAAATAGGTTGGTCTACAAAATTAAGTATCATGCCGATGGGAGTGTTGACCGCTTCAATGCCAGATTTGTGTTAAAAGGTTACACCAAGAACATGGTGTGGATTACCATGAAACCTTTTCCTCTGTGGCAAAGATAGTCACTATCCGCTGCTTTCTCAGTGTAGTAGCATGATTCCATTTGCCTTTGTTTCAAATGGATGTTACCAATGCCTTTTTACAAGGTGATTTGGATGAAGAGATATATGGTTTTACCTCAAGGATTTGGTAGTCAGGGGGAGAGAAGAGTATGCAGAATACTCAAGTCTTATATGGGTTGAAGCAACATCTCGACAATAGAATCAAAAATTTTCTCGTGTTATGGTTCGGGGTGGTTTTAGGCAATCCAAGCATGACATTCCTTATTTGTGAAAAAGGATGGTATACATATTACCGTGTTGATTGTGTATGTAGATAATATAATAATTTTAGGGAACAATATGGCTTCTATCACAGCACTAAAAGAACATTTGCATTCAATTGTGCGAACCAATGATCTAGGAAACTTGAAATATTTCCTTGGCATTGAGGTGGCTCGCTCAAAACATGGAACATATCTAAATCAAATGAATATGCGTTGGGGTTATTATCTGAGGAAGGATCATCAGGAGCAGGGCCTTGTGACACTCCAATGGAACAAAACTTAAGGCTGACCACGAAAGAATTTGATGAGTCCATCGAACAAAATGAATTGGATGAGTCCATCGAACAAAATGAATTGGATGATGTCTTACTTGATGATGCAGGAATATATAAACGATTAGTGGGACGCCTTATATATCTTACCATAACAAGACGCGACATATTTTATGCATTTCATAATTTGAGTCAGTTCATGCATAAACCAAAAAAACTCATATGGATGTTGCTGAAAGAGCATTGAGATACTTGAAAAGCTCTCCAGGATTGGGAATTCCTATCTTGTCAGGGATCAATATCCTTGAAAGCATATTGTGATGCTGGTTGGGATACATGTCCAAAGAGCCGAAGATCACTTACTGGTTATTGTGTGAAGTTTAGGGATTCGTTAATGTCATGGAAAACCAAAAAAAAAATCACTGTGTCACGTTTTCCTGCAGAAGCAGAATATAGAGCAATGGCTATTACTACATGTGAATTGGTGTGGATTGATGAAGTTCTGAGAGATCTGGGATTAGATTTGCAAGAACCAGCAGTGTTGTGTTGTGATAATAAAGTTTCCTTGCATATAGCTTCGAATCCTCTGTATCATGAGCGTACGAAGCATATAGATATGGATTGTGTATGTACGCAGAATCCGTTATGGAAAACTGATGAAGGTAGCCACCTTGTTACCAAAAGTAATTTAACTTAAAACTTCATTCTTCTTAATTTTATTAATCAAAAACCACTCTATTCATAATAATAGAGTTCAACAAAATCTTGATAACCCAATCCCTAGGATACACCAAAATCCTAAGAAATCAATCATATATAAACATCAAATAAAGATTCCTATCATAACCAAAATATCAAACCTATCCTAATCAAATACCAAATCCTAATAATTAATAAAAATATGAAAAGATAATGTCTTGAAGAGTTTGCTGCATAAATGACTCTTGTAGGTAAAGACTTCATTCTTTCCATGACTATTATCGGCAGTGTGGATCGGTGCACATTACATCACACCCCTCCTCGAAATTGGTGTTTTTCCTCAAACACCACTTGGATTTCATAAAACATATGCGCTGTTTTTCGAGAAATCCAAATAGCGAGCCCATGTGATATTGATCTTTAAATTCATTCTAAGGAAGAACAACAACAACGAAAAGAGGTAGATTCGGCCCTTGTTGCGATTTGGTCTCTGGATTTGCTGAAGGAGTTTGTTTGCGCCTTTATTTAATTTTGTTTTCGTCGCCAGAAAAGTGTGTGATGTGTGTCGCGCATTGTTCACGCGTTTCTGGGTTTGTATAAGCGGTGGTTTGGGCAACGTGTCCTCGAACAACCTGCACCTCATGGTCCTTGCTTGTCGGCATGATCTGGACAGAGGTGCGCATTGGAGATTTGCTGGTTTGAATCTCGATTGTAGTTGTTGGTGTGCACGGTATGCGTACGAGCCTTCGTGGATTCGGGTTGAGCGTTGGACGCTGTATGGTAATCAGATTGAAGGGACGTGTATGCATTGTGTATCGAGTCGTGATGTGAGATTATCCATGCTGGCCTTTTATAAGGCGATGAATTCAGCAAGTTGATGTTGAAGGGGTTGTTGATTTGGCATAACGACTGTCTGGGATACCATTTGTTATTTACGCAGGATCCGTTATGGGAAAAGTGATAGAAAGATAAATGTGTAACGAAGGTAGCTACCTTGTTACCAAAAGAAATTTAACTTAAAACTTCATTCTTCTTAATTTTATTAATCAAAAACCACTCTATTTATAATAATAAAGTCCAACAAAATCTTGATAACCCAATCCCTAAGATAAACCAAAATCCTAAGAAATCAATCATATATAAACATCAAGTATAGATTCTTATCATAAACAAAATATCAAAAAACCTATCCTAATCAAATACCAAATCCTAATAATTAATAAAAATATGAAAAGATAATGTCTTGAATAGTTTGCTGCATAAATGACTCTTGTAGGTAAAATCTTCCTTCTTTCCATGACTATTATCGACAGTGTGAACCGGTCCTCATTACAGATTGCCATTTGGTTAGAGAAAAGATTCAAGAATTTTTTTTAAAGACATCGCATGTAAGGACACAAGAGCAACCCGCTGATATATTGACAAATGCCTTGGGGAAGAGCCAACAGAGCTATTTATTATCCAAGCTTGGCATTATGAACCTATACCAAGCTTGAGGGGAGTGTAAAGCAACGTTTCTATTTTCTATATTATTTGTAAAAACGTGTTTTGACAGTTAGTTAGGGAGCATAGTTAGGAATTGTATAAATTTGGTTCTCTTGCTTCATTATGTAATCTTTTCAAGCAATAAGATCAGGAAATTTCCAGCTCTGATTCTTCCATTTAACACTTTTGAAGCAATCGTTGCCAAGATTTTCTGTTGTTTCTAATGTTGCTGTATGAAAGTGTGAAACTGTCATGCATTGGAGCAGTTTTCCAAATGATGCTTATGTTAGATTCCTTATTATCTATTAGTTGATCTCAATTCTTAATCCTCTCCGTATAAATTCTCCAATCTTTCTGATCAAAATCCCGTCTTTCTGTATATTCGTAAGTTGTCAATTATTTTTTTGATTGCTGGCTGTCATGGTGATATGCGTGTAACTAGATCATATCTATTGGCATATGACGTAGTTTATCTTTTACTTAATGTCTGGACAGAGAGAAGGTTCGCATTTCTCTTATTGGGGACTGCGCTAAACTTTCAAAACCACTTCAGGTGCTGCTAAGTGAAGCTGCAGAAACTACAAAGAACAACTCAAAGCTTCATCTCATTCTTGCGGTCAATTACAGTGGTCAAAATGATCTCGTGCAAGCTTGCCAAAGCATCGCACTAAAAGTAAAGGACGGTCTCATTGAACCGAAAGACATCAATAAGTTCTTACTCGAAAGGGAACTAGAAACAAATTGTACGGAGTTTCCAAATCCTGATCTGCTAATACGGACTAGTGGTGAGCTTAGGATCAGTAATTTCTTGTTATGGCAGCTGGCTTACACTGAACTATATTTTCCAAATTCGCTCTGGCCTGATTTTGGAGAAGATGAATTTGTAAAGGCTTTGAGATCTTTTCAGCGAAGGCAGAGACGATATGGTGGAAGAAGTTCTTGAATTGTACCGATTTGGATAGCAAATGGACCACACAAGAGATGATCATAAGGTCTCGTTTACACATCAGTGGCCATAGAAAAATTTCAAACGCCCGAAGCAGAATCATATGAAATCTCGTCTAACAAGATAACATTAAATATCTTAGATACTAGTAGCATAGAGCAGTTACCACTGTGTATTTTTTGACCGGATAATCGACTTAAGTAGATGATATCTGGATCTTCTTGCGCTCAGATTACTCCTGAAAATCAAGAAATCAAGAAATATCCTTGTCGAAGTGAAATCACAAGTGGTAGCCACTGAACAAGTACGTCCGCATGACTTTCCAGCACTTTTATTCTGTTCCTGTTGGCTAGCATTGGATATTTTTGGGGTGTAGATAATATCAGCACTTGCTAGGTTCACATTGTTATTAAGGAAATGTGGAGTATCATATATTTGAGACAGTAAAAGAAATATTGATTTATCGGGTTGTGAGCATTCAATAAGTGGGTGTTCTTTGACAAATTAATTGTGCTTCTATCAAATTTATTTATTTATTTATCTTATTAAATTTTACCAAATTATATGTTAACGTGCATATTTAATTTAGTTTATTCTTAATAATTATTTTAACAACAAATGTCAAGATAATCACAAAATGAGGTGAACCAGAAAAAGGGAAGGGTTAAAGAGGAGATTACAATAGTAAAGAAGGACCAACTCTGACCTGGTCATTGGCGCCACAAGTGTAAGAAATAACTTAGACCATCAATACTACATCTTGGTCTATGCGATGATTTGCGAATGATGACAAGAACTAGAAGGCTGTGAGGAGGTCTGATACCTACATATGATCGGACAATGGGTCAAATGTTGTTGCTAAGGCTATTTGAGATGCCGTTTGATTTTGCATAATGGTTTTAAGTTAGTTATGAATAATGAGATTTGGTTAAGAACTTTGTTTCAGCTTCTGTCTTGGACAAAATGATATTTTATAAATTTTGTGAAAATAGTTTACAATATTTTTAAGAATGAGTATTTGATTGGATATGCTAAACTTATAAATGATATATATGACTTAGAACTAAATGATATACTTGTGAATATTCAAAGAATTGTAAGCAGAAGGATGATGGTCTAAATAGCACGTAGTTTTGGGATGTTAAACTTGGTCATAGTTTCTCTATGAGGATAAGTGAAAAATTGTTGAATCGGAAATGTGATTTTACTACCAATTTCTCAATCTTACCTAAAAGAAAAGATGACAAAGGCTCTCATTTAGGGGTAGGTAAAACATGCCAAATGCCCATTGAATTCGAAACAGACGTTTTTGATCCCCACTGAATGGTAGTGCAATGGAAAGTTAAGACTAGTTCAATGCTTTTACTAACGATTTGTCTGAGTATGTATATGTGCATTTCATGGAAAAAATATGAAGCTTTTGAAAAGTTCATAGATTTTAGAATGCAACACAAAAAACAATTAGAAAAGAGTATAAAAGGGTACTTCGATCAGATCATGCTTAGTATCCCACTGGACTTTGCCTACTACATTCCAACTGAATGGTGTGGCTGATTGTCGTTACCAAACTTTGTTAGACATCGTTTAGTCTTATGATGAGATTAACTTTATCTCCAACATTGTTTTAGGGCTATACACTCGAACAACTACACAGTTATTGAGTAGTGTTCACACAAAAGTGGTAACTAAAACGTTATAACAATATCACATTTTATAGTTTAAAGATTAGTTATATTAGACAATCACAAATCAAGGTTATACACTTACAAAAGTGCCTATAATAAATAATTAACTTGTAAACAACTATCGGCATGTAACTAATCTTTAAATTAATATACATCTCTAAGTTATCTTCTACCAATCTACTTCTTTTTTTATCAAGAACTCTCCCATCTACACTAAAACAAGACTCAACTGGAATTGTGGATATCAAAGGCATTAGTAGATCACGTACCATGATGGTAAATACTGATCAAGGTTTCATATATCTTTCTACCTTGCTAAAACATCAAAAGATTATGATTCTTGGTAAATATAATTAAAGCTTTGTAAATGAAGATAAAGTAGAAGTATTATCTTGTTTTCTTCCTAACATTTTTATACATAACTTTTACTACTAGTACTACTCCTACTATCACCACCACCAACATCACTATTACCATTTTCTCTAATTGGAAATGGTCTAGAGTTATGCAATGAATCATATAAAGAAAACAAAGAAAAAATAATGATGATATGTTCTTTTCTCTCATTAACATTAATATCATCATAATTAACATTGGTATGATAACATATGTTCATAATTTCTACACTATATGATTTTAATCTAGGATCCATAGTCGAAGCCAACCAATTCAAACGATGAATTGTTTTTAAAATAGTTTTTTCCATTGATTCAATATCGAGACTAAAAAATGATATTTCCCGGTTCTACTACTAGCAAATTATCCTAATGTTGCATATCAACGTATATGATAGTCGAAATCATCTATAATAATCTATCCTATGAGAATTATGGGTTACAAGAAGGCGGCTATTGAAGAGTTATTACATCATGAGAGAGGATAATTGTGGGGTCCTTGTTACTTAATCTGTTATGTATCCGTTCATTATACATATGTGAGTAGGAATTAAGTAAATCATACACTGATTACGAGTATTATTATGTAGGTTGTTACAAGTTGACAAAATCCTGTCATAATATACATCATATGTAAATCAAAACAACCTAGATCACTACAACTCCTAAGCAGTGGTTCAGCTCGCAGCGGAATAAGACTCACAATCCCGTTCTCCCACATCTATGAGTCCCTACAGAAACAATCACACAACATGAGTATAGATAAACAACCATCTCAGTGCTATATCAATAAGAAACATAAAACGATAAAGCACTATAAACATCAACTGTGATTGTTCTGTATCATGCATCAATAAATGCAAATATGTCATGACATGTCTCACTTATCATCCTGTTATAACGAGACCGATATGATATGCCTATCTCAGCTCAATATGTCAGTGGAACCTCCTCACATCTTCATATTAGCAGCACATATCATAGCACCGTCCTCATACATTATAACAACCAGAGCATATACTCGACCGGAGTATACCTCTCATGCCAAAGCATATGCAGCATACCTATCATGGCAACAATCCCATCCAAAGCATATGCCCAACAATGACATACCTATCGTGGCAATGATCTCAGCCAAAGCATATGCGACATACCTATCGTGGCATCCATCTCAACCATATGAACCTCATGAATGTACATGCATATGATACCATCAATCATATGATACAATTCCACATCATCTGTAAGGACCCCCGTGCCCTTAACCCACAATTAGTGCATTAAGTCATGCATTTGGTGCATTCAATCACGTGTAAAGGGAAACTACATGTAACCGTGGCACACAATACCACCTATAAAATTTTCTTACTTCATCTATTCCATTCCATGCAATATCCGATTTCCCAAATTAAGACCATTTAACACATCATGCACCTATGTAATACACTAATCACAATCTCCATTCATCTAGCAATTCCCTAGTTGATTGCTCACACGTATAATGAAAGGAGAAAGGCCCATGCCTCTTTATACAACACATATACACATAATTATTGCTCACACACGAGCATCGAATAAGCCTATGTATACGTGATGTATAAAAAGGGCATACACAATATCCAGCTCCAGCTCCAGTGTCTCGATCCTGGAATCACCTCCAATTCATAGCTCGATCACAACTCCAGAGCTACCATTGTACCTGTTTCACCTGCCCCAACAGAGACAGCCCCGACACGGGGTGAGCATACCAATACACCAAACCAATAATCACAATTATATAATTTGTAAATTACAACAATGTAATTGCCAAGAATTTAAATGATACTCCCGGGATGTCATCATCCTCATCCGGGATCCTACTGTATTGTCCCTGTTCTCAAAACAACCAAAATCATCAAATTCCAAATATTCAGTTAATCATTACACTGATTAACTATATCCCTAATCCAATTCAATATCAATAGGGGAATAAATACAGATATCCTAGATATCTAGTCAAAAGCCACATTTCCTCGTTCACTCAAAAGTAGCGGCATCACTTACCGATGTTCGCTCCATAGCGACTACATCACGACAATTGCTCGCTCCAAAGCGGCACCATACATTACATAAGACCAATCAACATAATATAACCCAGTCCCGTTTCCATTAACCAATTTATGCAAGACATAATATACTAAGCATCGACTAATAACCCTTACCATTCATCTATCTCATGCACAATAATTGCAATAATATAATTAAGGTCATGCTCGTACGTTACACGTACCTTGAGTTTCCGTAGTCCAAGCCAAACCTTGCTTGAGTTCCATGCCCCGAGAAATATGTGCTAAAACACATAAACAACTCACAATCAAGCATAAGTATGCAACCAGGTGCCCACGCACGTTCGCAACCTCTAAACCCATCGTCAATCCATGACGATTACCAAAATAAAAGCCTCCGGCTAGGCATGCAAAATACCCAAAAATATTCCACTTTAAAATATTAAAAGATAGCCAAAAACTCAACCGAGAGTTCCGTTTTATATAACTTGGCTCCAACCAACCATTTTAAAAGTCTAGCATTCCCATTGGAATGTGAACATTGCCCCGGGAGTCGACTATTTAAGTCGCAAATCCAAAATCCCACAAAAAAGCCAAGAAAACCAAAATTCACCTGCTGGCGATCGATCGCTATACCGAGCGATCGATCGCTAGCCCCTTGGCGATCGATTGCTATGCCAGACCTTACTGGTACGAGGCGATCGATCGCTCAAAAGTAGCGATCGATCGCTACCTTGCTGAAAAGCCTACTACCAGCGGGCGATCGATCGCTCGCCACAAGCGATCGATCGCTACGTCCTGCAACACGAAAAACACCATTTTTAAAAGCTTAAAACCTTCACCAATCACACCCCAACTTCTCCCAACTCAAATCCGCAACAAATCTACACACAAGAACCTCCAACAAGGGTGTTAAACTCGAATTAAAACAAACCCAAAAGATTTTTATGATTTTCACCAAAATCACCCCAAACCAACCCAAACCCAAAACTTGACCAAATCCAACCAAAATACAATCAAAATGAAGATAAAAGCGAGGGGGAGGAGATTACCAACTTGTTGAGCCTTAAACACATGGTTGTGTTTAATGCGTTAATTTATCTCCGGTTTATCTTTGAGTTTTGATGATCAACAAAACTTGTGTTTGTTATACTAATGTGTGTACTTAGTGTGCAGATTAAGTGATTAAAAGTGGATTGGAATGAAGAAAATCATGTGTGCACATTCTGGCGTGGATTGCCCCAGGAGATGGTGACCATCGCCCCAGGCGATGGGGACTTCGCCACGGCCATCGACTGGAGCGACGCCGAGGCATGTGCGCAGGGGAAGATCGCCTGGCGCAATGGCATGATCGCCAGAGGCGATGCGTTGAACGCCTGAGGCGATCTGGACTTCGCCCGAGGCGATGCAAGGATTTGGGCTGCTGAGGCTACGGCATTGGATTTTGATTTGGATCGCCTGAGGCGATCGGGACATCGCCTGAGGCGATGCGTGATTTATGATGACCGTTGGGGCGCGGTGATGGAGATCGCCTGAGGCGATGGCTGAGGCGATCGACGAGTGATTTCAGCCTTTTGTGTAGCAACGGCTAGTAGGAGCCTAGGGGGCCTCCTACACTATAAATATGGATGCTTTGGAGCATTTTGAAGCTAAGAAACAAGCCTACAAACTTCTATAAAGTCTTGATCATTATAATTTCAAATTGCATTGCAATCTCCATACATTGTTGTTGTATTGGAGTTTGTAATTCTCTTTTTGTTAGAGTCTTGTTGTCTTCGTGTGAGTACACCGTGAAGGTGTTTTTGGTTTGATTTATTGTAAAGGTCCTCCAACACCAAAGCAAGTTGGTAAATTGTAAAGTCGCCAACAAGTAAAGTTGGTGCATGTGTTGTGGCTATCCATGGAGCCCTTAAGGCCAAGAAGACTCGTGAAGAGTGTTGGTAGCTCGGGAAGAGCTTTGTGTACTCGGGAAGAGCTGTGTTTACTCGGGAAGAGTATTGTGCTCGGAAAGAGCTTTGTAAACTCGGGAAGAGTTGGGTTGTGGCTAACTTGGAGCCCTCAAGGCCAAGATCATTTATTCTAGTGGAACCTCGGTTGGAGGTTATCTAACCGGGAAGAGGAGACGTAGGCGATTCATCGCCGAACTTCTATAACAAATCTTTGTGTCTTTTATTGCTTTAATTTTCATTACGCATTTATTTACTTATTCTTTTATTTATCGATTGACGTAAGGCTTCCGCAAGCGCAAACTCTTTTGTTTTTGCAAACTCATTTTAAAAAGCTAAAGTAGCCAAGGAATCTCATTCACCCCCCCTCTTCGATTCCAACAAGTGGTATCAGAGCCATTTTATTTTTGTTTTAAATCAAATTTTTATATGGCTAATCTAGCAAATGAGTTTGCTCAAGGTCAATCGACAAATAGACCTCCGCTCTTCACGGGTGATAACTATGGGTATTGGAAAAATAGAATTTCTCTATATATCCAATCCGTAGATTATGACCTTTGGAAGATCATAGTGAAAGGTCCACACATTCCTTTAAAGGAAGTTGGGGGAATAAGTATCCCTAAAGAAATGGACGATTTCACTAGAGCGGATATGATTTTTGTAAGTAATCCTTAGAGCATACAACGCAGCGGAATAAAAATTTTGGATTACTAGAACAATGGATCTATACATAGGGATTCATATCGGATAAAGGTTTACAAAAGTCTCACCCTTGTAGCGTGTTTGAGCAGATTCCACGAAGCAGCACCACGTCCAACGACTCTTCGAGTCACTAGCAAAACTTATTAAGTTTTGCCTCAACGGTATCCACACGATCAAATCGAGAAGGGATAGTTCAAGAACAAAGTGCTAGATTTGTTCTTAAACCGATATAAGAGCCACACACGATTCTAAATCGAAGAAGATGGCCGAAAAACAAAGACCAAGACGGCGGCCAAGAGAGGAGGCCGAGAGCTTGGTGGCCGAGGGCTTCTAAAGCTTTTGGTGGCTAGGTTGTGTTATGAATTGTATTTATATTATAAGGCTTTTAATTAAGGTTCAAGACTTTCCTAAAGTCTTATGGGCCCAAACCCATGATTTAATTAAAACCTTTTAATCACTTAATTAAGACTCTTCTTAATTAATTAATTCATCCAATGAATTTAATTTCCCTTATCGATTTAATCTTTTGTGCGACCCGATAGGATCTTGTAATGTTGGCAGTGACATAAAATCTTATTTTACGTTACAAGCTAAGAGCGGTGTCTAGCAACACATCGAGGCTACCCAAATTACAAGAATGTCAATGACTCGACATAACCTTTAGAACTTGTGATAATATTAACCATGTAACTTAATCCCTTTGTCCTTTGTGTTTAGATTGAACACGAGTCATGGAATAGTCATACTCGTATATTCAATCTCTATTTCTTGATCCCCAAGTAGAACTTAAACGAATAAGCTCGATATCTCATATCGACTCATTCGAGCATGGCCATGCATTTTAGTTCTCACTTGATCAAGGGCCAAACAAATCTCCTGTTATATAGGAGGGACAAATCCTATCTCGATCAGTCAACATCCCTCTACATAATTCGTAGTGTATCCAATAGTCGCCTTTATAGATTACCCTGTTACGGGTAACGTTTGACGATATCAAGATACATAACTCCTTATGTTGGGATCTCTGATGATCACATGTCGTAAGGATTACATACATTATTATCACTATGAGAACTGCATATGACGATCATATAACTATCCATGTTGCATTCTCATGGTGGGTCTGTCCAGTACATCGTTCTCTAACATGTACCCATATGTTGATTTGATATCTCATATCAATGAACAATTCATCGATCAACACATACTAGTCTCTACGTATTATCATTATCCCTATTCATGATAATACTTGACTAATGACATCTTTAAGAATAATACATTATTATTCTAAGGACATTAACATATATATTAATTCACATTGCACAGTTAAAAGAATAATATATAATAATGAATTGCCATTCATAAAATCATAAACATTGTATGTCAAAACAGTCATCTAATGATTTGTCTTAGGGCATATCCCAACAAATCTCCCACTTGCACTAAGACCACTCAGACATATACCTAATGCCTAGAGATCTAGTATGACGATCATGCTTCTGCTGTGACAGTGGCTTCGTCAATGGGTCAGATACATTATCATATGTTGGTACTTTGCATATTTTAACATCTCCCCTTTCAACGATTTCTCGAATGAAATGGAAACGCCTAAGTATGTGCTTGGATCTTTGGTGAGATCTTGGTTCCTTAGCCAATGCGATCGCTCCATTGTTGTCACAATAGAGTTCTATCGGATCTTTAATGCTAGGCACCACTCCAAGTTCAGAAATGAACTTCCTCATCCAAACCGCTTCCTTTGCTGCATCCGAGGCAGCAATATACTCAGCTTCCGTTGTAGAATCGGCTACTGTTTCTTGCTTCGAACTCTTCCAGCTCACAGCACCTCCATTTAGGCAATACACATATCCAGATTGCGATCGAAAATCATCTTTGTCAGTTTGGAAGCTTGCATCAGTGTAACCTATTACATTGAGCTCTTCCTCACCTCCATAAACCAAGAATGTATCCTTAGTTCTTCTCAAGTACTTCAGGATATTCTTGACAGCAATCCAGTGACCTTCACCTGGATCAACTTGATATCTGCTCGTCATGCTCAAAGCATACGATACATCGGGACGAGTACATATCATGGCATACATGATAGATCCAATAGCTGACGCATATGGAATCTTACTCATGCGTTGTCTCTCATCTGGTGTTGAAGGACACTGTTCCATCGAGAGATAAATGCCATGCGTCATAGGCACGAATCCTTTCTTTGATTTTTGCATGCTAAACCTTTTCAGCACTTTGTCTATGTATGTACTTTGACTCAGACCAAGAAGCCTTCTTGATCTATCTCTATAGATCTTGATTCCTAATACATAGGTGGCTTCTCCCAAGTCTTTCATCGAAAAGCAATTCCCTAGCCAAATCTTTACAGATTGTAAGGCAGGGATATCATTTCCAATGAGAAGTATGTCATCTACATACAACACTAGGAAAATGATTACGCTCCCACTGACCTTCTTGTAGACACAAGGTTCATCTTCGTTTTTGATAAAACCAAACTCTTTGATTGCATCATCAAATCGAAGATTCCAACTCCGAGAAGCTTGCTTCAATCCATAAATGGATCATTGTAGCTTGCATATCTTTCCAGCATCCTTTGGATTGACAAAACCCTCGGGCTGTGTCATGTACACATCCTCGAGCAGATTTCCATTAAGGAAAGCTGTTTTGACATCCATCTGCCAGATTTCATAATCATGAAATGCAGCTATTGCAAGTAAGATCCTTATGGATTTAACCATGGCCACTGGTGAAAAGGTTTCATCATAGTCAATACCATGAATTTGTTTGAATCCTTTTGCAACCAGCCGACCTTTATAGGTTTGTACGTTACCATCCATATCGGTCTTTTTCTTGAAAATCCATTTGCACCCTATGGGTCGTACCCCTTCAGGTGGATCAACCAAAGTCCATACTTGGTTTGCATACATGGATTCCATCTCAGATTTCATGGCCTCTTGCCATTTCTCAGAATCATTGCCCATTATAGCTTGTTGATAAGATGACGGCTCATCCTCATCAATAAGTAGTAAGTCACCTTGTTGAGTAACAAGAAATCCATATCTCTGTGGCTCCCGGTGTTCTCTTACAGACCTACGCTGGGCTTGTGTCTCTTGAGCAGGTACTTCTTCCACAACAGATTGCGGTGCCTGCTCTGTTTCCATCTCAATCTCAGGTTCATTGTTTTCTTGTGGTTGAACTTCACTAAGTTCTATTTTTCTCCCACTGGTTTTTCTAGAAATAAATTCTCTTTCAAGAAATACACCAGTCCGAGCAACAACTACTTTGTTCTCGGTGGGATAATAGAAATAGTATCCTTTCGTTTCCTTAGGATACCCCACAAATAAACACTTATCAGATTTGGGTCCAAGTTTGTTAGTGGCGTGACGTCTAACGAAAGCCTCACAACCCCAAATCTTCATAAAAGACATACTAGGACGCTTCCCAGTCCATATCTCATATGGTGTCTTTTCCACTGATTTAGATGGAACACGGTTCAGTAAGAAAATCGCTGTTTCTAGAGCGTGTCCACAAAACGATATCGGAAGATCTGCATGACTCATCATTGATCTAACCATGTCTAACAAGGTTCGATTTCTCCTCTCGGATACACCATTCCATTGTGGAGTATACGAGGAGTGAGTTGTGGGACTATCCCACATTCCTTTAGATAGTCATGAAACTCTTGGCTTAAGTATTCACCTCCTCGATCTGATCGAAGGATTTTGATACTTTTGCCAAGTTGGTTTTGTACTTCATTCTTGAAATCTTTGAACTTTTCAAAGGTTTCATGCTTATGCTTCATTAGGTACACATACCCATATCTACTGAGGTCATCAGTAAATGTAACGAAGTATTGAAAACCACCTCTAGCTTGTGTACTTATTGGTCCACATACATCACTATGTATTAGTCCCAATAAAACATTTGCCCTTTCAACATGTCCCTTGAAAGGGGCATTTAGTCATCTTGCCCATTAAACAAGATTCGCATGTTTCATATGATTCAAAATCAAATGAATCTAATACTCCATCCTTATGAAGTTTAGATATGCGGTTCTCGTTTATGTGGCCCAAGCGACAGTGCCAGAGATAAGTCGGATTACAATCATTATTTTTAATCCTTTTAGTATTTATGTTATAGATAGGCATATCAAGATTTAATACATAAAGACCATTCACCATTTGTGCACTAGCATAAAACATATCATTTAAATAAATAGAACAACAGTTGTCCTTTATTATAAATGAAAAACCATACTTGTCTAAACAAGAAATAGAAATTATGTTTTTAGTAATAGATGGCACAAAATAACAGTCTTTTAAAATCAACGATAAACCAGAAGGTAAAGCTAAACAATAATCTCCTATAGCTAATGCAGCAACTCTTGCTCCATTTCCAACTCGGAGATCAACTTCACCTTTCGCCAACGTCCTACTCCTTTTTAGATCCTGCACATTTACACAAATGTGAGATCCACATCCAGTATCTAATACCCATGATGAAGAAGTAGATAAATTGACTTCTATAACAAAAATACCTGAAGTGGAAGTCACACTTCCTTTCTTTAGATCCTCCAGATATACTTTGCAGTTTCTTTTCCAATGGCCGGTCTCACCGCAATGGAAACAGTTCCTTCCTTCGCTATCCCTCCCTTTGGTTTCAGTGCATAAGACTTTGGCTTAGATTTAACAAAGACCTTCTTTGCTTTCTTATTGCCTTTAGCTTTGGCCTTCCTTTGCCCTTATTCACAATAAGAACATTGTGGCCTTAGTCTTCTTTGTATTTGCTTCATATGTTCTCAACATACCAAGCAATTGTGGTAGAGTCTTTCCATGTCAGTCATATTGTAATTACTACAAATTGACTGAAGCTCTCAGGCAACGATTGCAAGATCACATCGGTGGCCAACTCTTGGTCCAATGGAAAAACCCAGCTTGTCCAGATTCTCATGTACCCAATCATCTTGAGCACATGAGTTCCAACTAGGCTTCCTCTACCATCCTGCACTGAAATAACGCCTTAGAGACGTCGTACCCTCTCTTGTCTTGCTTGTTGTTGGTACAATTGCTTTAAGTGTTCGATCATATCGAACGCCTCCATTTCCTCATGCTGCTTCTGAAGCTCAGAGTTCATGGTGGCAAGCATAAGGCCACCCAACATCAAGTGCGTCACTTTGATGCTTCTTGTAAGCATCTTTTTCAGCTCTTGTAGCTGTTAGGGGGAGGTTCCTCAGCGGGTAAGGGTTCCTCAGTAGGACATATTGTTTCTTTTCTTGTTTGAGGACTATCCTCAAGTTCCTATGCCAGTCTAGAAATTCTGTCCCATTTAATTGTCCTTCTCAAGGACCGATCGCAGTGATAAAGTGCTAGTAACGTTGTTAGTTGCCATGGATATCTACAATATAAATATGCAAAATAAGTTTATGATTTAATCATTTAACATGGTCTTATATTAAATGATACTCCCACTATTTTGTTTGAAAAAAATATCAACCCTCGAACCTTTAGTGGGCCAAGATCCATATTTCGCCTAATCTTGAGTTAGCTTTGGCTAATCGCCCAAGACTCTTATTTAGGTAGACAACACTTTGTCAATATCACATATAATTCTTGGATAGTTGGACGAACAACACTTTGTTCAATTCATCAAATGAATTATAATCCAACCCATGCCTCTAGGTTCCCAATCCTATTGAGAGAACCTAGTTAAGTCGTACCCAATTAAAGTATAACGGATATCACTTTTATCTTTTCGCGCCTTACTAAGATTGCCACGGTGCTTTGCTTTGGCAAACCCACACATGTACAATCGAAGTTATTGACGAGTACTTTTATTTTGGAAGGCATCTAAAACTTAATATTTTAGAGGGATTTATTGATCTCATGATTAGTTTGATAATTTAAAATATGTCCACTACATATAGTTGTATACATATCTACATATATGTAATACTATATCAAACTAAAACATAAGATAAATCATGCATCAACATACATAATTAAACGTGACATGGTTATAGCCCCTACTAATGATTTCTCAAGCCAATGAGAAAATCCTAAGAGTCAACCTAAGGTAACTTCACAAGCACCTTCCTTTGGCTCCAATTTGTGAATGGCCTCCTCATCCCGGCACGATGCTCCATCTCATTGATCACCATCAATAAAATAAACTACACTATTTACAAGATATAGAATTCCTCGATTCACATTCGAGGGGAACATAGGGGAGGGATTACATTTAGAATGAAATAGAGAAAGGCACGACACGCAGGTCGTATTATAAATTACAAACATCCACAAATCCTATCTAATAGGTCAAAGGGCTATAACCACGCACCATGCTCAAACAACCATAAAGCATGCATTAACATTTAATTAATTAAATTCTAAACATTTTAAATTTAATTCTAATTAAAACTGTAAAATAATTTTTGAAAAATATCGTACGCTCGGGACATCACATGCCACGAACTAAAGCGACTAACACGAACCACCATGGTTCGAACCACAAAAGCACACGGCTGGACCAATTATGGGCCTAGGGTTCGAAACCCTAGCCCATGGCGAGCCAACTCGAGCGCGCGGCGGCCCATGCACGGCTGCTAGGTCGAAACCCTAGCCGTCATGAGTGAGCCTTCACAGCCAATGGGTTCAAAACCCTAATTTTTTCGGCCGCTCGCCCCTGCTCGAGCCAGGTCCGAACCGAGCCATTAGCGGCGGCTGCTTGGCCATGCACGAGCCAGGGTTCGCAACCCTACCTAATATGGAGGCGGCCGTGAGCCATGGTGACGAGGGTTCGAACCCTACCCTTTGGTGGCGTCGGCCGTGAGCCATGGTGACTAGGTTCGAAACCCTCGCCATTTGGTGGCGTCGGTCGTGAGCCATGCATAGCTAACACCT